>OV702287.1:234304778-234906861 GCA_916181665.1 Avena sativa
AGTGTTGCCAAACTTGAAGGACACGAACTAAGGCAAAAAGCTCTTTGTCATAAATCGGATAATTAAGGCGAGCACCATCAAGTTTCTCGCTATGGTAGGCTATATGACGTCCGTTTTGCATAAGGACTCCTCCAATGCCAATACCACTAGCATCACAGTCTATCTCAAAAGTTTTTGTGAAATCCGGTAACGCAAGGAGAGGTGCTTCGGTGAGCCTCTTTTTGAGTTCATCAAAAGCTTTTTGTTGTGCTTTGCCCCATACGAAGGTGACATTCTTTTTTGTCAACTCGTTGAGAGGAAAAGAAATGGTCGAAAAGTCTTTCACAAAGCGACGATAGAAACCGGCCAACCCATGAAAACTTCGGAGTTCACTCACATTTGTTGGGATGGGCCAATCTCGTATGTCCTTGACCTTGGAAACATCAACTTCAATTCCCTTCGAAGAAACGACAAATCCAAGAAAAATCAACTTGTCTTTAGCAAAAGTGCACTTGGGAAGATTAGCATAAAGCTTTTCATGTCGAAGGATTTGCAAAACTTCCTTGACATGTGTTATATGGTCCTCAAGTGATTTGCTATAAACAAGAATATCATCGAAATAGACAACAACACTTTTTCCAATGAGAGAACGCAAGATATGATTCATGAGGTGCATGAAGGTGGATGGGGCATTAGATAAACCAAAGGGCATAACCAACCATTCATATAGACCAAGTTTGGTCTTGAAGACAGTTTTCCACTCATCACCTTCAGCCATGCGTATTTGATGGTAACCACTACGAAGATCAATTTTTGAAAAAATAGTGGCTCCACACAATTCATCAAGCATGTCATCGAGACATGGTATGGGATGTCGATAACGCACGGTGATAGCATTGATTGGACGGCAGTCCATGCATAACCATAACGTATCATCCATTTTTGGAACAAGTATCACGGGTACGACACTTGGACTAGTGCTAACTTGGATCAAATCTTTGGAGATGAGTTGGTTGATTTGACGTTCAATCTCCTTTTTCTCCTCCGGGTTCATGCGATAAGCGGCACGGTTGGGGAGTGGTGCACCAGGGATGAGGTCAATGCGATGTACGATGCTGCGAAGAGGAGGTAGTCCATGTGGAAGCTCTTCGGGGAACATATCCTTGAATTCCTACAAAACAATCATCAAATATGGAGGGACATTGGTTAATTCATTAGTTCCTTGCGCTAGTCCCTTGCAAAGGAGGACATAGTGCAAGATGGTTGGGTTGTTCCGAACATCTCTCATCTCACTTTTGGTGGCAAGGAAAACACTCTTAGTTTTTCCACTCGAGTTGGACTTGTGGCTCTCACTCACTATGAGGTGGTTCTCTCTCTCACCGCTCTTCTCACAAGTAGGTGTTGTGCTTTGCACCCTCGCTAAAGCCTTTGCATTGTCCGCAATTATTTGGCTAGGAGTCATTGGTTGCAAAACACATGTTTTGTTGAGCCATTTGAAGGTGTATACATTAGTTCGACCATCATGTTGAGCAGCCTTGTCAAATTGCCATGGTCGACCAAGAAGCATGTGGCAAACTGTCATAGGAACCACATCGCACTCCACCGTATCTTTGTAAGGACCAATGGCGAAGGAGACCGATACGGTATGCTTGATCTTCACGGACCCTTGGTCACTTAGCCATTGCATGTGGTAGGGGTGCTTGTGTGGATGGAGGGTGAGGTTGAGCTTCTCACACAACTCGGTGCTAGCAAGGTTGTGGCAACTCCCTCCGTCTATGATCACCTTGATAGATTTGCCATTGATGCTGGCTCATGTTTGGAAGATATTGGAGCGTTGGTCTTCATTCTCTTGTGCTTGAGTGGTCAAGATCCTTGCCACGATAAGCGATGGACTTGCGTCATGTTCACACATGAGGAGTTCTTGGTCATCTTACACTCGTTGTCTTGCCATTGCTTCCTTGACTCAGGCATCAAATTCATCTTCACTCAAGTACTCTTCGTCGCCATTGTCATGGATGAACAACACCTTCTTGTTTTCACATTCGGCCGACTTGTGTCCTTTGCCTCCACACTTGTAGCATTCACCGTTGAAAGGTGTGTCACTCTTTGGTTGTTTGCCACTTGGGGGCAGTTTTCCTTGAGGAAGTGTGGGTTTGAAGGAAGGCTTTGAGGTACTTGAGGAACTTCCATTGAAAGTTGTTGGTGTAGAGGTTGAAGGTTGCTTGTAGGTGAAGTACGTCTTGGGATTGTTCTACTTGATATCCTCTTGCACTTGACGTTCAGCCTTTGTTGCTATGTGCACAAGCTCAACCATGGTGTTGTATGTTTGGAACTCGACGATGCGCTTGATTGGGTGTTTCAAGCCAATAAGGAAACGTGCCATTGTTTGCTCCATGCGCTCATCAATGTTGGCGCGAATCAAGTTGAGTTTCATTTCCTTGAAGTACTCTTCAACGGTCTTTGTCCCTTGACGAAGCGATTGAAGGTTGTTGAAGAGGTCACGCGTGTAGTGCGCGGGGACAAAGCGGGATCTCATATGAGCATTCATGTCATGCCAAGTTGTGATTGGCGGTTCTTGTCTTGCATCACGAGCAACTTGAACTTGTTCCCACCAAAGGTTGGCGTAATCATCAAACTCAAGCGAAGCCATGGCGACCATCTTCGCGTTGCTATAGTTGTGCATGCGGAAGATCTTGTCAACCTTGAGTGCCCATGAGAGGTATTCTTCAGGGTCATTGGATCCGGTAAACTTGGGCATTGTGAACTTGAGCTTGCCGAAAGTTTTTTCATCGTTGCGGTCATTGCGATGAGCTTGGTGACCTTGTTGATGATCTTGTGGTTGAGGAGGTGGAACTTGGTTATCGCGACCTTGTTGCGGAGCTTACTCTTGATATTGTTGTTGAGGCACTTTCTCTTGCTCATGACGCGGTTGTTGACAAAGAGGAGGCTCGTTCCTTGGTTGGTGATGTTGGTTAGGCACATGGGCCTCACAGCGAAGATCATGGTCGTGAGCCACTTGACGTGGTGGGCGTCGCTCAACTTGTATCACTTGATGCTCCAAGTTTTGTTGAGGTGGAGGAGGTGCCTCGTGATGACCATGGTGTCGGTGTGGACGTTCATGACATTGATGACGAGGAGGAGGATCTTGGAGAACTTCACGTCGATGATGAGCTTGATTCTCCAAATTGGAGTCATCACTTGTTGTGTCAAGTATGTGTCGTGGTCGATGGTGGTAGACTTGCGGTTGCACTTGCGGTTGCACTTGCGGTTGCTCTTGTTGGATCACTAATGCCCTTGCGTGATGACGGTGTGCTTCTTGCCTTGCTTGTGGCCTTGAAGAGAAATCACCATCATAGCTTGACGTTGCAGCGTGCCACGGGGAAGGTACATAGTTCGAAGAACTTCCATCTTCAACCACGGGGGCATCATTGCGTCTTGGAGCACTTGGATGTAGATCTTGTTGAAGAGGTGCATGATGACGCGAAGAACTTGAAGAGCTTGATGCGCGTGAACGTGGTCTTGCCATTCCGTCGATGAGTCGTCGAAGATTGTCATTTGTTTCGGCGATGGAGCATTGAAGCACTTCATTTTGGTGGCCAAAGTTGTGATGCATTGCATGCATTTGTCGCTCGAGGCCGTCAAAGCGGTTGTCGATGTTCTTGACTCGGCTTGTGTCTTGCCAAATTGTTCATCTTGTCGTGTCTCAAGTGCTTGGCAACGTTCAGGGAACTCTTGGCGGACGATGAAGTGACTTACGCGCGTCATGTACGGTCCTTGATCTTCTTCTTGGGGAGGTGGTTGGCTCGACTCACCGTGCCTATCCATCATGCAAGACACACAAGTATTGTATATGGAAGTGGAATATGGTGGTGTTAGCCTTGTACCTCACCTTGGGGATTGCACCAAACTAGAAACCACAAGTGAGAGCTATAAGTGTGCAAAGTGGAATTGCAAGGAAAACTCACATTAAAGAAAGAACTAACTCTCAAAAGCTTGTTGGTGGTAGGTTAGGATTGTGGAAAGCCAAAGAACCAACCAAAAGAAAAGGGATAGTCAAATGTGGGTAAAATCCAACAAAACTCAAGTCAAAGGCGAAGGTCAACAACTCAAAAGGGTGACGGGAACCTACGACTATATACACACACGTGGAGATAGTTGGGATTGACACGACTTTGAAAATGAGCAAACAAAATGTCCTAACAAAGACTAAGCTCGTTGTCATGCCAATGCAAGGAGAGACCGTGGCTCATTTGCACTTGCCTTGGGCGCTCTTCTTTCTCTCTTGCTTACAAGCTTTGAGACTCTCTTTTGCAAGGGAAGACTATTTTTCTTTTTCTTTTGCTTTGTATATTTTTCTTTTTTTTGCTCTCCCTTGATGCTACCTAGTCACACTTGATATTGCTCTTGCACTCTCACTATCCAAGGACAAATGTACAATGCTCAAGCAAACACAAGATGAGCCACTCTCATGGGATAGGTACACACAAAGGAAGATAGGGGTTAACAAGGTGACGCAAGTTATACCTTCTTTGATGATGAACTTGGCATCGGTGGTGCGGGATGATGTTCGTGGGCCGTGGTGTCGATGAGCGCCGGGTTTGTTGATGCGGAAGCTTGTTGTTAGTTGGCGACACGCACATGGGCATAAACAAACAAGAGGAAATTAGCCAATGCAAGATTAGAGGCAAAACTGTCAAAATCTGGCGTCAGGGCCGGAGACTCCAGGGTTTCAGGCCGGAAACTCCTGTCTAGGCTGGAGACTCCAGCGTGCAGGACAGAGACTCTGGTCTAGAGTTAGATCGCGAACTGCTCGTGTTCTTGAGCGGAAATCCACGCCTTGGGTCCTCAAATCCGCGAAAAATTGGCCAAATTGGGCTGGGAAAACGCCGGATAAAGATGGACCAACTCCTAAGACAAGGTTTGGTCGGATCAAAACCACAAATAACACTCCAAATCAAGAGATTGATCCAAAGGCAAATTTGGGCTGTTTTTGGGGGATTTTCGAATTTTTGGTGGATAGAAGAAAAAATTGTGGGGGAATTCGTGAGCAACGAAGCTCTTGATACCAATATGTTGAGGGCAAACCTCCATTGTGGCCCGATCTTTGATGAATCCCACTCAAATCGAGGATGGAGTGCGAGGGAAGGAGGGCAGGATGAACACGACGGACTCACGCACGAAGAACGTGATGAACACACACACGCAAAACCACGATACACACCAATAGCTCACGCTGGCGGTGACCGGTCTAGTGCAATCCCTAAGATTGGCGTCGGGCGGAGGACTCTCTCTTGAACCGGCACAGCGAGATGGGAGACTCGGTGAGATCTTTACGTCTTGGCAAAGGGACACCGATGCCAAGGCCTTGTACAACGCGGAGGCACGATGCAAACTCCAATGAGGTTTGGGATATTTGGTGCTCCTTGGTCAAAGGAGCATGAGGCAAGAACTAGATAGATCCACAAGGGGTTTCCACTAATTCCAAATATCATGCCTAGGGTTTACAATGGAGGTGGGGGACTATATATAGGCTAACCACTTAAACAGGGGTACTTTAGGAATAAAAGACAAGTTCTGGACGGACTAAGGGGTACATGGGCCGCGGGCCCAAAGGCCTTTACATGCCTGGCGTCGGTCGGTCCAGAGACTTCGGTGTGCTAGCCGGAGACTCCGGTCTAGGCCGGAGATTCCAGTGTAGCCTTCGGACCAGCCTCCGGAGGGGCCTTCAGATTGTCTCGGAGCCTGGTGCAGGGGTCAGACCGGAGGTAGGGCCAGAGTCTCCGATGTCTTCAAGCCGGAGACTTTGGTAGGCCGGAGACTCTGGTGTGCGCACACCGGAGACTCCGGCCTGAGCAGCTCCATTGGCTTCTGCCTCACGATCTGCTCCTTGTTCTCCATCCTTGGGTGCTTGGTGATGTGTTGGGGCTTCGTACCTGATGATGCATAGAGTAGTTGCATGAAGTAGCACACCATCCAAGGAGGTTTCAAATTGGCACGAGGAGAGGAGCGAGTTCACCTTAGCTTGTAGGAGTTTGGCTCGGGCACGAGTCATGGGTCCACTTGTGGGACTGGTTGGTGTAGATGTAGGAGCGTTCGTAGGATGGGTAGCATCAGAACCCCCAAGACCATTATGTCAGATCGAGGAACCCAGTTTACCTCAAGGTTTTGGAAGAAAGTCCAAGAAGGATTAGGGACCAAACTGAATTTCAGCACAGGTTATCACCCACAGACCGACGGACAAACAGAAAGAGTGAACCAGATACTAGAAGATATGCTGAGAGCCTGTGTGTTAGAATATGGATCTAAATGGGAATATTGTCTGCCTTTCGTAGAATTCTCATACAATAACAGTTATCAAGCTAGTTTGCAAATGGCCCCATTTGAGTTTTTGTATGGAAGGAAGTGCCAGACCCCCCTGAATTGGTCGCAAGTAGGAGAGAGTCAGATATTCAGACCATACATCCTACGAGAAGCCGAAGAGAAGGTTCACAAGATCCGTGAACACCTCAAGACTGCTCAATCTAGACAGAAGAGTTACGCTGACAAAAGACGTCGAGACCTGACCTTCAATGTCGGATATTTTGTGTACCTCAAAGTATCACCCTTGAAAGGAATGCATCATTTTCAAATAAAAGGGAAGCTCGCCCCCAGATATATAAGACCCTTCAAGATTTTAAGTCGCCGAGGAGAAGTATCCTATCAGCTAGAACTGCCTGAAGAGATGTTAGCCGTACATGATGTTTTTCATATCTCGTTACTTAGGAAATGCCTAGAAGTTCTGGAGAAGACCGAAGTTTTCAAGAACATCGATCATAGAGTCATAGATATCAACAAGGATCTAACATATCGTGAAGTCCCCATTCGTATTTTGGAAGAAGCCTTCAGAACCACCCGGACCAGAAGTATCAAGTTTCTAAAGATCTAGTGGAGTTACCATACTGAAGAAGAAGCCACCTGGGAGCGAGAAGATTATATTAGGACTGAGTTTCCAAATCTCTTTAGTTCATAGTTTCTCTTGAATATCGGGACGAGATTCTGTTTAAGGAGGGAAGGTTTGTAACATCTCAAAAATATTAAAAGGGAAATATCAATTTCCAATCATCCAAAATTAGGGTTAACAAAAACTTTTAATCTTAAACCCTTATGAATGCATGTGTGTATTTGTTAATGATGTATAAATGCTTGTTATGCCATGTGTGATTGTTATATATGTTGATAATTAGATTAAAGATCAAAACAACCTCATCTAGGTAAAATCCAAGCAAAATCAAATCAAAAGAAAATCCAATAATAAGGCTTATGACCTAATGGTCATTTTTGCCAAAATTAACACCTAGCCCACTTTGGGCATCTCTATTAAATGACTTCCAACAGAAACAATTCTATTTCTTTTCTCGCCTTGCTAGACCATGTGACAATGAACACAAGTGAACTTTCAAAACTCACTAGAACATTTTCAAATCCATTTGAGGGAATTTTCAAAATTGAATCAAGTGTATGCATCTAGATAACCATTTTTCAAAAACCAACAAACCTTCTCCACTTGAAAAATCCTAGCAACCGGAGACACTCAAGCATATGACCAACACACTCACCAAATATAATTTGAAAATTCAAATATTTCTTTCATGCGGCCATTAATCAAACACTTAGTAGGCACATTACAAGTCTACCAACTATCCGCTGTTGTGATCAATCTAGTGATCACCATTGTACTCGGTTGAGCCTCTCTCACTCACCCACGATCATCCCCAGTACCAGCACGTGCAGCTAGCACCGCTCACTCGCTCCAATGACTAGTGCCAGCCCATACCCGAGCGTGCCATGCTGGTCGAGCATGGACACGATGCCACAACCTTCGCCGCCTTCTCCCACGACCACTAGCAGCTAGGCATGACCTCACCATACCCCCCAGTCCATGCCTCGGCCAACGACAGCCAGCGGTGATGCCAGCACAACCGTGCCCATTTATATCTCTGCCATGCCGAGCGCACACCAGAGCGTCGAGCCACCCCGTGCAGCCACGCCACGCCTTGCTCTCTCCTTGTGTAAATGCATTCGCCGCGTCACCAGCGACCTCCCAGACACGACCGTTCGACTCCGCGTGCCCTACGACTACCGTATGCCATGACGGACACCACGGTACCTGAGCACATCATGGACGTCTACCGTCCGATTAAGACTGCGCCTCGCCATGCCACTATGCGCATGATGATCGCCGCAGAGCACCGCATCGACCTATACCCGCAGCCATGCCGATAGCCCCCTGCAGCGACGTGCCGACGAGCCCGAGCCATGTCGCAATGCTCCCTCGCTGGGGGTATAAATAGACCCCTCCCCTGCCTCCAAATGCACACCACTCGACTCACCTCTTCCCCAGAAACCCCTCTGACCCTTCCCTGGAGCAAGGCGAGCACTACATCGCCGGAATTTCACCGGAGCCTACCGCTACTGTGGTGGAACGGAGCCAGAGATTGGAGCCACCCCAGGAGCTGCCGCAACCACCATTTGACTCGTCGTCGTCTACCAGTCCGTTCGCCCCCATCGCTGGACCTAGCTGGAGCCCTGGTAAGCCCCCGATGACCCCCACCGTAGCTCTAGGGTTAGAATCTCGCGTGCTCAGTGTGACAGAGACGATGACGCTGAGCCATTGATCGCTCTCTAATCACACGGCTGAGATTCGCCCATACCATTTCGCTTAGACACAGCCGTTGATGCATGGGACCAGCCTAAGAGCAGCCCACTGCGTGCGCGCCATGCAGTTGGGCCGGCCCATTATCATTCCCGCGCATGCCTAGAGATTCAAACTTAGATTTTCCATTTAATTCAAAACCCTATTCTGTCAGTGATTTCAAATTTGAATTCAAAGAGATTTACTTAACCAAATTGCATGATTCCAATTTTGCTAAAAAGGTATTGAAAATCTCTACACACCCCCGTTGGATTCAGACCGTTTGAAATTACAGATCACCCATAGTAAAAATAACAAGACAAAGACTTTTCCAACTTCAAACATTTTTCTAAAATTAACCATAAATGCTTTTGAGTTGATTCCAACTCTCAAAAATCACATTTGCCATGCTCTATCTGAATATGTAAAAATATTTACTTTTACATGCAGTAATCATGGACTAGTATTAAAATAATGCTATATAGTCATTTCTAGTCCTTTTAATTATATAAAATAGTAATATTCTTTGTAATATATGCCAACCACCTTCAATCACATTACCAAGTATTGGAATATGTGGTGATGACATGTGTCAACATGATCCCATATTTTAATAGGATAATATTAAATCTTAGGTATTTTTCAGTGAGTAGAAATTTCATTTCCAAAATAGATAAATAAGAATATGTAAAGATTTCATGTGGTGATTGAGATGATGCTAGATCATCTAGTGTGAACCTTTGTGTGCAAAATAGATGTAGCTAAGTATTGTTTGGTGATTGTATACCTCGTATTTATTTATAGACGCTAGTACCGACCCAGGCTACGAGGAGGAGTACCACGAAGAAGAAGAGAACTTCAACAACTGCACCTACCAAGGCAAGCTATCCACGCAAGCTAACCTATGCAAGATGCACTATGCATGCTTGGTTATGCAACCTTAATTATACCAATCCCAAGTTTTCCCTACAAGTTTTAATTTTCCCTTTACTAAAGTTTCTTAAATAGTACTTATTGATGATTGGTGGAAAATGAAATAATGCCCTCAAGAGCATAGAACTAAGATTGAGTAGTTACACCTGATTAGCACCCCATCAATAGTGATACCCTCATTGGTAGTTGCTAGTGCTAAACTAATATTGATCACTTTAGATGGGAACCTTGGAATGATGAGTCATTCTATTGAGATGTTTTGACAGGTGTTATGAAACACAATGATTTGGAGATGATACTGAATGAGGCATGTGCTTTGACTTTGATAAAAACTGATGGTTGGGTTTGGATGTGATAGCATTACAGCTTTTACCGTACAACCACAATACCTGAGTTGGGTAGGGATTAACTGGAAGTTTATATGTCTTAGTATGGGTTCCCTCTTGGAAAGAGGTTAAGCTGAGGTTGCCTCGTGAGTATGAATGTCGACCTATGCAGTTCCTGGGATGGTGGATGGCCATGGCTGGGAGGCCAAGCTCATAGGGGAGGTGTCTATAGTAGGGTGTGTAATTGAAAGGTTATCATTGATTATCCGCATACCAAGTATGATGATTCAGGGTTATCCCTGACAGATGTATTGAATTTTATGGTGAAAGTGTACCACCTCTGCATAGTGTCAAACTATTCAAATAGCCGCGTCCGCGGTCATGGACAGTTGGAGTGGCCATACTATTCCGTTGTCAGATGCTTTCAAATTGACTTGTGACTTGAGATATGACTTTGATTTGAACACCACAGGGTTGTGGAAATGAAAACTAGGTTCCCACCTGAGTAATCTAGAGAACTAAAATAGGTATTTTGATGAGGACATCCCTACAATTACACCTACCCCAATGACTACTGAAGATTTTCCAACTATTGCAATGAAGGATCAGTCCAATGAGATTAGAATTGGACCCATTATAAGAGCTCGTGCTAAGCTACTTGAACAACAGGTGAATTTACTCCTAAATGAATCTGGTGCTTTAATTGATGAGAACTTTGTACTACCTAAGTCTATGCATTTATGTATGATCAGGTTCATTGGAGAAACAAGCATGGCGCGAGGAGGAGAAGGTCTACAAGAGGAGCCCGACATGATGATCGCCCGAGGATGCGCGAGGGAGGAGCAGAAGGAAGGCACAAGAGAAGATCATCAAAACAAAGGCGAGCAAGAGTTAGAAGGCAACCAAGAAGGAAGGTTCAATTCGGACAGACAGAAGTTCTGAAATTGAAACGGACGTGGTTTCCACATACCAACTCCGAATTAAGAAAATAAGAAATTATTGGAAAGATAATTCCGAGATCATTCCAACGGGTACTTGCACGTCTCCCGGTTCATTATGAGCTGTGCGCGGCAACCAAAACAAGTCGACATACGTTTTCTGTTAGTTTACAAATAGAGTCATTTCAAGTTAGGAAAGTTAGAGATATGTTTGGTTTTGACCCCAACTCTATGTTGGATGTCCAGCAGCCTTTATATAGGCCTGTAAATCATGGTTTTTAGGAAGACCACGTTAAAATTATTTTGGAGTTGTTTCTTTTATAGAACCTCTGGAATTACCCTGTGATCGAATTCTACCAATTGCAATTGAGTGCGATCTATTATTCTACTGGGAATTAGTAGATTGCATACTACCATTCGTGGTCGACGGCTACGTGCGCAAGAGTGTGGTGTTGTGAATATCCTACAAGGTTCGAGAGTTGTTGCATTGGCATCAGGGTTCGAGCGGGAGAGATCATAGCTACGCACTAGTTATCAATCGTCCACCATTACCATCGACAAGAGCTTCCTGAGAAGATCGGGCCACCCCATATCATCTTGGTATCAGATTTCCTCGTTGCCTCCGTAAGCAATCCACAATCCATCCATAGATTAGAGAGTGTTTTTGTCCTATACAGAAAAAGCCCCACAAAAAGAGTTGCCATAGGCTAGATTGCATCGTATTCAAGTAATAGTTGCTGGTCGTGTTCATCCTTTAGTTTAGATCTAGATCTATTTCCTCGTTTTTCTTCTGTTCTAGTTGTTTTCCACCATCTTTTTCGCCACCACAAGGTCAGATCCGATCCATACAAGAGTCCTTGGTTGCTACTCTAGGTTGAGTCGGATTAAAAAAAATTCCTACCGACTCTGCCGCGACACGAAAACAACTTGTTTTCCTGCCGCGAGTTCTTGTCTGCCACGGTTCGGATTCTCTGCCGCAGCACGTTTTTGGCGTGTTTCTCTGCCGCGGCAGGAATTTTTCTACCACGACATGATTTTGATCATTTTTTCTGCCACGGCAGGAATTTTTACAATGTGTGAAAATTGCACTTTTTCCTTAACCTTAGCCACAGCCATTCTACTTCATAGCTGTAGGAACTTGCCCATTGAGACTAGTTTCCGCTCCTACAGGCTGCTCTTAGGATTTTGGTGCTGTACTTTGTAATTTGGCCGTGAGTGATATATATAAAAAAAGAGAGAAAAAGCAAAATAGCAAAAGAAAAAAAAGCAAAAAAGAGCTATACAAAAGAAAAAGGAAAAGTAAAAGAGAATTTGAGTAAGAGGCCTAGTGATATCTTTGTGCACCGGTAGATCGAGCAATCTTGTGCCTGTTTACTTTAAGCTTTGCTAGTGTCTCTCGAGAGTAGTGCAACACCCTTCATAGTTGCATTGCCACGTTTTTCTCCACGTGTGTGTTTCTTGGGTTTTTGTATGATCATCACTAGGACTTGTTTGCGGTGTAGCTAGGATACCATACCTATAGCTCCACCATAAATAACCTGTATGCCCTGCGATCGTTCTCTATACCTTCGATATTCACTTCATTACATCAGTGCATTAGTCTTTGATTCTGTTTTGTAAAGCATCTCTATTCACTTTGGAACGGTAAGATCTACTTTCTTGTTAGTTGTGAGTGAGTTGTGAGAGTTTCCACCATACGGATTTTGATTTTTGCACTAACCTACTAATCATGTCTTTGAGTGATGATGAAGTTGTGTCACAAAAAAAGCAGCTTGAGGAGCTTGTTAATTGGCGCGAGTCTGTTGATGGGAACATCAAGGATATGCAAGATGCAATGGAGCACAATACTGGAGCAATCAATAATATTCAGACTCACTGACAATAATGAATGTCAACTTTGCCACCTTGCAGGGTTCAATTGAGGTTATTCAAGCAACAATTCAGCAAGGACACGCAACACACCATGATGATGCGTTTGAGGATTTTGATGAGGGTAGTGCAGCTGATGCTGCCCCACATCGTGGCAGGGGACGTGCCATTGCCCCTGCACCTGTGGCTGCTCCTCCTTATGCCCGTGGTTATGCTCCATTGGGACGTGCTCAGCATGTTCAAAATCAAGCTGATGATGGTTTGGGCAAGCCCAAGTTTTCAATTCCCTCTTTCAGTGGCTCACTTGATCCTGAGGATTATCTTACTTGGGAATAGAAGATTGAGAAGCTCTGGCGTTTGTTTGATTATCCAGAAGACAAGAAGGTCAAGCTTGCAGCATTAGAATTTATTGGATATGCTTTGCGTTGGTGGGATGCTATTGTGTAGAATAGAAGAAATGGCAATCAACTTCCTGTGATGGATTGGCTTGAGATGAAGAGCATTATGACGGATCGTTTTGTACCCACCAATTACTTGCGATCAGTGTTTGACAAGCTTACACAATTGAGGCAAGGAACAATGGCAGTTGATGAGTATTACATGGAGATGGAGATGCTTATGCAACATGCTAATGTTCGTGAATCCCGTGAGATGACAATGCAGCGTTTCCTCAACAATTTGAAGCTTCAAATCAAGAGCATTGTGCGTTATCACAAGTATGACACGATTAACGAGCTGCTGCACCATGCTAGAGAGGCCGAGTCACAGCTTGTAGAGGAGGCGGAGTCCCGTGCTCGTTTTCCATCTTCCAGCCATTTTTCGGCCAGATCCACACCACCAACTGTGGCGCCACCTACTGCTAGTCCTTCTACACCTTCAGCCAAGCCAGCAAGTACATCTTCATTTGGTTCCAATTCTCGGAAGCCCGCTGCTCCTGCTACTAGTTCGGGTTCCAATATGTCGACTGCGTGTACTCGTGATGTGGTGTGCCATACTTGTGGAGGTCGAGGACACTACAAGAAGGATTTTCCAAACAGCAAGGTAATGTTTGTTAATGAACAGGGTGAAGTAGAGAGTGGAGATGAAGCTGATGACGAGGATGATGAGGATGGTGTCGATGCTTATCCTGAGCGTGCACCAACTATTGTCGTATCTTCACATATACTTAATGTGCAACCGATTAATGAGTCTCAGCGTTGCAACTTGTTCCAAACAAAAGCTCTAGTTGGACCTAACAAAGCTTGCAAGGTAATTATTGATGGAGGTAGCTGCAGAAATCTTGCAAGTAAGGAATTATGTGCCAAGCTGAATTTGACATATTTGCCTCATCCAAAGCCATACTACATACAATGGTTGAGAAACAATGGTGAGATGAAGGTAAATCATATGGTACGTGTGAATTTTAAAAATAGGGCCATACAAAGATTCTATTGACTTTGATGTGGTTCCTATGACTGTTTGCCATCTTCTATTGGGTCGGCCTTGGCTTTATGATCGCCATGTGCAACACAATGGCCGAGCTAATACATATCACTTGGAATTCAAAGGAAAGAAGATTACTATGCAGCCAATGACACCACAAGACATTGTGAATGATTCTCAGGAGAAGATAAAGGTGAATTTGAAGGAAGATCCTATAGCTCGGCGAGATTGTGTGACAGCTGTTACTGATGTAATCGAGCCTAAATTGAGTGATATAATGAAAAGTGAGAGAGTGCCTAATCTATTGATATTAGCCAGCAAGAAAGATATGAGAGAATTTCGTGAGGATCCTACAGCCATGCCACTTGTGCTCATGTATAAGGGCGAGGTATTGGTTTCTAACGACATGACCCCTGTTTCTCTTGGTGTCTCTTTTGTTTTGCAGGATTTTGGGGATGTGTTTCCCAAAGATGTACCCGCAGGTTTGCCTCCATTGCATGGTATTGAACACCAAATTGACTTGATCCCTGGCGCCACACTTCCCAACCGTGCACCCTACAGGACCAATCCCGAAGAAACTAAGGAGATACAGAAGCAAGTACAAGCGTTGCTGGATAAAGGGTACATTCGTGTTTCTCTTAGCCCTTGTGTTGTTCTTGTTATTTTAGTGCCTACCAAAGATGGTACATGGCGCATGTGTGTAGATTGTAGAGCGATTAATAACATCACTATTCGATATCGTCATCCTATTCCACGCTTAGAGGATATGCTAGATGAATTGAGTGGTGCTGCTGTTTTCTCTAAGATTGACTTGCGTAGTGGTTATCATCAAATTAGGATGAAAGAAGGGGATGAGTGGAAAACTTCTTTCAAAAAAAAATTGGTTTGTATGAGTGGTTAGTCATGCCATTTGGGCTTACTAATGCACCAAGTACATTCATGCGATTGATGAATCATGTTTTGAGAGATTTTATTGGTCATTTTGTGGTTGTTTACTTTGATGATATACTTATCTATAGCCACAACGAAACTGAACATTGTAATCATATCCGACAAGTTTTGCAAGTGTTGCGTGATAATAAATTGTATGCTAATCTTGAGAAGTGCACATTTGCAAAAGATAAGGTCATATTTCTGGGATTTGTTGTATCTAAGAATGGGGTAGAGGTAGATCAATCTAAAATTGAATCAATTCAGAATTGGCCTACTCCCATGAATGTAAGTCAAGTGCGTAGTTTCCACGGCTTAGCTGGTTTCGGCGCTTTGTGAAAGATTTTAGCACCATTGCTGCACCTTTGAATGATTTGACAAAGAAATGTGTTCCTTTTGTATGGGGCGCGGCCCAAGATATTGCTTTTGATACATTAAAACGTTTGCTTACTTCTGCACCATTACTTGCATTACCTAATTTTTTGAAGTAATTTGAAGTTGAATGTGATGCTAGTGGTATAGGCATTGGTGGCGTTTTGATGCAAGAGGGTCGCCCTATAGCATATTTTTCTGAGAAACTTACTCGTGCTCGTTTGAATTATCCAATCTATGATAAAGAATTGTATGCACTTGTTAGAGTACCTGAAGTTTGGCAACATTATTTGTGGCCAAAGGAATTTATCATACATTCTGATCATGAAGCATTGAAATACTTGAAAGCTCAATCAAACTTGCATAGACGATTAGCTAAATGGGTTGAGTTTATTGAGTCTTTTCTTTACATCATTAAGTATAAGAAGGGAAAAGAGAATGTTGTTGCTAATGCTTTATCTAGGAAGAACATGCTATTAACCAATCTTGATGTTAAAATTCCTAGATTAGAAGCAATTTGTGCACTTTATGCAACTGATCATGATTTTGCTGAACCATATCGTTTGTGTGCTCTTAGAAATGCACGGGATAAGTATCATATACATGATGGCTATTTGTTTCGAGCTAACAAACTATGTATTCCAGAATTGTCGTTGCGTTTGTTCTTAGTGCAAGAATCACATGCCGGTGGTTTGATGGGTCACTTTGGGCGTGAGAAGACGTTGTTCATGCTTGCTGATCATTTCTATTGGCCCAAGATGAGGCGTGATGTGTATAGATTTGTGAGACGATGTATTACATGCCACAAGTCGAAATCCAAGCTGAAGCCTCATGGTTTGTATACACCTCTCTCTGCACCTACTACTCCATGGGAAGACATTAGTATGCATTTTGTGCTAGGTCTACCTAAAACTCAGAGAGGTCATGATTCTATATTTGTGGTAGTGGATAGGTTTTCTAAGATGGCTCATGTCACATCCCAAGATTTTAGAAATTTGGGCCTAGAAAAAAAATGCAATTGCATTGCATCATTTGCATTCATTAAAAAAATTGGGTTAAAAAACACTAGTTTAAACCCTTATTTTGAATTGCTAAAATGCATCTACAAAAGGAATACACAGGGTTTTCTGAAATCACTATTTTGAAGTAGTCAAATTATTGACAAAAATAATCCTACATTGATCTACTAAATTTTAGAAAAAATTAGAAACAAAAATCATGTCATTTGGAGTTCGTATGCAAAAGATATAACGAAAATACCAATATAAAAATAAATAAATAAAACTGAAATGGGCGGCCCACTCAATCGACCGAACCACCAGTGCAGGGGAGAAATGATCGATGCCCAGGTTGCATCAAAATTCGTGCAGAATCGTTTTTCTCAAATCTATCTCTATTCAAACACCTATAACTTTTTATCTATAATTCCGAATTGATTTCGGTTTGTTTCTACTTGTTCTCTACTTCAAGATCTATCTTCCCACTATCCTAAAAGCCTATATAATCCCCCGGAGCCACAACCTTAACACTTTTCCTTGTCGAAATCCCGAATCTACACCCTACCGAATCATATTTCGCTTCTAAACCCATCTAAATTTCGTCGGATGTCTTCGGATTCAACACGGAAGTTATAGATCTTGTCGAAATAGTTCAATTCTGATAAACCTCACCTCTTTTCATCCACCACAGTCGGAGAATTTCGCAACGCAATATTTCAGATCTGATGGCGTAATTCCAAGATTCTCTCGCGCTCGTTTCTTGAAATCCAAATTCCTTTGGTGAAAAGGTAGATCTAATCATCCTCCACAACTTTCATATTCAAAGTTTTTCGATTTGATCTACGGATTTGTCTCTCTAACATAGATCTATTTCTAATCCTTTGTGAGGCAAAATCGGGCCTATTTAAAGCCAACTTCTCTTCTAGCCACCGGATCTCATCCCGACGGTCGAGATTCAATCATCCCGATCAGTTGCCTCGTCACTGCCACGTCATCATCAGGTCAGTGTCTAGTCCCAGTCAGACTGCACGGTCAACCTGTCCAGTCAGCGGAATATTCCCAGGAATATTCCGTTCGAATTTAAAATTGCAGATTATAGATCTAACTTGTAAAATCCATAAAAAATTCATACTACGTCCAAAAATTGCAAATAATATACCGTTGGATTCACAATTGTGTGTAGAATATTAATATGTAATTGTATCAGACATTTACCGTAAGTAATTGTCGTGATTAATTAAATTGCATTAATACCTTTTTGGAGCAATTAATTCACAAAAAATAAAATACAACTCAGAAAAATATAAATGATATACCCTTGGATTCAAAAAAGTGTATAGAACATGATTCTGGAATAAAATTACAAGTTTACAGTACAGATAATGTTTCACACATTAAAAGGCTTTTTGTAGTATTTTAATTCTACAAAATGATCTGTACACTATTTTGACCTGAATCATTTTGCTACTGGCTCTAAATTGAAACCTCTATCCAGGAATATTTTACCAAGAATTTACCACAATGTTTACAATAGAGGTTGAATTAAATTTCATAAAGCCTATTAAATGGGTCTAATTAATGCAATAAATGGTTTTCATGCATTAAAAATCATTCCTTGCATGTCATCTGTAGTTTAATGATCAGAGAACATTAAATAGCTACCGAAACTTTTATTAAAGTGTCATGCATGCATTTGCTGCACTGGTTTAATCTCTATGTGTTGTTGTTTATTTGTTGCATTGCTTTCGTGTAGATTGTGAGGATTGTGACCCTTGTGATTGCCCGGATTGTGTGTTTGACTCTGACAACTACTAAGGCAAGTGGAGCTTCATAAATGTCTTATTTACTTTCTATATGCATTGTAGCTTGTTTTGTTTTTACAAGTTTATCTATTGCTATGCTATATCCTATTATGCCGTAGTCTATCTCGTTAGGCGAGCCGTCGTAAGTAGCTGTGCTTAGTTGTGCTTACGTAGACGAGGGTGGGATACACCATGGCAAAGATTGTTTTGAAAGAACGTGTTTGGAAAGTTTAAAAACAACTTAATTAATGAACTATCTGGGTGGATTGGTAATTGCTTGGTTCGTGAATGCCGGGCCCATGTCTATGGTTTACCCGAGTAGCTCACTTGTGGATGGCCACCCAGGTTTCTGAGAAATGATTAGTGTCTTGATTTGGTAGCTTCCGTGTGCAACCATATGCCAGTGAGTTATGGGTGGCTGGATAGACTTAGTAGGTCGTGGCGACCCGAGCTCTTCGTATCTAGAGATGTAGTGATTGTGATAGGTTGGAACGGTGCGTGGATGGGCTTGGGGAGCTACTTCACGAATTGTCTCTTCTTGGGCTTCTCCCTATCATGACTCAATATGCGTGTCGTGGTACGAGCGGGTCGACCAAGTCATATGGGTAAAGTGTGCAACCCCTACAGGGTGGAAAACTAAGTGCTTAGCCGTGTCCCTGGTAATGGACGTTTGAGTTGCTGAATTGTGGGTGCTATGACATGTTCTCATTCATTCTAACTTGTAATTGCTAAAACTTGTGGTTGAAACATAATTGGGTTGTGTGATGAAGATCAAATGTTTTACAAATGATTTACAAAAGATAGGATAAAGTATTTTGCTGCTGCAACTAAGCCTGAACCCCACAAGCCAGATATGCATGTAGATATTAGTCTTGCTGCTTCTCTCATAGTTTCACTTGCCAGTACATTCCAAGTATTGACCCTTCGGGGCTGCTATGTTTCATGTTACAGGTTATACCAATTCTGAGTGACCGAATAGGTCGCGATACTCCACTCAACAGTTGTTCGCCTGTGGCATAATTGAAGATGGAGCCTACTATCTGTTTATGCTTCCGTATGCTACTTTGTTATTTGAGCTAGCCTTTGAGCTAAGCACTATGTAATAATTACAAATTCTGGATCATTCGATGTAATAATGATGCACTGTTATGTTCTTTGGTATTCATCTGTACTGTGTGCGCCAGTGAACCGATCTAGGGATTGGCACTATACACAGGAACTCAGCCTTATCAGGCGAGGGTTTTACAGAATGGTATCAGAGCAGTGTGTTGACTATAGGATTGTGACCTAGGATTGGAATAGGAAAACCATATGAATATAAACCCTATTTCATTCTATCTATTCTCATCTTACACTTCTTTCTAGTATCTTCTTATTACTTCAATTCCCAGACTTCTCTGTTTTAAAACGTAGAAGGAAGACTCTTTGTAGGATAAACTCAAAACTTTGTACTTATTAGATTCTTGTAATTCTTGGTCTTTCTTTTCTAATCTCATCTTGTTCAAAACTCATAGATGAGCACTCATGTGAAGAAGTGCGAGATCCAAGAATAGTTAGATGATGACCACCATATAGTTTTGATATGATTTCGTTTAGATCTAGCTATCGATCATTGCAAGAACTTGTGTGTTAGCTGGTTTATTCTGTCGAGGTTGTACTATTTGATACCCCAAAGTTTCAGAAATTTTTTGATAGTTTTTTATAATGAATTAATAGAGGTTTTGATTAAAAATTCGTGGTATTACTGCTGCAGTTTTCTGTCTGACCAGTTGTACCGCGCGATTTTTAGTTCCTTACTGGTAACTCGGATTGTGCTCATATTTTAGGATTTGGAGCGTAACTACCTGTAGCACCTGCACAAAAATTGTCTAAAATTCCTGATGAGTTTAAGATGCCCAGAAAATTTGTGAACACTGCTGTAGGTTCTGGACAGATTCTGTCCATTGCTTTTAAGATTGTAGGTTCACCCCAAACGAATTTTAATCAAAGGAGAACTATTTTGTGGATGGTATGCCACTAAAATAAAACTTCTGGAACATAAACAAAACTATTTTGGCTTGAGTGTTGTATGTTATGATTGTTTGCTTGTGTGCCAATTGGTTGCTTCATATAGTTATGGGTAGTGATACTTCTCTAGTCTTTCTATCTATAACTCGTCTATGCTATCCCAACAGATGCCTCCCCGCCGCCAGCCCGATGAGATTGTTCAGCTTATTGCAGCATAGGCACAGTTGACTCAGGTGATGGCTCAGTTTATGGCAAGTCAGAACAATAACAACAACAACAACAACAACAATGGGAACAACCAGCCCCAGGGAGATGCTCTCACCAGGTTCCTGAGGCTGAGGCCAGCTAAGTTCTCCTCTGCACCTGAGCCCATGGTTGCTCTCGACTGGCTCCGTTCTATGAACAAGGACTTGGTGACCATTAGTTGCACTGATGCTGAAAAGGTGAGGTTTCCTACTCACTTGCTGGAAGGATCAACTGCTTCTTGGTGGAATGCTTTCCAGATCACCCACCCGCTGGACACAGTTACTTGGGCTATGTTTGAGGAAGGATTCAGGACCAACCACGTCTCTGCTGGGACCATGAGCCTGAAGAGGAAGGAATTCCGCAACCTGCGCCAAACTAACCGCACTGTGGCGGACTACATAGAGGAATTCAACAACTTGTCCCGCTATGCACCTGAGGATGTGGACACTGATGCTAAGAGAAGAGAGGTTCCTGGATGGTCTCAGTGATGAGCTTTCACTTCAGTTGTCTGTGGTCTATTGCCCTACTTTCCAAGAGCTGATGGACAAAGCTAGAATTCTAGAAGGGAAAGACCAGCAGGTGGAGAATCGCAAAAGGAAGCAGAACAATCACCACTCTAGCTGACACCACAAAGCTTGCACTTCTTATGATGGAGACTCTGGACACCATAAGCATGGAGGCAACAGACACAACCACAATGGAGGCAATGGCCATCACCGCAATGGAAATCGAGATCTCAGCAACGTGGAATGTTTCAAGTGCAACCAGAAGGGACACCATGCTGATAATTGCCTGGAGAAGAGGATTGAAGCTGGAGACAAGCCAGATTTAACCCTGAAGGCAACTATGAATCATGTTCATGCTAGAAAAGCACTCAACAAGCCATGCTTCATGACTAGTAAGTCCCTAGCTAATTCATACATCGTACTCATAATTTTTCAATACTGGTGCACCGTATTCATTCATATAAAGGCATTCATGGATAAGAATAGTTACTTCTAGAGTTACTTGAAGGATCTGTTAGAGTGAATTCATTGGAGAATAATTGCTAGCTAGTACAAGATGCCACAATTAAATCCTGGATATTGATAGCATACACATTCCCCGCTGGCTTAATTATATTGGAATTCACATGGTTTAGATGCAACTCTATCATGAATTGGATGGTTAAGAATAAAGGTCTGATAGATGGACATCAAACCCATACCCAGAAGGAAGAAGAATCAAATATAGCTCAATGGTTCCATGGAGATACCAAGTTTAATTTTCTTAAGGGGGTAGCCTCTCGTGAACACCACCCAAACCTTGCTAGCCATTTCGAGTCTCGGGACGAGATTCATCTTAAGATGGTTAGTCTGTCACATCCCAAGATTTTAGAAATTTGGGACTAGAAAAAAAATGCAATTGCATTGCATCATTTGCATTCATGAAAAAAATTGGGTTGCAAAACACTAGTTTAAACCCTTATTTTGAATTGCTAAAATGCATCTACAAAAGGAATACACAGGGTTTTATGAAATCACTATTTTGAAGTAGTCAAATTATTGACAAAAATAATCCTATATTGATCTACTAAATTTTAGAAAAATTTAGAAACAAGAATCATGTCATTTGGAATTCATATGCAAAAGATATAACGAAAATACCAAAATAAAAAATAAAATAAATAAATAAATAAAAAACCGAAATAGGCCGGCCCACTCAGCCGAACGAACCACCAGCGCACGGGAGAAAGGATCCATGCCCAGGTTGCATCAAAATTCGTGCGGAATCGTTTTTCTCAAGTCTATCTCTATTCAAACACCTATAACTTTTTATCTATAATTTTGAATTGATTTCGGTTTGTTTTTACTTGTTCTCTACTTCAAGATCTATCTTTCCACTATCCTAAAAGCCTATATAATCCCCCGGAGCCACAGCTGTAACACCTTTTCTTCTCGAAATCCCGAATCTACACCCTACCGAATCGTATTTTGCTTCTAAACCCATCTAAACTTCGTCGGATGTCTTCGGCTTCAACACGAAAGTTATAGATCTCGTCGAGATAGTTCAATTCCGATAAACCTCACCTCTTTTCATCCACCACAGCCGGAGAATTTCGCAACGCAATATTTCAGATCTGATGGCATAGTTCCAAGATTTTCTCGCGCTCGTTTCTTGAAATCCAAATTCCTTTGGTGAAAAGGTAGATCGAATCATCCTCCACAACTTTCATGTTCAAAGTTTTTCAATTTGATATACAGATCTATTTCTAATCCTTTGTGAGGCAAAATCGGGCCTATTTGAAGGCAACTTCTCTTCTAGCCACCGGATCTCATCCTGACGGTCGAGATTCAATCGTCCCGACCAGTTGCCTCGTAACTGCCACGTCATTGTCATGTCAGATCTAGTCCCAGTCAGACTGTACGGTCAACCTGTCCAGTCCAGGAATATTCCGTTCGAATTTAAAATTGCAGATTATAGATCTAACTTGTAAAATCCATAAAAAATTCATACTACGTCCAAAAATTACAAATAATATACCGTTGGATTCACAATTTTGTGTAGAATATTAATAGGTAATTGTATCAGACATTTACCGTAAGTAATTGTCGTGATTAATTAAATTGCATTAATACCTTTTTGGAGCAATTAATTCATAGAAAATAAAATACAGCTTAGAAAAATATAAATGATATACCCCTGGATTCAAAAAAGTGTATAGAACATGATTCTGGAATAAAATTACAAGTTTACAGTACAGATAATGTTTCACACATTAAAAGGCTTTTTGTAGTATTTTAATTCTACAAAATGATCTGTAAACTATTTTGACCTGAATCCTTTTGCTACTGGCTCTAAATTGAATCCTCTATCCAGGAATATTTTACCAAGAATTTACCACAATGTTTACAATAGAGGTTGAATTAAATTGCATAAAGCCTATTAAATGGGTCTAATTAATGCAATAAATGGTTTTAATGCATTAAAAATCATTGCTTGCATGTCATCTGTAGTTTAATGATCAGAGAACATTAAATAGCTACCAAAACTTTTATTAAAGTGTCATGCATGCATTTGCTGCACTGGTTTGATCTCTATGTGTTGTTGTTTATTTGTTGCATTGCTTTCGTGTAGATTGTGAGGATTGTGGCCCTTGTGATTGCCCGGATTGTGTGTTTGACTCCGACAACTACTAAGGCAAGTGGATCTTCATAAATGTCCTATTTACTTTCTATATGCATTGTAGCTTGTTTTGTTTTTACAAGTTTATCTATTGCTATACTATATCCTATTATGCCGTAGTGTATCTCGTTAGGCGAGCCGTCGTAAGTAGCTGTGCTTAGTTGTGCTTACGTAGACGAGGGTGGGATACACCATGGAAAAGATTGTTTTGAAAGACGTGTTTGGAAAATTTGAAAACAACTTAATTAATGAACTATCTAGGTGGATTGGTAATTGTTTGGTTCGTGAATTCCAGGCCCATGTCTATGGTTTACCCGAGTAGCTCACTTGTGGATGACCACCCAGGTTTCTGAGAAATGATTAGTGTCTTGATTTGGTAGCTTCCGTGTGCAACCATATGCCAGTGAGTTATGGGTGGCTGGATGGACTTAGTAGGTCGTGGCGACCCGAGCTCTTCGTATCCATAGATGTAGTGATTGTGATAGGTTGGAACGGTGCATGGATAGGCTCGGGGAGCTACTTCGCGAATTGTCTCTTCTTGGGCTTCTCCCTATCATGACTCAATATGCGTGTCGTGGTACGAGCGGGTCGACCAAGTCATATGGCTAAAGTGTGCAACCCCTGCAGGGTGGAAGACTAAGTGCTTAGCCGTGTCCCTGGTAATGGACGTTTGAGTTGCTAAATTGTGGGTGGTATGACATGTTCTCATTCATTCTAACTTGTAATTGCTAAAACTTGTGGTTGAAACATAATTGGGTTGTGTGATGAAGATCAAATGTTTTACAGATGATTTACAAAAGATAGGATAAAGTATTTTGCTGCTGCAACTAAGCCTGAACCCCACAAGCCAGATATGCATGTAGATATTAGTCTTGTTGCTTCTCTCATAGTTTCACTTGCCAGTACATTCCAAGTATTGACCCTTCGGGGCTGCTACGTTTCATGTTGCAGGTTATACCGATTCTGAGTGATCGAATAGGTTGCGATACTCCACTGGATAGTTGTTCGCCTGTGGCACAATTGAAGATGGAGCCTACTATCTGTTTATGCTTCCGTATGCTGCTTTGTTATTTGAGCTAGCCTTTGAGCTAAGCACTATGTAATAATTACAAATTCTAGATCATTCGATGTAATAATGATGCACTATTATGTTCTTTGGTATTCATCTGTACTGTGTGTCCAGTGAACCGATCTAGGGATTGGCACTATACACAGGAACTCAGCCTTATCAGGCGAGGGTGTGACAGCTCATTTTATTGCCTGCCACAAAAGCGACGATGCGTCGCATGTTGCTAACCTGTTTTTCAGGGACATCATGAGATTACATGGAGTACCAAGGACGATTGTTTCTGATCGTGATGTAAAGTTCATGAGCTACTTTTGGAAGACCTTATGGGGGAAGCTGGGAATGAAGCTGCTATTCAGTACTACATGTCATCCCCAAACAGATGGTCAAACAGAGGTGGTGAATCGAACATTGTCACAGCTGCTAAGGACTATGCTCAAGAAGAATCTGCGGGAGTGGGAAGAGTGTTTGCCACATGTTGAGTTTGCATACAACAGGGCGGTGCATTCAACTACTCAGCTTTGTCCTTTTGAGGTGGTGTATGGCTTCAAGCCATTGACGCCACTTGATTTGTTGCCTTTTCCATTACATGAGAGAGTTGATATGGAGGCATCAAAACGTGCTGAATATGTGAAGAAGATTCACGAGAAGACTTGAGAGGCTATTGAAAATAAAGGCAAGAACATTGATGCTACAAGGAATCTAGCAAGGAAGGAAGTGATGTTCAAGCCTGGTGACATGGTATGGGTGCATCTACGCAAGGATAGGTTTCCACAACTTCGAAAGTCAAAATTGAAGCCACGTGGTGCTGGTCCTTACAAGGTGTTAGCCAAGATTAATGATAATGCCTACTCGATTGATATACCTATTGAGGAGTTTGGTGAAGTTAGCAATAGCTTCAATGTTGCTGATTTATCACCATATGATGGAGAAGACCTTGGAGCGTCGAGGTCGACGCCTTTTGAAGGGAGGGAGATGATGAGGACATCCCTACAATTACACCTACCCCAATGACTACTGAAGATGTTCCAACTATTGCAAGGAAAGATTAGTCCAATGATATTAGAATTGGACCCATTACAAGAGCTCGTGCTAAGCTACTTGAACAACAGGTAAATTTACTCCTAAATGAATCTGGTGCTTTAATTGATGAGAACTTTATACTACCTAAGTCTATGCATTTATGTATGATTAGGTTCGTTGGAGAAACAAGCATGGCGCGAGGAGGAGAAGGGCTACAAGAGGAGCCCGACATGATGATTGCCTGAGGATGCGCGAGGGAGGAGCGGGAGGAAGGCGCAAGAGAAGATCATCAAAACGAAGGCGACCGAGAGTTAGAAGGCGACCAAGAAGGAAGGTTCAATTCAGACAGACAAAAGTTCTGGAATTGAAACGGACGTGGTTTCCATGTACCAACTCCGAATTAAGAAAATAAGTACTTGTTGGAAAGATAATTCCGAGATCTTTCCAACGGGTACTTACACATCTCCCGGTTCGTTACAAGCTGCACGCAGAAACCAAAACAAATCGACAGATGTTTTCTGTCAGTTTACAAACAAAGTCCTTTTAAGTTAGGAAAGTTAGAGATATGTTTGGTTTTGACCCCAACTCTATGTTGGCCGTCCAGCAGCCTTTATATAGGCCTGTAAATCATGGTTTTTAGGGAAGACCACGTTAAAATTATTTTGGAGTTGTTTCTTTTATAGAACCTCTGGAATTACCCTGTGATCAAATTCTACCAATTTCAATTGAGTGTGATCTATTATTCCACTGGCAATTAGTAGATTGCATATTACCGTTCATGGTCGAAGGCTGCATGCACAAGAGTGTGTTATTGTGAATATCCTACAAGGTTCGAGAGCTGTTGCATTGGCATCAGGGTTTGAGCGGGAGAGATCATAGCTACGCACTAGTTATCAATCATCCAGCATTACCATCGACAAGAGCTTGCTGAGAAGATCGGGCCACCCTATATCATCTTTACTACTAAGTACTCCTGAAATAAAATTGGCTTGTTGCAAGCAAGACTAGAGCTTAGGATTCCTACTAGAATTGTCTTACTTACATTAGTGATAGTTTGCGAGTACTTTAAAAGTACTCATGGCTTTGTCCCTGGCTATTCGCATGGCCAGACTATGAAGAGGACTATTCGGAGGACGGACAACAGGAGGTCTACGATAACTAGGATCATCTCCCATCGTCGGCATTGCCTGTGACAATGAAAATGGAGTCTACTATGTTTATTTCCGCTGCTTTGATGTGTATTAAGACTTGATCATGAGATCAACTATTTGTAAGACTATTATGGTTTGTAATGGATGATGTACCGTGCTACCAATTCTGTTATGTCTCGCAAAATGGTATTCCTGGGATTGCGATGTACGGCATAACAGGCATCTGGACTTCAAAATCCGGGTGTTCACAGTGAGCGCTGGGTGATTCTTTTCATGGTTACCAGCTGACATGCCAGGAATCCCCAGGGAACTCGCTGAGCACATACTTAACCTAAATCCCAAAGCCAAGGCGGTAAAGCAGTCCCTTCACCCTTTTGCAGAGCCCAAATGTAAGACCATTGCAAAAGAACTCCATCAGCTAATGGATGCTAAATTCATCAAAGAAATCAAGAAATCAGAGTGGGTCGCCAATATACTATGCATCCCAAAGAAAAACACAAAATAACTATGCATGTGCATTGACTTCACTGCATTGAACAAACACTGTCCAAAGGATCACTTCACATTACCACGAATCGATCAAATAATTGATGCAACCACGAGGTGCAAACGTATTTCCTTTCTAGATGCATACTCATGGTATCACTATATTTGGATGAAGGAGGAAGATTAGGATAAAACAACATTTATCACGCCTTATGGCATATTCTGCTACACAACAATGCCCTTTGGACTCAAAAATGCGGGTGCCACGTATCAACGGATCATGCAAAATTGCCTTGGAAGTCAAATTGGAACAAATGTACAAGTACATATCGATGACGTCATAGTCACAAAAAACCAAGGGTCGACCATTGTCTATGATCTTCGGGAAACATTCGATAACCTCGACAAATATTGTATTAAACTCAACCCAACAAAGTGCTCCTTTGGAGTCCTTGAAGGGAAAGTCCTTGGATACCTTATATCAGCAAGAGGGATAGAGGCAAATCCCGAGAAAATACAGGCAATCCTCATGATGAAAAAGACATTTAATCTACAACAATTAGCCGGAAGGGTCGCAATACTCAGTTGATTTATCGCTCGCTTGGGCAAGAAAGCTTTACCGTTCTACGCACTCATGAAGAAATCAGATAAATTTGAGTGGACGGACGTAGCTCAGCGAGCCTTCGAAAGCCTAAAGAAAATGCTTTCGACATCCCCTGTCATCGTGTAACCAAGAGAAAAAGAACCACTACTACTCTACATCATGGCTACTAATCAAGTGGTAAGCACAGTTCAGGTCATTGAACGACCAGAAGAAGGAAAAACCCATGGAGTCCAAAGGCTAGTTTATTTCCTAAGTGAGATCTTCTCCCTATTCAAGCAAAGGTACCCACACTACCAGAAGCTAGCATACAGGGTCTTCATGACAGCACGCAAGCTACGCCACTATTTTTTAGAGCACCCGATCATAGTAGTCGATGAAGCACATCTTTCTAACATACTCAACAATCCAGAAGCCATAAGACGCGTCATTATACGGGTTATCGAGTTATCCCCTCAAGATATGACAGAACTACAATGCGCGGGTCCACCAGATCTCTCTAGCGCCTGGACAATGTACTTTGATGGCTCCAAGAGAACAGAAGGAGCAGGAGCCGAAGTTATACTGGTGTCACCCCAAGGCGATAAAATGCGCTACGTACTTCGAATGAGCTTAAAAAATGCATCAAACAACGAAACCGAATATGAGGCCCTGCTGCACGGCATGCGTTTGGCCAAAGCCTGTGGTGCAACTTGCCTAAAAATATTGGTGACTCAAACCTTGTCGCACAACAGGCAATGAAGAAGTGAGATGCTGTCAGCGATAACATGATCGCTTATCGGGATATGTACAATATCATGGAAGCCTAATTCGACGGATGCGAGGTATCACACATAGGCAGGGAAAACAACGAGGTAGCCGACAATTTGGTGAACATCGGATCCCTCTGTTTACCAGTACCACCCGGAGGTTTTCGGGAAGAGATAACAGAATGCTCTATCAAAGCTAGAAGGTTCTCTGAGGTCATAGCACCAAAGACACGCAAGAAGGTCAAATCGAAAGGCGACTTAGGGGCTATGCCCGCATCCGAAAGTGAAGTAGACGCCCTTGAAGAAGAACTGGAACCCGACAAGGTCATGATAATAGAACCCACATGGATGCATCCATATGTGGCATACATGATGAGAGGAGAACTACCTGAAGATGCAATTGAAGCACGGCAGATCACTCGTCGATCTAAAGCTTCCAGGAGCATTAAGGGAGAGTTATATAAAGGGAGCATCTCGAGCGTACTACAACGGTGCATCACACCCAAATAAGGAAGGCTAATCCTCAAAGATATACATGAAGGGGTATGTGGCCATCATGCCAACAACCGAGCAATTGCGGCTAAAGGTTTCCGGGCAGTGTTTTATTGGCTTACAACAGTACATGATGCGAAGGACATCATACAGACATGCGAAGCATGCTAATGATTCGCAACAATACCCAATGCACCCACCTTAGAACTAAACACCATACCTCTTGCCTAGCCATTTGCTCAATGGGGGCTTGACATGGTGGGTAAACTCCACAAATCTTTGCTAGGAGGACACGTCTTTCTGCTAGTAATAGTCGACAAATTTATAAAGTGGATCTAAGCAATGCCCGTCACAATTCAAGATGGGACTTTGGCCATAAACTTCATCAAGTCGATAGTGCTAAGATTTGGAGTGCCAAATAGCAACATTACCAACAATGGAACTAATTTTACTTCCAACGAGTTCAAAGAATATTGCAAGGAGATGGGTATAAAAGTAAGCTACACTTTAGTTGCCGACCCACAAACCAACGGTTAGGTGGAAAAAGCCAACGGTCTCGTAACCAATGGTATCAAGAAAAGATTGTTGGCATCACTAGATAGAGATAAAGGAGTTTGGGTAGATGAGTTACCTTCCATCCTATGGAGACTACGTACCACCCCAAATAATGCAACGCAAGAAACACCTTTCTTTCTGGTCCACGACATGGAGGCCGTTCTTCTAGTTGAAGTAGATTATGAGTATCCCAGGGTCGCTGAGTATGACAAATAAGCATCCGGAGAAGCACTTGAAGATGACGTCGATGCACTCGACGAAGCTCTAGATGTTGCTTTACAAAGAATGGCCATATATCAACAGAATCTACACAACTATCACAGCTATCAACTACGTTCCAGGTCCTTCGTCGTAGGGGATATGGTCCTTCACCTCAAACAAGACAACCATCGAAAGCTATAATCACCATGGGAGGGGCCTTATATCGTCACAAAAGTAATCCCTGGTGGAGCATATCAGCTTCAAGATAAGAAAATAGGAGTCAAGTACTCCAACCCATGTAACGTTGTGTAGCTGCGACGATTCTTTGCTTAGACTTTTATTTTCTGCAATTTACATTGAATAAAGGCCTACGGCCAGGATTCTTAGCCACAAGACTTTGTGTTTTACTCTCAATAAGGCCAATGGCCAGGCGACTACCCCAAAATATGTACTTTCATCTTTAACTTTGAATAAAAAGTATTAAGGTGGCAGACATGAAGGAAGAGATTGGACTTAAATTTTGAGCCTATGTCCCAATGCAAGCATCCAAACATAGCCCTATCTCACACCCGATAGAAACATAAGAGTCCAGAAGGACCCGAACAAATATTATCCTCGTGTGTTGAAAGAGCACCCGATAAAACGAAAACTCTAGCAGAGTCGAAAAAACATATAAACCTATGAGTATTACATCTTTGTATTCTTAGATGGTTACTCCCATCGGGAGTGCCTGTACAATATCCGAGAATGACAACTTCAGCTATTCCAATAGCCAAACAAGGCAGTCATCAAAATTAAAATAACTCCTCAGACCGTGTTCGCCGCGATAAAACGTTTGAATGCCATGTCCATGACATGATGGTAAGACCCCATGATGCGTCATGTGTGGCCAAGTAAAAGCAAAAGCATGCGCTCTGCCAGAAAATTCTGTATCCACAGTACGATGAAAAATCCCGATGGACGCGTTGGGTACCAGAAATAATAGTACTAGAATTTAGTATTCGATAAGACCTCAATGGCTCGAACTGAATTATGCCAGCAAATACCGAGTTTAGTCCCGGGGACTTGAATTTGACATAGGTTCATGATGTTTTTCCCAGGAGCAATTAACTAATTCTCGACCAGTCGGATGCATCAGACCCATTGTACCATATCCCTACAACTATTAAATAAGAATATATTACGAATACTTTATAAAGAAAACTTCAGCTAAAGTTGTCTTTGAGACTCGACCCGAATCTACGATTCAGATGGAGTCTCAGGGGCCACTAACATGGGTATGATTACTTAGGTCCTTATGATTAGTTACCCTAGTTACATAAAAGCTTGCAGCCTGCAAGGCCTAAGAAGAAACAAGGAATGCCCAAGAAACATCCGACGGATGGCATATGTTGCTAGATAAGGGAAGAGTAGAAACTGACATTCTATTAGTGTTGTAATTGTAACTTGTAACCTAACTATATACGGCCTAGGGACCCAGCCTATTATATAAAGGCTGGGAGGAGCCAACAGCGAGGTATCGAAATCCTTAAGCGATCTATAATCATATTGTTCATAAGCAATCAGATGACTTCGACTCCCTTGTTTCTCTGATCAGCCGACGAAATCCCCATCATTCTCTTTTCCACGAAACCCTAAGTCCATCACCATGGACATTTCCAAGGTTAACCCTTGTCAACGGGACTCTTGCTATTGTCGGCAGGTGAATAATGGCGTGCAGTGCTAGTTACGAGTCTTGAGAAGTGAGTTTAACAAAGTATGCCATCCTGCTGAGGAGAAGTCTTCAAGCAGTTTGTAACTGGACCGTGTTGAACCACGGGGTCTAGATATACTCTCTTCTCATCTAAACCATGTTCAAAACCTTGAGTTAGTATAGGTTTCTATAACGATAATTAATAGGGGATTTCCTGATTTACTAGGTGGTGTATAGATCCTCAAGGCATATCTGACTAAGGTAGAACTAGTCAGAACACACATACAAGGTAAACGGAGCGATGGGGTCACGAGGTTCTTCCTAATCTAGAAACGTAGACATCACACATCAAGCAACACATTATGCGCTTAGGCAAGCAAACACAGCCTACTATAGGGACCAATGATTTAACTACGTGCGATATAGGGGAATCCTATCCTAGGATTATTGATCCTTGATATCTCGTGGTTGTGGTCTAGGTCACTATCTTGCATATAAGCCTTTGTCGTATTGTTGGATGCTTCTTGGTAGTGTAGCTTGATTTCTTTAGATTAGGAGGATTTCGTTGGTAGGGCGATCTTGTAGTCTCCTTGTGTTTGCTGGTAGTTGTGTCTCTTCATCTCGTTATCACTGTCTTTACCTGGTTCTATGTCCTACTATTTTGAAATCCGCAGGTTTGAATTTCAGACGAGAGATAGAGGAAACCATTTTCGAAATAATTTAAATTAGGAGGAGATAAGAACTAGAATCATTCGAAAAGCTTTTCAGGAAAATAGTTTTCAAAAGCCGGTGTTTCCAAAATAGTTTTTCTGTCTAACAACCATGCTAACTAAGGTTCTCCTATTGTCAGAATGGCTATGATACCAAGTCTGTGAGGCCCCCGGAGTAATCCTTTGATAATCCCTGTTATGCATATCACCATGATCCCATGATCAGTCTGTCGTGGTACATAACTGGCAAGTATCAAAGTAAATATCCATTACTTAAGCGGATACAAGTCATACCCCAACTACCATTATGGCTACATCGATCATCATCCAGCAGAACTTTAGAACAATGTCGAGTCCGAGCCATGCCTTAACCTATAGGAAGCTGACTGGGAGAATGTCCTAGCTCGCATAGTCACCAACGTCACCTTCTTCTCAAAATCTGACCAAGTTAATAGCTAGGTACAATGCCAGGGAGTACTTTGAATGTACTCACAAACCACCTTATGAGAACAATAATAATAAGAGGATATGCAATATGGTTGTGGTAGTAGGAGGGCTCCATGAGAGGTTCTTTTCTCAGATAGTTTCTCATGTAGATATATCATTTCTATATCTTTTCTGAAATTTTTTGTAAAACATTTGAAAAGTTTTGGAAAACACTAGGATTGAGTCACCCTATTTCATATCACGGTCCTCAATCGACTGGACTTTTCATCTTCCGTGATCCTCCAAAATCACCTCACTTCCTCCGTGGTCACCTCAGACCACCCTTTTCAGAAAACTCTTTCTTTTCTGAAGTCCTTTTTGAAAACAAAACCAACACCGCTCTACAACAGCCTTTCCAACCACCCATAACCGCAGACATGACTATTTGAATAGATTTACACTTTGCAGAGGTTGTACACTTTACCACACCATCCAGGTACCCTGCCCTGATCCCTTATGGATCGTGGGTCGAGCAACCGATCGAGACTCTCAGGATGCCACCCTAGCATGGGCCCTACCCTATGAGTTATTCCCCTCAACACCGGGATGCCGGGTACCAATGGACTAACCAGAGCGCATCCGAATCCTCGAGAATGGGCACTGTCAATGAGAGGATCATAGTATCTTCTGGCCGACTACAAGGACGGTTCGCATCTCCTCCAAGTGACTGTCTAACAACTGATCCTTTCTGTAAAGGAAGACCAACATTCGAGGGATGTGATCCCTTATACATAGTTGCGAGGCATTCCATACTAGAGTAGACAAACTTCAAGTCAGCCCCGTCCCATTTCAAGGTAATGTGGTTGCACGGGTTAATTGTTCTAGCAAACTGCAAAGAACCAGGTGTGTTTTTGTAAACATTTTTCCTCCTCTTTCCTTCATCATATTTTGTAAAACAAAACTCTTTTCTTTCTCAAATTTATCTTGGTAGGTCAAACCTCACCAAGGTTTTACCAAAAAACATTTTGTAAACTTTTCTAGGGTCTTCCCAACCTATAGTTTTGCTTTGGCTAAAAACTGGGTCTCTAAAGGGGTATGGTGTTATACACCACTTACAATACTAGGGGAAAATAGGTGCCATCGAGGGGGTTATACTTAGCATTAGAAAAGTGTAATCGTTTGGAGGAGCCAAGCCACTACCAGATATAGATCATCCTATAGTAAATAATGTAGTTTTCATAAACAAATAGGTAAAACATGCATAAGTAAAACAATAGGACAAGGCTTATGAGAAAGTAGGTGGCTTTCGTGTGATCAGAAATCTGGCAATATGTCCCTTGTCCTATTCTTAGAATACCATAATAACCAATAATAACCATCTTCTTCTGGTCTTCGATATAATCACAACTATCATCGTCAAGGATAATACATGCAAGAAAACAAGGGACACAATCAACACAAGGCATACAAGAACCAGTACAATATAACAAACAAACATACAACGCAACACTAACTTCATTAGATTTTGATAGATTTAGATCATAGCACTTGGAATTACTATAATTACCTTTGTGGAATTTCTTTTATGATTCACTTGTCAAATACTAGTAGAAGAAGGGGTTTTGAACCAAGGCTTGGGTATGTAGGATATAAATGTGAAAAATGATATCATCAGAGAGGTATTGAAATAACAAAGCCACCAAAAGTGGTTTCAATGTTTTTGCACTTTTCTTTAATTAGAAATGGATTTTCTAGTGAAATAAACCGTAGTTTTGGTGAATAATTCACCAGAAAATATCTGTAGCTCAAATAGATTTTTCCTCAGACATTATTGTAGATATTTGAGTTTATGATTTTTGAGAGTTGTACTCACTTCAAAGTAATTAACATAATGCCCTTGGGAAATTCCTAAAGTCAGTTCTGTATGCAATTTGTATTTTTCACCAGATTTAAACTACAAGCGCTTTTGATATGAATCGAGAGACACATGGTAGTTATTTTATGTACCTTTTGATAGAAATTGGATTCACCATTTTTGGAGTTACAAAGCTTCTAGAAGGATTTTCATAGTGAAACAACTACATGCATAAGGGTTTAATTCATTAAAATTCAACCATGGCTCAATGAAATTTGAGCTCCTAGGATATGATATATATTGATGTAACTTATCCATGAGAGTTGGAATTTAGGTCAAATAATTTCATAGTTTGGCCTAGAGAATTTTCTAAAGGAAGAGGTGAATTGTTTTTGTCATTTTTGCTACATCAAACTATAGCTCAACTAGGCATGAGCCCAAGATCATGTGATAGGTACATTAAATACCTACCAGAGGAAATTAGTTTTCTCCATTTGGTATGTGCAACTAATTAGACAATTTATTATCTAAAAAAGATACTATTTGGTAAAATTAATGCAAAATAATGAAAACTATTTTGTGCCTAGGGTTTACTCTACATGTTTGAGGAAACATGTGGGTACATGTGTAAAATTTGATCTGGGCAGAGTATACAATTTTTGATTTTATTTCAGAAATAAACTAAGCAGGTACTTAGCAGATATGGAGAAAAATAAACAGGATATAAAAGAAAAAGAGCTGAAACAGGCTGGATCTCGACCGATCCGGGTGGCATGCCGCTAGGCCATCCCATCTCGCATAGAAGCATGCGCAGGAGACAGGGTGTTTGAAGCAGGCAGGCATGCCCGCAGTCAGAGAGAGAAGTTGACGAAGGGTATGGGTGGATGCTGGCTATTAGATCTAGCGAAGATCGATGGCCCGTGCTCTTATCCTTCCTCTAACTCGGCCCGACGGGATGAAACCCTAGGCGGCGACAGGGGAGGCTCAGGGAGCTTACCAGGTATGTGGAGAGGTGTCGGGGAGGGTGCAGGAGGACACAACGCACCCTGACGGTCTCAACTGTGGGTGGAAGTAGGGGGTTTGGCGGTGGAAGGTGTCTAGAGCATGAATGCCCATGCTGTAAGCCGTAGAGGCTCGCCAGAGAGCACTTCTGGGGCTGCTGCAGGGAAAGGGAACATCATGGTTAGTTCAAGGAGGACGCAGAGGTCTCAGCACGGTGACATGCAGAGGGAATGAAGCAGGGGAGAGAGCACCACGCTCATATCTTTTAGATGGCCGAGGTGCATTTCTTCTCATTTCCTGGCCAGGACAGAGTGGGGGAGGGGGAGGGGAGCTTGGGGGTGGTAAGTGGGTGGGAGAAGTGAAATGAGAGAATGTTGTAGCTGGGGGTGGCTTCTGGCCACTTTAAACCGAGAGGTAGGGGTATATCATGGACTAAGTCCATGGAGAGGCAAGGGAGGAGGTGGTGAGTAATGGTTGGGCCTCAGGGGCGATGGAGAGAGGTGTGGGGCCGCAGAGGGGTAGGGGGAGTACAGGAGAAGCCGTGTAATGCAAGGTGCTAGTCTCTCGTGCACAAGCATACAAAGGAGAGGAAATAATGGAGGACATGGGTGTAGGACTAGCTTGGGGTGGCTGCCCTAGTGTACAGAGGGGTAGTGTGTGTGTGTGTCTCTAGGCATGCAATGGACAGAGAGGGAGTGGGAGCTAGTGCCATGCATTGATGTGGAGAGATCCTTAGTATATGTGCATATATCTCTCTTTTCTTCACCATCCAAACACAAAAGGTCAAGGATCGGGTGATGGGGTACTATAGTGCTACAGTGGTGCCAACTAGGAGAGAGGGATGGTGGTTGCGGTGTTGATTATCCATGTGCTTGTTAGGTTCGCAACATAGAAAACAAAAAAATTCCTACGATGGGAACTATTATACGCCAAGATCTATCTACTAGATACAAGCAATGGGTGGATATACATCCATAGAGAACATACCCTCGAAGAACAACAAAGCTTTGTTAACAAGATGGAATTTGTGGATGATGTAGTAGAACGCTTGCCGATCTCAAGATCACGTGGAAGTCCTAGCACTTCAAATCAGCAGCGCATCCGTCCTCGCACACACGTTTAGGCCACCGAACAACCTCCACCTCCCCGCTCCAGCGATATAGCGGAAGCAACAACCTCCTTCTAGACGAAATGCCACTGGGAACATGTATCTCGCTAATTCGGGACCATGGGGGGATAATTCTAGAGGGGGAGAGATCCTTCACGAGTAGGTGTGAGGAAGGAGTGAGAGGGGGGCCTTTTATAGGAGGAGGCGGGCTACCCCTCCCCATGGTCGGCTCCCCATGGGGGTGATGTTGAGGGTAAACCTCTAGGGTGGCCCGATATTTCACGAATCCCACTCAAATCGAGGATGGAGTGTGGGGGAAGGAGAGGAGGATGAACTTGACGAACGCACACGCGAAGAACACGATGAACACACACACAAAATCACGATACACACCAATAGCTCACGTCGGCAGTGACCGGCCTGGCGCAATCCCTAGGATCGGCGGCAGGCGGAGGACTCTCTCTCGAACCAGCATGGTGAGATGGGAGACTCAGTGAGATCTTGGCGTCTAGGCAAAGGGACTCTGATGCCTAGGCCTTGTACAACACGGAGTCACGATGTAAACTCCAACGAGGTTTGGGATATTTGGTGCTCCTTTGTCAAAGGAGCATGAGGCAAGAACTAGATAGATCCACAAGGGGTTTCCACTAATTCCAAATATCATGCCTAGGGTTTACAATAGAGGTGGGGGCTATATATAGGCCAGCCACAAGTTCAGGGGTAGTTTAGGCAACTAAAGTATCAAAAGGGGGCGTTACAAGGCCAAGGGGCTAAGATGGGGCGCGCAGGCCCTGGGGTGTCCGGTAGTACTGGTCGGTTGAGCGGTAGTACCGCTGGAAGGGTGCGGTAGTACTGGAGCGGGCAGAAGCTTTGGCATGAGTCTTCAGGTGCGCGCGGTATAGTACCGCTTGCTGAGTGCGGTAGTACCGGTGGGATCTGGGGCTTCGGGTCCATCCCTCTGCCCGGGGCGGTAGTACCGCTGTCCATGAGCGGTAGTACCACTTGCAGGAGCCGGTAGTACCGCGGTCTCCTGGTAGCTATTGGCTGCGTGTCGCTCCTCTAGATCGTGTCTTCGTATCTGATGATGCATAGTGTTGGGGTATGAAGTAGCAAGCCATCCAGGGGTGTATCGAAGTCACATGAGTACAAAAGCGAATTCACCTTAGCTTGGAGAAGCTTGGCTCGAGCATGAGTCATGGGTCCACTTGGGGGACTTGGTGGTGTAGATGTAGGAGCGTCCGTAGGACGGGCTGCATCAGGTGACCCCTCACCTCCCCCATTCATGTGGTGGTAACCCCCTCCACATAAATTTGCCCCTTCACATTCTCTTTTAAAGTCTCCACTTTAAATGCATTGAATTTCTCCAAATTTAAAGCTCTCTCATTTAATAAAACTCTTTTATTAATATTATTCAGAATTTTGTTAATTACTTTAATTAACAAACATTCACATAAAACCCCCTGCAACATTTCAATATGACATGCAGAACCAATTTCAGCAATTTCACCCGAAACAATTTTGGTGTCTATTGAAATAATTCCAGCGCTTTGTAATTCTTTCGTCTAGAACATATTTGCTCCAAATGGTGTTTGGCAACCCTTAAGTGTGTCACCCTATGGTTCACGAATAATGCATACATGATCGAGACCCCTCTCAGATCAATAATCAGAAGCAGGACCTGGAGATCCATACTGACTCCCACACATTCAACGATGACTTCTGTGATCGAGAGAACCTTTAACAATAGTAACTAAATCCCTTTGTGTTGCGATATATTACATGTCCGAGATTCGATCATCAGTATCTCAGTACTTAGTTTGATCTTGTTACCGACATGCACTCTTTTCTCGTTCCCGTGATATAACATCCTAGTGATCACATCACTTGCTTGCAAGCTATCTTAATGTGATATGACCGAGAGGTCCCAGAGTATATCTATCTGTCATCGGGATTGACAAATTCCACTCTTGATCCATTAGCCTCAACATAACACCTTCAGAATACCTGAACCCATCTTTATAGTCACCCTGTTACGGTGTGATGTTTGATGTTATCAAAGTATTCTTCTGGTGTTAGCAATTAACATGATCTCATGGTCTAAGGATAGAGATTACTTCATATGATGCTATAGCAATATAAACATAATGTCTTTGATTGTAATGCTATACTTCGGATGAATGTTCATCACATCATTCACCAATGCTGTGACTTCGTTATTAACAACATCCAATGTCCATGATCAGGAAACCTTGATCATCTTGTTAATTAACGAGCTAGTTTATAGAGAGGCATAACTAGGAACTTTCTATTTGTTTATTGAACACACATGTATTAAGGTTTTCATATTAATACAATTATAGCATGTAAAATAAACATCTATCATATACTTGGAATACATATAATAACAACTTTATTATTGCCTCTCAGGACATATTCCCTTCAGTCTCCCACTTGCACTAGAAACAATAATCTAGTTTACATAGTGATAAATCTAACACCCATGGAGTTCTGGTGTTGATCATGTTATGCCCTAGGGAAAACTTTAGTCAACGGATCTGCTATATTTATGTCCGTGTGTACTTTACAAATATTTATATCTCCATCCTTGACATGCTTGCGGATGGAGTGAAACCGGCGCTTAATATGCTTGGAATTCTTGTGAGACCTTGGTTCCTTGGTGTTGGCTATGGCTCCATTGTTGTCACAATAGATCACCACTGGGTCCAACGCACTAGGAACCACAACTAGTTCCATTATGAACTCCTTCATCCAAACCGCTTCCTATGCCGCTTCTGAAGCACCAACATATTCTGCCTCCGTCGTTGATCCAGCTACCATAGGTTGTTTGGAACTCCTCCAACTAACTCCTGCTTCGTTCAAGAGAAATACGTATCCGGACTGAGACTTAGAGTCATCCGGATCGGTGTCAAAGCTAGCGTCAACATAACACTTAGAGACCAGCTCTTTTTCACCCCCATATACAAGAAACATATCCTTAGTTCTTCTTAAGTACTTAAGGATATTCTTGACTGCTATCCAGTGTTCCGAACCTGGATCAGATTGGTACCTACTAGTCAAACTAATAGCATGTGCCACATCCGGTCTTGTACATAACATGACATACATTATAGAGCCTATGGCTGAAGCATATGGGATCTTATCCATTATCTCTCTTTCTTCCGTCGTAGCCGGACTTTGAGTCTTACTCAATGGCTTTCCTTGCAACATAGGTAAGAACCCCTTCTTACTGCCGTCCATATTAAACTTCCTTAATATCTTATCAAGGTATGTACTTTGCGATAGCCCAATTAGGCGCCTTGATCTATCTCTATAGATCTTAATGCCTAATATATATGACGTTTCACCAAGGTCCTTCATAGAAAATTTGTTGTTTAGATAACTTTTAACATTGTTTAAAAGATCTACATCATTTCCAATCAATAATATGTCATCCACATATAATATCAAAAATGCCACATTGCTCCCACTCACTTTCTTGTAAACACAAGCATCTCCATAAGTTTGGACAAATCCAAACTCTTTGATCACCTCATCAAAGCGGAGATTCCAACTCCGGGATGCTTGCTTTAGTCCATAGATGGATCGTTGAAGCTTGCATGCCTTATTTGCATCCTTAGGATCGACAACACCCTTGGGTAGTATCATATACAACTCTTCTTCAATATTACCATTGATGAACGCAATTTTGACATCCATCTGCCATATTTCATTATCAAAATATGCAGCAATTGCTAACATAATCATAACTGACTTTAGCATCACTACGGGAGAGAATGTCTCATAGTAGTCAACTCCTTGAATTTGTCAAAACCCCTTTGCGACAAGCTGAGCTTTATAGATGGTAACATTACCATCAGCATCAATTTTTCTTTTGAAAGTTCATTTATTGTCAACGGCCTTTCGGTCGTGAGGTAAGTCCACCAAGGTCCAAACTTGGTTTTCATACATGGATTCCATCTCGGATTTCATGGCTTCTAGCCATTTGTTGGAATCCGGGCTCATCATCGCTTCTTCATACGTCGCAGGGTCATCTATTTAATCAACCATGAAATTTATAATAGGATTTTCGTATAGTTCAGGTGCTGCACGTGTCCTGCTTGACCTACGAGGTTCGGTAGTGTCCTCTTTCGGAGTTTCATGATCATTATCATTAGTTCGCTCTTCATTCTATGAAGTCAACTCCAGAACAATTTCTGGCGCTGTGCCACTCGCCGTTTCCTGAAGAGAAGGTTCAATAACCTCTTCGAGTTCCACCTTTCGACTACACACGCCTTTCGCAAGAAACTCTTTCTCTAGAAATTATCCATTCTTGGCAAAAAAAACCTTGCCCTCGGTTCTATGATAGAAGGAATACCCAATTGTTCTATAAGGTATCCTATGAAGACGCATTTTTCCTCTTTGGATTCAAGTTTATCAGGTGAAGTTTCTTCACATAAACATCGCAACCCCAAACTTTAAGAAATGACAGCTTAGGTTTGTTTCCAAACCATAATTCATACGGTGTCGTTTCAACGGATTTAGATAGTGTTCGATTTAAAGTGAATGCATCGGTTTCTAGTGCATAACCCCAAAATGACAGTGGCAAGTCAGTCAGAGACATCATAGATCGAACCATATCCAATAAAGTACGATTACGATGTTCCAACACACCATTATGTTGTGGTGTTCCGGCAGGTGTGACTTGTGAAACTATTCCACAATCTCTCATGTGTGTGCTAAACTCGTAACTAAGATATTCACCTCCACGGTCAGATCGCTGAAATTTAATATTTCTATTACGATGATTTTCCACTTCATTCTGAAATTCCTTGAACTTTTCAAAGGTTTCAGACTTGTGTTTCATCAAATAGATATACCCGTATCTACTCAAATCATACGTGAAAGTAATAAAATAACGATATTGTTGAGGGCAAGCCTCTAGGGTGGCCCGATCTTTCACGAATCCCACTCAAATTGAGGGTGGAGTGTGGGGGAAGGAGAGGAGGATGAACTCGACGAACACACACGTGAGGAACACGATGAACAAACAGACGCAAAACCACGATACACACCAATAGCTCACACCGGCGATGACCGGTCCGGCGCAATCCCTAGGATCAGTGATGGGCGGAGGACTCTCTCTTGAACTGGCACAGCAAGGAGGGAGACTCGGTGAGATCTTGACGTCTAGGCAAAGGGACACCGATGCCTAGGCCTTGTACAACGCGGAGGCATGATGCAAACTCCACGAGGTTTGTGATATTTGGTGCTCCTTTGTCAAAGGAGCATGAGGCAAGAACTAGATAGATCCACAAGGGGTTTCCACTAATTCCAAATATCATGTCTAGGGTTTACAATGGATGTGGGGGACTATATATAGGCCAGCCACAAGTTCAGGGGTAATTCAGGCATTAAAGTAGAGTTCTGGGCGAAGTAGAGGGGTACATGGGCCACAGGGCCCAGCTAAGGCTCCTAGGCCCATCTTTAGGCCGGACAGTCCGGGTCATGTGGACTGGACAGTCCGGGGTGGCCGGACACTCTGGGTAGTGTCCGGGTAGTGTCCGATAGGGCCCACAGAATGTCCGCGCCAGGATGAAGCTGGGGTAGGCCGGACACTCCGGCTGAGTCACGCCGGACACTCCGGCTAGATCCGGGAGGACACTCCGGCTCAGGTAGATTCAGGACAGGTGCAGCTTTAGGGGTCGTGGGTCGACACGGCATGGTCTCATACCTGATGATGCATAGAGTAGTGGTATGAAGTAGCAAGCCATCCAAGTGTATGTCAAAGTCACATGATGAGAGGAGCGAATTCACCTTAGCTTGAAGGAGCTTGGCTCGAGCACAGATCATCGGTCCACTTAGGGGGCTTGGTGGTGTAGATGTAGGAGCGTCCGTAGGATGGGCTGCATCAGCTCCCCCCTTGGGAAAGAGTCGTCCTCGACTCTTCATGGTTGTCATCTTGAACATCTCCATGGTAGGGTGATAGATCCTTGACGTTGAATGCATTGCTTGCAAGGTACTTGGATGTCGATATTTCAATGATGTAGGCGTTGTTGTTGATTCTCTTGAGGACCTTGAATGGACCATCTCCTCTTGGCTTGAGCTTGGAGTCACGTTCCTTGGGGAAGCGGTCTTTGCTCAGGTGTATCCACACAAGATCACCTTCTTCAAAGATCATCTCCTTCTTGTCCTTGTTTAACCTTGAAGCTTGGCGAAGTACTTATTGCTCGATAGTAGCTCTTGTTTCTTCATGAAGCTTCTTCATAGCTTGTGCGCTCTTCTCAACGTCCATGTTGGTGCGCTCATGGAGAGGTAGTGGTAGGATGTCGAGTGCGGTGAGTGGCTCGAAACCATAGACAGTCATGAAGGGGCTCATATTGGTTGTTGAGTGCTTGGCACGGTTGTAGGCGAACTCAGCGTGGGGAATGCATTCCTCCCAATACTTCAAGTTCTTCTTGATCAACACACGTAGAAGAGTTCTGAGGCTTCGGTTGACAACTTCGGTTTGTCCATCGGTTTGAGGATGCGACGCGAATGAAAAGAGGAGCTTGACACTGAGCTTGGCCATGAGGGTCTTCCATAAGTAGCTCATGAATTTGACGTCACGGTCGGAGATGATTGTTCTTGGCACACCATGAAGATGGACGATTTCCCTGAAAAACAAATTGGCAACATGTGAAGCATCGTCGGTCTTATGGCATGATATGAAGTGTGCCATTTTGGAAAAGCTATCCACGACAACAAAGATAGAATCATGACCATGCTTAGATCTAGGCAATCCTAACACAAAATCCATGCTAATATCGGACCAAGGTGAATGAGGAATAGGCAATGGCATATAAAGACCATAAGGGTTAGCTTGCGACTTAGCTTGGACACATGTCGTGCATCGTTGAACATAGCGCTCCACATCACGCTTCATCTTGGGGCAAAAGTAGTGAGTGGAGAGCATGTGAAATGTCTTGTCACGGCCAAAGTGACCCACGAGGCCTCCACCATGAGATTCTTGGAGAGGCAAAAGTTGGAGCGACGATTTCTGATGAGGACATCCATACTATTCCACTATCTCCTACTCCTATTCACAATGAAGATGTTGCTGCAAAGAACAAGTCCAATGAAATCAGGATTGGGCCCATTACAAGAGCTCGTGCAAAGCTGATTGAGCAACAGGTGAATTCACTCTTAATTGAACCTGATGTTTTACTTAATAAGAACTTTATACTACCTAAGTCTATGCATCTTTGTATGATCAGGTTTATTGATAACACAAGCGTTGCGCGAGGAGGAGGAGAGTTGAAGCAAGAAGGACAAGCGCTGATTTCCAATATCAACAAGTGCGCGAGGGAGGAGCGGGAGGCATGCACACTAGGAGGCAATGAGGAAATCACGTATGAGCAAGAGAGAGAGATGGCGCATCCAGAATTACATGTTTGAGGTGTTCCACGATGTTTGGACTGCGTGCCAATAAGGCCGAACCCATATATGGGTCGGTATGTATCAGTTTGAGTCGAACCGAGTCAGTTTGGGCCAAGTTATGGCTGTTTTTAGGCCCGTTTAGAGGGGAGGACGCCCCAGCCCTCATATAAACCTCCGTAGCCGTCACAAGTTAGGGTTTAGACCACGTTAAAATATTTTGGAGTTGTTTCTTTCATAGAACCTCTGGAATTACCCCGTGTTCGAATCTACCAACTATAATTGAGTGTGATCTGTTGTTCCATTGGGAATTAGTAGATTGTATACTACTGTTCGTGGTCACGGCTGTGTGCGCAAGAGTGTGGTGTTGTGAATATCCTACAAGGTTCGAGATCTGTTGCGCTGGCATCAGGGATCGAGCGGGAGAGATCATAGCTAAGCACTAGTTATCTATCATCCACCATCATCATCACCATCCGCTTACTGAGAAGATCGGGCCACCCCATATCATCTTGGTATCAGATTTCCAATGTTGCCTCGGTAAGCATCCACAAATCCATCCATAGATTAGTTGTTTTTGTCCTATACAGAAAAAGCCACACAAAAATATTAGGGTTCATAGTTCATTGCCATAGCCTAGATAACACTGTTGTTGAGTTCTAGTTGCTGATCGTAATCCTTTTGTATAGCCTTTCTTCTAAATCTGAGTCGTAGTGTTTTTTCTAGTTTTCGTCTGTTTTTGATCCATTATCGGAGTCCCTAGACTATTTCTAGACTGTTCGTCGTGTTATTGAGTCTTAGATCTATTAGATCTGTTCTCTTTTAGTCTGAGGTTGTAGATCCATTTAAAGGAAGGAGAAAAAAAGCAAACCAATTGGATCTGTAGCTGTACGTGAGCTTGCTTCACGTTGAAGTAAAGAGAAAAAAAAAGTCAAAACCGATCTCTATCTAGCTACTATGAGTTGTACGTGAGAAAGAAAAAAAAAGCGCCTGCCTCGCTTTAGCACAGACGAGTCTCAGCCCTTGCGTGAGCTACCTCACGTAAAAAAAATCCGAAAAAAAATCGGCCCTCGCTGCACCATAGACCAGTCTGTGCTAGTACGAGAAAAAAAAATTCTGCCGCGGCAGGATTTTAGGCCGTTTTTCTGCCGTGGTGAGACCAATTCTCAGGTCATTTTTTTTCTTTTTTGGTTTATTTTTTTACTGAGTCCACATAGCGTACCTATCCTTGTGAGCCTTAGTAAACCTTTCTTTGTGTCTAAAACTATCCTACAAGACTAGCGTGCTTAGTGCTCTACGGGCTGCTCAGTTTAGCAATCTTGTGTCCGTTTCGTTGAGACATTGCTAGCGTCTCTCCTTGTGCATTGCAACACGAGCATTTCTCCGACATACCTTACTTTATTGAGCTCATTTTCATAGTTGCAATTGCCCCATTTATCTCCACCGTGTGTGTTTCCGTGGGTCTTTGTCATACGATCAGCACTAGGACTTGTTTGCGGTGTAGTTAGGATACCATACCTACAACTCCACCATAAATACCCTGTGTGCCCTGTGATCATTCTCTATACCTTTGATATTCACTTCATCACATCAGTGCATCAGTTTTTGATTTCTTTTGGTAGAGCATCTCTATTCACTTTGGAATGGTAAGATCTCCTTTCTTATTAGTTGTGAGTGAGCTGTGAGAGTTCCACCATACAGATTTTGATTTTTGCACTAACCTACTAATCATGTCTTCTAGTGATGATGATGTTGTGATGCAGAAAAAGAAGGATGAGGAGCTTATTAATTGGCGTGAATATGAGGCTTTGAAGTCCTACTTGACACGTGTGTTTACTAACACGACAGATGCCATTGACAAGAATCTCCAGGATATGAATATGAGATTGGATCAGCATGTTGGAACGGTTGATACTATTCAAACGCAAGTGGCTACGCTCAATGTTAATGTCACCACTTTGCAGCGTTCCATTGAGGGTTTAACAACCGCTTTACATAGAAGGGAAGATCATCAACATGATGATGCCTTTGATGATTTCGATGAGGGTAGCGATGTGGATGCTTCTCCACATGTTGGCAAGGGTCGTACTATTCCCCCTGCCCATGCACCTGCTCATGGCCGTGGGTTTGCCCCTCTTGGGCATGCTCAACATGTTCACAACCAAGCTACTGATGATGGTTTGGGCAAGCCAAAGTTTTCGAACCCCAAGTTTGATGGTTCCATTGATACTAAAGATTACCTCACATGGGAGTTAAAGATTGATAAACTCTGGCGCTTATTTGACTATCCAGAAGACAAGAAGGTCAAGCTTGCAGCATCTGAATTTGATGGTTATGCTTTGCGTTGGTGGGATGCTCTTGTGCAACATAGGAGGGAGGATAATGAACTTTCTGTGATGGATTGGCGCGAGATGAAGCAAATCATGAAGGCTCGTTTCGTTCCAACCAACTACTTGCGATCAGGTTTTGATAAATTGACGCAATTGAAGCAAGGCACAATGACAGTAGATGAGTACTACATGGAGATGGAGCTGCTTATGCAGCGTGCTCGAGTTCATGAGTCCATTGAGATGACCATGTAGCGATTCCTAAACAATCTGAAGTTGCCAATCAAGAGCATAGTGCGTCATCACAAGTATGAGAACATGAATGAGCTATTGCACCATGCTAGAGAGGCCGAATCCCAGTTGGCAGAAGAGGCGAAGTCACACACTCATTTTCCATCCTCTAGCAGATTTTCGGCCATATCTACTCCTCCTACAGTCGCGTCACCAGCTGCTATTCCATTTACACCATCAGCCAAACCAGCAAGTACAACTTCATTTGGTTCTAATGCTCGGAAAGCCGCTGCTCCTGCTCCTAGCTCGGGTTCCAACATGTCTACTGCACGTACTCGTGATGTGGTGTGCCATACTTGTGGAGGTAGAGGTCACTACAAGAAGGATTGTCCAAACAACAAGGTTATGTTTGTTAATGAACAAGGTGAAGTAGAAAGTGGAGATGAAGCTTCTGATGATGATATTGATGACGACGAGGTTGGTGCTGATGCATATGCTGAGCGTGCACCCACTATTGTCGTATCTTCACGTGTACTTAGTGTGCAACCAGTTGAGGAATCCCAGCGTTGCAACTTGTTCCAAACAAAAGCTCTAGTTGGACCAAACAAAGCTTGCAAGGTCATTATTGATGGAGGTAGCTGCAGAAATCTTGCAAGTAAGGAATTATGTGCCAAACTGAATTTGACATACTTACCTCATCCCAAGCCATACTACATACAATGGTTGAGCAACAATGGTGAGATGAAGGTAAATCATATGGTACGAGTGAACTTTCAAATAGGGCCATACAAAGATTCTATTGATTTTGATGTGGTTCCTATGACTGTTTGTCACCTACTATTGGATCGGCCTTGGCTCTATGATCGCCATGTGCAACACAATGGCCGAGCCAATACATATCACTTGGAATTCAAAGGAAAGAAGATTACTATGCAGCCAATGACACCACAAGAAATTGTGAATGATTCTCGCCAGAAGATAGAGGTGAACTTGAAGGAAGATACTACCACTCGGCGAGATTGTGTAACAGCTGTTCCTGATGTAATTGAGCATAAATTGAGTGATATAAGAAAAAGTGAGAGAGTGCCTAATCTATTGATATTAGCCACCAAGGAAGATATGAGAGAATTTCGTGAGGATCCTACAACCATGCCACTTGTGCTCATGTATAAGGGCGAGGTATTGGGCTCTAACGACATGACCCCTATTTCTCTTGGTGTCTTTTCTGTTTTGCAGGATTTTAGGGATGTGTTTCCAGAAGATGTACCCACAGGCTTGCCTCCATTGCGTGTTATTGAACATCAAATTGACTTGATCCCTGGCGCCACACTTCCCAACCGTGCACCCTACAGGACTAATCCCGAAGAAACTAAGGAAATACAGAAGCAAGTACAAGTGTTGCTGGATAAAGGGTACATTCGTGTTTCTCTTAGCCCTTGTGCTGTTCCTGTTATTTTTGTTCCTAAGAAAGATGGTACATGGCGCATGTGTGTTGACTATAGAGCGATTAGTAACATCACTATTTGATATCGTCATCCTATTCCACGCTTAGAGGATATGCTAGATGAATTGAGTGGTGCTGCTGTTTTCTCTAAAATTGACTTGCGTAGTGGTTATCATCAAATTAGGATGAAAGAAGGGGATGAATGGAAAACTGCTTTCAAAACTAAATTCGGCTTGTATGAGTGGTTAGTCATGCCGTTTGGTCTTACTAATGCACCTAGTACTTTCATGTGTTTGATGAATCATGTTTTGAGAGAGTTTATTGGTCGTTTTGTGGTTGTTTACTTTGATGATATACTCATATACAGCCACACCGAATCTGAACATTGCACTCATATTAGACAAGTATTGCAAGTGTTACGTGATAATAAATTGTATGCTAATCTTGAGAAGTGTACATTTGCAAAAGATAAGGTCATATTCCTAGGATTTGTTGTTTCTAAGCATGGAGTAGAGGTAGATCAATCTAAAATTGAATCAATTCAGAATTGGCCTACTCCAATGAATGTAAGTCAAGTGCGTAGTTTCCACGGTCTCGCTGGTTTCTATAGGCGCTTTGTGAAAGATTTTAGCACCATTGCTGCACCATTAAATGATTTGACAAAGAAAGCTGTTCCTTTTGTATGGGGCGCGGCCCAAGACATTGCTTTTGATACATTGAAACACTTGCTTACTTCTGCACCATTGCTTGCATTACCTGATTTTTCGAAGCAATTTGAAGTTGAATGTGATGCTAGTGGTATGGGCATAGGTGGTGTTTTGATGCAAGAGGGTCGGCCTATAGCTTATTTTTCTGAGAAATTGACTGGTGATCGTTTGAATTATTCAATCTATGATAAAGAATTGTATGCACTTGTGAGAGTACTTGAAGTTTGGCAACATTATTTGTGGCCAAAGGAATTCATCATACATTCTGATCATGAAGCATTGAAATACTTGAAAGCTCAATCAAACTTGCATAGAAGATTAGCTAAATGGGTTGAGTTCATTGAGTCTTTTCCTTACATCATTAATTATAAGAAGGGAAAAGAGAATGTTGTTGCTGATGCTCTATCTAGGAAGAACATGCTATTAACCAATCTTGATGTTAAAATTCCTGGATTAGAAGCTATTTGTGCACTTTATGCAACTGACCATGATTTTGCTGAACCATATCGTTTATGTGCTCTTAGAAACGCATGGGATAAGTATCATATACATGATGGATATTTGTTTCGAGCTAACAAACTATGTATCCAGAATCGTCGTTGCGTTTGTTCTGAGTGCAGGAACTACATGCTGGTGGTTTGATGGGTCACTTTGGGCATGAGAAGACATTGCTCATGCTTGCTGATCATTTTTATTGGCCCAAGATGAGGCGTGATGTGTACAGATTTGTGAGCAGATTTGTGAGCAGATGCATTACTTGCCACAAGTCGAAATCCAAGCTGAAGCCTCACGGTTTATATACACCTCTCTCTGCACCTACTACTCCATGGGAAGACATTAGTATGGATTTTGTGCTAGGTCTACCTAAAACTCAGAGAGGTCATGATTCTATATTTGTGGTAGTGGATAGGTTCTCTAAGATGGCTCATTTTATTGCCTGCCACAAAAGCGATGATGCGTCGCATGTTGCTAACCTGTTTTTCAGGGACATCGTGAGATTACATGGCATACCAAAGACGATTGTTTCTGACCGTGATGTGAAGTTCATGAGCTACTTTTGGAAGACCTTATGGGGGAAGCTAGGAACGAAGTTGCTGTTCAGTACTACATGTCACCCCCAAACATATGGTCAAATGGAGGTGGTGAATAGAACATTGTCACAACTGCTAAGGACCATGATTAAAAAGAATCTGCGGGAGTGGGAAGAGTGTTTTCCACATGTTGAGTTCGCTTACAACAGGGCTGTGCATTCAACTACTCAGCTTTGTCCTTTTGAGGTGGTGTATGGCTTCAAGCCATTGACACCACTTGATATGTTGCCTCTGCCATTACATGAGAGAGTTGATATGGAGGCATCAAAACGTGTTGATTATGTGAAGAAAATACATGAGAAGACTCGAGAGGCTATTGAGAAGAAAGGCAAGAACATTGCTGCTGCAAGGAATCAAGCAAGAAAAGAAGTGTTGTTCAAGCCTGGAGATATGGTTTGGGTGCATCTACGCAAGGACAGATTTCCACTACTTCGCAAGTCCAAGTTGAAGCCACGTGGTGCTGGTCCTTACAAAGTACTAGCCAAAATTAATGATAATGCCTACTCAGTTGATATACCTATTGAGGAGTTTGGTGGTGCTAGCAACAGCTTCAACGTTGCTCATTTATCACGATATGCTGGAGAAGACCTTGGAGCGTCGAGGTCGACGCCTTTTGAAGGGGGGGGGGAGATAATGAGGATATCCATACTATTCCACTATCTCCTACTCCTATTCACAATGAAGATGTTGCTGCAAAGAACAAGTCCAATGAAATCAGGATTGGACCCATTACAAGAGCTCGTGCAAAGCTGATTGAGCAACAGGTGAATTCACTCCTAATTGAACCTGATGTTTTACTTAATGAGAACTTTATACTACCTAAGTCTATGCATCTTTGTATGATCAGGTTTATTGATAACACAAGCGTTGCACGAGGAGGAGGAGAGTTGCAGCAAGAAGGACAAGCGCTGATTTCCAATATCAACAAGTGCGCGAGGGAGGAGCGGGAGGCATGCGCACTAGGAGGCAATGAGGAAATCATGTATGAGCAAGATAGAGAGATGGCGCACCCAAACTTACATGTTTGAGGTGTTCCACGACGTTTGGACTGCGTGCCAATAAGGCCGAACCCATATATGGGTCGGTATGTATCCGTTTGAGTCGAACCGAGTCAGTTTGGGCCAAGTTATGGCTGTTTTTGGCCCGTTTAGAGGGGAGGATGCCCCAACCCTCATATAAACCTCCGTAGCCGTCACAAGTTAGGGTTGCGACCATGTTAAAATATTTTGGAGTTGTTTCTTTCATAGAACCTCTAGAATTACCCTGTGTTCGAATCTACCAACTATAATTGAGTGTGATTTGTTGTTCCATTGGGAATTAGTAGATTGCATACTACCATTCGTGGTCACGGCTGCGTGCGCAAGAGTGTGGTGTTGTGAATATCCTACAAGGTTCGAGATCTGTTGCGCTGGCATCAGGGATCGAGCGGGAGAGATCATAGCTACGCACTAGTTATCTATCATCCACCATCATCATTGCCATCCGCTTACTCAGAAGATCGGGCCACCCCATATCAATTTCGGAATGCAAAGCTTGTTTTGTTTAAAGAGAAAGCCCTTATGCAAATAGAAATCATCAACTCCTTTGTCAATGGAGCACTTTGCGAAAATTGGTCCAAAGAACGGGTCGGAAGCATACAAAGATTTTATTACCTCAAGACCCAACACGTTGATTTCAAGTCTCGTAAGAAGGCTCGTGTGCTTGCGAGACAAAGCGTCCGCAACTACATTATCTTTGCCCTTCTTATACTTGACAATGTACGGAAAAGACTCCATAAACTCAACCCACTTAGCATGTCTCTTACTCAAGTTGGCTTGTCCTTTGAGATATTTCAACGACTCATGGTCGGAATGTATGATAAATTCCTTGGGCCATAGGTAGTTTTGCCAAACTTGAAGGACACGAACTAAGGCAAAAATCTCTTTGTCATAAATCGGATAATTAAGGCGAGCACCATCAAGTTTCTCGCTATGGTAGGCTATAGGACGTCCGTTTTGCATAAGGACTCCTCCAATGCGAATACCACTAGCATCACACTCTATCTCAAAAGTTTTTGTGAAATCCGTTAACACAAGGCCATGCCCTAGGGGGCGCAGAGAGAAGGCAAGTATGAATAAGTATCATAGTAACTTATCCCACTTTATTCACCTGGCACATTCACTATCACCATGAACTGTTTCTCTCCACGCCTTGACCTTTCATTTGCAGGAAACCTCGAACAACCTCTAGGCTATTTACTTTTATGTTATTTACTTGAAGTAATATTCAATACTCAAAACTACTTTATTTCACTCACCCATTTGCACCTCAAGACTTGCAGTCACTTCACTCAAGACAAGTGACACCTGGAGTGTGACAGAAACACCGCAGATAAACACTTTCCTAGGCTCCTTATTGAGATCGATAGAAAAACTAGAACCAATACTTCCACAAGACGTGTTCTAATGAACTTGTGCTCTTGCGGGATATCAAGCTATTTTCTGGTACTGTTGCCGGGGAGCTAAGTGTTTGTTTCTCGACATTTGTAAGTGTTTAAACCAACTCTGATTTCTGTTATAGACAGAGGTACTACATGTTCTGGAAAACTTATTTACCTCCTTATATTGAAGGCGTACAAATTTAAAGATGCCTAGAATTTATTGAAAGAAATTTATAACTCACGTTCTATAGACGTGAACAGTTTGATTCCTTTGATGGCAGATTTGACAATCACCCACGAGGCGGAAGAGCCTAAGAAATTATTGGGAGAATAGGGGAATCCATCTAGGCATCTTAGATAAATACCTAATCTCTATCCTCCTCTAGAAAGCATGGAATTTGAAATAGATCCTGAGCTAATATATACGATGGAAGAAATTTCTTTTGCAAGAAGAGAAGATGAGGATCCAAGTGATCATTTGACAAAGGTCCATGGCCTTTGTGATACTCTTAAATCAGCAGGATAACCAAAAGAGTTTGTACTTCTTAAACTTTTCCGCTGGTCATTAAAAGATAAAGCTTTCACTTGGTTACAATCCTTGCCTAACCACACAATCTGGGCGGATTGCATCTGAGAGTTTATGCAGAAATTCTGTTCGTTTACTAAGATTATGTAGATCGAGCGTGACATATCAAATTTCTTTCGGAGAATTGAAGAAAGTTTTTGTCAAGCATGGAAAAGATTTTATCGGATGATAATGAAAGTCCCAAATCATGGTTTTGAGGAGCATCTAATCATACAACACTTTTATAATGGACTCACAGATGACTCTAAAAAAATGATTGATTTAACTGCAGGAGGAGCCTTGAGTAATTTGACGCTACCTAAATGTATAGATCTTTTCGCGGTAAGATCCTTCAATGATGAACAATATAATCCTGCTGAAGATGCCAAACTAAGAAAAGGTATGCTTCATGTACCTTTAGAACATATGCCTTATATTAAAAGGTCCATGGAAGAAAAAGGAATAGTAGCGGAACTCGTAAAAGAAAATCAAGTAGATGTTCTCCAGACTTTTGTATTGGAAGATGAAATGAATCTTGTTTTGTAAAAGTCTAAACATCAAAAATATCAGTTTCGTGGTTGATATTATAAAAACCTAATGCTCTGGAATAAAATATAAACAATTTTCCTACAACCTTTGATGATCTAGGACATGCTACTAGACATCTTGATAAACATATTAGTATGGTTAAAATAAACTGTGATCAAATAGCTGAAGCTCAAGCTTCCATTTTATGTCAAAGTAATCATGATTGCAATACAATGTCTACTAATATTGTTAGTAGATGTGGTACAGAAACACAGGAACCTCTAGGGCCACCCTGTATTAAGAAGAACAGGCCCGAAAAGCAAGGGAAACTCAAGAAACGAGTCAATAAGAAGAGGACCTTATTGATCCACAAGATGATATTGATCTTGAAGCTCAAAGAAATGAAAAATAAGCTTCAATTAAAAATGAAGAAGAGGAAGAGGCAGAAGACAAGGATAAACAATACGACTCTAACACTAAAACTATTGATCCAAGAGAAGAAGTTGAGATTAGTCATGAACAAGAGGAACAGGTTACCATATCAAGAGAGAAACAAGTTGAGAATCAAAAGCCTGTGATAAAGAAGAAGGATAAAAAAGATGCTAAGCAGGCGAGCAAGTTAAAGGAAAAGGTATAACCTACTAAAAAGAAAATCCCTTATCCTAACCATGTTCAATATGAATCTGACAAGTGTCTATGACTCATTTTCCAAGGCTCTAAGTAATCTTAGTTTAGAAATTCCTCTCGCTGATGCAATTCAGGTTACTACTTATAAAAATTCCATGTGAGATATCCTTAGCAGAAATAAAAAGGTAACTAAGATTGTAGCGGTGATGACAAGCTTTGCTGATAAGTTTCCCACTAAGCTCGGGGATCCTGGTATACCAACTATCTCGTGCTATTGGAAAACTAGCATACTCAGTGCTTTGTGTCATTTAGGTGCAGGTGTTAGCGTCATGCTATATTCCCTCTTTAAGAAACTAAATCTTGGAGATTACTCTCCTACATCAATTACCTTGCAAATGGCTGACAAAACCACTAAACATCCTATTGCTATGATCAAAGATAAGGATGGCAATTTTATCCATGGATCCGGGTATCCACAGATATCCGACCCAGTGGGTAAGGGTATGGAGGCCTAATTACACCCATGGATTTCATGGGGCGGATATCCGCTAATTCATGGGGTGGGCATGGGTAGTAGTTTCATTCCATGGATACCCAACGGATACCCGGCTGACACGTGGAACCCAAATGTCAATGAGACATTATTTTTTTACATGTGCCATATTTATTCACTAAAAGGCCTAACATTCCAACTTCCAAGCCCCATTCCTAAAGGCCCACCTAAGTACTAATCCCTAATTCTTTATTCCATTTTCTCCATTCCATTTTCCCTAATCACTCCCTACGCACAGACGAGGCAGCCGCCAGGGGAAGCGGCAGAGCGCCAGTGATGTCTCCCCTGCTAGGATTGCAGGCCAGGCCACAACCAGTGATGTCTCCCTGCCACCCCTATTCTTCTGCTAGGAATGGCCAGTGACCACCCCTCCTGCATTCCTCCTAGTCTGCAAGAATCATCGGTGGTTGTCCTATCCTTGGCGACCTCGCTGATGGTAAGAACTCTCCAATTCCCTACCTCCATGTAGTGTGTGGTTGAAATATTGTTCCTTTGATATTCTTATGTATTATTCATATAATATTTGTTAAAATGCTACTGAAATGCTATCAAAATTTGCTATAATGTCATAGTTATGTTGAATATTGTTATGATTGTGTATATAGTGTGTAAACCAATGGATATCCATGGATACATGGATATCTAGCATATTTGGATCTGGGGCAACATCCATGCCCATGGATATCTTTGTGGGCGGGCTAGAGTAGGGTTCATAGATTTAGATTTGGATTTGGTTTTGGTATATCCATCCAAACACGCTCAATCGCCATCTTTAATCAAAGATGTTTTATTAGAATTTATCACCATGTCATACCTACTGATTTTATTGTACTTGATGTTCCTGAAGATGACAAACTATCAATCATCCTTGGAAGACCTTTTCTTAGCACTATAGGGGCTAATGTTAACTGCTCTAGTGGGAAAATTGTCTTCAACATATATGATGATCAGATTGTTCATTATTTCTCGAAGAAAGAAACACATGGTGGGAAGTATGTACCACCACCTAAATGTGTCCAAGTGGTAAGTACCCTCAATAAAGGGCAGCCCAAGGTATGTGCTTGGGAATTAGAGGTTGATTAAGTAAAATCGACCATAACTGCATAATGGGAGTCAACCCATCCTTGAATAAAGTAGCACAATCCTTTTGTGATTTAGTTTTGTTGTTCTAATAAAACTCTTGCAACCAAATTTTGCAGAGAAAATAGGCTAATACGAAGCTACGGCTCAAGTTTGAAAGAAAGAATTGAAAAGGCAAAGAATAAGAGGGGTCTAAACCTTTAATGAGCACGAATACGATTCAGATTGGACCATACCGTGTACCCGTACCAAAGGCCTAGGGAAAAAAGAAATTGCTCTTCGGCACAGAGCCTTTAATGAGAAGCGGTATGACCGGAATACCCCGTACTGTCCGCCCATACCGGCTCTCGATAAAGCCAACCGAAGTTTCTCCCAAGGTACTTCACGAGTAACTACCTGCGGTACGACCGAACCCGTTCATACCACGCGCCCGTACCAAGACTCATCTTTGATCTATAAACCCTAACCGCGTAGCCAACGGTGACAAACACCGGTACGGGCGAGATGCGCTCGTACCGCCCGCCCGTACCGAGTGTGTCACCCCGCAAATATGATGGCGGCTGGCATGAACCCCAAGTAGCCATTTTCCACCTCACATTTTTCTCTCTCTTTCTCTCTCAAACTCAAACTCTAACCTCCTAAAATCCTTGATTCTTCACCGATTTCATTCATTTGAGTGGGGGAATCTTCACATCGATAAGTTTCTGACCAAATCCATATTTTATTTTTGGAAATCCATGGTTGAAGCCCTCACATTGGCTATCTAGATGATTTCTTTATTTTTTTGAGATTATTGTTAAGTTATCATGTCAGTATCCAAAGTTTCTACCTATAATCGTTTGTTTATACGATAAAAACCTTATGCCTATGGTTTTGTTTTGAAATTTTTTAGTACAATGAAAATTGGAAGGATTTTCTGCACCGGAGGAAGCTCGGGAGGCTCCGGACCCTCTAGAGGCGCCACCGCGCCGGAATTGAAGAAGAGACGTCAATAGGGGGACTCTCTGAAGGCCATCATGGACAAGGACTATAAGAGAGTGAGTGCTCATAAGGTGTTGCCCACCAAATGGGTATGAAACGACTTCCTCTCTCACAATGGTCTGAAGGAGGACTTTGACACAATGGCTAAGAACGCTAACATGACCCCCTTTGCCATCCTTTCTCCCAACACCTTCGAGCATGCCACACATGAGTTCCTCTCGAGTTTCCACGATGACCTTGTGCTCCAAGAACGTCATTGCACTATAAGTTTCATGCTGAATTGGCAGCCAAGAAGTCTTTATCATTTTTTTAATTGCTTTGTGTTCTCCTATGAGGGAGAGCACGATACTACTGAATAAGTCCTTGCAGAGGAAATGTTTACTTGGGAGAAGATTTCTGTTCATAGGGATGTGCATTATTTAAGGAAGAAGACCGACACCATTAACAACCCCATAACCCGTTACTTTGCCACTTTCTTGGAGAATTCTTTTTGGGAAGGGAGACATCGGGTCAATGGCTATCCCCAAGATAAGTGTAATTTACATGGCTCTCCATCAGGAGATAGATCATAAGGTAAATGATGAGGACATTCCTACAGTTACATCTACCCCAATTGCTAATGATGATGTTCCAATTGCAAAGAAAGATCAATCCAATGAGATAAGGATTGGACCAATCACAAGAGCTCATGCTAAGCTACTAGAACAACAGGTGAACTTGTTTCTTAATGAACTTGGTGTTTTAACTAATGAGAATTTTATACTACCTAAGTCTTTGAATTATTGCATGATCAGGTACTTAGGAGAAGAAGGCGTAGCACGGAGCGAGGAGCTAATGGAACAAGGCGTGTTGATCAATGAAGAATGCACGAGGGAGGAGAGGGAGGAAGCGCAAGGAGATATCCAAGATGAAGATCAACAAGAGAAGGAAGTTCTCTGCCACGGCAGGAAAACATAGTCCAACTCTGCCACGGCAGGCTACCGCAGCAGAGAAACTGACTAAAACTCTGCCACGGCAGAGGCATGTTTGGCCGAACCCTTTGGAGTCGGTTTGTATCATAGTTGGGTGGGACCAACTCAGATCCTACCTTAGGCCGTCGCCTCCTGAACTCATAAATAGATGGGGGCGCAATAGTTAGGGCTTTTAGACCACGTTAAAATATTTTGGAGTTGTTTCTTTCATAGAACCTCTGGAATTACCCTGTGTTTGAATTTACCAACTATAATTGAGTGTGATCTGTTGTTCCATTGGGAATTAGTTGATTGCATACTTCTGTTCATGGTCACGGCTGCGTGCGCAAGAGTGTGGTGTTGTGAATATCCTACAAGGTCTAGATCTGTTGCGCTGGCATCAGGGTTCGAGCGGGAGAGATCATAGCTACGCAATAGTTATCTATCATCCACCATCATCATCGACAAGAGCTTGCTGAGAAGATCGGGCCACCCCATATCATCTTGGTATCAGATTTCCTCATTGCCTCGGTAAGCAATCCACAATCCATCCATAGATTAGAGAGTGTTTTTAGTCCTATACAGAAAAAAGCCCCACAAAAAGAGTTGCCATAGACTAGATTGCATCGTAGACGAGTAATAGTTGCTGGTCGTGTTCATCCTTTAATTTAGATCTAGTTATGTTCTTCGTAATTTTATCATCTTTATAGTTTTTGTTCTAGCCGAATCCACCATAGTTTCCGCCACCACTAGGTCAGATCCGATCTAATCTAAGAGTCCTAGTCTCCTACTCTTGGCCGAGTCAGAATAAAAAAAATTCCCACCGACTCTGCCGCGGCACGGAAACAGCCTGTTTTCCTGCCGCGAGTCCTGCTCTGCCACGATTCGGATTCGCTGCCGCGGCACGTTTTTGACATGTTTTTCTCACGCGGCAGGATTTTCTGCCACGACACTATTTTGGTCCGTTTTTCTGCCACGGCAGGAATTTTACAAAGTGTGAATTTGCACTTTTCCTTCAACCTTAGCCACAGCCATTCTATTACATAGGTGTAGGAACTTGCCCTTTGAGACTAGTTTCCACTCCTACAGGCTGCTCTTAGGATTTTGGTGTTGTACTTTGTAATTTGGCCGTGTGTGATCTATATAAAAAAAGAGAAAGAGCAAGTTAGCAAAAGAAAAGCAAAAGGAGATATACAAAAGAAAAAGAAAAATAGTGAAAAAGAGAATTTGAGGAAGAGGTCTAGTGATATCTTTGTGCACCGGTCGATTGAGCAATCTTGTGCCTGTTTACTTTGAGCTTTGTTAGTGTCTCTCGAGAGTAGTGCAACACCCTTCATAGTTGCATTGCCATGATTTTATCCACGTGTGTGTTTCTTGGGTTTTTGTATGATCAGCACTAGGACATGTTTGCGGTGTGGATAGGATACCATACCTATATCTCTACCATAAATAACCTGTGTGCCCTGTGATCGTTCTCTATACCTTCGATATTCACTTCATCACATCAGTGCATCATTGATTTTTTTTGGTAGAGCATCTCTATTCACTTTGGAACGGTAAGATCTCCTTTCTTGTCAGTTGTGAGTGAGTTGTGAGAGTTTCCACCATACTGATTTTGATTTTTGCACTAACCTACTAATCATGTCTTTGAGTGATGATGAAGTTGTGTCACAGAAAAAGCAGCTTGAGGAGCTTGTTACTTGGCGTGAGTCTGTTGATAGGAATATCACCGACATACAAGATGATGTGGAGAATTATACTAGAGCAATCAATAATATTCAGACTCAGCTGACGACAATGAATGTCAACTTTACCACCTTGCAGCGTACAATTGAGGCTATTCAAGCGACACTCCAGCAAGGACACGCACAACAACACGATGATGCGTTTGAGGACTTTGATGAGGGTAGTGCAGCTGATGCTGCCCCACATCATGGCAGGGGACATGCCAATCCCCCTTCACCTGCGGCTGCCCCTCTTCATGGCCATGGGTATGCTCATGTTGGACATGCCCAGCGTGTTTACAATCCAGTTGATGATAGTTTGTGCAAGCCCAAGTTCTCAATTCCCCCTTTCAGTGGCTCGCTTGATCCTGAGGATTATATTACTTGGGAGTTGAAGATTGAGAAGCTCTGTCGTTTGTTTGATTATCCAGAAGACAAGAAGGTCAAGCTTGCAGCATCTAAGTTTGATGGTTATGCTTTGCATTGGTGGGATGCTATTGTGCAGAATAGACAGAACGATAATCAACTGCCTGTGATGAATTGGGTTAAGATGAAGGCTATTATGAAGGATCTTTTTGTCCCCTCCAAGTACTTACAAACAGCGTTTGACAATCTTACACAGTTGAGGCAAGGCATAATGAAAGTTGATGAGTACTACATGGAGATGGAGATGCTTATGCAACCTGCTAATGTTCGTGAATCCCGTGAGATGAAAATGCAGCGTTTCCTCAACAATTTGAAGCTTAAAATCAAGAGCATTGTGCATTATCACAAGTATGAGACAATGAACAAGCTGATGCACCATGCTAGAGAGGCCGAATCCCAGTTGGCAGAAGAGGCGAAGTCACGTGCTTGTTTTCTGTCCTCCAGCAGATTTTCGGCCAGGTCTACACCTCCTAATGTCACGCCACCAGCTACTGCTCCTTTGACACCATTGGCCAAGCCTGCAAGTACACCTTTGTTTGGTTCTAATGCTCGGAAAGCCGCTGCTCCTGCTGCTAGCTCGGGTTCCAATATGTCTACTGCGCGTACTCGCGATGTGGTGTGCCATACTTGTGGAGGTAGAGGGCACTACAAGAAGGATTGTCCAAACAACAAGGTTATGTTTGTCAACGAAAAAGGTGAAGTAGAGAGTGGAGATGAAGCTTCTGACGATGATATTGATTATGGCGAGGATGGTGCTGATGCGTATCCTGAGCATGCGCCAACTATTGCCATATCTTCACGTATACTTAGTGTGCAACCGGTTGAGGAATCCCAACGTTGCAACTTGTTCCAAACAAAAGCTCTAGTTGGACCTAACAAAGCTTGCAAGGTCATTATTGATGGAGGTAGCTGCAGAAATCTTGCAAGTAAGGAATTATGTGCCAAGCTGAATTTGACATATTTGCCTCATCCGAAGCCATACTACATACAATGGTTGAGCAACAATGGTGAGATGAAGGTAAATCATATGGTACGTGTGAATTTCAAATAGGGCCATACAAAGATTCTATTGATTTTGATGTGGTTCCTATGACTGTTTGTCATCTTCTATTGGGTCGGCCTTGGCTTTATGATCGCCATGTGCAACACAATGGCCGAGCCAATACGTATCACTTGGAATTCAAAGGGAAGAAGATTACTATGTAGCCAATGACACCACACGATATTGTGAATGATTCTCGCTAGAAGATAGAGGTGAATTTGAAGGAAGATCCTATAGCTCGGCGAGATTGTGTGACAGCTGTTCCTGATGTAATCGAGCCTAAATTTAGTGATATAACAAAAAGTGAGAGAGTGCCTAATCTATTGATATTAGCCACCAAGGAAGATATGAGATAATTTCGTGAGGATCCTACAGCCATGCCACTTGTGCTCATGTATAAGGGCGAGGTATTGGGTTCTAACGACATGACCCCTGTTTCTCTTGGTGTCTTTTCTATTTTGCAGGATTTTGGGGATGTGTTTCCAGAAGATGTACCCGCAGGCTTGCCTCCATTGCGTGGTATTGAACACCAAATTGACTTGATCCCTGGCGCCACACTTCCCAACCGTGCACCCTACAGGACTAATCCCGAAGAAACTAAGGAAATACATAAGCAAGTACAAGCGTTGCTGGATAAAGGGTACATTCGTGTTTCTATTAGCCCTTGTGTTGTTCCTGTTATTTTAGTGCCTAAGAAAGATGGTACGATTAGTCTTCATCCTATTCCACGATTAGAGGATATGCTAGATGAATTGAGTGGTGCCGATGTATTCTCTAAAATTGACTTGCATAGTGGTTATCATCAAATTAGGATGAAAGAAGGGGATGAGTGGAAAAATGCTTTCAAAACGAAATTTGGCTTCTATGAGTGGTTAGTCATGCCGTTTGGTCTTACTAATGCGCCTAGTACATTCATGCGATTAATGAATCATGTTTTGAGAGATTTTATTGGTCATTTTGTGGTTGTTTACTTTGATGATATACTTATATGCAGCCACACCGAAACTGAACATTGCACTCATATTCGACAAGGTTTGCAAGTGCTGCCTGATAATCAATTGTATGCTAATCTTGAGAAGTGCACATTTGCAAAAGATAAGGTCATATTCCTAAGCATGGGGTAGAGATAGATCAATCTAAAATTGAATCAATTCAGAATTATCCTACTCCCATGAATGTAAGTCAAGTGCGTAGTTTCCACGACTTAGCTGGTTTCTATAGGCGCTTTTTGAAAGATTTTAGCACCATTGCTGCACCTTTGAATGATTTGACAAAGAAAGGTGTTCCTTTTGTATGGGGCGCGGCCCAAGACATTGCATTTGATACTTTGAAACGTTTGCTTACTTCTGCACCATTGCTTGCATTACCTGAATTTTTGAAGCAATTTGAAGTTGAATGTGATGCTAGTGGTATAGGCCTTGGTGGCATTTTGATGCAAGAGGGTCGGCCTATAGCTTATTTTTCTGAGAAATTGACTGGTTCTTGTTTGAATTATTCTATCTATGATAAAGAATTGTATGCACTTGTTAGAGTACTTGAGGTTTGTCAACATTATTTGTGGCCAAAGGAATTTATCATACATTCTGATCATGAAGCATTGAAATACTTGAAAGCTCAATCAAACTTGCATAGAAGATTAACTAAATGGGTTGACTTCATTGAGTCTTTTCCTTAGATCATTAATTTTAAGAAGGGAAAAGAGAATGTTGTTGCTGGTGCTCTATCTAGGAAGAACATGCTATTAACCAATCTTTATGTTAAAATTCCTGGATTAGAAGCTATTTGTGCACTTTATGCAACTGACCATGATTTTGCTGAACCATATTGTTTGTGTGCTCTTAGAAACTCAATATGATAAGTATCATATATATGATGTCTATTTGTTTCGAGCTAACAAACTATGTATTCCAGAATCGTCATTGTGTTTGTTCTTAGTGCAGGAATCACATGCTGGTGGTTTGATGGGTCACTTTGGGCGTGAGAAGATGTTGCTCGTGCTTGCTGGTCACTTTTATTGGCCCAAGATGAGGCGTGATGTGTACAGATTTGTGAGTCGATGTATTACATGCCACAAGTCGAAATCTAAGCTGAAGCCTCACGGTTTGTATACACCTCTCTCTACGCCAACTACTCCATGGGAAGACATTAGTATGGATTTTGTGCTCGGTCTACCTAAAACTCAGAGAGGTCATGATTCTATATTTGTGGTAGTGGATAGGTTCTCTAAGATGGCTCATTTTATTGCCTACCACAAATGCGACGATGTGTCGCATGTTGCTAAGCTGTTTTTCAGGGACATCATGAGATTACATGGAGTACCTAAGACAATTGTTTCTGACCATGATGTGAAGTTCATGAGCTACTTTTGGAAGACCTTATGGGGGAAGCTAGGAACGAAGCTGCTATTGAATACTACATGTCATCCCCAAACAGATGGTCAAACGGAGGTGGTGAATCGAACATTGTCACGGCTGCTAAGGACTATGATAAAAAGAATCTGCAGAAGTGGGAAGAGTGTTTGCCACATGTTGAGTTTGCTTACAACAGGGCGGTGCATTCAACTACTCAGCTTTGTCCTTTTGAGGTGGTGTATGGCTTCAAGCCATTGACACCACTTGATATGTTGCCTCTACCATTACATGAGAGAGTTGATATGGAGGCATCAAAACATGCTGATTATGTGAAGAAAATACATGAGAAGACTCGAGAGGCTATTGAGAAGAAAGGCAAGAACATTGCTACTGCAAGGAATCAAGCAAGCAAGGAAGTGTTGTTCAAGCCTGGAGACATGGTTTGGGTGCATCTGCGCAAGGACAGATTTCCATTACTTAGCAGGTCCAAGTTGAAGCCACGTGGTGCTGGTCCTTACAAGGTGCTAGCCAAAATTAATGATAATGCCTACTTGGTTGACATACCTATTGAGGAGTTTGGTGGAGCTAGCAACAGCTTCAACATTGCTGATTTGTCACCATATGCAGGAGAAGACCTTGGAGCGTCGAGGTCGACGCCTTTTGAAGGGGGGAGATGATGAGGACATCCCTACAGTTACATCTACCCCAATTTCTAATGATGATGTTCGAATTGCAAAGAAAGATCAATTCAATGAGATAAGGATTGGACCAATCACAAGAGCTCGTGCTAAGCTACTAGAACAACAGGTGAAGTTGTTTCTTAATGAACCTGGTGTTTTAATTAATGAGAATTTTATACTACCTAAGTCTTTGAATTATTGCATGATCAGGTACTTAGGAGAAGAAGGCGTAGCACGGAGCGGGGAGCTAATATAACAAGGCATGTTGATCAATGAAGAATGCGTGAGGGAGGAGAGGGAGGATGTTGAGGGCTAACCTCGAGGGCGACCCGATCTTTCACGAATCCCTTGAAATCGAGGCGGAGGAGGTGTGGGGATGAGGGAGAGAACGAAACCACGAACTCACGCACGAAGAACACGATGAACACACACACACCACGAAGACACGATACAAGCCAATTGCTCATGCCGGTGGCTACCGGTCCGACGCAATCCCTAGGATCGGCGTTGGGCAAGGATCTCTCTCTCGAACCGGCACGACGAGATGGGAGACTCGGTGAGATCTTGACGTCTAGGCAAAGGGACTCCGATGCCTAGGCTTTGTATAATGCAGAGGCACGATGCAAACTCCAACGAGGTTTGTGATATTTGGTGCTCCTTTGTTAAAGGTGCATGAGGCAAGAACTAGATAGATCCACAAGGGGTTTCCACTAATTCCAAATATCATGCCTAGGGTTTACAATGGGTGTGGGGGACTATATATAGGCCAACCACTAGTTCAAGGGCACTTTAGGCATAAAAAGGTAAAAACTGGGCAAAATAGAAATATTCTCGGGCATCAAACCCACGTTGCTGTTCAGGGGGACGATTTCGGCAATAAGCTCGGTGGCGCCGGAATTTCTGGTCTCTGCCGGAAATTCCGGTCGAAACTGGAAAGGCTCACAGAGGCGCTGTTCGGTCGGCGCCAGAAGTTTTCGGGGCACGCCGGTATTTCCAGTTGCTGGTCCGGTCCGCCGGAGTGTGCGCCGGAAATTTCGGCGGGAATTCCGGTCCACCGATCTCGGTGCCGGTTTGGTCTGCGACTCCGTCTTGCGATGGCTTGGCTCCTTCTCTTGGCATTTCTTCATGGGGTTCGTACCTGATGATGCATAAGGTATTGGCATGAAGTGGCAAGCCATCCAAGGATGTATTGAAGTCACATGAGACAAGGAGCGAATTCACCTTAGCTTGAAGGATCTTGGCTCGGGCACGGGTCATCGGTCCTCTTGGGGGACTTGGTGGTGTAGATATAGGAGCATCCGTAGGACGGGCTGCATCAGCTCCCCCCTTGGGAAAGAGTCGTTCTCGACTCTTCATGGTTTTCATCTTGAACATCTCCATGGTAGGGTGAGAGATCTTTGACATTGAACGTATTCCTTGCGAGGTACTTGGACGCCAGTATGTCTATGATGTAGGCGTTGTTGTTGATTCTCTTGAGGACCTTGAAGGGACCATCTCCTCTTGGCTTGAGCTTGGAGTCATGTTCCTTGGGGAAGCGGTCTTTGCTTAGGTGTATCCACACAAGATCAACTTCTTCAAATATCATTTCCTTCTTGTCCTTGTTTAACCTTGAAGCTTGTCAAAGGACTTGTTGCTCGATAGTAGCTCTTGTTTCTTCATGAAGCTTCTTCATAGCTTGTGCGCGCTTCTCGACATCCATGTTTGTGCGCTCATGTAGAGGTAGCGGTAGGATGTCAAGCGCGGTGAGGGGCTCAAAACCATAGACGATCATGAATGGACTCAGCTTGGTTGTTGAGTGCTTGGCACGGTTGTAGGCAAACTCGGCGTGTGGGATGCATTCCTCCCAATCCTTGAGGTTTTTCTTGATCAACACACGAAGTAGAGTCCCGAGGCTTCGGTTGACAACTTCGGTTTGTCCATCGGTTTGGGGATGCGATGCAGATGAGAAGAGGAGCTTGACGCCGAGCTTGGCCATGAGGGTCTTCCATAAGTAGCTCATGAATTTGACGTCGCGATCGGAGATGATTGTTCGTGGCACACCGTGAAGACGGATGATTTCCCTAAAAAAATAGATTTGCAACATGTGAAACATCGTCGGTCTTATGGCACGGTATGAAGTTTGCCATTTTTGAAAAGCGATCCATGACAACAAAGATAGAATCATGTCCATGCTTAGATCTAGGCAATCCTAACACAAAATCCATGCTAATGTCGGACCAAGGTGTATGAGAAATATGCAATGGCATATAAAGACCATAAAGGTTAGCTTGCGACTTAGCTTGAACACATGCCGTGCATCGTTGAACATAGTGCTCCACGTCGCGCTTCATCTTGGGCCGGAAGTAGTGAGTGGATAACATGTCCAATGTCTTGTCATGGCCAAAGTGACCCATGAGGCGTCCACCATGAGATTCTTGGAGAAGCAAAAGTTGGAGCGACAATTTCAGAATGCAAAGCTTGTTTTGTTTAAAGAGAAAGCCCTCATGCAAATAGAAATCATCAACTCCTTTGTCAATGGAGCACTTCACGAAAATTGTTTCAAAGAACGGGTCGGAAGCATACAAAGATTTTATTTCCTCAAGACCCAACACGTTGATCTCGAGTCTCGTAAGAAGGCTTGTGTGTTTGCGAGACAAAGAATCCACAACTACATTATCTTTGCCGTTCTTATACTTGACAATGTACGGAAAAGACTCCATAAACTCAACCCACTTAGCGCGTCTCTTACTCAAGTTGGCTTGCCCTTTGAGATATTTCAACGACTCATGGTCGGAATGTTTGATAAATTCCTTGGGCCATAGGTAGTGTTGCCAAACTTGAAGAACACGAACTAAGGCAAAAAGCTCTTTATCATAAATCGGATAGTTAAGGCGAGCACCATCAAGTTTATCGCTATGGTAGGCTATAGGACGTCCGTTTTGCATAAGGACTCCACCAATGCCAATACCACTAGCGTCACACTCTATCTCAAAAGTTTTTGTGAAATCCGGTAACGCAAGAAGAGGTACTTCGGTGAGCCTCTTTTTAAGTTCATAAAAAGCTTTTTGTTGTGCTTTGCCCCACACGAAGGTGACATTCTTTTTTGTCAACTCGTTGAGAGGACAAGCAATGGTGGAAAAGTATTTCACAAAATGACGATAGAAACCAGCCAACCCATGAAAACTTCGGAGTTCACTCACATCTGTTGGGATGGGCCAATGTCCTTTACCTTGGACACATCAACTTCAATTCCCTTCAAAGAAACGACACATCCAAGAAAAATCAACTTGTCTTTAGCAAAAGTACACTTGGGAAGATTAGCATAAAGCTTTTCATGTCGAAGGATTTGCAAAACTTCCTTAACATGTGTAATATGGTCCTCAAGTGACTTGCTATAAACAAGTATATCATCGAAATAGACAACAACACTTTTTCCAATGAGAGAATGCAAGATGTGATCCATAAGGTGCATAAAGGTGGATGGGGCATTAGATAAACCAAAGGGCATAACCAACCATTCATAGAGACCAAGTTTGGTCTTGAAGGCGGTTTTCCACTCATCACCTTCCGCCATGCGTATTTGATGGTAACCACTATGAAGAACAATTTTCGAAAAAATAGTGGCTCCACACAACTCATCAAGCATGCCATCAAGACTAGGTATAGGATGTCGATAACGCATGGTGATAGCATTGATTGGATGGCAGTCCATGCATAACCGTAACGTATCATCCGTTTGGGACAAGAATCACGGGTACCGCACTTGGACTAGTGCTAACTTGTATCAAACCTTTGGAGACGAGTTGGTTAATTTGACGTTCGATCTCCTTTGTCTCCTCCGGGTTCGTGCGGTAGGCGATGCAGTTTGGAAGGGGTGCACCGGGGATGAGGTCAATGCGATGCTCAATTCCACGAAGGGGAGGTAGTCCATGTGGAAGCTCTTCAGGAAACACATCCTTGAATTCCTGCAAGACAATTATCAAAGATGGAGGAACATTGGTTACTTCATTAGTTTCTTGCGTTATGCCCTTGCAAATGAGGACGTAGTGCAAGATGGATGGGTTCTTCCGCACTTCTCTCATCTCACTTTTGGTGGCAAGGAGAACACTCTTAGTTTTTCACTCGAGTTTGGCTTGTGGCTCTCACTCACTATGAAGTGGTTCTCTCGCTCACTGCTCTTCTCACAAGCAGGTGTTGTGCTTTGCGCCCTTGCTAAGGCCTTTGCATTATCCGCAATTATTTGGCTAGGAGTCATCGGTTGCAAAACACATGTCTTGTTAGCCATTTGAAGGTGTATACATTGGTGCGACCATCATGTAGGACAGCCTTGTCGAATTTCCATGGTCGACCAAGAAGCATGTGGCAAACTGTCATAGGAACCACATCGCACTCCACCGTGTCTTTGTAAGGACCAATGGCGAAGGAGACCGATACCGTATGCTTGATCTTCAAGGACCCTTGGTCACTTAGCCATTACACGTGGTAGGGGTGCTTATGCGGATGGAGGGTGAGGTTGAGTTTCTCACACAACTCGGTGCTAGCAAGGTTGTGGCAACTCCCTTCGTCGATGATCACTTTGATAGATTTGCCATTGATGCGGGCTTGTGTTTGAAAGATATTTAAGCGTTGGTCTTCATGCTCTTGTGCTTGAGTGGTCAAGATCCTTGTGACGACAAGCGATGAACTTGCGTCATGTTCACATGAGAAGTTCTTGGTCATCTTCCACTCGTTGCTTTGCCATTGCTTCCCTGACTCGGGAATCAAATTCATCTTCACTCAAGTACTCTTCTCCGCCATTGTCGTGGATGAACAATACTTTCTTGTTTCCACATTCGGCCAACTTGTGTCCTTTGCCTCCACACTTGTAGCATTCACCATTGAATGGTGTATCATTCTTTTCTTGTTTGCCACTTGGGGGCAGTTTTCCTTGAGGAAGTGTGGGCTTGAAGGAAGGCTTGGAGGTACTTGAGGAGCTTCCATTGAAAGTTGTTGGCATAGCGGTTGAAGCTTGCTTGTAGGTGAAGTACGTCTTGGGCTTGTTGTACTTGATGTCCTCTTGCACATGATGTTCAGCCTTTGTTGCAATGTGCACAAGCTCAACCATTGTGTTGTATGTTTGGAACTCAACAAATGCGCTTGATTGGGTGGTTCAAGCCAATAATGAAACATGCCATAGTTTTCTCCATGTGCTCATCAATGTTGGCGTGAATCAAATTGAGTTCCATTTCCTTGAAGTACTCTTCCACGGTCTTTGTCCCTTGATGAAGCGATTGAAGGTTGTTGAAAAGGTCACGTGTGTAGTGTGCGGGGACAAAGCGGGATCTCATATGAGCCTTCATGTCATGCCAAGTTGTGATTGGTGGCTCTTGCCTTGCGTCACGAGCAACTTGAACTTGTTCCCACCAAAGGTTGGCGTAATCATCAAACTCAAGCGAAGCCATGGCGACCATCTTCTCGTTGCTATAATTGTGCATGTGGAAGATCTTGTCGACTTTGAGTGCCCACGAGAGGTATTCTTCGAGTCATTGGATCCGGTGAACTTGGGCATTGTGAACTTGAGCTTGCCAAAAGTTTCTTCATCGTTGCGGTCATTGCGACGAGCTTGGTGACCTTGTTGATGATCTTGTGGTTGAGGAGGTGGAACTTGGTTCTCGTAATCTTGTTGCGGAGCTTGCTCTTGATGTTGTTGGTGTGGAGCTTGCTCTTGGCGAGGTTGTTGACGTGGTTGAGGCGCTTGGGCCTCATGGTGGCGAGGGTGTGGAGCCTCTTGACGCGGTTGACAATGAAGGGGAGGCTCGTTCCTCGGTTGGTGATGTTGGTTAGGCACATGGGCCTCACGGCGAATATCACGGTCTTGAGCTCTTGACGTGGTGGGCGTCGCTCAACTTGTACCACTTGGCGCTCCAAGTTTTGACGTGGTGGAGGAGGCGCCTCGTGATGACCATGGTGTCGGTGCGGACGTTCATGACGATGACGACGAGGAGGAGGATCTTGGAGAGCTTCATGTTGGTGACGAGCTTGATTTTTCAAATTGGAGTCATCACTTGTTGTGTCAAGTACGTGTCACGGGCGATGGTGGTGGACTTGCGGTTGCACTTGCGATTCTTCTTGTGGTTGCTCTTGTTGTATCACCAATGCCCTTGCATGATGACGGTGTGCTTCTTGCCTTGCTTGTGGCCTTGAATAGAAATCACCGTCATAACTTGACGTGCAGCGTGTCGTGGAGAAGGTACGTAGTTGGAAGAACTTCCATCTTCAACCACGGGGGCATCATTGCGTCTTGGAGCACTTGGATGGAGATCTTATTGGAGAGGAACATGACGATGTGAAGATCTTGATGCATGTGAGCGTGGCCTTGCCATTCCGTCGATGAGGTGTTGAAGATTGTAATTTGTTTCGGCGACGAAGCGTTGGAGCGCTTCATTTTGATGGCAAAGTTGTGATGCATTGTGTGCATTTGTCTTTTGAGGGCATCGAAGCAGTTGTCGATGTTCTTGAACCCGGTTGCGTCTCGCCAAAATTTTCATCTTGTCGCGTCTCAAGGGCTTGGTAATGTTCACGGAACTCTTGTCAGATGATGAAGTGACTTGCACACGTCATGTACGGTCCTTGTTCTTCTTCTTGGGGAGGTGGTTGGCTTGACTCACCGTGCCTATCCATTATGCAAAACACACAAGGATTGTATATGGAAGTGGAGTCTGGTGGTGTTATCCTTGTACCTCACCTTGGGGATTGCACCGAACTTGATGTAGCCCGACCTTCGGTCGTTACTACATCATGGTCTCCAACTTATGCCAAGTCGTCATGGACTCCAAAGGTGAATCCGTTCCTCTATGCGAGCCCACTTCCTACCCCATTGGATGGTATATTACTTCATACTCCATCATGTATTCATGATAGGTTCATACCGACAAGTACGAAGGCATGGGAGGAAGCCTGGAGCACAAGCCCGACAAGACGGAGGCTTGGAAGAGAAGACGGAAGAAGAAGCAGCTGGAGCACCAGAGTCTCTGGCCTGCGCACACCAGAGTCTCCGGCCACACCGGAGTTTCCGGCCTACAGACCCCGGAGTCTCTGGACCCATCTCCAGACCGACCCTCAGATCGAGCTCGAGGACAGCTAGAAGGCCCCTCCGGAGACGACACCAGAGACAGACTAGGGTCTCCAGCCCACACCAGAGTCTCCGGACCCCACACCGGAGTCTCCGGCCTGAGCATATGGGCCTGCGCGCTGCTAGCTAGGCCTTTGGCCCATGTACCCCTTAGTCCGCCCAGACTTTCTCCTTTTATTCCTAAAGTACCCTTGAACTAGTGGCTGGCCTATATATAGTGCTCCCACCCCCTCATGTAACCCTAGGCATAGATGATAGACTAAAGAAAACCCCCTTTGTGGAATCTCTAGTTTTGCCTCATCCCCTTCTACCAAAGGGGATCGACTATCGTCACCACCTTGTTGGAGTTTGCATCGCGCCTCCCTCGTTGTACAAGGCCTTGGCATCGGTGTCCCTTGGCCAAGATGTCAAGACCCTCTCCAAGGTGTTCTTCCGTCTCCGTGTGGGATCGAGGGAGAATGTTGACCGATCTTTCCTTGCGAGGATTCTATCGGAGCGATGGCCACCGGTGAGAGCAATCGGCCTTGTATCGTGTGTGTTTTGCGTGTGTTCATCGTGTTCTTCGCGAGGTGTGCATTTTCTTCCGCTACCTTCTCCCTCTCCCCTCGCTTTCCCATCGATTTGACCACGAGATCCGTGAAGATCGGGCCACCCACGGGGTTACCCCATAACATCTAGTATCAGCAGCTTTTGGTTGCCACGGATTTCTCCTCGATTTGGTCTTTTTCCTCATAAATTCGAAAATTCCACCAAAAACAGCCCCAATTCTTATTTTGGACCAATCTGTGATTTGAGTGCGTTTTGGTAGGTTTTGATCCGTGGATTACTTGCTAAACTTGTTGATCTACCTTCCCCTGCGTTCCCATGGTCTAATTCCTTGATTTCCCCCATCAATCTGAGGTTTTGGTTCGAGTTTTTCCGCCAAAATCACGCCCCGTTCGTGTTCTGGACGCGCAGAAATCGACCGGACCGGAGTCTACGGCCCGGACCAGAGTTTCCGGTGTGAGTCACTCCAGACCGGAGTCTCCGCCCCCCCTGCTGGCAACAAATCTGTTTCACAGCTTTGAGCATAACTTTTGCATACGAACTCGGATTTTGGTGTTCTTTAGCTCGTTTTGAAGAGGAGAAGGAGCTCTACATCATCATATCAGTGGTTCATGCTATCTACTTCATCCAAATTCCGTGAGCAAGGCGGAATCCATCAATAACGGGTGAAGATCGGTGAGGAAAGGTATAAAATTTCGCGACTTCTCCCCACTTGCTTTCCTTTGTGAGCTACACTATCTTTGCGTTCAACAAACACCTATTGAGACTAGTTCCTCCTATGATTGCTTGGGCTATGCACATTTGATACCTTGTAGAATTCTGAGCAAAAGTTGTGAGCGTGCTATCTCATATACTTATCTTGTATAGTTGTTGGCACAAGGAAGAGGCAAGTGAAAAAAGAAAGAAAAAGAGAAAAAAAATATATAAAGAAAAAGAAGAAAAAGAAAAAAAGAAAAAAAGAAACAAGTGCCTCATAGAATAGGAAGCACAAGCTCGATGAACATCAAATAGGTGGTACTTATTGTGCATATCTTGTAGCCCACCAATTTTATTGCAATCGAACTAGCGTTTATCCTTGCACTTGTGCGACACGAGCTCATAGTCTTTGCTAGGTAATCATTTGGTTCTTAGCTCACTTTCTCCGTCGCACAAGTCCCATTTATCCCACTGTGTGTGTTTCCTTGTATATATTCCTATCTTGTGGATTGACTTGTTTTTCTTTGTGATCATCGTGGTTCTTTACTTGCCATTACAATTTCTTGATTTTAGATTGTTCTTGGACACGCCCCCTTCCATACCTATCCAGCATAAGCTTTGTGTGTGTGTGTGTGTGTGTTTTAGTGGTTAGTTCATTTTGGTGTTCCACGTGAACTTCACTTTGCTTGGTTTTGATTGCTCTCAAGTGTTGCCACTTTCACGATACTATCTTCTAAGGTAAAGTAAGGTTTGACGTTGCATCCTAACCCCCCTACCACTTCCATATACACCACTTGGTCTTGTGAATCATGTCTAGGAACTCCGGAACCAAGGATGATATCTATGAAGAATCCACGATGAGCCACCATGCCTACGCCTCCACAAGCATGGATGACATGATGGAGCACTACACCGACAATTGCTCCACATGCTTGGGTGATATGGAGTTCTACAACAACAATAACTCCCCAAGCATCGATGACTTCACGAACGACAACGACAAGCTCCTCAAGTCGTGTCGACCAAGATGGAGCCTCCACCTCGAGAGCACCAAGGTCTACCATCAAATGGACAACTTCAAGCGTGACATGAACAAAGACTTCGCCAAAACCATGAGCATGATGTCCAAGACTAATGATGCTTTGCGCTCATTACAACGCCTCACCAATAAGAGTGCCAAGGACAAGAAGCATCGTCACGAGCGTCATGTGGATGACCAAGTGCGCCACCTACATCAACCTTTGGCAAGGCACGCCAATGACCTCCGTCGACACCATCATAAGGCACCTTCAACTACTCGTGCCACCACCAAAATGGCACCAAGAGCAAGATCTCCTCCATGCCATCAAGCTTCAATGCCCAAACTTGACATCCTAGATGATGCATGCAACTTCATGGATGAGGAATACGAAGACCTCTACTTTGCCAAGTTGGACGAGTACGCCAAGAGGATATCTACACAAGCCAAGGAGGCCATGACAAAGGATGATAAGGCTCCAAGACCAGGGCCTACCCCACAAGATGGCGACGACAAGGTCAAGAATGGTGAGCATGGGACTTTGCCTTCACCAAAGGAGGCGCATGGAGTTGAGAGAACCGAGCCTACCCTACATGCTTGAGTGATGATGTAGTACCAATCCCATGTGAGTATGAGAGCCACTTAGCCCACTTGAGTGAAAGCAAGAGTGAGATGAGTGACTCCACCATATGTGAGATTGAGTGCTTCCACTTGGAGGGCATGAGTGACACACCGAGTGAGTTGAGAGTGGTAGTTGATAGGTCATGTGAGACCACTTTGATTTCTAACGACTTACCCTCTACCTCTAGTGTGTTTCCTCATGATGTGCTAGGTTCCATGGATCAAGAAGCGCCAAGCTTGGAGATGATGATGCCTCCAACCAGGAAGATGTACATGGTGGATGAAGGTGATGCCATCCCCATATTGGATGAAGAAGTCACCCGCATGGAGGCCAATACTACCACAACACGCACTTCATATGAGAGGTATGAACAAGGTAAAAATAAGGGTGTTGATGATGCTATGATCCCACTAGTGGACATGATGACTTGTGATGATTGGCATGTTATGGATGATGTTTGTGATATCACATATGCTTCATTGTTATTTCCATGTGATACTTTGCCTTTGCATAATGTTGAGCATGTGAAATTATTTGATTGTGATGATGTTGCCATAGACATGCCATGCTCTAAACGTTGCATTGATGATATCATTGCTTGCACTTTGTTGAACAATTGCTCTTTCCAATGTTTTGCTTGCAATGATGTTACCAATGGTACCCCTTGAACCATGCTTTGTCATGAATGTTTTACAATCTCTCCCGTTGCTTGCAATAAGATGAACAATTGATCTTCCACTTGTTTTGCTTGCAACAATAATTCTCATATGCTTTCTATTGAGATGGCCCCCATAGCTTTCTCAAATTTTGGAGATTTTGGTAAATTCCATGATAAGCATGTTCACCACTTGCATATGCACCATGCATCTATTTCATACTTGATTGACACTCATGGTGATGTGCACAAGAAGAGATACGTCATGATGGATGATGTGTTTCTCTACCATGCACACACGTTCTTCCTTTTGTGTTTGATGTGTGTAGGTACCCGCACAAGAATGTCAACCTCGGTTGAGCACGAGTTGACAAAAAGAGCTCTAGAGAGCATCCCCAAGTGAGTTCAATATCGAACCCAGCTCTGATACCTTTTGCATGCTTTGCATCTTTCATGTTGACAAATTGCGCTTTCCTATGGTTTGATTGCAAGCATGTTGATGGTATTCTTTCACCTTGTGACAATCATGTCTCGTTGCTATTGGATATTGATGCTTTGTGTATTGCCACAAAAATGTTGAACAATTTCTCTGTCTGATGTTTTGTGTGCAACCATAATGCCATTATAAGCATGTATTATCACGAGAGCTTCCAAGTCTCTCATATTTTTATTGCAACAAACATAAGGACCACTTGCTCTTTCATATGGTTTGTTTGCAAACATGTTGTTTTTGCTTCCGCTTGTGATACTCCAATGCCCATGATCTTTGAGTTTGTGTGTGGCATCCAACATATTGAACAATTGTTCTTTCCAATGGTTGGTTTGCACACATAATGATGTTGTTTTGGATATTCTTCCTCATGTGTTTTTGCCAAATTCTCCTAGATTTGCATCAAAAATGTTGACCAATATTTTAGTCCATTGCTTTGAGTGCCACACTAAGATGTTATATGGAGTTTTTGAGTTCCCACATTTGGATGATGTTCAAACGAGTTCCATGCACTTTGACCTTGCATATGCATCCCGTTAGATATACTTGAGTTGCTGATGCGGCCCGTCCTACGGACGCTCCTACATCTACACCAACAAGTCCCCCAAGTGGACCCATGACTCGTGCCCGAGCCAAACTCCTACGAGCTAGGTGAACTCGCTCCTCTCCTCGTGCCAATTAGATACCTCCTTGGATGGTATGCTACTTCATGCAACTACCCTATGCATCATCAGGTACGAAGCTTCGACACATCACCAAGCACCCAAGGATGGAGAACAAGGAGCAGAGCATGAAGCTAGAGCCACTGGAGCTACTCAGACCGGAGTCTCCGGTCTACGCACACCGGAGTCTCCGGACCACCAAAGTCTCCGGCCTGAAGACACTAGAGTCTCCAGCCCTACCTCCGGTCTACCCCCAGAACCGGGCCCTAGGACAATCTGAAGGCCCCTCCGGAGGCTGGTCCGGAGACTGACCGGAATCTTCGGCCTAGACCGGAGTCTCTGGTCCATCACACCGGAGTCTCTGGTCTGACCTTTGCCAGACATGAAAAGGCCTTTGGGCCTGCGGCCCATGTACCCCTTAGTCCGTCTAGAACTTGTCTTTTATTCCTAAAGTACCCCTGTTTAAGTGGCTGGCCTATATATAGTCCCCCACCTCCATTGTAAACCCTAGGCATGATATTGGAATTAGTGGAAACCCCTTTGTGGATCTATCTAATTCTTGCCTCATGCTCCTTGACCAAGGAGCACCAATATCCCCAAACCTTGTTGGAGTTTGCATTGTGCCTCCGCGTTGTACAAGGCCTAGGCATCGGAGTCCCTTTACCTAGACGTCAAGATCTCACCGAGTCTCCCATCTCGCCGTGCCGGTTCGAGAGAGAGTCCTCCGCTCGACGCCAATCATAGGGATTGCGTCGGACCGGTCACCGCCGGCTTGAGCTATTGGTGTGTATCGTGGTTTTGCGTGTGTGTGTACATTGCGTGTGTTCGTCGTGTTCATCCTCCCCTCCTCTCCCTGCATTCCATCCTCGATTTTATAAGGAATCGTGAAAGATCGGGCCACCCTAGAGGTTTGCCCTCAACATACCGGTATCAAGAGCTTCGTTGCTCACGATTTCCCCCAAAAAAATTTCTTCTATCCACCAAAAATTCGAAAATCCCCAAAAAACAGCCCAAATTTGCCTTTGGATCAATCTATTAAGTTGGAGTGTTATTTGTGGTTTTGATCCGACCAAACCTTGTCTTAGGTGTTGGTCCAGCGTTTTCCCAGCCCAATTTGGCCAATTTTTCGCGGATTTGAGGACCCATGGCGAAGATTTTCGCTCAAGAACACGAGCAGTTCACGATCTGACTCCAGACCAGAGTCTCCAGCCTACACCGGAGTCTCCGGCCTGGACCGGAGTTTCTGGCCCGAAACCCCGGAGTCTCTGACCTGGCGCCTGATTTTGACAGTTTTGCCTCTAATCTTGCATTCGCTAATTTCCTCTTGTTTGTTTGTGCCCTTGTGCGTGTCGTCTACTAACAACAAGCTTTCGCATCAACAACCCCCGCGCACATCGACACCACGGCCTACGAACATCATCCTGCACCACGGACGCCAAGTTCATCATCAAAGAAGGTATAACTTGCGTCACCTTGTTAACCCCTATCTTCCTTTGTGTGTACCTACCCCATGAGAGTGGCTCATCTTGTGTTTGCTTGAGCATTGTGCATTTGTCCTTGGATAGTGAGTGTGCAAGAGCAATATCAAGTGTGACTAGGTAGCATCAAGGGAGAGCAAAAAAAAAAGAAAAAGATACAAAGAAAAAGAAAAAGAAAAAGAAAAAGAAAAAATAGTCTCCCCTTGCAAAAGAGAGTCTCAAAGCTTGTAAGCAAGAGAGAAAGAAGAGCGCCCAAGGCAAGTGCACAAATCCGTTGCTCATTTTTCCTCTTTGCAAACGAGCCACTGTCTCTCCTTGCATTGGAATGACAATGAGCTTAGTCTTCGTTAGGACATTTTGTTTGCTCATTTTCATAGTCGTGTCAATCCCAACTATCTCCACGTGTGTGTACATAGTCGTAGGTTCCCGTCACCCTTTTGAGTTGTTGACCTTCGACTTTTACTTGAATTTTGTTGGATTTTACCCACACTTGACTATCCCTTTTCTTTTGGTTGGTTCTTTGACATTCCACAATCCTAACCTACCACCAACAAGCTTTTGAGAGTTAGTTCTTTCTTTAGTGTGAGTTTTCTTTGCGATTCCACTTTGCATGCTTATAGCTCTCGCTTGTGGTTTCTAGTTTGGTGCAATCCCCAAGGTGAGGTACAAGGCTAACACCACCATATTCCACTTCCATATACAATACTTGTGTATCTTGCATGATGGATAGGCACGGTGAGCCAAGCCAACCACCTCCCCAAGAAGAAGATCAAGGACCGTACATGACGCACGCAAGTCACTTGATCGTCCGCCAAGAGTTCCGTGAACGTTGCCAAGCCCTTGAGACGCGACAAGATGAACAATTTGGCGAGACGCAAGCCGAGTTCAAGAACATCGACAACTGCTTCAATGGCCTCGAAAGGCAAATGCAAGCAATGCATCACAACTTCGGTCACCAAAATGAGTCGCTTCAACACTCCGTCGCCGAAACAAATAACAATCTTCGACGCCTCATCGACGGAATGTCAAGACCGTGTTCACGTGCTTCAAGCTCTTCAAGTTCTTCGCATCGTCATGCACCTCCGCAACAAGATCTACCTCCAAGTTCTCCACGACGCAATGATGCCCCCGTGGTTGAAGATGGAACCTCTTCGAACTATTTACCTTCCCCATGGCATGCCGCAACGTCAAGCTATGATGGTGACCTCTCTTCAAGGCCACGAGCAAGGTAAGAAGCACACCGTCATCACGCAAGGGCACTAGTGATCCAACAAGAGCAACCACAAGAGGAACCGCAAGCGCAACCGCAAGTGCATCCACAAGTCTACCACCATCGACTGCGACACATACTTGACACAACAAGTGATGACTCCAATTTGTAGAATCAAGCTCGTCATCGGCATGAAGCTCTCCAAGACCCTCCTCCTCGTCATCAATGTCATGAACGTCCGCACCGACACCATGGTCATCACGAGGCACCTCTTCCACCTCGCCAAAACTTGGAGCGCCAAGTGGTCCAAATTGAGCGACGCCCACCACATCAAGAGGCTCATGACCATGTTCTTCGCCGTGAGGCCAATGTGCCTAACCGACATCACCAACCAAGGAACTAGCCTCCTCTTTGTCATCAACCGCGTCATGAGTCTCCACATCCTCAACAACCTCATGGGGCCCAAGCGCCTCAACCATGTCAACAACCGTGCCAAGAGCAAGAGCAAGCTCCTCAACAACAATATCAAGAGCAAGCTCCGCAACAAGGACGCGAGAACCAAGTTCCACCGCATCAACATCAAGATCACCAAGCTCGTCGCAATGACTGCAACACTGAAGAAACTTTTGGCAAGCTCAAGTTCACAATGCCAAAGTTCACCGGATCCAATGACCCCGAAGAGTACCTTTCATGGGCACTCAAAGTCGACAAGATCTTCCGCATGCACAATTATAGCAACGAAAAGATGGTCGCCATGGCTTTGCTTGAGTTTGATGATTACGCCAACCTTTGGTGGGAACAAGTTCAAGTTGCTTGTGATGCAAGACAAGAACCGCCAATCACAACTTGGCATGACATGAAGGCTCACATGAGATCCCGGTTCGTCCCCGCGCACTACACGCGTGACCTCTTTAACAACCTTCAAGCGCTTCGTCAAGGGACAAAGACCGTGGAAGAGTACTTCAAGGAAATGGAACTCAACTTGATTCGCGCCAACATTGATGAGCGCATGGAGCAAACAATGGCACGTTTCCTTATTGGCTTGAATCACCCAATAAAGCGCATCGTTGAGTTCCAAACATACAACACCATGGTTGAGCTTGTGCACATCGCAACAAAGGCTGAACGTCAAGTACAAGAGGATATCAAGTACAACAAGACCAAGACGTACTTCACCTACAAGCAAGCTTCAACCGCTACACCAACAACTTTCAATGGAAGCTCCTCAAGCACCTCCAAGCCTTCCTTCAAGCCCACACTTCCTCAAGGAAAACTGCCCCCAAGTGGCAAGCAAGCAAAGAGTGATACACCTTTCAACGGTGAATGCTACAAGTGTGGAGGTAAAGGACATAAGTCGGCCGAATGTGGAAACAAGAAAGTCTTGTTTATCCATGACAATGGTGATGAAGAGTACTTGAGTGAAGATGAGTTTGATGCCCGTGTCAAGGAAGCAATGGCAAGGCAACGAGTGGAAGATGATCAAGAACTCCTCATGTGTGAACATGGCGCAAGTCCATCGCTTGTCGTCACAAGGATCTTGACCACTCAAGCACAAGAGCATGAAGACCAATGCTCCAATATCTTCCAAACACGAGCCGACATTAATGTCAAATCTATCAAGGTGATCATTGACGGAGGGAGTTGCCACAACCTTGCTAGCACCGAGTTGTGTGAGAAGCTCAACCTCACCCTCCATCCACACAAGCACCCCTACCACGTGCAATGGCTAAGTGACCAAGGGTCCGTTAAGATCAAGCATACCGTATCGGTCTCCTTCGCCATTGGTCCTTACAAAGATACGGTGGAGTGTGATGTGGTTTCTATGACAGTTTGCCACATGCTTCTTGGTCGACCGTGGCAATTTGACAAGGCTTCTCAACATGATGGTCGCACCAATGTATACACCTTCAAATTGCTCAACAAAACATGTGTTTTGCAACCAATGACTCCTAGCCAAATAATTGCGGACAATGCAAAGGCTTCAGTGAGGGTGCAAAGCACAACACCTACTTGTGAGAAGAGCGGTGAGAGAGAGAACCACCTCATAGTGAGTGAGAGCCACAAGCCAAATTCGAGTGGAAAAACTAAGAGTGTTCTCCTTGCCACCAAAAGCGAGATGAGAGATATTCGGAACAACCCATCCATCTTGCACTATGTCCTCCTTTGCAAGGGATTAGCGCAAGGAAATAACGAATTAACCAGTGTTCCTCCATCTTTGATGAGTGTTTTGCAGGAATTCAAGGATGTGTTCCCCGAAGAGCTTCCACATGGACTACCTCCTCTTCGCGGCATCGAACATCGCATTGACCTCATCCCCGGTGCACCTCTTCCAAACCGTGCCGCCTACCGCACGAACCCGGAGGAGACAAAGGAGATCGAACGTCAAATCAACCAACTCGTCTCCAAAGGTTTGATCTAAGTTAGCACTAGTCCAAGTGTCGTACCCGTGATTCTTGTTCCAAAGACGGATGATACGTTACGGTTATGCATGGACTGCCGTCCAATCAATGCTATCACCGTGCGTTATCGACATCCCATACCACGTCTCGATGACATGCTTGATGAGTTGTGTGGAGCCACTATTTTTTCAAAAATTGATCTTCGTAGTGGTTACCATCAAATACGCATGGCTGAAGGTGATGAGTGGAAAACCGCCTTCAAGACCAAACTTGGTCTCTATGAATGGTTGGTTATGCCCTTTGGTTTATCTAATGCCCCATCCACCTTCATGCGCCTCATGAATCATATTTTGTGTTATCTCATTTTAAAAAGTGTTGTTGTCTATTTCGATGATATTCTTGTTTATAGCAAATCACTTGAGGACCATATAACACATGTCAAGGAAGTTTTGCAAATCCTTTGACATGAAAAGCTTTATGCTAATCTTCCCAAGTGCACTTTTGCTAAAGACAAGTTGATTTTTCTTGGATTTGTCGTTTCTTCGAAGGGAATTGAAGTTGATGTTTCCAAGGTAAAGGACATACGAGATTGGCCCATCCCAACAAATGTGAGTGAACTCCGAAGTTTTCATGGGTTGGCCGGTTTCTATCGTCGCTTTGTGAAAGACTTTTCAACCATTGCTTGTCCCCTTAATGAATTGACCAAAAAGAATGTCACCTTCATGTGGGGCAAAGCATAACAAAAATCTTTTGATGAACTTAAAAAGAGGCTCACCGAAGCACCTCTCCTTGTGTTACCGGATTTCACAAAAACTTTTGAGATAGAGTGTGATGCTAGTGGTATTGGCATTGGAGGAGTCCTTATGCAAAACGGACGTCCTATAGCCTACCATAGCGAGAAACTTGATGGTGCTCGCCTCAATTATCCGATTTATGACAAAGAGCTTTTTGCCTTAGTTCGTGTCCTTCAAGTTTGGCAACACTACCTTTGGCCCAAGGAATTTATCATACATTCTGACCACGAGTCATTGAAATATCTCAAAGGCCAAGCTAACTTGAGTAAGAGACACGCTAAGTGGGTTGAGTTCATGGAGTCTTTTCCGTACATTGTCAAGTATAAGAAGGGCAAATATAATGTAGTTGCAGATGCATTGTCTTGCAAACATACAAGCCTTCTTACCAGACTTGAAATCAATGTGTTGGGTCTTGAGGAAATAATATCTTTGTATGCTTCTGACCCATTCTTTGAACCAATTTTCGCAAAGTGCTCCAATGACAAAGGAGTTGATGATTTCTATTTGCATGAGGGCTTTCTATTTAAACAAAACAAGCTATGCATTCCGAAGTCGTCGCTTCAACTTTTGCTTCTCCAAGAATCTCATGGTGGAGGCTTCATGGGTCACTTTGGCCGTAACAAGACATTGGACATGCTCTCCACTCACTACTTTTGGCCCAAGATGAAGCGCAACGTGGAGCGCTACGTTCAACGATGCACGACATGTGTTCAAGCTAAGTCGCAAGCTAATCCCTGTGGTCTTTATATGCCATTGCCTATCCCTCATACACCTTGGTCCGACATTAGCATGGATTTCGTGTTAGGATTACCTAGATCTAAGCATGGTCATGATTCTATAATTGTTGTTGTGGATCGCTTTTCCAAAATGGCACACTTCATACCATGCCATAAGACCGATGATACTTCACATGTTGCAAATCTGTTTTTCAGGGAAATCGTTCGTCTACATGGTGTGCCACGAACAATCGTCTCCGACCGCGATGTCAAATTCATGAGCTACTTATGGAAGACCCTCATGGCCAAGCTCGGCGTCAAGCTCCTCTTTTCATCCGCCTCGCATCCTCAAACTGATGGCCAAACCGAAGGTGTCAACCGAAGCCTCGAAACACTCCTTCGTGTGTTGATCAAGCAAAACCTAAAGGATTGGGAGGAATGCATTCCACACGCCAAGTTCTCCTAAAATCGAGCCAAGCACTCAACAACCAAGATGAGTCCATTCATGATCGTCTATGGTTTCGAGCCCCTAACCGCACTCGACATCCTACCACTACCTCTCCATGAGCGCACGAAAATGGATGTCGAGAAGCGTGCACAAGCTATGAAGACGCTTCATGAAGAAACAAGAGCTACTATCGAACAACAAGTCCTTCACCAAGCTTCAAGGTTAAACAAGGACAAGAAGGAGATGATCTTTGGAGAAGGTGACCTTGTGTGGATACACCTAAGCAAAGACCACTTCCCCAAGGAACGTGATTCCAAGCTCAAGCCAAGAGGAGATGGTCCCTTCAAGGTCATCAAAAGAATCAACAACAACGCCTACATCATCGACATACTGACCTCCAAGTACCTTGCAAGCAATACATTCAATGTCAAAGATCTCTCACCCTACCATGGAGATGCTCAAGATGATAACCATGAAGAGTCGAGGGCGACTCTTTCCCAAGGGGGGGGGGGCTGATGCGGCCCGTCCTACGGACGCTCCTACATCTACACCAACAAGTCCCCCAAGTGGACCCATGACTCGTGCCCGAGCCAAACTCCTACAAGCTAAGGTTAACTCTCTCCTCTTTTCGTGCCAATTAGATACCTCCTTGGATGGTATGCTACTTCATGTAACTACCCTATGCATCATCAGGTACGGAGCTTCGACACATCACCAAGCACCCAAGGATGGAGAACAAGGAGCAGAGCATGAAGCTGGAGCCGCTGGAGTTGTTCAGACCGGAGTCTCCGGTCTGCACACACCGGAGTCTCCGGACCACCAAAGTCTCCGTCCTGAAGACACCGGAGTCTCCGGCCCCACCTCCGGTCTGCCCCCAGAACCGGGCCCTGGGACAATCTGAAGGGCCCCTTTGGAGGCTGGTCCGAAGACTGACTGGAATCTCTGGCCTAGACCGGAGTCTCTGGTCCACCACACCAGAGTCTCTGCTCCGACCATCGCCAGACATGAAAAGACCTTTGGGCCTGCGGCCCATGTACCCCTTAGTCCGTCCAGAACTTGTATTTTATTCCTAAAGTACCCCTGTTTAAGTGGCTGGCCCATATATAGTCCCCCACCTCCATTGTAAACCCTAGGCATGATATTGGAATTAGTGGAAACCCATTTGTGGATCTATCTAATTCTTGCCTCATGCTCCTTGACCAAGGAGCACCAATATCCCCAAACCTCGTTGGAGTTTGCATCGTGCCTCCGCTTGTACAAGGCCTAGGCATCAGAGTCCCTTTGCCTAGATGTCAAGATCTCACCGAGTCTCCCATCTTGTCGTGCCGGTTCGAGAGAGAGTCCTCCACCTGACGTCGATCCTAGGGATTGCACCGGACCGGTCACCGCCAGCCTGAGCTATTGGTGTGTATCGTGGTTTTGCGTGTGTGTGTTCATCGCGTTCTTCGTGCATGCGTTCGTCGTGTTCATCCTCCCCTCCTCTCCCCGCACTCCATCCTCGATTTGAAAGGGAATCGTGAAAGATCGGGCCACCCTAGAGGTTTGCCCTCAACAGTTGTGCTAATAGTGTTGTGAACAAGAATGGACATGGCACAAATGACATGCTCCTCTATCACACACAAACATATTTTGCTTGGTCTTCGTTGTGTGAAGGTACAATTCATACACATCAACCTCTATGGACAAAGAGTTGACAAGACGAATCGAAGAGAGTTATTGATGGCTGCCCTTCAACGAGCCATCTCTACATCCTAAGGTGACTTCCTTCTACTTGAGGACTCATGCTAAAATCTTCATGAATTGGCTACACTTTGAGTGTTGTTTCGCTTTTATGGTGAGCTTTATAGGCTTCATAGAAGGTGAAGGAACATTGAGGTGTTGTTAATTCATTCTTCCCGAGGACGACTATATGGTGAACCCTAGGATCAAGAAGGTCTCTCGACATCTTCTACTTTGTGATGAGCGTCTAGAGTCGAGGACGAATCTTTTTGAAGGGAGGGGAGATGATGTAGCCCGACCTTCGGTCGTTACCACATCATGGTCTCCAACTTATGCCAAGTTGTCATGGACTCCAAAGGTGAATCTATTCCTCTATGCGATCCCACTTCCTACCCCATTGATTGGTATACTACTTCATACTCCATCATGTATTCATGATAGGTTCATACCGACAAGTACAGAGGCATGTGAGGAAGCCTGGAGCACCAAGCCCGACAAGACGGAGGCTTGGAAGAGAAGACGGAAGAAGCGACAGCTGGAGCACCAGAGTCTCTGGCCTACGCACACCGGAGTATCCGACCTGCAGACCCCGGAGTCTCCGGACCCATCTCCGGACCGACCCTCAGATTGAGCTCGAGGACAGCCAGAAGGCCCCTCCGGAGACGACACCGGAGACAGACCGAAGTCTCCGGCCCACACCGGAGTCTCCGGCCTGAGCGTATGGGCCTGCGCGCCGCCAGCTGGGCCTTTGGCCCATGTACCCCTTAGTCCGCCTAGACTTTCCCCTTTTATTCCTAAAGTACCATTGAACTAGTGTCTGGCCTATATATAGTGCCCCCACCCCCTCATGTAACCCTAGGCATAGATGATAGACTAAAGAAAACCCCCTTTGTGGAATCTCTAGTTTTGCCTCATCCCCTTCTACCAAAGGGGATCGACTATCGTCACCACCTCGTTGGAGTTTGCATCGCGCCTCCCTCGTTGTACAAGGCCTTGGCATCGGTGTCCCTTTGCCAAGACGTCAAGACCCTCTCCCGGTGACCCGCAGTTTGGCCTCCAGAGCATCAACACACTTTATCGCCTCGTCCCGGATGACCCTGGACTCTTTGGCAGAAGTTGTACAATTAAAAAGTAAGGAAAAACTCAAGGAAAAGGAGAGGAGAAATTGCTCAAATTCCTAAAGATGAAAAGAACATACCTTTTAGCTCTTCGGCTTCATTACAGATCTTAATAAAATGCGAAGCCATGTTGACCATCTCACACATCAAAGGCTGCAGAACACATCAAATCAAAGAACATCATGAAAAACAAGAAAGGAGAAGTTATGAGCAAGTTAAAAACATAGAACCACTTATGTCTTTCATATCCACCTTGACAGGGCTTTCAGATATCACCACGCCTTTGCCAGCTGATTTTCTTCTTTTCTGTGGCGGCGGTTTTGGCAAAGTGGAAACATCTTTCTGGATAATTTGATCCGTAGGAGATGCATGCAAACCCTTTTGATCTATGGATGGTTGTGGAGATTTCACCGAAGGAGGGGCAACAGATGTACCAGGAGGAGACAGGGGAGGATCTTCCTTGTCATCACCACTGCAAAAGCAAACACAAAAAACTCAACAACTTACTCATCCGAAAAATCAGTGAAGGGGCAGTGAGCACTTATGAAGAAATGTCTTGCGTAAAGTGGAACAGATTCATCTGGGGAGGAGCCGACGAAACTGGGATGGCACGCTGAGGCTTTGACCCAGGGGAGTCATCCGAGTCTTCAATTGTCTCTGTTGCGTCAGGACACTTTCTTTTCTCGCCAACGGGCGCCACGCAAAAATCTTCAAAATGAGCCGACGGAAGAGAATAAGTCCTCTATGAAGATTCAGCGACAGACGCGTCCATCTCCTCATCGGCAGCAGTCCCATCCATAGGAAGATCGTCGGATATAGAAGGATTGGCTGGGAGCTCACCACTTTCAGGGAGAGGAGGAAGCAAAGATGGATGATCATAATCCTATATGAGAGAAGACCAACAAATCAAAAGGGAGGATACTCGTAAAGAATGAAAACACATCCGCATAAAAATTAAGAAGAAAAAAGGAAGCCAATGGAAATTTACCTCTGGAAGGCGTTTCTTCTTGCCAAACGGCTCTACACGGCAATCAGAGGGAACCGAACTTTTCTTGGTCAGCGTGGTGAAGTTCCAAACCCTTTTTTCATAGACCTTGAGGGTAAGATCATTCGGTGAAATCCTCATCAGGTCTTTCTTGCCAGTGTATGCCCACATACCGGAGAGTCTTACCTGAAGAGGCTGCACACGGATCCATAGAAAATACACCAGGATTTGAAGTCCCGAAAGTTCCTTGCCAACCTCGTGATGCAGTTTTTCAATACGAGCAAGAAGGGGTTCAATCTCCATCATTTATTTGGGAGTTGGATGCTGATCCCAAGAATTGAGTTTTCGACAAGTTTTTTGGGGTCAATGGGAGCTAAGCCGAAAGATTGACCCTCGACTTTTTGATCCTTGATGTAAAACCATTTGGTTTTCCACCCTTGGATAGAATAAGTAATTTTGAAGTCAAAATAATAAACTTCAGAGCGAACAGATAAAATGGTGCCACCAACATCATGAAAAATGGTGTTGGCGGCATTCTGACGAACATAGAAGAAGTACTTCCACAGGCCCCAATGGGGATGGATCCCGAGGAAGCATTCACAAAGGGTAACAAAGCAAGCAACATGAAGGATAGAGTTGGGCATGAGCTGATACAGCTGCATGCCATAGATAGAGAGAAGACCTCGAAGAAATTCATGAATAGGGAGAGAAAGGCCGCAAAATAAAAAGGAGAGAAACATTACCCTCTAACCAGATTCAGGGATGGGAGCGGCTTCATCCCCTGGAAGCTTGAAGGTGCCCTCCGCAAGATGACTGTAGTTCCGTGCCTCACGCAAATCTCGTGCAGAACACTTCGGTGGGGCCCATCCGACAACCCTCTTCCTCATGGCCTCGGAGGCCGTAGTGGAAATTCCCACCGGGCTCTTGCCCATGGTGATTGAGGGGCAGCACGAGCACGCGGAGGAAATCAGGAGTACGCGAGAGAGGCAAAGACGGGTAGGGTGCAAGGAAGATGATGAAGCCAGCAAAGAGGAGGTAAAAGTAGTAAAACAAGTCTCCTATCCTTTATAAAGAGACAAAGCACACATTCAGCCGTTCGATGTAACATCGAACCATCGGAAACACATAAGATGGCAACGCGTGAAAAGGAAAAATCTTAAGCAGTTATTACTGCGGGAAAAATAGAGAAACCCCACATGATGCCTCAATCTTTGCACGAAAAAGGGGACATGTAGTCAAAAACTCCGTTGAATATGCCACCCACGCGTCATCATTACTGCTGCACGGCCCCACATTTGAAATTTCCCATCGAGACATGTCTCTGGGAAACCACGGTGTAAATTCATCATCAGTGATTTCATACCATGCAAATCACAAAGAAAACTTCGGCACTATCCAATGGACAAGGAATCGAAGAAAAGAATCAACAAATTTTGAGTCAAAGAAAATTCTTCAGCAAAAGAGACTCTGAGACTACAATCGAGTACAAATATCTCGACTATAGCCTTGAGGGCTACTCCTATCGGGAGCGTTGGGCACGCACCCAACAAAACAAAAGGAGACATTGTCAAAAATATTTGCAACATAATTTTTAGATCCTATGTCCCGATGAAAACATGCGAGGATAGCCTCGGGGGCTACTCCTATCAATAGCGTTGTCGCGCACCTAATGAAGAAAGTTCATTTGCTCCAAGGCAATATCCTAAGATAATATTATCCTCATGTGTTATCAATAAGTATTACTATCCGCAAAATAATTACTCCTATCGGGAGCATCTACAATAACCGATAAACTTCAGCAATTCCAACAGCCAAACAAGGTAGTCGATAAAATATATGCAAAAATCTCGGATTGCGCTCGACGCAACAAAAAATCCGAATGTCGTGTGCACGACATGAAGGTAAGACCCCGGGATTCGTCCTATGTGGCATGGTAATCGCACAAGAATGCGCTCTGGCAGTAATACTTATGATTTGCTACCCTAGTTGTATAAAGGCTCATGGCCCATGAAGATTCAAGATGATGGCCCAAGAAGCATCCGACGATGACTTTAGTTATATTAGGAAAGGAAAGAGAACTAACATTGTATTGGTGGTGTAATTGAACATATGTAACCTATCCATATATGGATTTGAGACCTGGCCTATTATATATAGGATGGGAGAAGCCTATGAGGAGGTACCAAAAAAACCCAATTGATCTGTAATAGTGTTTCTCATCAAGTAATCAGGCGATTTTGACTCCCTTGTGTGCCTGATATCCGACGAAATCCCTAGCATTCTCTTTTCCGCAAAACCCTAAATCCATCTCCATGGGCATTACCGAGCTTATGTCATCAGTACACATCAATAACATGTATATCACATATACTTGTGTTCATGTTCCCAGCCTTCTTATCTTCCAAGTACTTTGGGCATTTCCGCTTCCACTGACCAGCTCCCTTGTAGTAGAAACACTCATTCTCAGGCTTAGGGCCTCCTTTGGTCTTCTTCTTAGGCCTGGCAACAGATTAGCCGTCCTTCTTGAAGTTACCTTTGGACTTGCCTTTATTGCCCTTTTTCTTAAAATTGGTGGTCTTGTTGACCACTAACTCTTCGTGCTCTTTCTTAATGTCTACCTCGGCAGTCTTCGACATGGCTACGAGTTCAGTGAGCAACTTGTTCGCACCACTCATCTTGTAGTTCAGCACAAACCCTTTGTAGTTGGGTGGGAGCGACTGGAGAACTCTATTTGTCATGAGATCAGGTGGAATCTCACATCCCAGTGTCTCAAGATGTTGAGTGTAGCCGTTCATCTTAATGACGTTATCGTTCATAGAGCTATGCTCCTCCATCTTTGTGCTAAGAAATTATCAGAGATCTCATACCTCTCAGCACGGATTTGGTCCCCAAACATAGTTTTGAGTTCCTCCACCATGATATCAGCATTAGTAAGTTCAAAGTGCTTTTGGAGTTCAGGCTCCAGCGATTGGAGGATCGCACACCACACAAGAGTGTAGTCATCATATTTTGTGTCATACACTTTGCACTCTTCCTGAGTCGCATTAGTTGCAGGGCGTTACCTAACATGTCGTCTAGCACATAGGACTTCTTCATGCCCGCGAGGATAATCCTCACGTTGGGGTGCTAGTTGGTGAAGTTAGACCCATTATCTTGTAGCTTTTCTCTATCTAGGAATGCATTGAAATTGAAGCAGGGGGTGCCATGATCTACAATATATTTGCAAAGACTATTTTAGACTAGGTTTATAAAAGATAGAGTTCAAATTAATTCAAAATCACTATGAGAACTCCCACTGAAAAACAACCTCCCTCTAGTCATTTTTAGTAATTACACGAACCAAATTCACAACACCACGACCGATCATCACATGTGGTGGTGCAATTCCAATGTCGAGCATCATATGGACATCATATCATTCATATGACTCATTCTTTACCTTTTCGTTCATGTTCAGAGGTGATGTTTGTACATGCTAGGCTCTCCAAGTAAGAACCTTAGTATTCACATGTGTAAAACTGTCTTACACCTGTTTTATGCGAACGTAGAGTCTATCTCTCCTGATTCGAAACGACGAACTTTCTTAATGGTGCATACTAAGGAAGAACATATTCTTATCTTGATATTTAGTAAGAGGGATCATCTTATAATTCTACCGCCAAGAACTAACCAAGACATAAGCAAAATAAGATGCATAAAAGGGATAAACATCACATGAATGTATAATGTGTTATGATATGGTCCTTCTCGCATTCGATCTCCATCTTGTGTGTCACGGTATGATCTCCATCATTCCATCGGTGTGGCACCAAGGTCCATGGCACCACCATCATGGCTATCTCCACCTTTACAATATCTCTCTCGGATATACGCATGTGACACCACTAATGGGGTTTGTTGCATGGAAAACAAAAAAATTCTTACGATTGCAACTACCAAGATCGAATCTAGACGAGACTTGTAACAGTTTTAGAAGGACTCACCCTTAAAGACCGTAAACAGGGATAATGTTCCCACAAAAATATGTGGATGTTATAGATTGTACATGACTGTTCTCAAGGACACAAAGACGATCTATGCCACAAAGGGGCAGCGCCTCCGTAATCGGTCACACGTACGATGTGACGACGACTTCTATCCCTTGTTCCAGCTGGGCAGCGGAAGTAGGGGATCCTCGGGGAACTCCACCAGCACTATGACATGGTGGTAATGGTGGTAGAGAAGATCTTTAATAGGGCTTTGCCTTCATAGCAATGGAAAAGGCTAGCAAGGAGAGGAATACGCCAACCAAAGGGCATATGAGAAGGAGAAGGAATGAGTGAGTGAGAGAGGAGCTCCACCCAACCTTTAATAGGGGGAGGGGGCTTCCCCTTGCCATGGCAGGTGGCCAAGGAGGTGCCCCCACCTCTTCCCTTGTTCATGTGGGTGGACACTCCACTCACACGTATTCATCTACACTTTCTCCCATTTACTCTCCACTCAAAAATCAGTTGTCATTCCATGAAAACCTCTTTTAGTTCACTTGATTTAATGCCACTCATTTAATGAACGCTTCATTTAATGAGCAATTCATTTAATGAACACTTCATTTAATGAACACATCAACAATCCAATCCCTTGCAATAATCTGATACACCAAAACTATTCCGGTAGATTTATCAGAACAATTCTTGCATTGTCCAGTATTTTCTCCAGCATTCCCTATCCACTCAAATGCATCGAATACCCTTAAGTGTGTCTCCCTATGGGTTCGTGAACTATGTTGAAATGATCGATACTCTCTCCGATTAATAATCATTGGCGGGACCTAGAGATCCATAATTACTCCCACTAGTTCAACGATAAACTAGTGATTGCGTGAACCTTATTCGCAAAAACCAATGCCTTTTGTATCGTGATATTTTACTTGTCCGAGATCCCATCATTTGGTATCATCGATACCTAGTTTGGTCTCATTACTGACAAGTACTGTTTTCTCGTTCCCGTGATATAACATTCTTAGTGATCTTATCACTTGTTTGTAAGCTATGTTAATGTGATATCACCGAGAGGGCCCTGAGTATATCTCTCCATCATCGTGATGGAAAAATACCACTCTTGATCCACAAGCCTCAACTAACACTTTCTAAGTACCCGGTGACATCTTTATAAACACCCTGTTATGGTGTGACATTTGATGGAATTAAAGTACTCTTCTAGAGTTTGTGATTGACGTGATCTCATGCTCTAAGGATTAGAGTTACTTTGAATGAGATAGCGATATAAAATTAACATGATTGTATTGCTAAATCTATTGTGGTTGAATTTCATCCTATCATTCTCTAATGACATGACCTTGTTATTAACAACATCCAATGTGCATGATCAGGAAACCTTGATCATCAGTTAATCAACAAGATAGTGTAATGAGAGGCATTACTAGGAACTTGTTCTTTTGTTTATTAAATCAATGTTTCATGTTAACACAATTATAGCACGAGAAATAAACATCAATTATAAATCTGGAATAAGATAATAACCATTTATTATTGCCTCTCGGGCATATTCTTTTCACATGCAGACGTGGATGACATATCGGTAATGTCCAAAAAGAGGTATACCAACAAGAAACATATTTTTGCTAACCTTTGAAAATACAACATAATGCTTAACTCGAAAAAATGCTTATTCGGGATACCAGGCAGAGTTTTGTTAGGTTTCATTGTGTCTCAAAGAGGCATAGAAGTGAAGCAAGATAATATAAAGGCTATACTCAACATAACCAGGCCTACTCACCTGAAGGACGTACATCGACTTACTGGTTGCATAGCAGCGGTGAGCTGGTTTTTCAACCGGCTTGGAGAAAGAGCCGCACCATTATACAAGCTCTTGAAGAAAACTGAAAAAATTGTCTAGACTGAAGAAGCCGAAGCTTCCCTCCAAAATTTGAAAGCAATACTCTCATATGCCCCTATCCTCGCACCACAATAGCCTCTGGAGCCCATGTTGCTTTATATTGCTGCGACAAATAGTGTCGTCAGTGTCGTCACAATGGTGGAACTAAAAGAGGAAAACAGGAGCACTTGGTGCAGCGTCCGACTTACTATCTCAACAAGGTCCTGATAGAGTTGAAACAACAATATCCACACTATCAAAATCTAGCATGTTTTGTATTTTTTGCCGCTAGAAAGATAAGGCATTACTTCCAAGAGCACAAGATCACAGTGGTGAGCACCGATCCCATGAGAGACATAATCAAAAATAGCGACACCACATGGAGTGTCACTTAGTGGGGAATCAATCTAGCAACTTTTGACATTGTGTACAAGCCACAGACAACAATCAAATCCCAAATCCTTGCAGATTTTGTCACTGACTGGACAGAGACAGCAGCTAATACTAGCACACTAGAGTCAGAATACTGGACCATCCACTTTGATGGCTCGAAAGCTCTCAGGGGATCGGGGCTAGCGTGGTGCTCAAATCACCCCAAGGAGATAAGATGTTCTATGTGTTACAGATTCACTTCATGACAACCAATAATATTTCAGAATATGAAGCACTGTTTCATAAACTTCAGTTTGCTAAAGACATCAGTGTTCACCAATCATGTGCTACAGAGATTTGGATTTAGTTTCTCAGCAAGTATCCGATCGTTATAGGGCAAACAAGCACATGGCAGCTTATCGAGCTTTCGTGGATGAATTATCTAAATCATTCGAAGGGTTTGAGGTTCAACACATCCCTAGAGCAGAAAATGAGGAAGCATATGCACTATCAAGATTAGGCTCCACGTGAAAACAAGTCCTGGATGGTGCTTTTCTGGAGCACCTGAAAGTTCCCTCTATGATAGGAGTTGACGAGGAGTATCCGACTAAATCTGATTCACCAATCGTAGCAGTACTAGCTGTTATTCCCAGCTGGACAAACCATACCTTGATTTCTTGGTAGATGGAAAATTATCCAAAGATGATGTTCTGAACCGGTAGATGATGTGACAAGCAGAGCCTATACGATAATCATAGGCAAAGTGTATCTGTAGATTTCCAGCACTGTGTTTCTCCGGACGAAGGAGTGGAAAATCCTTAGGGAAATCCATGAAGGCGAATGTGGCCATCACGCATAGCTAGATCCTTAGTGGCAAAAGCTTTTCGACATGGATTTTATGGCTTACTGCTAAGGCAGATGCCAAGAATCTGCTTGTGACGTGTAAACGCTTCCAAAAGTTCATGTTCCGGTTGATCAGCTGTGAGCAATTCTGATTACATGGCCCTTTGCGGTCTAGGGGGCTTAACATGGTAGGACCATTTAAACAGGCACCAAGTGGATTTACCAATCTACTAGTGATGGTGGATAAGTTCACCAAATGGACTAATCCTAAACCTATAACAATTTGCAATGGGGCCATAACCAGAAAGTTCATCGAGGATGTTATAATCCGATTTGGCTATCCACACAGTATTATCACAGAAAACAGGAGCTAATTTTCAATGGGATAACTTGCCAATTTTTGCGAAGAACAAGGAATCCAGATCGATATTGCATAAGTTGCACATCCACAAGCCAATAGGCAAGTCAAAAGGGAAAATGGTCTTATTTTACATGGCCTCTGACCTCGTCTAAAAGCACCACTTCATCGTGCTATGGGAGCTTCGGCGAAACAAATTACCGTCTGTTATTTGGATCATATGAACTACTCCTAATAGGTCAACCAGATACACATCTTTCTTCTTGGTCTACGGCATAGAGGCAGTACTTCCTAGTGATCTCGTCCATATTTCTCCGTGAGTCGCTACGTATGTTGAAGAAGATGCCGAATTTCTCGATAATACGACAATGATATACTCGAGGAAGTTCGCGTGAATGCTGAACAGAGATATACAACCTTTCAGCAAAAGTTATGCAAGTACCATAGTTAGAGATTCAAAAATTGTTCCTTCAGAAAGGGAAACCTACTTCTTTGACTAGTGCAAGAAAGAAAACAAAAACTTTCACTGATTTGGGAGGGAACCTTAATAATTAGCAGAGTACTGCATAATGGGTCATATTATTTAACAGATATGAGACAAGTCAAGGAAAGACTAGATACTCGGAAGAGAAAGAAAGTTGGCGGTGGTAAAAATCTAGATGAACTAGATCGTCCATGGAACATTGCTCAACTACGTCCCTTCTATTCTTAAGTTCTCTTTTCTTGTAATCATATAATTGTACATGTTCAAAGTGAAATAAAGTATTGGTTACCTAAATGTTTTTCTCAAATGTTTTTTTAATACCATCTTATTTCCGAATGATCATGTCAAACTCGAAAATCTTAGTGCTTGAAATTACTTTATGCTCATGTTCGTTCTGACTAGATTTCCGATTCTATAAAATGCTACCTTAGAGTGTAAGTCTCATTTTCTGTTTAGACTTTGGTTATTTGTCTGGTTGCTTGGACACATGCATTTTCTGAGTAGTCAATTTTTGGTACTGGAAGCCAGCTCTGTTTCCAGGTTTAAACTGGTTTAACAATTGAGTTTTGTTGCATGGTAGTGTTTCTGTGCTGAAAGTTGACTAGCTCATGAAAGGGATGAAGTGGAAAAGCCAGATATACAAAAAGTGTAAAGAAAAAGTGCTTAAGTAATTTCCGAGCACTACAAAATCAAAAACAAGTGCTAGAGTAAATGCATAACTTATTATAGCACAACCAGATAAATTATTTATATTACATCACTTAGTTCAAAATAATGCATAGTTTGTTTCTGAATCTATGCTGCAGGTGGTGGAGATGGAGATCTTGATGCCGCGCTGGTACCACCATCGACACTGTTCTGATCCTTGTGCGAGCGGATGACATCATACTTGGTCTTTTTGTCGTCATTGTAAATTTCTGTTTCTTTGGTAGGGGGTCTAGGTGGCATTGCGAAGGATTGAAAGAACGGCTTGGAGAAATTGGTCATCTCGTCCACACGTTAAGCGTATCCAGCACAAGACTCCCAGATGGCTCCGGCGTCTTGGCCTTTGCCATCTTCGTCGATAGGCAATATACCCTTGGTCACCTACCAGATTTGCATAATACCATGGTGACTCATTGATGACCCACAAGTATAGGGGGTGTATCGCAGTATTTTCGAGGGAAGTGAAACCCAATTTATTGATTCGACACAAGGGGAGCCAAAGAATATTTATCATCCTTAACAACTGAGTTGTCAATTCAGCTGCACCTGGAAACAATCTTGCTCATAGAAGTTTATCAGTAGCAACAGTTTTGTCTAGGAATAGTAAAGTAATAGCAGTAGCAAAGCAAAGACAGTAGTAACAAAAGCAGTAACAGTGGGATTCGAGTGCGGTAGGCATAGGGATGGATGGACGGGCGTTGCATAGACAAGACAATTCACATAGCAATCAGAACATAGGGCAATTGCAGATAAATAAGATAAAGCATCCAAGTACTAGACAATCCTAGGCATGTGTTCCATATATAGTCATACGTGCTGACAATGAGAACTTGCACAACATCTTTTGTCCTGCAAGCCCGTTTACAGCGGGGCCTCTAGGGAACTACTGGCAATTAAGGTGCTCCTTTTAATAGAGCACCAGAGCAAAGCATTAACACTCCGTGAACACATGTGATCCTCACATCAAAGCCATTCCCTTCCGGTTATCCTGATTTCTGTCACTTCGGGGCCATAGGTTCCGGACAACAACGTGTGTATACAACTTGCAGATAGTACCAAGAACAATACTATCATAATGAATCAATAACATGTTCAGATCTTAGATCATGGCACTCGGGCCCTAGTGACAAGCATTAAGCACAACAAGTCGCAACAAAGTCATAAAGCACTAATAAAAGACACTAGGAACCATGCCCTAACAATCTGATGCCATTACATGAACGATCTCATCCAATCCCTACCATCCCCATAGCCTACAACGGGGGATTACTCACTCATAGATGGGGGAAACATGGATGGTCGATGGAGATGATGGTGGAGATCGATGGAGATGGCTCCGGGGGCACTTCCCCGTCCCGGAAGGGTGCCGGAACAGAGACTTTTTGTCCCCCGAATCTCCCCTTCGGTGGTGGTGGCGCTGCGGAACTTTTTCTGCAAAAACGTCGAACCCCCCGAAGTTTTTAGGTCAAAAGGCTTCTTATAGGCGAAGAGGGAGACCGAGGGGGTGCCTAGGGCCACCACACCATGCCCTGGCGCGGCCAGGCCTAGCCCGCGCCTGGGGGTGGTGTGGCCAGCCCCTGGCCCTCCTCCGTCTCGTATTCTGGCTCCTGGAGTCTTCTGGAAAAATAGGCACTTCGGCTTTTGTCCCGTCCAATTCCGAGAATATTCATTTTCTGACTTTCCTGGAACCAAAAACAGCAGAAAACAGGCAGCTGGCACTGTGGCTCTTGTTAATAGGTTAGTCCAAGAAATCGTATGAAAATTACTCCAAAGTTGGAACAAAACACAAGAAAGTGGATAAAACCAAGCATGGAACATCAAAAATTATAGATACATTTGCAATGTATCAACATCCCCAAGCTTAACTCCTGCTTGTCCTCGAGTAGGTAAGTGATAAAAAGAAAGAATAATTTTTGAGGTGACATGCACCATCAAAAACTTGATCAAAATATTTGTAAAACATTCAAAGCTGGGATCATAGTACTTCAATCATAACATGAAAGACAAAGTTCTAGGAATAAGACAAAGAGACTATGATGCAACATGAAAAGGCACAAACAAAAGATTCATGAATAACAATGCCTTGCAAGACGTTTGTTTGTTTCACATAAAGAAAACATAGCATAGTGGCATTCAGCTTGTCCCTCATAGAGTAGCAAACATAAATGCAAAGGACACCTTCAAAGTTTACAAGAGTGACTAGATACAAATAGTTTAAAACAAGCAATATCAAGGTATGCATGAATCAACAAGTCTTGGGACAATGCACATAGAACTAAGAATGGCCACTATGCTCTCAAGAAAGTGCTCATAGAATGTGTGAAGACTCAACAAGGAAATGAAAAGGTTTTTGAAAAGTTTGAAAGGCTTCCAAATGCTGAAAGTATGGTACTCATTAGCTTTGAGCTCTCATTGCCCCTATCATAAGCATCTTTAATATGGTTAAGGTTAAAGTGAGGTCCAATCTGAGTTATATGCTTGACAGACTATAAACTGAAAATCCCAAGTCTCTTGAGTACGAGGGCCGCTCCTCATGCTACTCAACTTTAGTTACCGGTAAGTTCTTGTCATCGTAAGTATGTGCGTATCATTGAGAACCGCCAACAGGGTACCCCTTGCCCGATGATACAGAAGAATCCCCATATCAAAATGACAAGGCAAGCAGACAATGAGTATCTCAGCAATCTTCTTATTTACCATGGGAAAATGGTGCTTTTTCTCTCTTTCCTCTTTTCATAAATCTCTTTTTTTTTCTTTTTCTCAATAGCTATCTCTCTTTTTTTTATAAGAAGAATGCTTCATAGATATCATTATGGTTACGCTGCAGGTTTCCACCATGTCAGCATGGATTAGACCAGCGACCCAGGCGTTTCTCTAACACACATACATAACTCCATGGACTTATAAGCTCCCCTTTTATTTCACACCGACGACATCCGCAAACAAAAGAGCAAGGTATCAACTGGGTATATATTTACAAGTGTTGAAAGCGTTCCCCATGACAGCACGGTTCTGCTAATCCCCAGCCTATAATTAGCAAGCATATAACTTTCATGGAGAGTTCACAATGGTTCAGGTTTATTAAGTGCAGGAAATAAAGTGTGCCATCAAGTTCGTGAGAGCTTTACTAACTAACTTTCTCAAAACAAGCAAACATTTTATTCGGAAGAAACAAGGCATATTGAATATGCACGGAAGTAGCAAATGTTGCTAATAGGTAGGTATGGTGGACACTTTGGCAATATTTGGTTTAAGGGAGTTGGAAGTATGAGTAAAACACTCAGTGTAAGTGAAGGCTAGCAATAGTAAGGGAGCGACAAACGAGAGAGCAATAATGGCCATAATCATGCAGAGCGACAAAACATCATTGATCAAAGCATAAAGTGATACTACAAGTTGAAAACTAAAGGATCATAAAGGCTATGGTGACTTTGGATAGTCATAACATGGTGTGAGCATGCGCCAAGTCAACCCAAATAAAGCATCGAAGGAGAATACCACTATACTATGCTTTAATATGCTAAAACAACGCATGATTCATCCAAGGCACATTAAGCAATCTCAATTGTTTATAACAAGTCATGCTACAGCAAATAATACTAAGTATAAAGCAAAAACAATATCAAGCATGGCATGACAAAGCATAGGCCACAGTCAAAAGCAAGCTCTCTTTACCACTTAAGCATGAACTTTCCTACTCTTTTCCAAACCAAACCAAACTATTTGCAAACCAATGTATGAAAGAGGGGGTCCAACCAATTTATTCAGAAAACTAAGCAAACCAGCAAACGAAAAACCAAAACGAAAAAGAAGACGCTCCAAGAACAACACAACTGTGCATAAAACTATAAGAATGAAGCGTTTGGAAGAAACTTGGAATTTTTATTGATGAAGAAGGGGATGCCTTGGGCATCCCCAAGCTTTGACGCTTGTACTTCTTGGATATTTCTTGGGGTGACATGCGTGCCATCCCCAATCTTGAGCCTTAGTCCATCCTTCATCTCATTACTCATTACTTCCATACACCTGAAATTTTTCCTTCATACAAAACATCACACAATCTTCATTAGCAACATTAGTGCACTGAAGATAAATAAGTCTTAAGGTTCAGTTATAACACCAATAAACATCCATTAGAACACTAGATACTGTAGCACTTCCCTTAAAAAGCTCAATTCCCCAAAAGAACTCAAAAAGGAACCAACAAGAAGCAAATGCAGAAAATGGCAGAAATCTGTCAAAACAGACCAGCAGGTAAAGACAAATTTTTTAGAAGACCTTCTGTTTCTCAAATAAAAAAGTATTGAACTAATGAAAGTTAGATAACAACCTGTGACAGAAGCACAAAACATTACAGCTCAATCCGACATACAGAGCTCTCTCACGAATTTTTACGGTGAAGCACAAAAATCTGTTTCGAGACAGCAACTTTCTCAATCATTACTTCCGTCTTATTAGAGGTTACTCTTGGCACAAAAAGCAAATAAAAAGGATAAGGAGCGGTTATTACTGAAGTAATAACTTCCAAGACTCATCTAAAACTTTTGGGTTATCTCCCAATAAGTACTTTTCTTTAATGCCTTTAAGTTAGGCATAAGCAAAAACTAAAAATGGATAGAATAGAAGTAAGCGGAGATAATCATGGTGAAAACATTGTTTTGTTCAATGAAATCCTTTTGTTAACAAGGTTGATCAGGTCTTGCTACCAAAACAATTCCATATGAGACAAAACTGTGTATTCCACTAATGATTATGTTACCTCAACCTTGATAGCAATAGTTCCAATCATAATAGTTTCAAATTTTTCTCTTGGTATGGGACAATATATTTCTCCAACTTGAATACCCTCAACATGTTCAATTGAATTCAAAACCATAAGTCTATCAATCTTCTTGGGGAAATAGATAGTATGTTCCTTGTCATTGACATTGAAGGTCACCTTCCCTTGATTACAATTAATAACAGCTCCTGCAGTATTTTAAGAAAAGGTCTCCCAAGAATAGTAGACATATTATCATCTTCAGGCATATTAGTTTGAGAGGATGCTCTCATAAGAAATAAGAGTTAAAGTAAAAGAGAGCATCAAGAAGCAAAGTCAAAACTGTTGGGTCCGCAGCATAGAAAACAAAAATTTTCCTACGGTGTGAACTACACACCAAGATCTATCTACTAGGTACAAAGCAACGGGTGGACATACATCCAACGAGAACTTACCCTCGTAGACAATGAGCTTTGTTAACGAGTAGGAACTCGTGGTTGATGTAGTCGTACACTTGCCGATCTCAAGATCGTGATGAAGTCCAGCAGGTCCGGCTCCAGCACGTCCATCAGATCCAGCTCCAGCACCACCAAGTCCAGCACCGCAAAGTAGCGGTGCATCCGTGATCGCACACACGTCCGATACCCCGACAACCTCCATCCCTCCCTCCAGCAAAGCAGCAGAAGCAGCAACTCCTTTCCAGATAAAGCCACCGGGAACATGTATCTCGCTAATCCGAGACCATGGGGGAATAATACTAGAGGGGGAGAGAGATCCTTCACAAGGAGGTGTGAGTGAGAAGTGAGGAGGGGGTGGCCTTTTATAGGAGGAGGGGGTGCCCCTCCTTCATGGCCGGCGCATGGAGGGGGTGACCCTTCACCTCCTCCATTCATGTGGTGGTAATCCCTCCACATTAAAATGCCCCTTCACATTCTCTTTTAAAGTCTCCACTTTAAATGCATTAAATTTCTCCAAATTTAATGCTCTCTCATTTAATAAAACTCTTTTAATATTTTTATTCAGAATTTTGTTAATTACTTTAATTAACAAACATTCATATAAAACCCCTTGCAACATTTCAATATTACATGCAGAACCAATTTCAGCATTTTCACCCGAAACAGTTTCGGTGTCTATTGAAATAATTCCAGCGCTTTCTTAAATCTTTATCTGAAACATATTTGCTCCAAATGGTGTCGGTATCCCTTAAGTGTGTCACCCTACGGTTCACAAATAATGCAGACATGATCGAGACCACTCTCCGATCAATAATCTGCAGCGGGACCTGGAGATCCATACTGACTCCTACACATTCAACGATGACTTCTGTGATCGTGAGAACCTTTAACGCTAGTAACTAAATCCCTTTGTCCCGCGATATATTACATATCCGAGATTCGATCATCGGTATCTCCATACCTAGTTTGATCTCGTTACCGACATGCACCCTTTTCTTGTTCCCGTGATATAACATTCTAGTGATCACATCACTTGCTTGCAAGCTATTTCAATGTGATATCACCGAGAGGGCCCAGAGTATATCTATCCGTCATCGGGATGGACAAATCCCACTCTTGATCCATGAGCCTCAACATAACACCTTCATAGCACTGAACCCACCTTTATAGTCACCCTGTTACGGTGTGACGTTTGATGTTATCAAGATACTCTTTCGGTGTTAGCAATTAACATGATCTCATGGTCTAAGGATAAAATTACTTCGTATGATATTATAGCAATATAAACATAATGACTTTGATCGTAATGCTATACTTCGGATGAATGTTCATCACATCATTCCACCAATGGTGTGACCTTGTTATTAACAACATCCAATGTCCATGATCGGGAAACCTTGATCATCTTGTTAATCAACAAGCTAGTCTATAAGAGAGGCATAACTAGGAACCCTTTTTGTTTATTAAACACACATGTATTGATGTTTCCGATCAATACAATTCTAGCATGTAAAATAAACATTTATCATAAACATGGAATAAGATAATAACCACTTTATTATTTCCTCTCGGGCATATTCCCTTCAGTCTCCCACTTGCACTAGAGTCAAGAATCTAGTTTGAAAACTTTGCGTATTGAACACCTATGGCTTTCTGGTGTTGCATATACGCTATTTCTAGTGGTTAACATAATCTCTGGATCTGACAGTTTCAGGTCCATGTGTATTTGTATGTCTCTGCGTCTCTACGCATCACTCATTCTCAAATGAGATGGCATTGTATAGATTTGGTCCTTTGGTGAGACATTTAGTTCGTTCGGCTCAAAATATGTTGATATTATTGTCACGCAATATATCTTCATAGTATTATCCCACTTTGAACCACACCTAGTTTGATAACAAACTACTTAACACAAATGCCCTCCTTTGCTGCTACTATAGCAGTCATATACTTAGCCTTTTGTTGTAGTATCCGTCACAATGTCTCAACTTTGGAACTCATCCAAATCCATCATGGAACATCCTTTCCATTACATTGTGCCACCCATAGTCTAAATTGAGATAAATTTAATTTGTATCTTGTGACAAAACTAGTATCAATGTAACACTTTACAATGAACTACCTTTAACTATTTGTCACTTATACATTATATATTCTTAGTTCTTCCAAAGCTCATAAGAATATCTTTACTATTGTCCAATGATCATCTTATGAATCATTCTGGTATATGCTCATACCATTTAGAGCATAGGACATTCTGGATATATACATATCATGGTATAATCGATCAAAATCTTCATGTGATTTTACTCACCAAGTGTTGAAACACTTGAATTTTGATATAGTCCTTTCCATGCAGCAAGAACCTTTCTTGTTGTTTCCATATTGAAACCTTTCAATATCTCATATATGTATGTCTGGCACAACCATATTAGCACCTTAATCTATCCATATAGATATTGATGCCTAATATTCCGGGTTTGCCCAAGTCTTTCATCAAAATCTTATTTTAATGAAATTCTTAACTTGTGTCAATACAAGATACATCATTTCCAATAAACAATATGTCCTCTACATAATGTATTAGAAATATGTCTCAGCGCTCCCACTTAATTTCTTGCAAATACAAGCATCTTCATCATCTCCGATGAATTTAAACTCTTTTAACAGTTTCATCATGGTGAAGATTCCAACTCCGCTATGCTTACTTCAACTATTGAAGTTTACATGCCCTTTTAGCACCCTTTGAATTAACAAAACCCTTCGGACCATGTCATGTACATGTCCTAGGTTACCGTTCTATTAGAAGAACCTTGTTTTGTTTATTCAACTACCATGTACCAAATTATATGCAGTGGTTGCTACATTAATCCGTCAAGACTATATATCGCTATGAAAGATCAAATCTTGTCATAGTCAACTCCTTGAACATTGTCATAAACTTCTTTCCGACATGTTGACTATTTCATAGATGTTAAACATCCATGTCTTATTTCTTTATAGATCCAAACACGACCGATAGGCTTCACGCCTTTTCGGAGGGTCTTCCAAGTTCAGAAACTTGTTTTCTCGTGTATGGATACTATCACGGATTCTATGACTTCTAGTCATTTTATGGAGTCAGGGTCCATCATCGCTTCTTTGCATGTAGTCGGTTCATCATTGTCAAAACAATAACGACTTGCTTATCAAATCTTACTATTTGATTCTTATCGACCCACACGGTTCTATAGGAACTCTAATCTCCGAGATCACACCTTTTGTAATCACGAGAGCCATGAGCATTGTGGCCGCCACCGGGACACTTTCCGGCGCTGCGCTACTTAGCACATATAGCTAAGGTCCAACAACCTTATCAAAGTTCTATTGTCCTCCCACTTAACTTTTCACGAAAAATTCCTTCTCAAGAAACTTGACGTTCCAAGTAACAAACTCTTTTGTCCTCGGTGTTATGGAGAAATTCCCAACAAATTCTTTGGGATAACCTACAAAGACGTGCTTATCCGACTTTGGTTGTAAACATTTTACTTATTCATAGCATACCAAAATTTAAGAAAAGACAATTTGGGTTTTATCCCAAACCATAACTCATATGGTGTCATTTCAATGGATCACGATGGTGCTCTTTTCAGTGTAAAAGCGGTAGTATCTAAAGCTTCAATCCTTAAAACATAATGGCAGTTTTATAAATGACACACTTGATCTTACCATGTCAAACATGGTTTGATTTTATCTCTCGAATATGCCATACTCCTATGGTTTATCGGGAAACACAAATCATGGAACAATTCCTCAAGTCTTAGGTGTTTTTGCTAAACATGTAACTCAAATATCTTCCTTTATGATCGAATCATAAACTCTTTATTTTCTTGTTAAAATGATTTTCCACTTCATCTTGAAAGTCTTTGAACAATTTTCAAATGTTTCATACTTCTTCCTTGTTAAGTAAATATACAGATATATTCACTCAAATTTTCGGAGAAAGCATATGAAGCAAAAAGATCCATCGCATATGGCTACACATAATGGACTATGCACATCAGCATGCACAATTTCTAATAAGCTAGTCATCCGTTCCTCTCTGGCCTATGGACGGAGTTTCAATTATCTCGAGGAAAGTCTCACATGCGTCAATTGATCAAAAGCAAAGACTCCAAAAATCCATCAACATGGAGTTTCTTCATGTTTACTTCAAATATAATTTAAAAAGCGATGTCACTTCATAAGTGATCTTTCAATCATTTGTCTTGCGACATTTTAGCAATAGTGTTTATGGATATGCTCTCTCCAACTAGACTTGTAAAAGTTCATCCATCCTTTATGGAATACGGTAATTATTTGAACAGCCATTGTTCTCATGATACCGGAACAAAATAACAATTATTTAAACAAATCTTGAAGGCTTGGTTTGATGACAACGAAAAACACAATAACACTTTATTTGTTTTCGATGAACATCATCACTCATTCTCTTGCTGGTTTACTTAGGCCATTGTAGTTCATGAATTGCGTTGTCCTGTATGACACTTCATACCAACCAATTCGGTATCCAATACCTAAGAACCACATTTTTTTTAACAAGCAAGGAATACAACCATAACATATATATCTTCTATATACCTAAGTTGGACATCTCCAACCTTTTATTTTCTGCCAAATATTTTATAGATTTTCTTTCAGCAATTCCTTTTTCTTTTAAAAGAATCTATCAACATCAATAGTGGTGTCATTCACATGACACATAGTACAAAGCGTATATAGTCAAATACTAACACCTTTGGACTTGCACTTTGAAGTGGATCACCATCATCAAATGTTTGGCATTCTTTCAAAAATCCATTCTTTAGTAATCTATTAGTGTAGTAAACATTTTACTTACATCTTCTATTCATCCTTATCATGACAACTTTCATGATCAAGCTACTATAGCTTATAAGGAAGAATCACGAGTATAATATCAGTTCCCAAAACCTTTTTGGTAGATTCGGATGCCTAGCATCTCCGTCCTTCACAAATTCTCATACAATATGAGAACATGTATTTTGCTAAATTATACTCTATCATAATGCAACCAAAAACATTGTTTCAGATATCACAATATGTTTCACACATGATGGTTTCTGAAACAATTTCCAGCTCCAATATAATCTTGATATTAAAACAACTTTTCGAATATCAATAATCATGGAGGCAAACATGATACTTTAGATACTAACATTGGAATTCTTACTCTTGATTTAATACTACTTATTAAACTTCATGGAGTAAATAGAGTTTGCTGAAAGTTTGCAATAGGACTTATAAACTTTAAATTGACATTCAAAACAATACGATACCAGTTCGTAAAGTAAATATCCAGAATTCTATAGTTCTATTATCTCAAATAAAAACTAAGCATAAGGTAGAAAACGAATGCCAATGACTACAACAAACTATGCAAATTCACTTTGATTTAATTTATGACAAATTTGGTTCGACTAATCCAAATTAGAAATGAACTCCCACTCAAAAACGACATCCCTCTTGCCTTTTTGGTGATTACATGAACCAAATCCACTACACCAAGTCCGATCATCACGTGAGTTGATGTAGCTTCAAAGGCGAGCATCTATATGGGCATCATATCAACTATATGACTCATGATTATCCTTTCGGTGCGTGTTCCGAGGCCATGTCCGTACATGCTAGGCTCGCCAAGTAAGAACCTTAGTACTCGCATGTGTAAAACTGTCTTACACCCGTTTATATGAAAGCGTAGAGTCGAGTACACCCGATCATCACTTGATGTCTCGAAATACGATCCACAAAATGGTGCATACTTAAGGAAGAACACATTTTTATCTTGATATCTAAAAGAGGGATCATATTACAATGATGCAGAAAGCGCCAAACTAGCAGTATAAGATGCTAACATCTAATGTGTAAAGTGAGATGATATGGTCCATGCATTTGATCTCTATCACTTGCATCGTGGTATGATCTCTATCATTCCTTTGTGTGTAAGGCCAAGGTCTATGGAACTTACACGTTGAGTGTGTTGTAAGAGTATCTATAATACATCTACTTACAACAATACCATATCAATACACTAGCCCAGCAACGATCTAAACTAGACGCCTCTAATTTATCAATTGCAAGTTTTAGGTGGCTTAGGGCTTTCGGAGATAGAACCGTTCTTACCTACAAACATGAACCACAACGAGGATAACTAAGTTATTAGCAACTCGTTGTAAATCAGATATTGACTATAGTAGGAGAGACAGACACCCGCCAGCCACTTATGCAAAACAAGTTGCATGTCAGTCGTGGAACCGGTCTCATGTACGATGACATGTAAGGTTGGTCCGGGCCGCTTCATCCCACTATGCCACCAATATCCAAAATACATAGAAGATGCAATAACATGATCATCATCGCCCACATATCAACATATGTGTACTACCCGTGCTAAGCACCTATGCATAGATCAGGCTCTGATACCACTGTTGGGTCCATAGCATAGAAAACAAAAATTTTCCTACGGTGTGCACTACACGCCAAGATCTATCTACTAGGTACAAAGCAACAGGTGGACATACATCCAACGAGAACTTACCCTCGTAGACAACGAGCTTTGTTAACGAGTAGGAACTTGTGGTTGATGTAGTCCTACACTTGCCGATCTCAAGATCGTGATGAAGTCCAGCAGGTCCGGCTCCAGCACGTCCATCAGATCCAGCTCCAGCACCACCAAGTCCAGCACCGCAAAGCAGCGGTGCATCCGTGATCGCACACACGTCCGGTACCCCGACAACCTCCGTCCCTCGCTCCAGCAAAGCAGAGGAAGCAGCAATTCCTTTCTAGATAAAGCCACCGGGAACATGTATCTCGCTAATCCTAGACCATGGGGGAATAATACTAGAGGGGGAGAGAGATCCTTCACAAGGAGGTGTGAGTGAGAAGTGAGGAGGGGGTGGCCTTTTATAGGAGGAGGGGGGTGCCCCTCCTTCATGGCCGGTGCATGGAGGGGGTGACCCTTCACCTCCTCCATTCATGTGGTGGTAACCCCTCCACATTAAAATGCCCCTTCACATTCTCTTTTAAAGTCTCCACTTTAAATGCATTAAATTTCTCCAAATTTAATGCTCTCTCATTTAATAGAACTCTTTTAATATTTTTATTCAGAATTTTGTTAATTACTTTAATTAACAAACATTCACATAAAACCCCCTGCAACATTTCAATATTACATGCAGAACCAATTTCAGCATTTTCACCCGAAACAGTTTTGGTGTCTATTGAAATAATTCCAGCGCTTTCTTAAATCTTTATCTGAAACATATTTGGTCCAAATGGTGCCGGTATCCCTTAAGTGTGTCACCCTAAGGTTCGCGAATAATGCAGACATGATCGAGGCCCCTCTCCGATCAATAATCAGCAGCGGGACCTAGAGATCCATACTGACTCCTACACATTCAACGATGACTTCTGTGATCGTGAGAACCTTTAACGCTAGTAACTAAATCCCTTTGTCCTGCGATATATTGCATGTCCGAGATTCGATCATCGGTATCTCCATACCTAGTTTGATCTCGTTACCGACATGCACTCTTTTCTCGTTCCCATGATATAACATTCTAGTGATCACATCACTTGCTTGCAAGCTATTTCAATGTGATATCACCGAGAGGGCCCAGAGTATATCTATCCGTCATCGGGATGGACAAATCCCACTCTTGATCCATGAGCCTCAACATAACACCTTCGTAGCACTGAACCCACCTTTATAGTCACCCTGTTACGGTGTGACGTTTGATGTTATCAAGATACTCTTCCGGTGTTAGCAATTAACATGATCTCATAGTCTAAGGATAAAGATTACTTCGTATGATATTATAGCAATATAAACATAATGACTTTGATCATAATGCTATACTTTGGATGAATGTTCATCACATCATTCCACCATTGGTGTGACCTTGTTATTAACAACATCCAATGTCCATGATCAGGAAACCTTGATCATCTTGTTAATCAACAAGCTAGTCTATAAGAGAGGCATAACTAGGAACCCTTTTTGTTTATTAAACACACATGTATTGATGTTTCCGATCAATACAATTCTAGCATGTAAAATAAACATTTATCATAAACATGGAATAAGATAATAACCACTTTATTATTGCCTCTCAGGCAAATTCCCTTCAAAAACACATTTAAGTCTAACCCACTTCCTATGCATAGGAATCATGTATGCAAATAAATTTGCAAAGAACAAAGTGACAGGCATAGGAAGATAAAACAAGAGTAACTTCAACACTTTCAGCACATAGAGAGGTGTTTCAATACCATGAAAACTTCTACAACCATATTTTCCTCTCTCATAATAATTTTCAGTAGCCTCATGAATAAACTCAAAAGTATAACTATCACATAAAGCATGCTCTTCATGATCTACAAGCACTAGAGCTTTATTATAAACATTTTCAAAAGAAACCTCAGGAACATAACATTCATTCTCCTTTAGTAAGCATGGGAGACAATCAAATAATGTAAGGGATAAAGAGTTACTCTCGTTAGAAGGTAGGCATGGGTAGCTAATCCATTCTTTCTCCTTTTGTTCATCACTCTCCTCCTCTTTTTCATCTAATGAGATTTCAGGTTCATCAATTTCTTCTTCCATAGGATCCTGCAAGGCATTACTCTCTTCCATTTGTGGAAAGCATCTATTAAAATATTCAAGGATATAGCCATTTTCATCCTTGTAATTATCAAAGCAGAATTTAAGTATACCATAAACCTCATATTTGTAAGGTGAATCATCAATATTTTCAAGAAAACTAGCAAGTTCAAAAGCACCCTTCCAAGCAATAAATTCTTCAATTTGTTCCTTATCATAAAATTCATAAATTCCTTTAGCATAGGAAGATATGGTATCATTATCATTATACTCGCATTGAAAAGGGAGGTGTTTATAACTCTTTCTGCAACAAGACTCATCACAGCAATAAGTAACATTATAAGTAGAGCACACGTTTCTAGCAATGGTATACAATCTATCAATTTGTTCCCATAAGTGTTTCCCTTTTTGTGACAAGCGGTGTTCCTTATAATAATATTTTTGATCTTCCGCGAACCCACCATGCCAATAAGCTTCAGTTTCAAAGAAACCAACCATTGACAACAAGCATGATAAGGCAAGACAATAACAGACCAACGAAAATAACAACTAGAGTAGGAACTTTTTTTGTATTTTTGATAAAGAAACAAGCAAACAAGGAGAAAATAAACTTAGCTTGAACAATAGTGAATCCAAGTGGACTTGATAAATAAAGCTATGCTCCCCGGCAACGTCGCCAGAAAATAGTCTTGATGACCCACAAGTATAGGGGGTGTATCGTAGTATTTTCGAGGGAAGTGAAACCCAATTTATTGATTCGATACAAGGGGAGCCAAAGAATATTTATCAGCCTTAACAACTGAGTTGTCAATTCAGCTGCACCTGGAAACAATCTTTCTCACACCAGTTTATCAGTAGCAGCAGTTTTGTAGTGGGAATAGTAAAGTAACAGTAGTAGCAAAGCAAAGACAGTAGTAACAAAAGCAGTAACAGTGGGATTCGAGTGCGGTAGGCATAGGGATGGATGGACGGGCGTTGCATGGACAAGACAATTCACATAGCAATCAGAACATAGGGCAATTGCAGATAAATAAGATAAAGCATCCAAGTACTAGACAATCCTAGGCATGTGTTCCATATATAGTCATACGTGCTCGCAATGAGAACTTGCACAACATCTTTTGTCCTGCCAGCCCGTTTGCAGTGGGACCTCTAGGGAACTACTGGCAATTAAGGTGCTCCTTTTAATAGATCCTCACATCAAAGCCATTCCCTTCCGGTTATCCCGATTTCTGTCACTTCGGGGCCATAGGTTCCAGACAACAACGTGTGTATACAACCTGCAGATAAGACCAAGAACAATATTATCATAATGAATCAATAACATGTTCAGATCTGAGATCATGGCACTCGGGCCCTAGTGACAAGCATTAAGCACAACAAGTCGCACCAAAGTCATAAAGCACTAATAAAAGATACTAGGCACCATGCCCTAACAATATGATGCCATTACATGAACGATCTCATCCAATCCCTACCATCCCCATAGCCTATAGCGGGGGATTTCTCACTCATAGATGGGGGAAACATGGATGGTCGATGGAGATGATGGTGGAGATCGATGGAGATGGCTCCGCGGGCACTTCACCGTCCTGGAAGGGTGCCGGAACAGAGACTTTTTGTCCCCCGAATCTCCCCTTTGGTGGTGGCGGCGCTGCGGAACTTTTTCTGCAAAAACGTCGAACCCCCCGAAGTTTTTAGGTCAAAAGGCTTCTTATAGGCGAAGAGGGAGACCGAGGGGGTGCCTAGGGCCACCACACCATGCCCTGGCGCGACCAGGCCTAGCCCGTGCCTGGGGGTGGTGTGGCCAGCCCCTGGCCCTCCTCCGTCTCGTATTCTGGCTCCTGGAGTCTTCTGGAAAAATAGGCACTTTGGCTTTTGTCCCGTCCAATTCCGAGAATATTCATTTTCTGACTTTCCTGGAACCAAAAACAGCAGAAAACAGGCAGCTGCCACTGTGGCTCTTGTTAATAGGTTAGTCCAAGAAATCATATGAAAAGTACTCCAAAGTTGGAACAAAACACAAGAAAGTGGATAAAACATCAAAAATTATAGATACATTTGCAATGTATCACTCATCACCATGGTAAGGGCATTCTACGAAGTTGTCTAGACATATGACATCTTCCAGTCCTTGGTCAACTTCGGAAATTCTTGGACTTATGATGGCTATGAAATATAGCCATCTACATCCGCATTTAAACTGGATATTATTCATATTTTTGATTAAATATCTCTCTAAACCCTGCCACTACTGCATAATGATCAAAGGGGTATGCAATCCTTTCTTTCTATTTTTACCTGCGCAGATAATAACGTTTGATGATGGGAATCATAACATTAAAGTCAAAGATATGAGATTTACAACAACCCGAAGAAACTAGGGGTCATGCAGTGAAGACAAACACTTTAACGACAAACTATATGGTGGGAATAAAATTCTGGCTGTATAGTTCTGGTCGTATAGTTGCCATCGACACCACTAGGTCAAACATAACAACTTTCGTGAAGGGACCCCTATATAAAGAGGCTTCAGGCAACGAGAAACAGCCTGGCCAGCCGCCCCCAGAACTTCAAAAACCTGCATCCACAACACCGAAGAGCCGCCGTGTTATGGGTCTCCTTGTGGATTTACCCTTGGAGTGGGCCGATCTTCATAGATTCGAGGGGGAATTGGGGGAGGGAGCGAAGAACATGATGAACACGCAAGGGGAAATCGATACAAACGCACACCACACCCTATACAATTCCGGTTTGCTCTCGTTAGCCCAAACCACCAACCCAATAGAATCTCAAGGGAGAGACCAAAGGTAGAATCCCATGAGAGAGATTGGCTAGCTCGTGATAGAATCACACATAGGGAGAGAGTAGCAACCAAGTAGAATCCCATGGGGGAGAGACCTAGCACTACTAGAATCCGTATGTGGGAGAGACCATGAACTAGAAGAGCGCCTTGACGACTTCAATTAAGAAGGCCTTGTACAACTCATGGATAAAATATAGAGAGGGGGATCCCATCCAGGGTTAGGCACATGCCTCAATTCATCATCCATTCCATTCTAGTGTTCTAAGGAGGGGGTGGGGGCATATATATAGGCCAACCACGAGCTAGGGGGTAGTTTATGATATGGGGTGGCCCGATCTTCTCAGTAAGCGGATGGCGATGATGATGGTGGATGATAGATAACTAGCCTGTAGCTATGAACTCTCCCGCTCGATCCCTGATGCCAATGCAACAGCTCTCGAACCTTGTAGGATATTCACAACACCACGCTCTTGCGCACGCAGCCGTGACCACGAACGGTAGTCTGCAATCTACTAATTCCCAATGGAACAACAGATCACACTCAATTATATAGTTGGTAGATTAGAACACAGGGTAATTCCAGAGGTTCTATGAAATAAACAACTCCAAAATATTTTAACGTGGTCTTAACCCTAACTTGTGACGGCTACAGAGGTTTATATGAGGGCTGGGGCGTCCTCCCCTCTAAACGGGCCTAAAAACAGCCATAACTTGGCCCAAACTGACTCGGTTCGACTCAAACTGATACATACCGACCCATATATGGGTTCGGCCTTATGGGCACGCAGTCCAAACGTCGCGGAACACCTCAAACATGTAATTCTGGGTGCGCCATCTCTCTCTCTTACTCATACGTGATTTCTTCATTGCCTCCTAGTGCGCATGCCTCCCGCTCCTCCCTCACGCACTTGTTGATATTGGAAATCAGCGCTTGTCCTTCTTGCTGCAACTCTCCTCCTCCTCGCGCAACGCTTGTGTTATCAATAAACCTGATCATACAAAGATGCATAGACTTAGGTAGTATAAAGTTCTCATTAAGTAAAACATCAGGTTCAATTAAGAATGAATTCACCTGATAGTCATTATTGATTTGACTCAATATTTCCTTCCAGTTCAGGCAGTCAGAATCATCATAATCCCTGTATATATCCTCATCATCCTCCCTTTCTTCATGAAAAGCCGTCCTCGGCTTTAGGTAAGCTGAAAGTGGGAGAAACAAAAAGAATAACGTGTACGCAAAGTATATGTATATATAACATGTTGTATTATTGTTGTTCACATGAAAAGTATGTCCAGTATACATCAAGCAACTTAAATTGCAGGTATAAGTGAAGTACAAAGAATCATGATCATGGTGAAAAACAACTAAATAGATAGTCTTGTTCTTCAATATTAAATTCAGTTTTCTTAAAGAAGATCTATGATCAAATCTGTGGACAAGATCTAACCAATTCAATATGTGTGAAAACCAAATTGATTCACACCATGCTTCAACTGCGCTACTCTGATTAATATAAACATGATCATGTTGTCCAGTATGGAAGATGCAACTCAATTTGCAAATATAAGTGAAGTATAGATCAGTAGCATAGCTAGACAAAGACTTTTGGGACAAACACAAAGGATATGAAAACTTGGGTTCTATTCTAGCAAGATTACAACGATCCAACATAGGTAAAATTACTTGTGTTGGCTGTATTATATTAACTAGATCTGACTTTAGTTTCATACTATCACAAATTTCAGCATATGTCCCACAACAAGTCATCGACACACAACAAGTATCGCTGAAAACAGCATGTTTCAGTTCAGCGATTCTATCACAAGTAATGCATATGTGATCCACAAGAAAAATTTCATGCATGCTATATTCACCAATTAGATTGAAAGTGAAACAAGGAGAATATGTGCTAGAATTTAGACATGAAATTTCAGAAATCTTGTCCATAGCACTACTCATACTCATAGGTTCATTTAGCATGATGGAAAACACAATATCAGCAGGTGGTATTCGAGCAAGTATTTCTTTATGTGTAATAAGTACCACATGATCCAAATTGGAATTTGGTAAACTATCACATGGTGCTGAAACAATAGTGTAAGGCAAATCACAAGGAGGCTTCAGTAAAGGAATAAACTCACAATATGTGGCACATGTTGGCTGAAGCTCCAAATTAGTACCAATGTCATCAACAATCTTCTCAGTTGTAGTAGGTACTACGGCATCCTCCTCAAGTGACAATACCAGATCGTGTGATGCAGGTTGTAAAATAGGCGGCTCCCTTTCTTCAAAAGCAACCTGTACATCACAAGATACAACACTAGGAGTAGACATGATTACGTTAGTAGACAACTCACATGTCTCATTAGTGTCCACTCTCAAAATTTCTAGAATAGGCCATTTGTAGTTGTTTAAAAACATAGAACGTAGAAATTGCTTGAAATCTTCCCAAAGGATTTTTTTACCCATGACACCATACACAATCCTTGCGTCCTTCCACCAACGAGCTACCTCTTCATCCACACGTCGGTGAGCAAGGATGTATTCTATATGGATATTAAACTTGCTATCGAAAGTACGACATCTCGCAAAACCAAATCCCATATCAATTTCCCAAATCTGATATTCTGCGGGTGTGGCGAAACTTTCCAATCGCCACTTGATTGTAGTTGGATCATATGCCATGCCAACCACAATAGCTAAATAGTCATGGTAAACATCATCTGATTTCTGCATCACATCAACACTAGTAGAAGTCATGATTAGTACATTAGTGCAAAAACACAAAATTGTTTTGGTGGCACACTCACAACTCACTCAAAAACTGACAAGAAAGCAGATCTTACCGTTCCAAAGTGAATAGTGATGCTTACCAATTCGAAATCAAAGACTGATGCACTGATGTGATGAAGTGAATACCAAAGGTATAGAGAACGATCGCAAGGCACACAGGTTATTTATGGTGGAGCTGTAGGTATGGTATCCTAACTACACCGCAAACAAGTCCTAGTGCTGATCGTATGACAAAGACCCACGGAAACACACACGGTGAAGATAAATGGGGCAATTGCAACTATGAAAATGAGCTCAATAAAGTAAGGTATGTCGGAGGAATGCTCGTGTTGCAATGCATAAGGAGAGACGCTAGCAATGTCTCAACGAAACGGGCACAAGATTGCTAAACTGAGCAGCCCGCAGAGCACTAAGCACGCTAGTCTCGTAGGATAGTTTTAGACACAAAGAAAGGTTTACTAAGTCTCACAAGGATAGGTACGCTATGTGGACTCAGTAAAAAATAAACAAAAAAAGAAAAAAATTTGACCTGAGAATTGGTCTCTGCCACGGCAGAAAAACGGCATAAAATCCTGCCGCGGCAGGATGGCGGCAGAAATTTTTTTTTTGCTCGTATGAGGGCAGACCGGTCTGTGGTGAGGCGACGGTCAATTTTTTTTGTTTTTTTTTTCACGCCGGAGCATAGACCTGTCTGCGGTCAGGCGTGAGGCAGCGAGCCAATTTCTTTTTTTTTCGACTTGCCAAGCAGTACGCAACTAGGACTCTTTACTTGGTCGGATCTGACTTGATGGTAGCGGAAAAAGATGGTGGAAAACAACTAGAACAACTAGAAAACCAATCTACGAAGAACAAATCTAAATCTAATCGAAAAGAGAAACTCGACCAGCAACTATTACTCGATTACGATGTAATCTAGGCTATGGCAACTCGTTTTGTGGGGCTTTTTCTGTATAGAATGAAAAACACTCTCGAATCTATGGATGGATTGTGGATTTCTTACCGAGGCAACGAGGAAATCTGATACCAAGATGATATGGGGTGGCCCGATCTTCTCAGTAAGCGGATGGCGATGATGATGGTGGATGATAGATAACTAGCCTGTAGCTATAAACTCTCCCGCTTGATCCCTGATGCCAATGCAACAGCTCTCGGAACTTGTAGGATATTCACAACACCACGCTCTTGCGCATGCAGCCGTGACCACGAACGGTAGTCTGCAATCTACTAATTCCCAATGGAACAACATATCACACTCAATTATAGTTGGTAGATTCGAACACAGGGTAATTCCAGAGGTTCTATGAAAGAAACAACTCCAAAATATTTTAACGTGGTCTTAACCCTAACTTATGACGGCTACAGAGGTTTATATGAGGGCTGGGGCGTCCTCCCCTCTAAACAGGCCTAAAAACAGCCATAACTTGGCCCAAACTGACTCGGTTCGACTCAAACTGATACATACCGACCCATATATGGGTTCGGCCTTATTGGCACGCAGTCCAAACGTCACGGAACACCTCAAACATGTAATTCTGGGTGCACCATCTCTCTCTCTTGCTCATACGTGATTTCTTCATTGCCTCCTAGTGCGCATGCCTCCCGCTCCTCCGTCGCGCACTTGTTGATATTGGAAATCAGCGCTTGTCCTTGCTGCAACTCTCCTCCTCCTCGCGCAACGCTTGTGTTATCAATAAACCTGATCATACAAAGATGCATAGAATTAGGTAGTATAAAGTTCTCATTAAGTAAAACATCAGGTTCAATTAAGAATGAATTCACCTGATAGTCATTATTGATTTGACTCAATATTTCCTTCCAGTTCAGGCAGTCAGAATCATCATAATCCCTGTATATATCCTCATCAGTTTAGGCATAAACAGGGAGTTTTGGGCATTACATGGGCCAGGCCCATCTTAAGGCTCACATGCCTGTGTCGATCAGGCCGGAGATTTCGGTCTGCAGGCCGGAGACTCCGGTGTGGGCCAGAGACTCCTGTCCATCTCCGGTCCGTCTCCGTAGTGGGTCACAGACTGTCCCGCGTGCTGGTCTAGGGGCTGGTCCGGAGGTCGTCCAGAGACTCCGGGGTTCGCGGTCCGGAGACTCCGGTCTACTTCCAGCAGCTTCTTGCGTCTTCTCTTCCAGGCTTCATGCTTGTGGGTCTTGGCTCCTTGTGCATCCTTGTTTCCTCCTTTTGGCGTCATGGTCATGGGCCTAGTCATACAATGGGAATTCATGAAAAGTAGGATCCCATTCACATGATAACCGAAGAAAGGCAAGAGATGGAAGGAGTTCACCTTGATTGGCATGGTTGGCGTAGCATGATGTGTACCAATGGTAGTTTCCGTGTGTTGGGATACATCATCTCCCCCCTCTTGAAAAAGAGTCGACCACGACGATATCTTGTCAGCATCTTGTAAGGAAGGAGATGTACCCTTTATATCTTGATGGATGCTCTCTAGAGCTTGTTTTGTCAACTCGTGCTCAATCGAGGTTGACATTGGAATGTGGGTACCTACACACATCATAGAGAAAAGAAACAACGTATGTGCGTGGTAGATGAATACATCATCGATCATGATGTATCTTCTCTTGTGCACATCACCATTAGCGTCAAGCAAGATATTATATAAAGAATGGTGATTATGCGAGCAAAAGGAGGGAACATGCTTAACATGGCAAGTATCAAAATCTTCAAAATTTGAGAAAGCTATGGGGGCGATCTCAATATGAAACATATGATCATTATTGCAATCAACAATGGGAGAAAATGAAGAACATGCATGATCAAGCATTTCAAAGGTACGAGTATGGTTGCCGACAAACATAGGGAAAGAGCAACTGTTCATCAAGTTTGTCACAACAATTGTAGGATAGAAGAAGGATTTGTAGCATGGCATATCTATGGCAATATCATTGCACTCAAATAATTCCACATGATCAACATTATGCAAAGGCAAAGTATCACATGGGAACATGAATGAAGCATATTAAATGTCATAAGTAGTATCCATAGCATGCATATCCTCACAATTCATCATGTCCACTAGTGGGAGCATGGCATCATCAACACCCATATTGTTACCTTGGTCGTACATCTCATGTGAAGTGGGTGTTGTGGTAGTAGCAGCCTCCATGTGGGCAACTTCTTCATCATATATGGGGATGGCATCATCTTCATCCACCATGTACATGTTCTCGATAGGGGGCACCATCCTCTCCAAGCTTGGCGGCTCATGCTCTAAGGTACCTAGCACATCATGAAGAAACACACTAGAGGTAGGGGTAAGTTGTTAGAAATTGAAATGGCCTCATGATACATTGCAAATGTATCTATAATTTTTGATGTTCCATGCTTAGTTTTATCCACTTTCTTGTGTTTTGTTCCAACTTTGAGTACTTTTCATATGATTTCTTGGACTAACCTATTAACAAGATCCACAGTCCCAGCTACCTATTTTCTGCTATTTTTGGTTCCAGGAAAGTCAGAAAATGAATATTCTCGGAATTGGACGGGACAAAAGGCAAAGTGCCTATTTTTCCGGAAGGGATCAAGTGCCATAATTCGAGACAGAGAGGGGCCAGGGGCCGGCCACACCACCTGGCCGCGCGGCCAGGCCTGGCCCGCGCCAGGGGGTGGTCTGGCCGACCCTAGCACCCCCTCGACCTCTCCTTCCGCCTATAAGTTGCCCTCGGGACGAAAACCCTAAGCACCCGATCAAAAATCCACGAAAGAGTCTGTAGCCGCCGTCATCTCCATCCCTAGATCGGGAGGGATCTGAAGCTCTTTCCGGCACCCTACCGGAGAGGGGAATTCACCCTGGAGGCCTTCTTCATCACCATGCAAGCCTCCGGTGTGATGCGTGAGTAGTTCATCCTTGGAATACGGATCCATGTAGTAGATAGATGGATGGTTTCTCCTCCTTTGTGCTTTCATGTTTAGATCTTGTGAGCTCCGTTCATGATCAAGATCATCTATTCGTAATTCATACATGTTGTGTTTGCGGGGATCCGATGGATATTGAGATGCTATTTCAGATCGATTATTGATTCTATCATGTCTTTGTTATTTGAGATCTTGCATGCTTTCCGTTGTTCGTAGCTATCTTGCCAAGTAGATGCTAGCAACTCCAAGAGTTAGTATTTATACTCGATAGTGGGTTCATGCCTCTGGTAATCTGGGGAAGTGACAGAAATCTCTAAGGTACTAGATGTGGTGTTGCTACTAGGGAGAAAACAACGATCCTTTGTTCATAGAACAATTGTATTGTTTACCTTACACGTAGTTCGTAAAGCAATAATCTGTTGCTTGTAACTTAATACTGGAGGGGGTTCGGATGATAACCTGAAGGTGGATTATTAGTCATAGATGCAGTTGGATGGCGGTCTATGTATTATGTTGTATTGCCCAATCAAGTCTCAAAGGAGTCAAGATGATTAGTATATGCATGTATTGCTTTCTCGGTGTTTGTCAATTGCCCCGCTGTAATTTGTTCACCCAGCATGTTATCTATCTAAGGAGAGCCACCTCTAGTGAACTATGGATCCCGGTCCTTGTCTTTTACATACAATCTACAATCTTTTACTGCTTTGTGTTTACTTTCTGCAAACTTTTACTTCTTTCCATTCGATCCGTTTAATCCTTTGTTTTCCGCAAAACACGGTGAGATTGACAACCTCATCGCAAGTTGGGGACAAAGTTCTGTGGTTGTGTTGTGCAGGTCTCCACGTTGCTACTAGCACCGGTAGTGCGCCCTGCCAAAGCTCAGCTAGTAACACCTTTGGGGTGTTTCCTTGCTCCTACTAGTTAGATTAAACCTTGGTTTCATAACTGAGGGAAACTTGCTGCTGTGCTCATCATACCTTCCTCTTGGGGTTCCCAACGAGCTCTACATCAACCACGAGCCATCAACACTTTTCTGGGCGCCGTGCATTGAGCCATCAAGCATTTTTCTAGCGCCGTTGTCGGGGAGTCAAGGACATCTTCACAAGGGGAGTCCCTCATAACCAATCTCTTTACTTTGTTGTTTTTGTTATGCTTAGTTTATTTTTGCTTTGTTTGCTTGTTTTGTTCTTCAAAAACACAAAAAAAAATAGTTTTACTTGTTTGCTTTCTTATTTGAAAATCCAAAAAAATGACTACTCTTGAAAACACTAAGTTGTGTGACTTCACTAGAACCAACAACAATGATTTTATGAGCACTCCTATTGCTCCACCTGTGGCTGAAAATACTTTCTTTGACATAAAACCTACTTTGCTCAATCTTGTTATGAGAGAACAATTTTCTGGTATTGGTAATGAAGATGCTGCTTCCCATCTAAATAACTTTGTTGAACTTTGTGAGATGCAAAAGCATAGGGATATAGATGGTGATATTATTAAAAACTGAAATCGTTTCCTTTCTCTTTGAGAGGAAAAGCTACAGAATGGTTGAATTCCTTAACTAGGAATAGTATTGATTCTTGGACTAAGTGCAAAGATGCTTTTATTGGAAAATACTATCCTCCTGCTAAGATTATATCCATGAGAAGTGAAATAATGAAGTTTAAACAACTTGATAGTGAGCATGTTGCTCAAGCTTGGGACAGAATGAAATCTTTGGTAAAGAATTGTCCCACTCATGGACTGGCTGCTTGGATGATCATCCAAACTTTTTATGCAGGATTGAACTATTCTTCAAGGAACCTATTGGATTTTGCTGCTGGAGCTACCTTTATGACCATCACTTTGGGTGCTGCAACAAAACTTCTAGACAATATGATGGTTAATTATTCTGAATGGCATACTGAGAGAGCTCCACAAGGTAAGAAGGTAAATTCTATTGAAGAAACCTCCTCCTTGAGTGATAAGATTGATATGATTATGTCTATGCTTGTTAATGGGAAAGCCCATATTGATCCAAATAATGTTCCTTTAGCCTCTTTGGTTGCTCAAGAAGAGCAAGTTGATGTGAACTTCATAAAAATAACAACTTTGGCAACAATGCTTATGGTAATAATGCTTATAGGAACAATTTTGGTAACAACAATTATAAGCAATATCCTCCCAACAATGGTAATGCTTATGGAAATTCTTACAACAATAATAAGAGTGCTCCCTCTGAACTTGAAGTTATGCTTAAAGAGTTTATTAGTAAACAAACTCCTTTCAATAAAACTATTGAGGAAAAACTCTCTAATGCTGAAAGAAATATAGCATCTTTGGCTGAAGCTCAATCTACTTTGAATAAAATGGCTGCTAAACCTGAAACTAATGAGAATCCCTTTGCAGCTACTAATGCTATACAAGTAAGAATTGATGAAAATGTTAGACTATTAGCTGAATTACATGCTAAGTGGGAAAGAGAAGATGAAATTTCTAGAAACATTAGTGTTTCTACTATCACCACCACTAGTGTTGAGGCTACTAATAGTTCTACTACTTTAGATGATAAATTTGATTTTGATCTTGATGGTTGCAACATCTCTGAAGTTATTAAGTTCCTACAAAAGCTTGCTAAAAGTCCTAATGCTAGTGCTATGAACATGGCTTTTACAAAACACATTACTGATGCTCTCATAAAGATTAAATATGAAAAGATGAAACATAAAGCTTCTATTCCTATAAAACAAGAAGATGGTTGGGAACCCATCATTAATATGAAAGTGAATGACTTTGATTTCAAACCTTTATGTGATCTTGATAGTAGTGTTTCTATTATGCCTAGAAGGATTTATGAGATGCTTGATTTGCCTCCTCTTGAAGATTGTTATTTGAATGTACCACTTGATGATAATGCTAAAAAAACTCATGGGGAGTCTTAATGATGTTCTTATTATGGTTAACGATTCCTATGTCCCCGTTGATTTCTATGTTTTGGATGTTGAATACAATGCTTCTTGTCCTATTACTTTGGGAAGACCTTTTCTTAGAACTGTTGGTGCCATCATTGATATGAAAGAAGGCACCATTAAATATCAACTCCCACTCAAGAAAGGTATAGAACACTTCCCTAAAAAGAGATAAAAGATTTCTTTCGCTTCTCCTATGAATTTTTTTTTGGTTTTAATGCTTCTTCATTCGAGAAAACTTGATTCTTTCTTTGGTTCTTATGCCTAACTTAAAGGCGTTAAAGAAAAGTACTTGTTGGGAGATAACCCAAGAGTTTTAGATGAGTCTTGGAAGTTATTACCTCTGTAATAACCTCTCCTTATCCTTTTTATTTGCTTTTTGTGCCAAGAGTAACCTCTAATGAGAGTGAAGTAATGATTGGGAAAGTTGTTGTCCTGAAACAGATTCTTGTGCTTCACCATAAAAATTCTGAGAGAGTTATGTACGTCGGAATGAGCTGTAATTTTTTGTTCTTGTGCCCCAGGTTGTTATCTAACTTTCGTTAGTTCAACACTTTTTGATTTGACCAACAGAAGGTCTTCGAAAAAATTCGTCTTTACCTGCTGGTCTGTTTTGACAGATTTCTGCCATTTTCTGCATTTGCTTCTTGTGGGTTCCTTTTTGAGTTCTTTTGGGGAATTGAGCTTTTTGAGGGAAGTGCTACAGTATCTAGTGTTCTAATGGAAGTTTATTTGGTGTTAGAACTGAACCTTGAGACTTATTTATCTTAAGTGCACTAATCTTGCTAATGAGATTGTGTGAAGTTTTGTATGAAGGAAAATTTTCAGGTGTATGGAAGGAATGAGTAATGAGATGAAGGATGGACTAAAGCTCAAGCTTGGGGATACCACGCGTGTCACCCCAAGAAATATCCAAGAAGTGCAAGCGTCAAAGCTTAGGGATGCCCAAGGCATCCCCTTCTTCATCAATAAAAATTCCAGGTTTCGTCCAAACGCTTCATTTTTATTGTTTCATGCACAGTTGTGTTTTTCTTGGAGCGTCTTCTTTTTCGTTTTTGTTTTGGTTTTTAGTTTTCTTGGTTTTCTTAGTTTTCTTAATAAATTGGTTGGACCCCCTCTTTCATACTTTGGTTTGCAAATAGTTTGGTTTGGAAAAGAGTAGGAAAGTTCATACTTATGTGGTAAAAAGAGCTCATTTTTGACTATGGCTATGCTTTGTCATGCCATGCTTGATATTGTTTTGGCTTTATGCTTAGTATTCTTTGCTGTAGCATGACTTGTTATAAACAATTGAGATTTCTTAATGTGCCTTGGATGAATCATGCGTTGTTTTAGCATATTAAAGCATAGTATAGTGGTATTCTCCTTTGATGCTTTATTTGGGGTTACTTGGCGCATGCTTACACCATGTTATGACTTTCACAAGTCACCATAGCCTTTATGATCTTTTAGTTTTCAACTTGTAGTATCACTTTATGCTTTTATCAATGATGTTTTGTCGCTCTGCATGATTATGGCCATTATTGCTCTCTTAGTATGTCGCTCCCATTCTTTTGCTAGCCTCCACAACCAAGTATGAGTTCCACTCATGCATCCAACTCCCTAAACCAAGTTTTTCCAAAGAGTCCACCATACCTACCTACTAGCATATGCTATTCCAAGTATATTCATGCTTTTGTCTACCTTTCACTTGTTATGAGAAAACTAGTGATTAAAGCTCTTACGAACTTGATGGCACACTTTACTTTATTGCCTCTAATAAACTTGAACCATTGGGTCCTTCTTTGTTGTGTATATGCTTGCGCTTTATAAGTTGAAGTTAGAAGAACCATGTTTCATGGAGAACGCTTTCAGCATTGCACTTGTACTTTGTACCCCGTTGATATCATGTTCTTTTGCTTATGGATCCCGGCGGTGTGAAATAAAAGTGGAACTTGTAAGATAATGGAGTTTGTATGTGTGTTAGAGAAACGCCTGGGCCGCTAGCCTAATCCATGCCTAATCATGGTGGAAACTTGCAGCATCACCATAATGAGCACTCTATGAAGCATCCTCAATAAAAACCTATGCAAATAGCAAATAAAAAGATCGCTGAGATGCTCATTGTATGCTTGCCTTGTCATTTTGATTATGGGAAAGCTCCCGTATCATGTGCAAGGGATACCCCGTTGGTGGTTCTTAATGATACACATATACTTACAATGACAAGAGCTTACTCGTGACTGAAGTTGAGTAGCATGAGGATCGGTCTTCGTAAGTAAGGGGCATGAGATTTCGGTTTATAACTTGTCAAGCATATCCTCTTAGTTGTGTCACTTTAACCTTAATCACCTTCAAGATGCTTATGATAGGGGCAATGAGAGCTGAAAGCTATAAGTACCATAATTTTTGGAAGCTCTTTATGAGACTTGAATCCCTACTTCCTTTTACTAAAGGCCTTTCTTCCACCATTATATTGAGTCTCCACCTTCTAACTTTATGCACCTTCTTTGAGAGCATAGTGGCCATTCTTAGTTCTATGTGCATTGTCCCAAGACTAGTTGATTGATGCATAACTTGATATTGCTTGTTTTAAACTATTGTATCTAGTCACTCTTATGAACTTTGAAGGTGTCCTATTCATTTATATTTGCTACTCTATTGAGGGACAAGCTGAATACTATTATGCTATCTTTTCTTTATGTGAAACAAACAAACGTCTTGCAAAGCATTGTTATTCATGAATCTTTTGTTTATGCCTTTTCATGTTGCATCATAGTTTCTTTGCTTATTGCTAGAACTTTGTCTTTCATGTTATGATTGAAGTACTATGATCCCAGCTTTGAATGTTTTGTAAATACCTTGATCAAGACTTTGATGGTGCATGTCACCTCAAAAATTATTTCTTTTTATCACTTACCTACTCGAGGACGAGCAGGAGTTAATCTTGGGGATGTTGATACATTGCAAATGTATCTATAATTTTTGATGTTCCATGCTTAATTTTATCCACTTTCTTGTGTTTTGTTCCAACTTTGGAGTACTTTTCATATGATTTCTTGGACTAACCTATTAACAAGAGCCCCAGTGCCAGCTGCCTGTTTTCTGCTGTTTTTGGTTCCAGGAAAGTCAGAAAATGAATATTCTCGGAATTGGACGGGACAAAAGGCAAAGTGCCTATTTTTCCGGAAGGGATCAAGTGCCAGAATACGAGACGGAGAGGGGCCAGGGGCCAGCCACACCACCTGGCCGCGCGGCCAGGCCTGGCCCGCGCCATGGGGTGGTCTGGCCGACCCTAGCACCCCCTCGGCCTCTCCTTCCGCCTATAAGTTGCCCTCGGGGAAAAAACCCTAAGCACCCGATCAAAAATCCACGAAAGAGTCTATAGCCGCCGTCATCTCCATCCCTAGATCGGGAGGGATCTGAAGCTCTTTCCGGCACCCTGCCAGAGAGGGGAATTCACCCTGGAGGCCTTCTTCATCACCATGCAAGCCTCCGGTGTGATGCGTGAGTAGTTCATCCTTGGACTACGGATCCATGTAGTAGCTAGATGGCTGGTTTCTCCTCCTTTGTGCTTTCATGTTTAGATCTTGTGAGCTCCGTTCATGATCAAGATCATCTATTTGTAATTCATACATGTTGTGTTTGCGGGGATCCGATGGATATTGAGATGCTATTTCAGATTGATTATTGATTCTATCATGTCTTTGTTATTTGAGATCTTGCATGCTTTTCGTTGTTAGTAGCTATCTTGGCCAAGTAGATGCTAGCAACTCCAAGAGTTAGTATTTATGCTCGATAGTGGGTTCATGCCTCTGGTAATCTAGGGAAGTGACAGAAATCTCTAAGGTACTAGATGTGTTGTTGCTACTAGGGAGAAAACAACGATCCTTTGTTCATAGAACAATTGTATTGTTTACCTTACACGCAGTTCGTAAAGCAGTAATTTGTTGCTTGCAACATAATACTGGAGGGGGTTCGGATGATAACCTGAAGGTGGATTATTAGTCATAGTTGCAGTTGGATGGCGGTCTATGTATTATGTTGTATTGCCCAATCAAGTATCAAAGGAGTCAAGATGATTAGTATATGCATGTATTGCTTTCTCGGTGTTCGTCAATTGCCCCGCCGTAATTTGTTCACCCAACATGTTATCTATCTAAGGAGAGCCACCTCTAGTGAACTATGGATCCTGGTCCTTGTCTTTTACATACAATCTACAATCTTTTACTACTTTGTGTTTACATTCTACAAACTTTTACTTCTTTCCATTCGATCCGTTTAATCCTTTGTTTTCCGCAAAACATGGTGAGATTGACAACCTCATCGCAAGTTGGGGACAAAGTTCTGTGGTTGTGTTGTGCAGGTCTCCACGTTGCTACTAGAACCGGTAGTGCGCCCTGCCAAAGCTCAGCTAGTAACACCTTTGGGGTGTTTCCTTGCTCCTACTGGTTCGATTAAACCTTGGTTTCATAGCTGAGGGAAACTTGCTGTTGTGCTCATCATACCTTCCTCTTGGGGTTCCCAACGATCTCTACATCAACCACGAGCCATCAACACTTTTCTAGGCGCCGTGCATTGAGCCATCACCTCACTTGACCTATCAACTACCACTCTCAACTCACTAGGTGTATCACTCATGTCCTCAAAGTGGAAGCACACAATCTCACATATGGTGGAGTCACTCAACTCACTTTTGCTCTCACTCAAGTGGGTTAAGTAGCTCTCAAGCTCACATGGGATTGGTACAACATCATCACTCAAGCATATGGAAATAGGCTCGGTTTCCTCAACTCTAAGCGCCTCCGTTGGTGAAGGGAAAATCCCATGCTCACCATCCTCAACCATATCGCCTCCAGAGATGAATGCCTTAAGTTGGGCATCATCACTCTCATCGCCATCCTAGATATCATATCTCACCTCCATGGTTTTACCGCAACGCTTGTCATCATCCAAGGTTTTGCACCATGTCTTGAAGGCATCAACTTCATGAGAGGTCATCTTGACGGATTCATCCAACTTGGCGAAGTAGAGATCCAAAGTGTCCTTCTCATTTGTCGATGATCTTGTAGCTTGTGTAGGGGGATTCCTTGATGAAGGTTTATCGATGAAGTTCTTGGTGTTGGAAGCTTCATGGTGTTGGTGACAACGCATTTTCTTGGTCGCCTTCTTTGTCCGTGAGGTAGCACCAACGTCATATGAGGTCTTCTCTCTTGAGGGTCTTGAAGCTTGAGTAGTGGTCTTCGTCGAAGGAGAAGTGGTCTCAACGATGTTCTTGTAGTTGGGCACCTCATGTCGAACTTGTTTTGTCGATGTAGCTTGATGGTGCGGATGGTAGCTTGCTTCCTTGTTCTCATGGCGGAGAGGACTTGTATGCCATCTTGAGCTTGTATAGCACATAACATGGATGCTCTTGAGTTTTTGTTGGTGGCGACGCACTTGTCTTAGCTCATGTGTATTGGCGCTTGTGGAGTTGTCACGTCTTATTGAGCTTGATGGATATCTTGATGGACAACCCTCGGGGTATAGAGTTCCTCTTGATGGGTTTGACTTGAAGAGCTTGTCGTTGTTGTCCTCTTGGAGACATGCCTCTGCTTGCATGGTGTAGAAGTTCTCGGTCTCCAAGTTGTGGAAGAAGTCATCAAAGCTCATGAGGATGTTGCCATCATAGTCGATGAAGTGTTCTATGTCCTCCATGAATGAGAAGTCGAAGTCCTCATGGTGGTCCATGTGCTCCATGCTTGGGGAGTCATTGTCGGTGTAGTACTCCAAGTCCTCCAAGCATGCGGAGCCAATGTCGGTGTAGTGCTCCATCATGTAATCTATGTTTGTGTAGTCGTCGTTGTCGTGGCTCATCATGGATCCTTCCTCATCGGTTTCGGAGTCCCTAGACATTGTGCTCACAAGACCAAGTGTGATATAGTGGAAATTGGGTTGAAAGATGCTACGCCTTAGCTCACCTTGTAGATAGTATTGGATCAATGGTAAGGACCGAGAGCTACCAAAATGCAAAGGAGAAGTGGCGTCATATCCAAAAAACAAGAAACACCAAACACACACGGATTATGAGGAGCTTAGGTAGGTCAAGTGGCATGCAACTTGGAACAACCGAAAATCGAGATATGTAAAGGCAAGTAGAGAACCACGATGATCCAAAGCAAACAAGTCGATCCACAAGATAGCAATTAACATCAAGTAAACACACATGGTGGGATGAACGGGACTTGTGCGACGGAAAAAGTGAGCTAAGAACCAAATAAAGGCCTAGCGAAGACTAAAAGCTCATGCCACACAAGTACAAGGAGAGACGCTAGTTCGATTGCACAAAATTGGAGGGCTACAAGCTTTGCACAACAAGTACCACCTACAATATGTTCATCGAGCTTGCGCTTCCTATTCCCTATGGCACTTGTATCTTTCTTTTTTATTTTTGTATTTTCTCTTTTTTTTCTTTTGCTTAGTAGCTTTCCCTTTTTCTTTTTCACTTGCTTTTTCTTATGCCAACAACTATACAAGATAACTCTATGGGATAACGCTTACAACTTTTGCTCGGAATTCTACAAGGTCAAATGTGCAAAGTCCAAGCAATCATTGGAGGAACTAGTCTCAATAGGTATTTGTTGTATCGCAAAGATAGTGTGGCTCACAAAGTAAAGCAAGTGGGGTGAGGTCGCGGAATTGATATACCTTTCGTCGTCGATCTTCACCCTTTATTTGGTGGATCCATCCTTGCTCACAGATTTTGTTGGAGTAGATAGCATGAACTACATGGATGATGGTGTATAACTCCTTCTCCTCTTCAAAACGAGCTAAAGAACACCAAAATCCGAGTTCGAATGCAAAAGTTATGCGCAAAATGGTGAAACAGTTTTTCTGTCTGCGGGAGGGGCGGACACTCCGGTCAGGGAGTCCGGAGACTCCGGTCTGCATTCACTTACACCGGAAACTCTGGTCCTGGGCCAGAGACTCCGGTCTGGGACTTCCAGAACGTCCAGTACTCGTCCGTGGCGCGATTTTGGGCAGAAAACTCGATCCAAAACCTCAAAATTGATGGGGAATTCAAGGAATTAGGCCATGGGAACGCAAAGGAAGGTAGATCAACGAGTATATCAGCGAATCTATGGATCAAAACCTACCAAAACGCTCTCAAAATCCAGATCGATCTAAATCATGAATATGGCTTTTTTGGTGGAAATTTTCGAATTTAGGCAGGAAAAAAGAAATTGGTGGCTAGAAAATCAACACAAACTCGAATCCATGGCAACCAAAAGCTCTCGATACCAGATGTTATGGTTCTCCTTGTGGATTTACCCTTGGAGTAGCCCGGTCTTCATAGATTCAAGGGGGAATTGGGGGAGGGAGCAAAGAACACGATGAACACGCAAGGGGAGATCGATACAAACGCACACCACACCCGATACAATTCCGGTTTGCTCTCATTGGCCCGAACCACCAACCCAATAGAATCTCAAGGGAGAGACCAAAGGTAGAATCCCATGAGAGAGATTGGCTAGCTCGTGATAAAATCACACATAGGGAGAGAGTAGCAACCAAGTAGAATCCCAAGGGGGAGAGACCTAGCACTACTAGAATCCGTATGTGGGAGAGACCATGAACTAGAAGAGAGACTTGATGACTTCAATTAAGAAGGCCTTGTACAACTCATAGATAAATTATAGAGAGGGGGATCCCATCCAGGGTTAGGCACATGCCTCAATTCATCATCCATTCCATTCTAGGGTTCTAAGGAGGGGTGGGGGCATATATATAGGCCAGCCACGAGCTAGGGGTAGTTTAGGCATAAACAGGGAGTTTTGGGTGTTACATGGGCCAGGCCCATCTTAAGGCTCACAGGCCTGTGTCGATCAGGCCGGAGATTCCGGTCTACAGGCTGGAGACTCCGGTGTGGGCCAGAGACTCCGGTCCGTCTCCGGAGTGGGTCACAGGCTGTCCCGTGTGCTGGTCTAGGGGTTTGTCCGGAGGCCGGCTGGAGACTCCGGGGTTCGCGGTCTGGAGACTCCGGTGTGGCAGACCGGAGACTCCGGTCTGCTTCCAGCAGCTTCTTGCGTCTTCTCTTCCAGGCTTCATGCTTGTGGGTCTTGGCTCCTTGTGCATCCTTGTTTCCTCCTCTTGGTGTCATGGTCATGGGCCTAGTCATACAATGGGAATTCATGTCAAGTAGGATCCCATTCACATGATAACCGAAGAAAGGCAAGAGATGGAAGGAGTTCACCTTGATTGGCATGGTTGGCATAGCATGATGTGGACCAATGGTAGTTTCCATGTGTTGGGCTACATCACGCGGAGGAATAGATTTAGATCTAATCTCCAAACCCTTCTCCACCACCATACCTATATTCCACCACTTGTAATAGTAGATCTCATCTTCGATTGGCGACATTGTGAGATTATTTGCTATCAATCTCATGATTTCCATTGCAATGTTTATGAATGTTGATTTCATCTCTATGCGTGAGTAATTCTCTTTGGGGTAAGGGCTTCGGCCTAGCCATTTAGCTTTTGTGCATGTTATTTATCATAGATGGGATCATGTATTAGTTTGTATGACATGATGATTATTGTATCCACTCTTGCCTCAATCCAAGGACTTGTCAGGTACCCAAGACCCCGAGGATTGAGCCAGGTATCAGGAGTATAAGTAATGACTAATCTGCATGTTGGGCACCCTAGTGACAGAAGGGGTAGTATGGCTGTATGTGAGGGATTTACTTGGGATTAACGGCGACATCACTATGCATATCATTAGTTCTCTTTCTTCTATGGATGAGACTAGTAGGTTATTGCTATAAGCAGTTGCGGAGGCAATATCAATTATGGATGCACCCACATATAATTATCTTGCCCTAACAATTACATGCATACTTTATTATTATCTTTTATTCCCATTAGATGTTTTGCACAACTACAGGTGAAACCGAAAGCCCAAGGCCCTCTATCTCCATCATCGACAACAACAAAAGACAGCAAACTCTTGGTCCGGTAAAACACAAAAAGAATTCTAAAACGCCCGAAGGTCTGTTAAAGTAACTTCACTATGCTTTCTGCTTGCCGAGGATTCGATAACCTAGGTCTACTAGGGAAAAAGAGTTATACTACATCCGTAATCCGGATCGAAGGTATCAACCCTTTTTCTGGCGTCGTTGCCGGGGAAGCAATAGCTACCCTGGTGAGGTTAGTAGGAACCTTGCTTGTTTTAATTCTTGTTTTTAATTTTGTTAGTTTGCTTTCAATCTTTATTTGAAAAACCAAAAAAAATAGTTAGTCTTTAATTTCTTGTTTTACTATCATAAGTCTTTGTTTAAGAAAACCCAAAAACATAGGAAATATGGCTGAAAAGAAGCTTAGGGAGTTTGCAACTCCCAACAATGATTATTATCGTACTCCTATTACTCAGCCAACAATTACTGCTGATGTTTATGAAATTAAGCCCCACTATTTAAGTTTGGTTCAACAGAATCAATTTGGAGGCTCTGCTGTTGAGGACGCAGGTATGCACTTGAACACTTTCACTAAAATATGTGATATGATGCACATAAAAGATGTTGACCCCGATGTAGTCAAATTGCGCTTCTTTACTTTCTCTCTTAGAGGAAGAGCAAAAGAATGTTTGCTATCTTTGCCTAGAAATACTATTGCATAATGCGTGGAGTGTACTTCTTTATTTATGACTAAATGTTTCCCACCTACAGAGACTATGTGATGCAGCCCGTCCTGCGGACGCTACTACATCTACAACGGCAAGTCCCCAAGATCGTCCCCAGGTCAACCAAGAAGTTGGACCAGGAGCAGCCAGCTCCAGAACTAGAGTCTCTATCGTCATTGCCCCTGAGAGTCCACCTGATGCCAGCCAGAATGTCCGGTGCAACCGGAGTGTCCGGCCTACCCCGACTCCATCCTGGCGCGAACAGTCAGTAGGTCACATCGGACTCTACCCAGGCACTACCCGGAGTGTCTGGCCACCCCGGACTGTCCGGTCAACCCGACCCGGACTGTCCGGCCTAAGTGATGGGCATGCGAGCCAACATCTGGTCCCTTGGCCCATGTACCCCTCTATTCCGCACGAAACCCTAGTTTTATGCCCAAACTACCCCTGAACTTATGGCTGGCCTATAAATAGAGCCCCCACCCCTCATTGTATCCCTTAGGCATAGATGATAGACTAAAGAAAACCCCCTTTGTGGAATCTCTAGTTTTGCCTCATCCCCTTCTACCAAAGGGGATCGACTATCATCACCACCTCGTTCGAGTTTGCATCGCGCCTCCCTCGTTGTACAAGGCCTTGGCATCAGTGTCCCTTTGCCAAGACGTCAAGACCCTCTCCAAGGTGTTCTTCCCTCTTCACGTGGGATCGAGGGAGCACATTGAACGATCTTTCCTTGCGAGGATTCTATCGGACCGGTGGCCACCGGTGAGAGCAATCAGCCTTGTATCGTGTGTGTTTTGTGTGTGTTCATCGTGTTCTTCGCGAGGTGTGCGTCCGCTTTCGCTACCTTCTCCCATTCCCCTCACTTTCCCATCGATTTTACCACGAGATCCGTGAAGATCGGGCCACCCACGGGGTTACTCCATAACATCTAGTATGAGCAGCTTTTGGTTGCCACGGATTTCTCATCGATTTGGTCTTTTCCCCATAAATTCGAAAATTCCACCAAAAATAGCCCCAATTCGTTTTTTTGAACCGATCTGTGATTTGAGTGCGTTTTGGTAGGTTTTGATCTGTGGATTACTTGCTAAACTTGTTGATCTACCTTCCCCTGCGTTTCCATGGCCTAATTTCTAAGAATATCATTTTGCGGCCCGAAAGTTGGGGTGTCCAGGCAACGCGGTACCCAAGTTCCCTGAAATCATCCGCGATGACTACAGTTGGTGTGCCAAATACTCAGAGGGTCTTTTTCGGCACGAATTCAACTTTACATTTCAATACAAAAAATCAGGCTAACGGCCGTCAAATTGGGCCCCTCCTGTCAGTTCTCGCCATTATGTTGCTCCTGTCGCTACTGTCGCTTAGGTGTCAATTAGGCTTGCAGTGTTGGCGCCTGCATCTATTACGCGTCTTCTTCTTCCCCAAAGCGGCAATCTGTGGGGCGTCGCAGCCATGGCGCGGAGCTGGGACATGGACGAACCTTCTCGGCCTAGCTCTCCTCCCTGTAGGCTTGCAGCGTTGGCGCCTGCATCCATTACGCGTCTTCTTCCCCAGAGTGGCAATCTATGGTCGCGGCCATGGCGCAGAGCTAGGAAGTGATGAAGCTGCTCGGCCCCGCTCTCCTCCCCATCCCGAGTCGGAGTTCGTCCTCACCATGGACACACCCATGGCACGGTCGAGGACGAGAATTGGTTCCCGGTGAGATTTATCACCTTGTCGACCATGCTCGGTTCTGTTTTCCTCCTCTAGAATCCGAGCTCGCTGTCGCCGTGGTTGCACCCGCACAAATTCTGCCATCTCTGCCGAGGTCTCTGTGGTAGCTCAAGTTCTGGAGCTCTCCAAGTTCTGCCATGTTGGGCCTGTAAGTGTTGTTGTATGTTAAACTAGCAAATCTCTTTTGTTCAAATCTCTTGGGCTGTACCAACTTCATTGTGTTTAATTATGAAAGACAAAATATAAATGACTTCTCTCAATTTCTCGCATAGAAAAATGCACAGCTAATTTCATATTCTCGCAGGAACTGGCCCCACTTGTTGAACCGGTGGCACTGCCACGATCTCCACGTAACCACGGTGAGTTCTCGAACCAAAAGTTGCAGTTACCATGTTTCTTCTGCAGTCATTCCTCTTCCTCAGTCATTCGTCTGTAGTTCTTCCTGGGCGCTTCTTCTTCCTCTGTTTTGGAACCGTCGGTTCATCTTCTTCTACCTCTCGCAGGCAGTTCCTTTCACCCATTTCCTTGCAGGCATGGACGATGGGAAACGCACAACAGAGACCCACTTGGTCCCTGCCCATGGCACCACGACTTTGATAGTGGTGTACACAAATGATGAAGCGACTGTGGAGACAACTCTCGCTAGGTTTGAGCAATTTCTTGAGAAAGAGAAGCACAAGTTTGTGGGGCTAGACTTGGAGTACACCCATGCAAATAAGCGAAAAAATCCTCCACAAGAGATCGCTATCGTGCAAATCGCCATACATGAGGAGGTCCTCGTTTACCACTTCTGTAGGTATGTGAAATTTAAATTTGAGATCACCACTTCTGCATCCCTTGTTCCCTTACATCCATAGAACCATCTAAGTGCAGGAGTAAACCAACTGAGATGCGTTGTCCGGCTCTGGTCAAGTTCTTGTGTAGGAAAGGGATAACTTTCACTAGCGTGGATATAAAAAATGACACAATTATGCTTTCTCTGTGTTGATAAAAATCCCAGAGGGGCACCACATCGATATCCAAAATCTGTACAAGATCAAATCATACCCAGCGAAGGATGGCATGGGTGATCTGGCAGCGGAAATCATCGATAAATCCTATGAAAAACTGAAGAAATTGAAGTGACTCGATCTCGACTACTGGGAGTGGAAGCCGATGAGCCAGGTGTGCCTCGAGTATGCAGTCAGAGACGCCTACATGGCGTACGAGTTGTACAGTAAGCTCATTACCATGAAAGATGAGATGGTTAAGGCGGGTTTTTTCGCGAGAGAGCTATGCCCTGGTTGCAAGCTAGCCCAGGAGAAGAAGCGTGAGGAGGACAGAAAGCGGTTTCAGGACAAGCAGGGATCTTGGGACGATGGCGACATCAAGCGGCTGAAGGGGAAGCAAGTCAAGGACGACAACAAGTGGTGGTGATACATTATGTGTTTGAACTAGATTTTAGTTTCTGGTTTATTATGTGTGTGATACATTTAGTTACTTCAATACAAAATTTCGACCAATTTAACTTGTTGATGTATTTCTTGACAATTATAATATAATCGAGCACTAGAAATATTTTGTAGTGTGCATGAGCATGATTAGTAAATATAATTGAACACTAGAAACTTTAAGGCACTCAATATAAAGGAGTAGATTAATATAGAAGGTTCACCAGAGACACCACGGATATATTGTCTTACATGCCACACATATGTAATAATTAACTAGAACAAAATAAAAGCAGGGGCTGCAGCAGGAGGCCGGGACACGGAGACGCCTAGCAGGGCAGGGGTTTATCAGTAGGAGGCAGCGACAGCCTAGTCGATGGGATTCAGGCCAGTCCTGACATACTCCTGGAGGAATTTGCTGTAGGCTGCGTGCCTCACCAAGGTAATCGGCCTATGGCTTCTGCCTCCGCCTCTGCCAATGCCCTCCGCGTGCTGGATCATGCTGTTGAGGTCCATGTTGATTGCTCTGCCACAGAATGGGCAAAACAGTCTCCCCCTACGGTGGAAATGGATTAGCCCACACCGTAACTGCCTCAGCACGTAGCGGCTCTTGTTGTCCCTGGATACCTTGCTATCGTCCACTTCATCATCATCCTCCTGTTGATTTTTAAGAACATAACTTAGAACTCATACATATGATTGAATTGTATTATAACTCAAGAATTGACAACATGTATATGTAAGACAATATATCCGTGGATATCAAAGATAAAGCATCTCAGCAATAGTTTAATCGGTTCATATATCATTTCATCTCAACACAATGACAAATAATTGCATCAGAGTGAATGTAGGATAAATATTGCGGCCTCATAAGTTTCTTCAGGGATGGACTCAGCGAACCAAGTAACAATTGCACAACCTGTAATGTTGTTGTACATCGCCCCAGGTTCACTAACTCATCCCTAAAAAAATCTGACACCAATGTGTCTGCCTCTCTTTTGGGACAAATTTGAATAATTGGCCATAATAAGAAATTGAAATGTAATCGTACAAAACATTATTCAGGGATATACATAGTCAGGTACAAAAACAAGTCTCAATATTGTAATTATAAATAAAAAAACAAACAATTAATCTTCAGGTGCATGTTAAAAATACTTATGATCAAAACCATTCATATACATATGCATCATACCAATCATTAAAAGATCAGAAACAATTCAAGGATCATATATGTAGTTCCATATGAGAATAAATCTAGGGCCTCATATGATACGGATCAACGCCGATGATCCTAGAGTTTTTTCCTGATTCACTCTAATACCAATGATACGGGCACGATATGATACGGATCAACGCCGATGAACCTGGCTCTGATACCAATGATATGGGCACGATATGCGTGAGGGAGGAGCAGGACGAAGGCGCAAGAGAAGATCATCAAGACGAAGGCGACCGGGAGATGGAAGGCGACCAAGAAGGAAGGTTCAATTCGGACAGACAGAAACTCTGAAATTCAAATGGATGTGGTTTCCACATACCAACTCTGAATTAAGCAAATAAGTAATTGTTGGAAAGATAATTCCGAGATCTTTCCAACAGGTACTCGCACGTCTCCCGGTTCGATACGATCTGTGTGCATCAACCGAAACAAGTCGATGGATGTTTTTTATCAGTTTACAAATAGAGTCCTTTTAAGTTAGGAAAGTTAGAGATATGTTTGGTTTTGACCCCAACTCTATGTTAGACGTCTAGCAGCCTTTATATAGGCCTGTAAATCATGGTTTTTAGGGTTAGCTTGAAATTGAGTCTAAAACTATTGTGTGAGTTGCTTGGTGAGCATCCCTCGGGGACAGCGATGCCGTGTTATCTATCGTATTGATATTGTCGCGGAGGTTCTTGTGTTTATCAAGGATTGTCATGCTCAGGTTTGAGGCGTGGTGATCTTCTCCATGTTGCTTGCTGGATTCGTTCCTCTTCTTCAGGTGACGTTCATTGGCGTTGTTGGAAGAAGTCCTATCCAGGTTACTCGTTGTGAAAGATCGGGAAAAAACTCTAGGATCATCGGTGTTGATCCATATCATGTGGTATCAGAGAACTAGGTTGCTCACGACGAGATTGTGTTGATTGATCGGCTGACTGTGTCTTTGGTGGAGATCAGAGAGTTGAGGCGGAGCAGATTGGATCTCGACGTCCGCCCACCGGTGTGTCCGACGGATTCCTCCCAGAGTATCCGTCCAACCCAGACAGTCCGACCCTCCAACACCGGACAATTCAACCCTGAATTTTTCTGTTCTGCTGCTAGGAAGCATGCCGTCGTGTCAGGGTGATTTTTTTGGCAAACGGTGCACTTCTGGGAAGAGATCTCGTGATGTGTACAATGATTATCTTGACATCTTGAACGGTGTAGTATGTGATGATTCTCAAATCAGTTGGAGACTGGTCCATATGGCGACATATGATGAATATGAGTCGTGGGAACGTCATATGCAAGATTGTTTTTACAGATGTGATACATACGAGTATTCAGATAATCCTACACGTATGCGTCTTGCATTACGACGCGTGGATGAGGAGATAGCTTGTTGGTGGGATAAGGAGGTGCGCGAGAAGGATATTGTTGATGCAACTTGGTAGTAGTTCAATAATTTTTTGCGTGGCTGTTTTATGTCTCCTCGTCGTAAGGTATTTTGTACCAAGCCCGTGAAGGCAGTCCAGCAGTCACCCAAAGTTGCAGTTATGTCTATTCCATCTCATGTAAAGGAGGCGCCAACAGTTGTTCTAGTGCAACCGGTCAGCGTGGTAGTGCCAAAATTTTCTGAAGAGAAGCAGCCTGATGTTGACAAGGTTGTTGTGTGTGCTGCAACTGTAGTGGAGGATGTTGTACCATTGAGTGGGCTGAATTTGCAACTCAAGAAGGTACAAGGCGATGCTTGCATGACAGTTGACAAGGGCCAACATTGGAATTTATTTCAGACGCAGTGTATGATCAAAGGCAAAGCATGCAAGTTGATTGTCAATGGAGGAAGCTGTACTAATGGCATTAGCAAGGCAATGGTGACAGCGTTGGGGTTGTCCACATGGCGTATTCCTGAACCTAAGCATCTATAGTGGTTAAATAGCTGCGGTATGGTGAAGGTAACTCATAAGGTGCGTGTGCCATTTACAGTTGGTGATTATGTGGATGAGATTGAGTGCGATGTGTTGCCATTGGAGGTATGTGGGATGTTACTTGGTCGTCCATGGCAGTATGATCGCAACGTTACACATGCTGGAAGAGCAAATACATATTCTTTTGTGCATGGTGGCAAACAACAGACTTTGAGGCCTATGCAGGATGATCACATAAAGTCTGATGTAGAGCTGGTGGTACATAAGGAGAAGGTGCACAAGGCTAAGCCAAAATCTGGGCTAGCTAAGGTGTAGGATGGAGAGCATGATGCACAGTGTGACAATGCTAATATTGTTTCAGCTATGCCTGTAGATGACAAGCCAGTGGAACTTGTTAGTGACAAGCCAGTTGAAGTGCATCCTCTTATTGCTGAGAGGAAGGATGTTGCAGCATGTGTTCCGAAGGTTGCTTGTGTTGACACAGGTGTTCAGACGGATAATATTTGTGCTCCTGATGTTCCAGTGCATGTGGTGCACGAGGGTAACAAGAGCAGTTTTGTTAACACACCTGTGAGGCATTTTGTTGGGATAGTTGTGCGGATGCATAGAGGCAAGGATGGACATGTTCCTTAGTTGTGTGGTCCAGGCATTACTTATCTTATGCCAGGTCGTGCAAAGAAAGTCCATGTTCAGCAACCACAGGTTCCAACAAGAGTTGAGAATAAGAAGAAGAAGAAGACGGTGGTGCCTAGGTCAAAGCTCGTATGGAGACGCAAGGAGGTGCAGGCGCCAAGGGCTGTTTCAAGTCAAGAACACCGAGAGGGAGATTGCGGAGCGGAAGGCAGGCAAGACTTGAAGATGGCGAAGACGCGTGAAGCGATTGTTCATATCACGCCACCTTTCCGACCCGACCCGCAAGCGTTGGGGATAACGCTTCTTGAAGGGGGATGATGATATGGGCATGATATGTGCGAGGGAGGAGCAGGAGGAAGGCGCAAGAGAATATCATCAAGACGAAGGCGACCGAGAGATGGAAGGCGACCAAGAAGGAAGGTTCAATTCGGACAGACAGAAGCTCTGAAATTCAAATGGATGTGGTTTCCACATACCAACTCCGAATTAAGCAAATAAGTACTTGTTGGAAAGATAATTTCGAGATATTTCCAACAGGTACTCGCACGTATCCCGGTTCGTTACGATCTATGCGCAGCAACCGAAACAAGTCGATGGATGTTTTCTATCAGTTTACAAATAGAGTCCTTTTAAGTTAGGAAAGTTAGAGATATGTTTGGTTTTGACCCCAACTCTATGTTAGACGTCCAGCAGCCTTTATATAGGCATGTAAATCATGGTTTTTAGGGTTAGCTTGAAATTGAGTCTAAAACTATTGTGTGAGTTGCTTAGTGAGCATCCCTCCAGGGACGGCGATGCCGTGTTATCTATCGTATTGATATTGTCGCGGAGGTTCTTGTGTTCATCAAGGATTATCGTGCTCAGGTTTGAGGCGTGATGATTTTCTCCATGTTGCTTGCTGGATTCGTTCTTCTTCTTCATGTGACGTTTATTGGCGTTGTTGGAAGAATTCCTATCCAGGTTACTCGTTGTGAAAGATCGGGAAAAAACTATAGGATCATCGGCATTGATCCATATCATCATAATTTGTTTCAGAGATGGAGTTGGCGAACCAAAGTACCAACAACACAACCTATATTGTCTGTGTGCATTGCTGCCTCAGGTTCACCAACCCATCCCTAAAACATGACACCGTCATACATGTCTCCCTTTGAACTCTTTTGGGGCAAATTTCAATCATCAGCCTCGGTGACAAACTAAAATGTAATTCTTATACACTGAATGTATGGAATAGGTAATTCGAATATCATAGTTCTATGAATGTAGAATAAAGATTAAGGCCTCATAAGTTTCTACAGGGACGGCGTAAGTGAACCAAGTAACAATTGCACAACCTATATTGTTCTTGTACATCGCCCCAGGTTCACTAACTCGTCCCTGAAAAAATCTGACACCAATGTGTCTGCCTCTCTTTTGGGGCAAATTTGAATCATTGGCCACAATATGAAATTGAAATGTAATCGTACAAAACATTATTTAGGGATATACATAGTCAGGCACAAAAACAAGCCTAAATATTGTAATTATAAATAAAAAACCAAACAATTAATCTTCAGGTACATGTTAAAAATACTTATGATCAAAACCATTCATATACATATGCATCATACCAATCATTAAAAGATCAGAAACAATTCAACGATCATATATGTAGTTCCATATGAGAATAAATCAAGGGCGTCATAATTTGTTTCAGAGATGGAGTTGGGGAACCAAAGTACCAATAGCACAACCTATATTGTTTGTGTGCATTACTGCCTCAGGTTCACCAACCCATCCCTAAAACACGACACCATCATACATGTCTCCCCTTGAACTCTTTTGGGGCAAATTTCAATCATCGGCCTCAGTGACAAACTAAAATGTAATTCTTATACACTATGAATGCATGGAATAGATAATTCAAATATCATAGTTCTATGAATGTAGAATAAAGATTGCAGCCTCATAAGTTTCTACAGAGATGGCATAAGTGAACCAAGTAACAATTTCACAGCTTATATTGATCTTGTACATGGCCCCAGGTTCGCTCACTCATCCCTATAAAAATTTGACACCAATGTGTCTGCCTCTCTTTGGGGCAAATTTGAATCATTGGCCACAATAAGAAATTGAAATGTAATCGTACAAAACAATATTCAGGGATATACAAATGCATCATACAGCGCATTCATAGATCAGAAACAATACAAATATTATATATTTAGGTTCCATATGAGAGAAAAAATTAGGGCCTCATTTTTTTTCAGCGATGGAGTCGGAGAACCAAAATACCAACAACACAACCTATATTGTTTATGTGCATTGCTGCCTCAGGGCCACTAACCATCCATAAGAAAACGAGACCATCAGATGCCCTTGCACTATTTTGGGGCAAAATTGAATCATTGGGCTCAGTAAGGAATAGAAATGTAATGTTATAGGCCTGCTGTGTATCGAAATCAACACTCAACTAGCAAACTCAACTAGATGGCAGATGAGAAGATTGGGGTTTTGTGACTAGATGGCAGATGCATGAATCAACCGATCGAATCATATATATACTACCCTACTTCAAGAGCAAAAGGATCTGTACACGATTGAGCAAATCCTATGTATGAACAGTGAAAACTGCGGCTACGACTAGAGAAGCTAGCAATGTAGTACCTCGGACTCCTCATCGGGGACCTCCTCCTCGAACTCATCATTCTCCGTGATTGCGTCGAAGATTTCTTGAACGGCGTTGGGGTCGTCGATGTAGATCACCGGATTGCCTCCGCCTACCGCCTGCCCCCATCTAGATATGTCGCTAGCACCACGACATTGTCGGCCACGACGTCGGCGGCGACGGCTACTACCTGCTGCTCGGCGGCATGGCTACCACCTGCTGCTCGGCGGCAACGGCTACCAACTGCTGCTCGGCGGTGACGGCTACCACCTGCTGCTCGGCGGCGATGGCTACTGGTTAGACGGATGAGTTCGCACCCTCGACGGCGCAGCGATGAGCGGCGTTCGTGCCCGAAGAAGATGCCTCCGCCTGCTTGGCGACGACCGAGTCATCTGCTGCTGCGCCTTCAACTGGCTTCACCTCCGGATCGTCTCCACGCGTACGCTTCATGGAGCACCAAGGGAAGGAGGTAGTGCAAACGAGGGAGCTTCGGCACGCGCGGCAGGGGTAGATTGGGGTCTTGGGAGTTGGGACTAGACAGACTGGGGGGAAATGACACGAGCTCATGGAAGAAGAAGGTCGAGGGGGGGTATAAACACCGGACCGTTCGTAATCCTCGAGTGGACACGTGTGGTGGGCGGGGGGCTATCACGATCTCCACCCTTTTTTTCGGTTCCCTTTTTTTTGAAACAACCATGGTCTCCACTTTAGAGCTCCATTGAAAACACGCTCATGGCAGACCTCGATTCCACTGCATGCAAGTGGGGCGGAACTAATTTCTAACAACGTTAGATCTACTCGAGGGGGGCCCTTGACTCATGGAATTTACTAGCGGTAGGGCCTAGTTGGAAGTGTGATTGAGAGCGCAGCGTAAAAATGGGATATGTCTGATTAAAATCAAGTGGCAATAAATTGGAGCGTCCCGTCGACAACCATGCAGTCGATGACCCCGTTGCCCTATGCATGAGTTGTAGTAGCAGTAGTAGACTTTCAGACTTGATTAAACTTGACATGACCGGTCGACGACTTTTTCCATGGACGGCATCGTTTTCCTTCCTGTAGAAGTCTCGCGGAGGGAGACGTCCGTGCTGTCTCACGGTGTACTGTGAAGGGCACGATGTGTGCAACGATCATCGTTGGATCGCACAGAATCAACAGTTGGTGCGCACGATCCGTGTGACAACTGTGACAACCAATCAGGGAGTAGCAGATAGGGTGAGCACAGGTTTGGGATTCTACGAAAGATAGAGAGGGGGGCAAAACTAAGTAGTACCACATAAAACCAAGGGCAAAACTGAGTAGTATAAAAATGGAAAGTGTCTTGTACAATGAAATACATCGTGGAATACATCAAATTATGCCAAGATAGATCCACTAGAGTTCATTGGATGTGTGTTCTTCTCATAAACCACACATGGATCCACCAGTGTCATTGCATGTGTGTTCTTCTAAACAAACCACATAAGGATCCACCAGTGTCATTGCATATCTGTTCTTTTCATGAACCACACCCAGTGTCAGTGCATGTCTGTTCTTTTCATGAACCACTCCCAGTGTCATTGCATGTCTGTTCTTTTCATGAACCACACAAGGATCTACCAGTGTCATTGGATGTGTGTTCTTCTCATGAACCACACGTGGATCCACCGGTGTCATTGCATGTGTGTTCTTCTAAACAAACCACATAAGGATCCACCATTGTCATTGCGTGTCTGTTCTTTTCATGAACCACACCCAGTGTCACTGCATGTAAGTTCTTTTCATGAACCACATAAGGATCCACCAGTGTCATTGGATGTGTGTTCTTCTCATGAACCACATAAGGATCCACCGGTGTCATTGCATGTCTGTTCTTTTCATGAACCACACATAAGGATCCACCGGTGTCATTGCATGTCTGTTCTTTTCATGAACCACACAAAAGGATCCACCAGTGTCATTGCGTGTCTGTTCTTTTCATGAACCACACCCAGTGTCATTGCATGTGTGTTCTTCTAAACAAACCACATAAGGATCCACCAATGTCATTGTCTATCTGTTATTTTCATGAACCACACCCAGTGTCATTGCATGTGTGTTCTTTTCATGAACCACAACCGGTGTCATTGCATGTGTGTTCTTTTCATGAACCATACCTAGAGTCATTTCATGTTTGTTCCTCTAAACAAACCACATAAGGATCCACCAGTGTTATTGCATGTCTGTTGTTTTCATGAACCACACCCAGTGTTATTGCATGTGTGTTCTTCTAAACAAACCACACAAGGATCCACCAGTGTCATTGCATGTCTGTTCTTTTCATGAACCACACAGAAGGATCCACCAGTGTCATTGCATGTATGTTCTTTTCATGAACCACACCCAATGTCATTGCATGTTTGTTCCTCTAAACAAACCACATAAGGATCCACAAGTGTCATTGCATGTCTATTCTTTTCATGAACCACACCCAGTGTCATTGCATGTCTGTTCTTTTCATGAACCACACATACAGATCCACAAGTGCCATTGCAAGTCTGTTCTTTTCATGAACCACACCCAATGGCATTGCATGTCTATTCTTTTCATGAACCACATAAGGATCCACCAGTGTCATTGCATGTATGTTCTTTTCATGAACTACACCTAGTGTCATTGCATGTGTGTTCTTATAAACAAACCACATAAGGATCCACCAGTGTCATTGCATGTCTGTTCTTTTCATGAACCACACCCAGTGTCAGTGCATGTCTGTTCTTTTCATGAACCACACCCAGTGTCACTGCATCTGAGTTCTTTTCATGAACCACATAAGGATCTACCAGTGTCATTGGATGTGTGTTCTTCTCATGAACCACACGTGGATCCACCGGTGTCATTGCATGTTTGTTCTTTTCATGAACCACACCCAGTGTCATTGCATGTCTATTCTTTTCATGAACCACACCCAGTGTCATTGCATGCGTGTTCTTTTCATTAACCACGGCTAGAGTCATTGCATGTCTATTACTTCCATAAACCACACATGGATCCACCAATGTCAATGCATGTCTGTTATTTTCATGAACCACATCTAGTCTCACTGCATGTCTATTCTTTTCATGAACCACATAAGGATCTACCAGTGTCATTGGATATGTGTCCTTCTCATGAACCACGCGTGGATCCACTGATGTCATTGCATGTATGTGCTTCTAAACAAACCACATAAGGATCCACCAGTGTCATTGCATGTCTGTTCTTTTCATGAACCACACCTTGTTTCATTGCATGTGTGTTCTTCTAAACAAACCACATCAGGATCCACCAGTGTCAATGCATGTCTATTCTTTTCATGAACCACACCGAGTGTCATTGCATGCGTATTCTTTTCATTAACCATAGCTAGAGTCATTGCATGTATGTTACTTCCATAAACCACACATGGATCCACCGATGTCATTGCATGTCTGTTCTTTTCATGAACCACACCAAGTGTCACTGCATGTCAGTTCTTTTCATGAACCACATAAGGATCCACCCAGTGTCATTGTATGTGTGTTCTTCTCATGAACCACACGTGGATCCACTAGTGGCATTGCATGTATGTTCCTCTAAACAAACCACATAAGGATCCACCAGTGTCATTGCATGTCTGTTCTTTTCATGAAGCACACCTAGTGTGATTGCATGTCTATTCTTTTCATGAACCACATAAGGATCTACCAGTGTCATTGCATGTGTGTTCTTCTCATGAACCACACGTGGATCCACCGGTGTCATTGCATGTATGTTCCTCTAAACAAACCACATAAGGATGCACTAGTGTCATTGTGTGTTTGTTCTTTTCATGAACCACACCTAGTGTCATTGCATGTGTGTTCTTCTAAACAAACCACATAAGGATCCACCAGTGTTAATGCCTGTCTGTTCTTTTCATGAACCACACTTGTGTCATTGCATGTGTGTTCTTCTAAAAAACCACATAAGTCATTGCATGTCTGTTCTTTTCATGAACCACACCCGGTGTCATTGCATGTGTGTTCTTTTCATGAACCATATCTAGAGTCATTGCATGTATGTTCCTCTAAACAAACCACATAAGGATCCACCAGTGTCATTGAATGTATGTTCTTTTCATGAACCACACCCAGTGTCATTGCATGTGTGTTCTTCTAAACAAACCACATAAGGATCCACCAGTGTCATTGCATGTTTGTTATTTTCATGAACCACACATAAGGATCCACCAGTGTCATTGCATATCTAATCTTTTCATGAACCACACCCAATGTCATTGCATGTGTGTTCTCCTGACAAACCACATATGGATCCACCAGTGTCATTGCATGTCTATTCTTTTCATGAACCACAGCTAGAGTCCAGAGTGTCATTGGATGTGTGTTTTTCCCATGAACCACACATGGATCCACCAGTGTCATTGCATGTCTGTTCTTTTCATGAATCACATCGAGAGTCATTGCATATCTGTTACTTCCATAAACCACATATGGATCCACCTAGTGTGATTGCATATATGTTCCTCTAAACAAACAACATAAGGATCCACCAGTGTCATTGGATGCGTGTTCTTCTCATGAACCACACATGGATCCACCAGTGCCATTGCATGTTTGTTCCTCTAAACAAACCATTTAGGATCCACCAGTGTCATTGCATGTCTGTTCTTTTCATGAACCACACATAAGGATCCACCAGTGTCATCGCATGTCTGTTCTTTTCATGAACCACACCTAGTGTCATTGCATGTGTGTTCTTTTCATGAACCACAGCTATAGTCATTGGATGTCTATTCTTTTCATGAACCACACCTAGTGTCATTGCATGTCTGTTCTTTTCATGAACCACACCCGGTGTCACTGCATGTCTGTTCTTTTCATGAACCACATAAGGATCTACCAGTGTCATTGGATGTGTGTTCTTCTCATGAAACACACGCGGATCCACCTGTGTCATTGCATGTCTGTTCCTCTAAACAAACCACATAAGGATCCACCAGTGTCATTGCATGTCTGTTCCTCTAAACAAACCACATAAGGATCCACCAGTGTCATTGGAGGTGTGTTCTTTTCATGAACAACACCCATAGTCATTGCATGTGTGTTCTTCTAACCAAACCACATAAGGATCCACCAGTGTCATTGCATGTCTGTTCTTTTCATGAACCACACCCGGTGTCACTATATGTAAGTTCTTTTCATGAACCACATAAGGATCCACCAGTGTCATTGCATATGTGTTCTTCTCATGGACCACACATGGATCCACCGGTGTCATTACATGTCTGTTCTTTTCATGAACCACACATAAGGATCCACTAGTGTCATTGCATGTCTGTTCTTTTCATGAACCACATAAGGATCCACCAGTGTCATTGCATGTTTATTCTTTTCATGAATCACATAAGGATCCACCAGTGTCATTGCATGTCTGTTCTTTTCATGAACCACACCCAGTGTCATTGCATGCGTGTTCTTTTTATTAACCATAGCTAGAGTCATTGCATGTCTGTTACTTCCATAAACCACACATGGGTCCACCGATGTCATTGCATGTCTGTTCTTTTCATGAACCACACCCAGTGTCACTGCATGTATGTTCTTTTCATGAACCACATACGGATCTACCAGTGTCATTGCATGTGTGTTCTTCTCATGAACCACACGTGGATCCACCGGTGTCATTGCATGTATGTTCCTCTAAACAAACCACATAAGGATCCACCAGTGTCATTGCGTGTCTGTTCTTTTCATGAACCACACCCAGTGTCATTGCATGTGTGTTCTTCTAAACAAACCACTTAAGGATCCACAATGTCATTGTCTGTCTGTTCTTTTCATGAACCACACCCAGTGTCATTGCATGTGTGTTCTATTCATGAACCACAACCGGTGTCATTACATGTGTGTTCTTTTCATGAACCATATCTAGATTCATTTCATGTTTGTTCCTCTAAACAAACCACATAAGGATCCACCAGTGTCATTGCATGTCTGTTCTTTTCATGAACCACACTCAGTGTCATTGCATGTGTGTTCTTCTAAACAAACCACATAAGGATCCACGAGTGTCATTGCATGTCTGTTCTTTTCATGAACCACACATAAGGATCCACCAGTGTCATTGCATGTCTGTTCTTTTCATGAACCACACCCAATGTCATTGCAAGTTTGTTCCTCTAAACAAACCACATAAGGATCCACAAGTGTCATTGCATGTCTGTTCTTTTCATGAACCACACCCAGTGTCATTGCATGTCTGTTCTTTTCATGAACCACACATACAGATCCACCAGTGTCATTGCATGTCTGTTCTTCTCATGAACCACACGTGGATCCACCGGTGTCATTGCATGTTTGTTCTTTTCATGAACCACACCCAGTGTCATTGCATGTCTATTCTTTTCATGAACCACACCCAGTGTCATTGCATGCGTGTTCTTTTCATTAACCACGGCTAGAGTCATTGCATGTCTATTACTTCCATAAACCACACATGGATCCACCAATGTCAATGCATGTCTGTTATTTTCATGAACCACATCTAGTCTCACTGCATGTCTATTCTTTTCATGAACCACATAAGGATCTACCAGTGTCATTGGATATGTGTCCTTCTCATGAACCACGCGTGGATCCACTGATGTCATTGCATGTATGTGCTTCTAAACAAACCACATAAGGATCCACCAGTGTCATTGCATGTCTGTTCTTTTCATGAACGACACCTTGTTTCATTGCATGTGTGTTCTTCTAAACAAACCACATCAGGATCCACCAGTGTCAATGCATGTCTATTCTTTTCATGAACCACACCGAGTGTCATTGCATGCGTATTCTTTTCATTAACCATAGCTAGAGTCATTGCATGTATGTTACTTCCATAAACCACACATGGATCCACCGATGTCATTGCATGTCTGTTCTTTTCATGAACCACACCAAGTGTCACTGCATGTCAGTTCTTTTCATGAACCACATAAGGATCCACCCAGTGTCATTGTATGTGTGTTCTTCTCATGAACCACACGTGGATCCACTGGTGGCATTGCATGTCTGTTCCTCTAAACAAACCACATAAGGATCCACCAGTGTCATTGCATGTCTGTTCTTTTCATGAAGCACACCTAGTGTGATTGCATGTCTATTCTTTTCATGAACCACATAAGGATCTACCAGTGTCATTGCATGTGTGTTCTTCTCATGAACCACACGTGGATCCACCGGTGTCATTGCATGTATGTTCCTCTAAACAAACCACATAAGGATGCACCAGTGTCATTGTGTGTCTGTTCTTTTCATGAACCACACCTAGTGTCATTGCATGTGTGTTCTTCTAAACAAACCACATAAGGATCCACCAGTGTTAATGCCTGTCTGTTCTTTTCATGAACCACACCTGTGTCATTGCATGTGTGTTCTTCTAAAAAACCACATAAGTCATTGCATGTCTGTTCTTTTCATGAACCACACCCGGTGTCATTGCATGTGTGTTCTTTTCATGAACCATATCTAGAGTCATTGCATGTCTGTTCCTCTAAACAAACCACATAAGGATCCACCAGTGTCATTGAATGTATGTTCTTTTCATGAACCACACCCAGTGTCATTGCATGTGTGTTCTTCTAAACAAACCACATAAGGATCCACTAGTGTCATTGCATGTCTGTTATTTTCATGAACCACACATAAGGATCCACCAGTGTCATTGCATATCTAATCTTTTCATGAACCACACCCAATGGCATTGCATGTGTGTTCTCCTGACAAACCACATATGGATCCACCAGTGTCATTGCATGTCTATTCTTTTCATGAACCACAGCTAGAGTCCAGAGTGTCATTGGATGTGTGTTTTTCCCATGAACCACACATGGATCCACCAGTGTCATTGCATGTCTGTTCTTTTCATGAATCACATCGAGAGTCATTGCATATCTGTTACTTCCATAAACCACATATGGATCCACCTAGTGTGATTGCATATATGTTCCTCTAAACAAACAACATAAGGATCCACCAGTGTCATTGGATGCGTGTTCTTCTCATGAACCACACATGGATCCACCAGTGCCATTGCATGTTTGTTCCTCTAAACAAACCATTTAGGATCCACCAGTGTCATTGCATGTCTGTTCTTTTCATGAACCACACATAAGGATCCACCAGTGTCATCGCATGTCTGTTCTTTTCATGAACCACACCTAGTGTCATTGCATGTGTGTTCTTTTCATGAACCACAGCTATAGTCATTGGATGTCTATTCTTTTCATGAACCACACCTAGTGTCATTGCATGTCTGTTCTTTTCATGAACCACACCCGGTGTCACTGCATGTCTGTTCTTTTCATGAACCACATAAGGATCTACCAGTGTCATTGTATGTGTGTTCTTCTCATGAAACACACGCGGATCCACCTGTGTCATTGCATGTCTGTTCCTCTAAACAAACCACATAAGGATCCACCAGTGTCATTGCATGTCTGTTCCTCTAAACAAACCACATAAGGATCCACCAGTGTCATTGGAGGTGTGTTCTTTTCATGAACCACACCCACAGTCATTGCATGTGTGTTCTTCTAACCAAACCACATAAGGATCCACCAGTGTCATTGCATGTCTGTTCTTTTCATGAACCACACCCGGTGTCACTATATGTAAATTCTTTTCATGAACCACATAAGGATCCACCAGTGTCATTGCATGTGTGTTCTTCTCATGGACCACACATGGATCCACCGGTGTCATTACATGTCTGTTCTTTTCATGAACCACACATAAGGATCCACTAGTGTCATTGCATGTCTGTTCTTTTCATGAACCACATAAGGATCCACCAGTGTCATTGCATGTTTATTCTTTTCATGAATCACATAAGGATCCACCAGTGTCATTGCATGTCTGTTCTTTTCATGAACCACACCCAGTGTCATTGCATGCGTGTTCTTTTTATTAACCATAGCTAGAGTCATTGCATGTCTGTTACTTCCATAAACCACACATGGGTCCACCGATGTCATTGCATGTCTGTTCTTTTCATGAACCACACCCAGTGTCACTGCATGTATGTTCTTTTCATGAACCACATACGGATCTACCAGTGTCATTGCATGTGTGTTCTTCTCATGAACCACACGTGGATCCACCGGTGTCATTGCATGTATGTTCCTCTAAACAAACCACATAAGGATCCACCAGTGTCATTGCGTGTCTGTTCTTTTCATGAACCACACCCAGTGTCATTGCATGTGTGTTCTTCTAAACAAACCACTTAAGGATCCACAATGTCATTGTCTGTCTGTTCTTTTCATGAACCACACCCAGTGTCATTGCATGTGTGTTCTATTCATGAACCACAACCGGTGTCATTACATGTGTGTTCTTTTCATGAACCATATCTAGATTCATTTCATGTTTGTTCCTCTAAACAAACCACATAAGGATCCACCAGTGTCATTGCATGTCTGTTCTTTTCATGAACCACACTCAGTGTCATTGCATGTGTGTTCTTCTAAACAAACCACATAAGGATCCACCAGTGTCATTGCATGTCTGTTCTTTTCATGAACCACACATAAGGATCCACCAGTGTCATTGCATGTCTGTTCTTTTCATGAACCACACCCAATGTCATTGCAAGTTTGTTCCTCTAAACAAACCACATAAGGATCCACAAGTGTCATTGCATGTCTGTTCTTTTCATGAACCACACCCAGTGTCATTGCATGTCTGTTCTTTTCATGAACCACACATACAGATCCACCAGTGTCATTGCAAGTCTATTCTTTTCGTGAACTACACCCAATGCCATTGCATGTCTGTTATTTTCATGAACCACATAAGGATCCACCAGTGTCATTGCATGTATGTTCTTTTCATGAACCACACCAAGTGTCATTGCATGTGTGTTCTTATAAACAAACCACATAAGGATCCACTAGAGTCATTGCTTGTCTGTTCTTTTCATGAACCACACCCAGTGTCAGTGCATGTCTGTTCTTTTCATGAACCACACCCAGTGTCACTGCATCTGAGTTCTTTTCATGAACCACATAAGGATCTACCAGTGTCACTAGATGTGTGTTCTTCTCATTAACCACACGTGGATCCACCGGTGTCATTGCATGTCTGTTCCTCTAAACAAACCACATAAGGATCCACCAGTGTCATTGCATGTATGTTCTTTTCATGAACCACAGCCAGTGTCATTGCATGCGTGTTCTTTTAATTAACCACGGCTAGAGTCATTGCATGTATGTTACTTCCATAAACCACACATGGATCCACCAATGTCATTGCATGTCTGTTATTTTCATGAACCACACCTAGTGTCACTGCATGTCTATTCTTTTCATGAACCACATAAGGATCTACCAGTGTCATTGGATATGTGTTCTTCTCATGAACCACATGTGGATCCACCGGTGTCATTGCATGTATGTGCCTCTGAACAAACCACATAAGGATCCACCAGTGTCATTGCGTGTCTGTTCTTTTCATGAACCACATAAGGATCCACCAGTGTCATTGGATGTGTGTTCTTCTCATGAACCACACATGAATCCACCGGTGTCATTGCATGTCTATTATTTTCATGAACCACACATAAGGATCCACTAGTGTCATTGCATGTCTGTTCTTTTCATGAACCACATAAGGATCCACTAGTGTCATTGCATGTTTATTCTTTTCATGAATCACATAAGGATCCACCAGTGTCATTGCATGTCTGTTCTTTTCATGAACCACACTCAGTGTCATTGCATGCGTGTTCTTTTTATTAACCACAGCTAGAGTCATTGCATGTCTGTTACTTCCATAAACCACACATCGGTCCACCGATGTCATTGCACGTCTGTTCTTTTCATGAACCACACCCAGTGTCACTGCATGTCTGTTCTTTTCATGAACCACATAAGGATCTACCAGTGTCATTGCATGTGTGTTCTTCTCATGAACCACACGTGGATCTACCGGTGTCATTGCATGTATGTTCCTGTAAACAAACCACATAAGGATCCACCAATGTCATTGCGTGTCTGTTCTTTTCATGAACCACACCCAGTGTCATTGCATGTGTGTTCTTGTAAACAAACCACATAAGGATCCACCAATGTCATTGTCTGTCTGTTCTTTTCATGAACCACACCCAGTGTCATTGCATGTCTGTTCTTTTCATGAACCACAACCGGTGTCATTACATGTGTGTTCTTTTCATGAACCATATCTAGAGTCATTTCATGTTTGTTCCTCTAAACAAACAACATAAGGATCCACCAATGTCATTGCATGTCTGTTCTTTTCATGAACCACACCTTGTGTCATTGCATGTGTGTTCTTCTAAACAAACCACATAAGGATCTACCAGGGTCATTGCATGTCTGTTCTTTTCATGAACCACACATAAGGATCCACCAGTGTCATTGCATGTCTGTTCTTTTCATGAACCACACCCAATGTCATTGCATGTTTGTTCCTCTAAACAAACCACATAAGGATCCACAAGTGTCATTGCATGTCTGTTGTTTTCATGGACCACACATACAGATCCACCAGTGTCATTGCAAGTCTGTTCTTTTCATGAACCACACCCAATGCCATTGCATGTCTGTTCTTTTCATGAACCACATAAGGATCCACCAGTGTCATTGCATGTCTGTTCTTTTCATGAACCACACCCAGTGTCATTGCATGTGTGTTCTTATAAACAAACCACAGAAGGATCCACCAGTGTCATTGCCTGTCGGTTATTTTCATGAACCACACCCAGTGTCAGTGCATGTATGTTATTTTCATGAACCACACCTAGTGTCACTGCATCTGAGTTCTTTTCATGAACCACATAAGGATCTACCAGTGTCATTGGATGTGTGTTCTTCTCATGAACCACACGTGGATCCACCGGTGTCATTGCATGTCTGTTCCTCTAAACAAACCACATAAGGATCCACCAGTGTCATTGCATGTCTGTTCTTTTCATGAACCACACCCAGTGTCATTGCATGCGTGTTCTTTTCATTAACCACGGCTACAGTCATTGCATGTCTGTTACTTCCATAAACCACACATGGATCCACCAATGTCATTGCATGTCTGTTATTTTCATGAACCACACCTAGTGTCACTGCATGTCAGTTCTTTTCATGAACCACATAAGTATATACCAATGTCATTGGATATGTTTTCTTCTCATGAACCACACGTGGATCCACCGGTGTCATTGCATGTATGTGCCTCTAAACAAACCACATAAGGATCCACCAGTGTCATTGCGTATCTGTTCTTTTCATGAACCACACCTAGTTTCATTGCATGTGTGTTCTTGTAGACAAACCACATAAGGATCCACCAGTGTCGATGCATGTCTATTCTTTTCATGAACCACACCGAGTGTCATTGCATGCGTATTCTTTTCATTAACCACATCTAGAGTCATTGCATGTCTGTTACTTCCATAAACCACACATGGATCCACCGATGTCATTGCATGTCTGTTCTTTTCATTAACCACACCCAGTGTCATTGCATGCCAGTTCTTTTCATGAACCACATAAGGATCCACCTAGTGTCATTGGATGTGTGTTCTTCTCAAGAACCACACGTGGATACACCAGTGGCATTGCATGTCTGTTCCTCTAAACAAACCACATAAGGATCCACCAGTGTCATTGCATGTCTGTTCTTTTCATGAAGCACATCCAGTGTCATTGCATGTCTATTCTTTTCATGAACCACATAAGGATCTACCAGTGTCATTGCATGTGTGTTCTTCTCATGAACCACACGTGGATCCACCGGTGTCATTGCATGTATGTTCCTCTAAACAAACCACATAAGGATCCACCAGTGTCATTGCGTGTCTGTTCTTTTCATGAACCACACCCAGTGTCATTGCATTTGCGTTCTTCTCAACAAACCACATAAGGATCCACCAGTGTCATTGCATGTCTGTTCTTTTCATGAACCACACCCGGTGTCATTGCATGTGTGTTCTTCTAAACAAACCACATAAGTCATTGCATGTCTGTTCTTTTCATGAACCACACCCAGTGTCATTGCATGTGTGTTCTTTTCATGAACCATATCTAGAGTCATTGCATGTCTGTTCCTCTAAACAAACCACATAGGATCCACCAGTGTCATTGCATGTCTATTATTTTCATGAACCACACCCAGTGTCATTGCATGCGTGTTCTTTTCATTAACCACAGCTAGAGTCATTACATGTCTGTTACTTCCATAAACCACACATTGATCCACCGATGTCATTGCATGTCTATTCTTTTCATGAACCACACCCAGTGTCACTGCATGTCAGTTCTTTTCATGAACCACATAAGGATCCACCCAGTGTCATTGGACTTGTGTTCTTCTCATGAACCACACGTGGATCCACCGGTGTCATTGCATGTCTGTTCCTCTAAACAAACCACATAAGGATCCACCAGTGTCATTGCATGTCTGTTCTTTTCATGAACCACACCCAGTGTCATTGCATGTGTGTTCTTCTAAACAAACCACATAAGGATCCACCAGTGTCATTGTCTGTCTGTTCTTTTCATGAACCAGACATAAGGATCCACCAGTGTCATTGCATGTATGTTCTTTTCATGAACCACACCCAATGCCATTGCATGTGTGTTCCTCTAAACAAACCACATAAGGATCCACCAGTGTCATTGCATGTCTATTCTTTTCATGAACCACACCCAGTGTCATTGCATGTGTGTTCTTCTAAACAAACCACATAAGGATCCACCAGTGTCATTGCATGTCTGTTCTTTTCATGAACCACACATACGGATCCACCAGTGTCATTGCATGTTTGTTCTTTTCATGAACCACATAAGGATCCACTAGTGTCATTGCATGTCTGTTCTTCTCATGAACCACACATGGATCCACTAGTGTCATTGCATGTTTGTTCCTCTAAACTAACCACATAAGGATCCACCAGTGTCATTGCATGTGTGTTCTTCTAAACAAACCACATGAGGATCCACCAATGTCATTGCCTGTCTGTTCTTTTCATGAACCACACCCAGTGTCATTGCAAATGTGTTCTTTTCATGAACCACACCCGGTGTCATTGCATGCGTGTTCTTTTCATGAACGATATCTAGAGTCATTTCATGTTTGTTCCTCTAAACAAACCACATAAGCATCCACCAGTGTCACTGCATGTATGTTCTTTTCATTAACCACACCTAGTGTCATTACATGTGTGTTCCTCTAAACAAACCACATAAGGATCCACCAGTGTCATTGCATGTCTGTTCTTTTCATGAAGCACATCCAGTGTCATTGCATGTCTATTCTTTTCATGAACCACATAAGGATCTACCAGTGTCATTGCATGTGTGTTCTTCTCATGAACCACACGTGGATCCACCGGTGTCATTGCATGTACGTTCCTCTAAACAAACCACATAAGGATCCACCAGTGTCATTGCGTGTCTGTTCTTTTCATGAACCACACCCAGTGTCATTGCATTTGCGTTCTTCTCAACAAACCACATAAGGATCCACCAGTGTCATTGCATGTCTGTTCTTTTCATGAACCACACCCGATGTCATTGCATGTGTGTTCTTCTAAACAAACCACATAAGTCATTGCATGTCTGTTCTTTTCATGAACCACACCTAGTGTCATTGCATGTGTGTTCTTTTCATGAACCATATCTAGAGTCATTGCATGTCTGTTCCTCTAAACAAACCACATAGGATCCACCAGTGTCATTGCATGTCTATTATTTTCATGAACCACACCCAGTGTCATTGCATGCGTGTTCTTTTCATTAACCACAGCTAGAGTCATTACATGTCTGTTACTTCCATAAACCACACATTGATCCACCGATGTCATTGCATGTCTATTCTTTTCATGAACCACACCCAGTGTCACTGCATGTCAGTTCTTTTTATGAACCACATAAGGAACCACCCAGTGTCATTGGACTTGTGTTCTTCTCATTAACCACACGTGGATCCACCGGTGTCATTGCATGTCTGTTCCTCTAAACAAACCACATAAGGATCCACCAGTGTCATTGCATGTCTGTTCTTTTCATGAACCACACCCAGTGTCATTGCATGTGTGTTCTTCTAAACAAACCACATAAGGATCCACCAGTGTCATTGCCTGTCTATTCTTTTCATGAACCACACATAAGGATCCACCAGTGTCATTGCATGTATGTTCTTTTCATGAACCACACCCAATGCCATTGCATGTGTGTTCCTCTAAACAAACCACATAAGGATCCACCAGTGTCATTGCATGTCTATTCTTTTCATGAACCACACCCAGTGTCATTGCATGTGTGTTCTTCTAAACAAACCACATAAGGATCCACCAGTGTCATTGCATGTCTGGTCTTTTCATGAACCACACATACGGATCCACCAGTGTCATTGCATGTTTGTTCTTTTCATGAACCACATAAGGATCCACTAGTGTCATTGCATGTCTGTTCTTCTCATGAACCACACATGGATCCACTAGTGTCATTGCATGTTTGTTCCTCTAAACTAACCACATAAGGATCCACCAGTGTCATTGCATGTGTGTTCTTCTAAACAAACCACATGATGATCCACCAATGTCATTGCCTGTCTGTTCTTTTCATGAACCACACCCAGTGTCATTGCATATGTGTTCTTTTCATGAACCACACCCGGTGTCATTGCATGTGTGTTCTTTTCATGAACGATATCTAGAGTCATTTCATGTTTGTTCCTCTAAACAAACCACATAAGCATACACTAGTGTCACTGCATGTATGTTCTTTTCATTAACCACACCTAGTGTCATTACATGTGTGTTCTTCTAAACAAACCACATAAGGATCCACCAGTGTTATTGCATGTCTGTTCTTTTCATGAACCACACATAAGGATCCACCAGTGTCATTGCATGTCTGTTCTTTTCATGAACCACGCCCAATGTCATTGCATGTTTGTTCCTCTAAACAAACCACATAAGGATCCACAAGTGTCATTGTGTCTGTTCTTTTCATGAACCACACCCAGTGTCATTGCATGTCTGTTCTTTTCATGAACCACACATACAGATCCACCAGTGTCATTGCAAGTCTGTTCTTTTCATGAACCACACCCAATGCCATTGCATGTCTGTTCTTTTCATGAACCACATAAGGTTCCACCAGTGTCATTGCATGTCTGTTCTTTTCATGAACCACACCCAGTGTCATTGCATGTGTGTTCTTATAAACAAGCCACATAAGGATCCACCAGTGTCATTGCCTGTGTGTTCTTTTCATGAACCACACCCAGTGTCAGTGCATGTCTGTTCTTTTCATGAACCACACCCAGTGTCACTTCATGTGAGTTCTTTTTATGAACCACATAAGGATCTACCAGTGTCATTGGATGTGTGTTCTTCTCATGAACCACACGTGGATCGACCGGTGTCATTGCATGTCTGTTCCTCTAAACAAACCACATAAGGATCCACCAGTGTCATTGCGTGTCTGTTCTTTTCATGAACCACACCCAGTGTCATTGCATTTGCGTTCTTCTCAACAAACCACATAAGGATCCACCAGTGTCATTGCATGTCTGTTCTTTTCATGAACCACACCCGGTGTCATTGCATGTGTGTTCTTCTAAACAAACCACATAAGTCATTGCATGTCTGTTCTTTTCATGAACCACACCCAGTGTCATTGCATGTGTGTTCTTTTCATGAACCATATCTAGAGTCATTCATGTCTGTTCCTCTAAACAAACCACATAAGGATCCACTAGTGTCATTGCATGTCTTTTATTTTCATGAACCACACCCAGTGTCATTGCATGCGTGTTCTTTTCATTAACCACAGCTAGAGTCATTACATGTCTGTTACTTCCATAAACCACACATTGATCCACCGATGTCATTGCATGTCTATTCTTTTCATGAACCACACCCAGTGTCACTGCATGTCAGTTCTTTTCATGAACCACATAAGGATCCACCCAGTGTCATTGGACTAGTGTTCTTCTCATGAACCACACGTGGATCCACCGGTGTCATTGCATGTCTGTTCCTCTAAACAAACCACATAAGGATCCACCAGTGTCATTGCATGTCTGTTCTTTCATGAACCACACCCAGTGTCATTGCATGTGTGTTCTTCTAAACAGACCACATAAGGATCCACCAGTGTCATTGCCTGTCTGTTCTTTTCATGAACCACACATAAGGATCCACCAGTGTCATTGCATGTATGTTCTTTTCACGAACCACACCCAATGCCATTGCATGTGTGTTCCTCTAAACAAACCACATAAGGATCCACCAGTGTCATTGCATGTGTATTCTTTTCATGAACCACACCCAGTGTCATTGCATGTGTGTTCTTCTAAACAAACCACATAAGGATCCACCAGTGTCATTGCATGTTTGTTCTTTTCATGAACCACACATACGGATCCACCAGTGTCATTGCATGTTTGTTCTTTTCATGAACCACACCCAATGTCATTGCATGTCTATTCTTTTCATGAACCACATAAGGATCCACTAGTGTCATTGCATGTCTGTTCTTCTCATGAACCACACATGGATCCACTAGTGTCATTGCATGTTTGTTCCTCTAAACTAACCACATAAGGATCCACCAGTGTCATTGCATGTCTGTTCTTTTCATGAACCACATAAGGATCTACCAGTGTCATTGGATGTGTGTTCTTCTCATGAACCACACGCGGATCCACTGGTGTCATTGCATGTCTATTCCTCTAAACAAACCACATAAGGATCCACCAGTGTCATTGGATGTGTGTTCTTTTCATGAACCACTGATACATTGCAAATGTATCTATAATTTTTGATGCTCCATGCTTGGTTTTATCCACACTTTGGAGTTCTTTTCATATGATTTCTTGGACTAACCTATTAACAAGAGTCACAGTACCAGCTGCCTGTTTTCTGCTGTTTTTGGTTCCGGGAAAGTTAGAAAATGAATATTCTCGGAATTGGACGGGACAAAACCCAAAGTGCCTATTTTTCTAGAAGACTCCAGGAGCCAGAATATGAGACGGAGGAGGGCCAGGGGCTGGCCACATCCCCCCAGGCGCGGGCTGGGCCTGGCCGTGCCAGGGCATGGTGTGGTGGCCCCAGGCACCCCCTCGGTCTCCCTCTTCGCCTATAAGAAGCCTTCTAACCTAAAAACTCCGAGGGTTCGACGTTTTTCCAGAAGGAGTTCCGCTCCGCCACCACCAGATTCCACGAAACAGCACCAGAAACTCCGTTCTGGCACCCTGCCGGGACGGGGAATTGGAGGAGATCATCGCCATCATCATCACCATCGCTTCTCCATCGACCATCCATGTTTCCCCCATCTATGAGTGAGTAATCCCCCGCTGTAGGCTATGGGGATGGTAGGGATTGGATGAGATCGTTCATGTAATGGCATCAGATTGTTAGGGCATGGTGCCTAGTATATTTTATTAGTGCTTTATGACTTTGTTGCGACTTGTTGTGCTTAATTCTTGTCACTACGGCCCGAGTGCCATGATTTCAGATCTGAACGTATTATTGATTCATTATGATAGTATTGTTCCTGGTCTTATCTACAAGTTGTATACACATGGCGTTGTCCGGAACCTATGGCCCCGAAGTGACAGAAATCGGGATAACCGAAAGGGAAAGGCTTTGATGTGAGGATCACATGTGTTCACGGAGTGTTAATGCTTTGCTCCGGTGCTCTATTAAAAGGAGCACCTTAATTGTCAGTAGTTCCCTAGAGGCCCCGCTGCAAACGGGCTGGCAGGACAAAAGATGTTGTGCAAGTTCTCATTGCGAGCACGTATGACTATATATGGAACACATGCCTAGGATTGTCTAGTACTTGGATGCTTTATCTTATTTATCTGCAATTGCCCTATGTTCTGATTGCTATGTGAATTGTCTTGTCCATGCAACGCCGGTCCATCCATCCCTATGCCTACCGCACTCGAATCCCACTGTTTACTGCTTTTGTTACTACCGTCTTTGCTTTACTACTGCTGCTGCTTTACTATTCCTACTACAAAACTGTTGCTACTGATAAGCTACTGTGAGAAAGATTGTTTCCAGGTGCAGCTGAATTGACAACTCAGTTGTTAAGGCTTATAAATATCTTTTGGCTCCCCTTGTGTCGAATCAATAAATTGGGTTTCACTTCCCTCGAAAATACTGCGATACACCCCCTATACTTGTGGGTCATCAAGACTATTTTTTGGCGCCGTTGCCGGGGAGCATAGCTTTATTTATCAAGTCCACTTGGATTCACTATTGTTCAAGCTAAGTTTATTTTCTCCTTGTTTGCTTGTTTCTTTATCAAAAATACAAAAAATTAGTTCCTACTCTAGTTGTTATTTTCGTTGGTCTGTTATTGTCTTGCTTTGTCATGCTTGTTGTCAATGGTTGGTTTCTTCGAAACTGAAGCTTATTGGCAAGGTGGGTTCACGGAAGATCAAAAATATTATTATAAGGAACACTGCTTGTCACAAAAAGGGAAACACTTATGGGAACAAATTGATAGATTGTATACCATTGCTAGAAACGTGTGCTCTACTTATAATGTTACTTATTGCTGTGATGAGTCTTGTTGCAGAAAGAGGTATAAACACCTCCCATTTCAATGTGAGTATAATGATAATGATACCATATCTTCCTATGCTAAAGGAATTTATGACTTTTATGATGCGAAACAAATTGAAGAATTTATTGCTTGGAAGGGTGCTTTTGAACTTGCTAGTTTGTTTGAAAATATTGATGATTCACCTTATAAGTATGAGGTTTATGGTATACTTAAATTTTTCTTTGATAATTACAAGGATGAAAATAGCTATATCCTTGAATATTTTAATAGATGTTTTCCACAAATGGAAGAAACTAATGCCTTGCAGGATCCTATGGAAGAGACTAATGCTTTGCAGGATCCTATGGAAGAAGAAATTGATGAACCTGAAATCTCATTAGATGAAAAAGAGGAGGAGAGTGATGAAAAAAAGGAGGAAGAATGGATTAGCTACCCATGCCTACCTTGTAATGAGAGTAACTCTTTATCCCTTACATTATTTGATTGTCCCCCATGTTTACTAAAGGAGGATGAATGTTATGTTCCTGAGGATTCTTTTGAAGATGTTTATAATAAAGCTCTAGTGCTTGTAGATCATGAAAAGCATGCTTTATGTGATAGTTATATTGTTGAGTTTATTCATGAGGCTACTGAAAATTATTATGAGAGAGGAAAATATGGTTGTAGAAGTTTTCATGGTATTGAAACACCTCTCTATGTGCTGAAAGTTTTGAAGTCACTCTTGTTTTATCTCCCTATGCCTGTCACTTTGTTCTTTGTGAATTTATTTGCATACACGATTCCTATGCATAGGAAGTGGGTTAGACTTAAATGTGTTTTGAATTTGCTTCTTGATGCTCTCTTTTACTTCAACTCATATTTCTTATGTGAGCATCCTCTCAAACTATCATGCCTGAAGATGATAATATGACCATTATTCTTGGGAGACCTTTTCTTAATACTGCAGGAGCTGTTATTAATTATAATCAAGGGAAGGTGACCTTCAATGTTAATGACAAGGAACATATTGTCTATTTCCCCAAGAAGATTGAAATTACTTATGGTTTGAATTCAATTGAACATGTTGAGGGCATTCAAGTTGGAGAAATATATTGTCCCATACCAAGAGAAAAATTTGAAACTATTATGATTGGGACCATTGCTATCAAGGTTGAGGTAACATAATCATTAGTGGAATACAAAGTTTTGTATCATATGAAATTGTTTTGGTAACAAGACCTGATCAACCTTGTTAACAAAAGGATTTCATTGAACAAAACAATGTTTCCACCATGATTATCTCCGCTTACTTCCATTTTATCCATTTTCAGTTTTTGCTTTTGCCTAACTTAAAGGCGTTAAAGAAAAGTACTTGTTGGAAGATAACCCAAGAGTTTTAGTTGAGTCTTGGAACCTTATCCTTTTTTTTGTGCCAAGAGTAACCTCTAATGAGAGTGAAGTAATGATTGGGAAAGTTGCTGTCCCGAAACAGATTTTTGTGCTTCACCGTACAAATTCCTGAGAGAGCTCTATATGTTGGATTGAGCTGTAATCTTTTGTGCTTCTGCCCCAGGTTGTTATCTAAATATAGTTAGTTCAACACTTTTTGATTTGAGCAACAGAAGGTCTTCAAAAAAATCGTCTTTACCTGCTGGTCTGTTTTGACAGATTTCTGCCATTTTCTACATTTGCTTCTTGTTGGTTCCTTCTTGAGTTCTTTTGGGGAATTGAGCTTTTTGAGGGAAGTGATACAGTAGCTAGTGTTCTAATGGAAGTTTATTTGGTGTTAAAACTGAACCTTGAGACTTATTTATCTTAAGTGCACTAATGTTGCTAATGAGATTGTGTGAAGTTTTGTATGAAGGAAATTTTTCAGGTGTATGGAAGGAACGAGTAATGAGATGAAGGATGGACTAAAGCTCAAGCTTGGGGATGCCACGCGTGTCACCCCAAGAAATATCCAAGAAGTACAAGCGTCGAAGCTTGGGGATGCCCAAGGCATCCCCTTCTTCATCAATAAAAATCCTAGGTTTCTTCCAAACGCTTCATTTTTATTGTTTCATGCACAATTTTGTTTTTCTTGGAGCGTCTTCTTTTTCGTTTTTGTTTTGGTTTTAGTTTGCTTGGTTTGCTTAGTTTTCTAAATAAATTGGTTGGACCCCCCTCTTTCTTACATTTGGTTTTCAAATAGTTTGGTTTGGTTTGGAAAAGAGTAGGAAAGTTCATGCCTATGTGGTAAAAAGAGCTTGTTTTTGACTGTGCCTATGCTTTGTCATGCCATGCTTGATATTGTTTTGGCTTTATGCTTAGTATTCTTTGCTGTAGCATGACTTTTTATAAACAATTGAGATTGCTTACTGTGCCTTGGATGAATCATGCGTTGTTTTCGCATATTAAAGCATAGTATAGTGGTATTCTCCTTTGATGCTTTATTTGGGTTGACTTGGCGCATGATCACACCATGTTATGACTATCCAAAGTCACCATAGCCTTTATGATCCTTTAGTTTTCAACTTGTAGTATCACTTTATGCTTTGATCAATGATGTTTTGTCGCTCTGCATGATTATGGCCATTATTGCTCTCTCATTTGTTGCTCCCTTACTGTTGCTAGCCTTCCCCTTCACTGAGTATGTTTTACTCATGTTTCCAACTCCCTAAAACCAAATATTGCCAAAGTGTCCACCATACCTACCTATTAGCATCATTTGCTACTTCCGTACATATTCATTATGCCTTGTTTTCTTACAAATAAAATGTTTGCTTGTTATGAGAAAGTTAGTTAGTAAAGCTCTCACGAACTTGATGGCACACTTTATTTTCTTGCACTTAATAAACCTGAACCATTGCGTCCTTCTTTGTTGCGTATATGCTTGCGCTTTATAAGTTGAAGTTAGCAGAACCATGTATCATGGGGAACGTTTTCAACATTTCATTGGTACTTAGTACCTCGTTGATATCATGTTCTTTTGCTTATGGATCCCGACGGTGTGAAATAAAACTAGAACTTGTAAGATCATGGAGTTTGTATGTATGTTAGAGAAACGCCTGGGCCGCTAGCCTAAGCCATGCCTAATCATGGTGGAAACTTGCAGCATAACCATAATGAGCATTCTATGAAGCATCCTCAATAAAAATCTATGCACATAGTAAATAAAGATCGCTGAGATGCTCATTGTCTGCTTGCCTTGTCATTTTGATTATGGGATAGCTCCTGTATCATGTGCAAGGGGTACCCCGTTAACGGTTCTTAATGATACACATGTACTTACAATGATAAGAGCTTACTCGTGACTGAAGTTGAGTAGCATGAGGATCGGTCTTCGTAAGTAAGGGGCATGAGACTTTGATTTATAACTTGTCAAGCATATCCTCTTAGTTGTGTCACTTTAACCTTAACCACTTAAAGATGCTTATGATAGGGGCAATGAGATCTCAAAGCTAATCAGTACCATACTTTCAGCATTTGGAAGCCTTTCAAACTTTTCAAAACTTGTTCATTTCCTTGTTGAGTCTCCACACATTCTATGAGCACTTTCTTGAGAGCATAGTGGCCATTCTTAGTTCTATGTGCATTGTCCCAAGACTTGTTGATTAATGCATACCTTGATATTGCTTGTTTTAAACTATTTGTATCTAGTCACTCTTGTAAACTTTGAAGGTGTCCTATGCATTTATGTTTGCTACTATATGAGGGACAAGCTGAATGCCACTATGCTATGTTTTCTTTATGTGAAACAAACAAACGTCTTGCAAAGCATTGTTATTCATGAATCTTTTGTTTGTGCCTTTTCATGTTGCATCATAGTTTCTTTGTCTTATTGCTAGAACTTTGTCTTTCATGTTATGATTGAAGTACTATGATCCCAGCTTTCAATGTTTACAAATACTTTGGTCAAGCCTTTGATGGTGCATGTCACCTCAAAAATTATTCTTTCTTTTTATCACTTACCTACTCGAGGACGAGCATGAGTTAAGCTTGGGGATGTTAATACATTGCAAATGTATCTATAATTTTTGATGCTCCATGCTTGGTTTTATCCACTTTCATGTGTTTTGTCCACACTTTGGAGTACTTTTCATATGATTTCTTGGACTAACCTATTAACAAGAGCCACAGTACCAGCTGCCTGTTTTCTGCTGTTTTTGGTTCCAGGAAAGTTAGAAAATGAATATTCTCGGAATTGGACGGGACAAAACCCAAAGTGCCTATTTTTCTAGAAGACTCCAGGAGCCAGAATACGAGACGGAGGAGGGCCAGGGGCTGGCCACATCCCCCCCAGGCGCGGGCTGGGCCTGGCCGTGCCAGGGCATGGTGTGGTGGCCCCAGGCACCCCCTCGGTCTCCCTCTTCGCCTATAAGAATCCTTCTGACCTAAAAACTCCGAGGGTTCGATGTTTTCCAGAAGGAGTTCCGCTCCGCCGCCACCACCAGATTCCACGAAATAGCACTAGAAACTCCGTTCTGGCACCCGGCCGGGACGGGGAATTGGAGGAGATCATTGCCATCATCATCACCATTGCTTCTCCATCGACCATTCATGTTTCCCCCATCTATGAGTGAGTAATCCCCCGCTGTAGGCTATGGGGATGGTAGGGATTGGATGAGATCGTTCATGTAATGGCATCAGATTGTTAGGGCATGGTGTCTAGTATCTTTTATTACTAATTTATGACTTTGTTGCGACTTGTTGTGCTTAATGCTTGTCACTAGGGCCCGAGTGCCATGATTTCAGATCTGAACGTATTATTGATTCATTATGATAGTATTGTTTCTGGTCTTATCTACAAGTTGTATACATATGTCGTTGTCCGGAACCTATGGCCCCGAAGTGACAGAAATCGGGATAACCGGAAGGGAAAGGCTTTGATGTGAGGATCACATGTGTTCACGGAGTGTTAATGTTTTGCTCCGGTGCTCTATTAAAAGGAGCACCTTAATTGCAGTAGTTCCCTAGAGGCCCCGCTGCAAACGGGCTGGCAGGACAAAAGATGTTGTGCAAGTTCTCATTGCGAGCACGTATGACTATATATGGAACACGTGCCTAGGATTGTTTAGTACTTGGATGCTTTATCTTATTTATCTGCAATTGCCCCATGTTCTGATTGCTATGTGAATTGTCTTGTCCATGCAACGCCCGTCCATCCATCCCTATGCCTACCGCACTCGAATCCCACTGTTTACTACTTTTGTTACTACTGTCTTTGCTTTACTACTGCTGTTGCTTTACTATTCGTGCTACAAAACTGTTGCTACTGATAAACTGCTATGAGCAAGATTGTTTCCAGGTGCAGCTGAATTGACAACTCAGTTGTTAAGGCTTATAAATATTCTTTGGCTCCCCTTGTGTCGAATCAATAAATTGGGTTTCACTTCTCTCGAAAATACTGCGATACACCCCCTATACTTGTGGGTCATAAACCACACCCAGTGTCATTGCATGTGTGTTCTTCTAAACAAACCACATAAGTCATTACATGTCTGTTCTTTTCATGAACCACAGCCGGTGTCATTGCATGTGTGTTCTTTTCATGAACCATATCTAGAGTCATTGCATGTCTGTTCCTCTAAACAAACCACATAAGGATCCACCAGTGTCATTGCATGTCTGTTCTTTTCATGAACCACACATAAGGATCCACCAGTGTCATTGCATGTCTGTTCTTTTCATGAACCACACCCAATGTCATTGCATGTGTGTTCTCCTGACAAACCACATATGGATCCACCAGTGTCATTGCATGTCTGTTCTTTTCATGAACCATAGCTAGAGTCCACCAGTGTCATTGGATGTGTGTTCTTCCCATGAACCACACATGGATCCACTAGTGTCATTGCATGTCTGTTCTTTTCATGAATCACAGCTAGAGTCATTGCATGTCTGTTACTTCCATAAACCACATATGGATCCACCTAGTGTGATTGCATGTAAGTTCCACTAAACAAACCACATAAGGATCCACCAGTGTCATTGGATGTGTGTTCTTATCATGAACCACACATGGATCCACCAGTGTCATTGCATGTTTGTTCCTCTAAACAAACCACATAAGGACCCACCAGTGTCATTGCATGTCTGTTCTTTTCATGAACCACACATAAGTATCCAGTAGTGTCATTGCATGTCTATTCTTTTCATGAACCACACCCAGTGTCATTGCATGTGTGTTCTATTCATGAACCACATCTAGTGTCATTGGATGTCTATTCTTTTCATGAACCACACCTAGTGTTTCATGTCTATTCTTTTCATGAACCACACCCGGTGTCACTGCATGTCTGTTCTTTTCATGAACCACATAAGGATCTACCAGTGTCATTGGATGTGTGTTCTTCTCATGAACCACACGTGGATCCACGGTGTCATTGCATGTCTGTTCCTCTAAACATACCACATATGGATCCACCAGTGTCATTGGATGTGTGTTCTTTTCATGAACCACACCCAGAGTCATTGCATGTGTGTTCTTCTAAACAAACCACATGAGGATCCACTAGTGTCATTGTATGTCTGTTCTTTTCATGAACCACACCCAGTGTCACTGCATGTAAGTTCTTTTCATGAACCACATAAGGATCCACCAGTGTCATTGGATGTGTGTTCTTCTCATGAACCACACATGGATCCACCGGTGTCATTGCATGTCTGTTCTTTTCATGAACCACACATAAGGATCCACTCGTGTCATTGCATGTCTGTTCTTTTCATGAACCACATAAGGATCCACCAGTGTCATTGCATGTTTGTTCTTTTCATGAATCACATAAGGATCCACCAGTGTCATTGCATGTCTGTTCTTTTCATTAACCACACCCAGTATCATTGCATGCGTGTTCTTTTCATTAACCACAGCTAGAGTCATTACATGTCTGTTACTTCCATAAACCACACATGGGTCCACCGATGTCATTGCATGTCTATTCTTTTCATGAACCACACCCAATGTCACTGCATGTCTATTCTTTTCATGAACCACATAAGGATCTACCAGTGTCATTGCATGTGTGTTCTTGTCATGAACCACACGTGGATCCACCGGTGTCATTGCTTGTATGTTCCTCTAAACAAACCACATAAGGATCCACCAGTGTCATTGCATGTCTGTTCTTTTCATGAACCACACCCAGTGTCATTGCAGGTGTGTTCTTCTAAACAAACAACATAAGGATCCACCAGTGTCATTGCATGTCTGTTCTTTTCATGAACCACAGATAAGGATCCACAAGTGTCATTGCATGTCTGTTCTTTTCATGAACCACACCCAATGTCATTGCATGTGTGTTCTCCTAACAAACCGCATATGGATCCACCAGTGTCATTGCATGTCTGTTCTTTTCATGAACCACAGCTAGAGTCCACCAGTGTCATTGGATGTGTGTTCTTCCCATGAACCACACATGGATCCACCAGTGTCATTGCATGTCTGTTCTTTTCATGAATCACAGCTAGAGTCATTGCATGTCTGTTACTTCCATAAACCACATATGGATCCACCTAGTGTGATTGCATGTAAGTTCCTCTAAACAAACCACATAAGGATCCACCAGTGTCATTGGATGTGTGTTCTTATCATGAACCACACATGGATCCACCAGTGTCATTGCATGTTTGTTCCTCTAAACAAACCACATAAGGATCCACCAGTGTCATTGCATGTCTGTTCTTTTCATGAACCACACATAAGGATCCAGTAGTGTCATTGCATGTCTATTCTTTTCATGAACCACACCCAGTGTCAATGCATGTGTGTTCTTTTCATGAACCACAGCTGGAGTCATTGGATTTCTATTATTTTCATGAACCACACCTAGTGTGTCATGTCTATTCTTTTCATGAACCACAACCGGTGTCACTGCATGTCTGTTCTTTTCATGAACCACATAAGGATCTACCAGTGTCATTGGATGTGTGTTCTTCTCATGAACCACACGCGGATCCACCTGTGTCATTGCATGTCTGTTCCTCTAAACAAACCACATAAGGATCCACCAGTGTCATTGTATGTCTGTTCCTCTAAACAAACCACATAAGGATCCACCAGTGTCATTGGAGGTGTGTTCTTTTCATGAACCACACCCACAGTCATTGCATGTGTGTTCTTCTAACCAAACCACATAAGGATCCACCAGTGTCATTGCATGTCTGTTCTTTTCATGAACCACACCCGGTGTCACTATATGTAAGTTCTTTTCATGAACCACATAAGGATCCACCAGTGTCATTGCATGTGTGTTCTTCTCATGGACCACACATGGATCCACCGGTGTCATTGCATGTCTGTTCTTTTCATGAACCACACATAAGGATCCACTACTGTCATTGCATGCCTGTTCTTTTCATGAACCACATAAGGATCCACCAGTGTCATTGCATGTCTGTTCTTTTCATGAACCACACCCGGTGTCACTGCATGTCTGTTCTTTTCATGAACCACATAAGGATCTACCAGTGTCATTGGATGTGTGTTATTCTCATGAACCACACGTGGATCCACGGTGTCATTGCATGTATGTTCCTCTAAACAAACCACATAAGAATCCACCAGTGTCATCGGATGTGTGTTCTTTTCATGAACCACACCCAGAGTCATTGCATGTGTGTTCTTCTAAACAAACCACATAAGGATCCACCAGTGTCATTGCATGTCTGTTCTTTTATGAACCACACCCGGTGTCACTGCATGTAAGTTCTTTTCATGAACCACATAAGGATCCACCTGTGTCATTGGATGTGTGTTCTTCTCATGAACAACACATGGATCCACCGGTGTCATTGCATTCTGTTCTTTTCATGAACCACACATAAGGATCCACTAGTGTCATTGCATGTCTATTCTTTTCATGAACCACATAAGGATCCACCAGTGTCATTGCATGCTTCTTCTTTTCATGAATCACATAAGGATCCACCAGTGTCATTGCATGTCTGTTCTTTTCATGAACCACACCCAGTGTCATTGCATGCGTGTTCTTTTCATTAACGACAGCTAGAGGCATTGCATGTATGTTATTTCCATAAACCACAGATGGGTCCACCGATGTCATTGCATGTCTGTTCTTTTCATGAACCACACCCAATGTCATCGCATGTCTGTTCTTTTCATGAACCACATAAGTATCTACCAGTGTCATTGGATGTGTGTTCTTCTCATGAACCACACGTGGATCCACCGGTGTCATTGCATGTATGTTCCTCTAAACAAACCACATAAGGATCCAACTGTGTCATTGCATGTCAGTTCTTTTCATGAACCACACCCAGTGTCACTGCATGTCAGTTCTTTTCATCAACCACATAAGGATCTACCAGTGTCATTGGATGTGTGTTCTTCTCATGAACCACACGTGGATCCACCGGTGTCATTGCATGTATGTTCCTCTAAACAAACCACATAAGGATCCAACTGTGTCATTGCGTGTCTGTTCTTTTCATGAACCACACCTAGTGTTATTGCATGTGTGTTCTTCTAAACAAACCACATAAGGATCCACCAATGTCATTGCATGTCTGTTCTTTTCATGAACCACACCTAGTGTTATTGCATGTGTGTTCTTCTAAAGAAACCACATAAGTCATTGTATGTCTGTTCTTTTCATGAACCACACCCGGTGTCATTGCATGTGTGTTCTTTTCATGAACCATATCTAGAGTCATTTCATGTTTGTTCCTCTAAACAAACCACATAAGGATCCACCAGTGTCATTGCATGTCTGTTCTTTTCATGAACCACACCCAATGTCATTGAATGTGTGTTCTTCTAAACAAACCACATAAGGATCCACCAGTGTCATTGCATGTGTGTTCTTTTCATGAACCACACATAAGAATCCACAAGTGCCATTGCATGTCTGTTCTTTTCATGAACCACACCCAATGTCATTGCATGTTTGTTCCTCTAAACAAACCACATAAGGATCCACCAGTGTCATTGCATGTCTGTTCTTTTCATGAACCACACCCAGTGTCATTGCATGTCTGTTCTTTTCATGAACCACACATACGGATCCACTAGTGTCATTGGAAGTCTGTTCTTTTCACGAACCACACCCAATGCCATTGCATGTCTGTTCTTTTCATGAACCACATAAGGATCCACCAGTGTCATTGCATGTCTTTTCTTTTCATGAACAACACCCAGTGTCATTGCATGTGTGTTCTTATAAACAAACCACATAAGGATCCACCAGTGTTATTGCGTGTCTGTTCTTTTCATGAACCATGCCCAATGTCAGTGCATGTCTGTTCTTTTCATGAACCACACCCAGTGTCACTGCATGTCAGTTCTTTTCATGAACCACATAAGGATCTACCAGTGTCATTGGATGTGTGTTCTTCTCATGAACCACACGTGGATCCACCGGTGTCATTGCATGTCTGCTCCTCTAACTAAACCACATAAGGATCCAGCAGTGTCATTCCCGGTCTGTTCTTTTCATGAACCACACCCAGTGTCATTGCATGCGTGTTCTTTTCATTAACCATAGCTAGAGTCATTGCATGTCCGTTACTTCCATAAACCACACATGGATCCACCGATGTCATTGCATATTTGTTCTTTTCATGAACCACACCAAGTGTCACTATATGTATATTCTTTTCATGAACCACATAAGGATCTACCAGTGTCATTGGATGTGTGTTCTTCTCATGAACCACACGTGGATCCACCGGTGTCATTGCATGTATGTTCCTCTAAACAAACCACATAAGGATCCACCAGTGTCATTGTGTGTCTGTTCTTTTCATGAACCACACCAGTGTCATTGCATGTGTGTTCTTCTAAACAAACCACATAAGGATCCACCAATGTCATTCCCTGTCTGTTCTTTTCATGAACCACACCCAGTGTCATTGCTTGCGTGTTCTTTTCATTAACCACAGCTAGAGTCATTGCATGTCTATTACTTCCATAAACCACACATGGATCCACCGATGTCATTGCATGTCTGTTCTTTTTCATGAACCACACCCAGTGTCACTGCATGTCAGTTCTTTTGATGAACCACATAAGGATCCACCCAGTGTCATTGGATGTGTGTTCTTCTCATGAACCACACGTCGATCCACCGGTGTCATTGCATGTTTGTTCCTCGAAACAAACCACATAAGGATCCACCAGTGTCATTGCATGTCTGTTCTTTTCATGAACCACACCTAATGTCATTGCATGTCTGTTCTTTTCATGAACCACATAAGGATCTACCAGTGTCATTGCATGTGTGTTCTTCTCATGAACCACATGTGGATCCACCGGTGTCATTGCATGTATGTTCCTCTAAACAAACCACATAAGGATCCACAAGTGTCATTGCGTGTCTGTTCTTTTCATGAACCACACCTAGTGTCACTGCATGTGTGTTCTTCTAAACAAACCACATTAGGATCCACTAGTGTCATTGACTATCTGTTCTTTTCATGAACCACACCCAGTGTCATTGCATGTGTGTTCTTCTAAACAAACCACATAAGTCATTGCATGTCTGTTCTTTTCATGAACCACACCTGGTGTCATTGCATGTGTGTTCTTTTCATGAACCATATCTAGAGTCATTGCATGTCTGTTCCTCTAAACAAACCACATAAGGATCCACTAGTGTCATTCCCGGTCTGTTCTTTTCATGAACCACACCCAGTGTCATTGCATGCGTGTTCTTTTCATTAACCATAGCTAGAGTCATTGCATGTCTGTTACTTCCATAAACCACACATGGATCCACCGATGTCATTGCATGTTTGTTCTTTTCATGAACCGCACCAAGTGTCACTATATGTCTATTCTTTTCATGAACCACATAAGGATCTACCAGTGTCATTGGATGTGTGTTCTTCTCATGAACCACACGTGGATCCACCGGTGTCATTGCATGTATGTTCCTCTAAACAAACCACATAAGGATCCACCAGTGTCATTGTGTGTCTGTTCTTTTCATGAACCACACCTAGTGTCATTGCATGTGTGTTCTTCTAAACAAACCACATAAGGATCCACCAATGTCATTCCATGTCTGTTCTTTCATGAACCACACCCAGTGTCATTGCATGCGTGTTCTTTTCATTAACCACAACTAGAGTCATTGCATGTCTGTTACTTCCATAAACCACACATGGATCCACCGATGTCATTGCATGTCTGTTCTTTTTCATGAACCACACCCAGTGTCACTGCATGTTAGTTCTTTTGATGAACCACATAAGTATCCACCCAGTGTCATTGGATGTGTGTTCTTCTCATGAACCACACGTGGATCCACCGGTGTCATTGCATGTTTGTTCCTGTAAACAAACCACATAAGGATCCACCAGTGTCATTGCATGCCTGTTCTTTTCATGAACCAAACCTAATGTCATTGCATGTCTGTTCTTTTCATGAACCACATAAGGATCTACCAGTGTCATTGCATGTGTGTTCTTCTTATGAACCACATGTGGATCCACCGGTGTCATTGCATGTATGTTCCTCTAAACAAACCACATAAGGATCCACAAGTGTCATTGCGTGTCTGTTCTTTTCATGAACCACACCTAGTGTCACTGCATGTGTGTTCTTCTAAAGAAACCACATTAGAATCCACCAGTGTCATTGACTATCTGTTCTTTTCATGAACCACACCCAGTGTCATTGCATGTGTGTTCTTCTAAACAAACCACATAAGTCATTGCATGTCTGTTCTTTTCATGAACCACACCCGGTGTCATTGCATGTGTGTTCTTTTCATGAACCATATCTAGAGTCATTGCATGTCTGTTCTTTTAATGAACCACACCCAGTGTCACTACATGTCAGTTCTTTTCATGAACCACATAAAGATCCAGCCAGTGTCACTGGATTTGTGTTCTTCTCATGAACCACACATGGATCCACCGGTGTCATTGCATGTCTGTTCCTCTAAACAAACCACATAAGGATCCACCAGTGTCATTGCATGTCTGTTCTTGTCATGAACCACACCTAGTGTCATTGCATGTGTGTTCTTCTAAACAAACCACATAAGGATCCACCAGTGTCATTGCCTGTCTGTTCTTTTCATGAACCACACATAAGGATCCACCAGTGTCATTGCATGTCTGTTTTTTCATGAACCACACCCAATGTCATTGCATGTGTGTTCCTCTAAACAAACCACATAAGGATCCACCAGTGTCATTGCATGTCTATTCTTTTCATGAATCACACCCAGTGTCATTGCATGTGTGTTCTTCTAAACAAACCACATAAGGATCCACTAGTGTCATTGCATGTATGTTCTTTTCATGAACCACACATACGGATCCACCATTGTCATTGCATGTTTGTTATTTTCATGAACCACACCCAATGTCATTGCATGTCTGTTCTTCTCATGAACCACACATGGATCCACCAATGTCATTGCATGTCTCTTCTTTTCATGAACCACACATAAGGATCCAACAGTGTCATTGCATGTCTGTTCTTTTCATGAACCACACCTAGTGTCAGTGCATGTGTGTTCTTTTCATGAACCACATCTAGAGTCATTGGATGTCTATTGTTTTCATGAACCACACCCAGTGTCATTGCATATCTGTTCTTTTCATGAACCACACCCGGTGTCACTACATGTCTGTTCTTTTCATGAACCACATAAGGATCTACCAGTGTCATTCGATGTGTGTACTTCTCATGAAGCACACGTGGATCCACTGGTGTCATTGCATGTCTGTTCCTCTAAACAAACCACATAAGGATCCACCAGTGTCATTGCATGTCCGTTCTTTTCATGAACCACACCCGGTGTCATTGCATTTGTGTTCTTTTGATGAACCATATCTAGAGTCATTGCATGTCTGTTCCTCTAAACAAAACACATAAGGATCCACCATTGTCATTGCATGTCTGTTCTTTTCATGAACCACACCCAGTGTCATTGCATGCGTGTTCTTCTAAACAAACCACATAAGGATCCACCAGTGTCATTGCCTGTCTGTTCTTTTCATGAACCACACCCAGTGTCATTGCATGTGTGTTCTTTTCATGAACCACATAAGGATCTACCAGTGTCATTGCATGTGTGTTCTTCTCATGAACCACACGTGGATCCACTGGTGTCATTGCATGTATGTTCCTCTAAACAAACCACATAAGGATCCACTAGTGTCATTGCGTGTCTGTTCTTTTCATGAACCATACCAAGTGTCATTGCATGTGTGTTATTTTAAACAAACCACATAAGGATCCACCAGTGTCATTGCCTGTCTGTTCTTTTCATGAACCACACCCAGTGTCATTGCATGTGTGTTCTTCTAAACAAACCACATAAGTCATTGCATGTCTGTGCTTTTCATGAACCACTCCCGATGTCATTTCATATGTGTTCTTTTCATTAACCATATCTAGAGTCATTGCATGTGTGTTCTTCTAAACAAACCACATAAGGATCCACCAGTGTCATTGCATGTTTGTTCTTTTCATGAACCACACAGACGGATCCACCAGTGTCATTGCATATCTATTCTTTTCATGAACCACACCCGGTGTCACTACATGTCTGTTCTTTTCATGAACCACATAAGGATCTACCAGTGTCATTCGATGTGTGTTCTTCTCATGAAGCACACGTGGATCCACTGTCATTGCATGTCTGTTCCTCTAAACAAACCACATAAGGATCCACAAGTGTCATTGGATATGTGTTCTTTTCATGAACCACACCCAGTGTCATTGCATGTGTGTTCTTCTAAACAAACCATATAAGGATCCACCAGTGTCACTGCATGTCTGTTCTTTTCATGAACCACACCCGATGTCACTGCATGTAAGTTCTTTTCATGAACCACATAAGGATCCACCAGTGTCATTGGATGTGTGTTCTTCTCATGAACCACACGTGGATGCACCGGTGTCATGGCATGTATGTTCTTTTCATGAACCACACATAAGGATCCACCCGTGTCATTGCATGTCTGTTCTTTTCATGAACCACATAAGGATCCACCAGTGTCATTGCATGTCTTTTCTTTTCATGAACCACATAAGGATCCACTCGTGTCATTGCATGTCTGTTCTTTTCATGAACCACACCAAGTGTCATTGCATGCGTGTTCTTTTCATTAACCACAGCTATAGTCATTGCATGTATGTTACTTCCATAAACCACACATGGATCCACCGATGTCATTGCATGTCTGTTCTTTTCATGAACCACATCCAGTGTCACTGCATGTCCGTTCTTTTCATGAACCACATAAGGATCTACTAGTGTCATTGCATGTGTGTTCTTCTCATGAACCACACGTGGATCCACTGATCTCATTGCATGTATGTTCCTCTAAACAAACCACATAAGGATCCACCAGTGTCATTGCGTGTCTGTTCTTTTCATGAACCACACCCAGTGTCATTGCATGTGTGTTCTTTTAAACAAACCACGTAAGGATCCACCAGTGTCATTGCCTGTCTGTTCTTTTCATGAACCACACCCAGTGTCATTGCATGTGTGTTCTTCTAAACAAACCACATAAGTCATTACATGTCTGTGCTTTTCATGAACCACTCCCGATGTCATTTCATGTGTGTTCTGTTCATTAACCATATCTAGAGTCATTGCATGTCTGTTCCTCTAAACAAACCACATAAGGATCCACCAGTGTCATTGCATGTCTGTTCTTTTCATGAACCACACCCAGTGTCATTGCATGTGCATTCTTCTAAACAAACCACATAAGGATCCATAGTGTCACTGCCTATCTGTTCTTTTCATGATCCACACATAAGGATCCACCAGTGTCATTGCATGTCTGTTCTTTTCATGAACCACACCCAATGTCATTGCATGTGTTTTCCTCTAAACAAACCACATAAGGATCCACCAGTGTCATTGGATGTCTGTTCTTTTCATGAACCACACCCAATGTCATTGCATGTGTGTTCTTCTAAACAAACCACATAAGGATCCAACAGTGTCATTGCATGTCTGTTCTTTTCATGAACCACACATACGGATCCACCAGTGTCTTTGCATGTCTGTTCTTTTCATGAACCACATCCAGTGTCTTTGCATGTCTGTTCTTTTCATGAACCACATAAGGATCTACCAGTGTCATTGCATGTGTGTTCTTCTCATGAACCACACGTGGATCCATTGGTGTCATTGCATGTATGTTCCTCTAAACAAACGACATAAGGATCCACTAGTGTCATTGTGTGCCTGTTCTTTTCATGAACCACACCAAGTGTTATTGCATGTGTGTTCTTCTAAACAAACCACATAAGGATCCACCTGTGTCATTGCCTATCTGTTCTTTTCATGAACCACACCCAGTGTCATTTCATGTGTGTTCTTCTAAAAAACGACATAAGTCATTGCATGTCCGTTCTTTTCATGAACCACACCCGGTGTCATTGCATTTGTGTTCTTTTGATGAACCATATCTAGAGTCATTGCATGTCTGTTCCTCTAAACAAAACACATAAGGATCCACCAGTGTCATTGCATGTCTGTTCTTTTCATGAACCACACCCAGTGTCATTGCATGCGTGTTCTTCTAAACTAACCACATAAGGATCCACCAGTGTCATTGCCTGTCTGTTCTTTTCATGAACCACACCCAGTGTCATTGCATGTGTGTTCTTTTCATGAACCACATAAGGATCTACCAGTGTTATTGCATGTGTGTTCTTCTCATGAACCACACGTGGATCCACTGGTGTCATTGCATGTATGTTCCTCTAAACAAACCACATAAGGATCCACTAGTGTCATTGCGTGTCTGTTCTTTTCATGAACCACACCAAGTGTCATTGCATGTGTGTTCTTTTAAACAAACCACATAAGGATCCACCAGTGTCATTGCCTGTCTGTTCTTTTCATGAACCACACCCAGTGTCATTGCATGTGTGTTCTTCTAAACAAACCACATAAGTCATTGCATGTCTGTGCTTTTCATGAACCACTCCCGATGTCATTTCATATGTGTTCTTTTCATTAACCATATCTAGAGTCATTGCATGTATGTTCCTCTAAACAAACCACATAAGGATCCACCAGTGTCATTGCATGTCTATTCTTTTCATGAACCACACCCAGTGTCATTGCATGTGTACTCTTCTAAACAAACCACATAAGGATCCACAATGTCATTGCCTGCCTATTCTTTTCATGATCCACACATAAGGATCCACCAGTGTCATTGCATGTCTGTTCTTTTCATGAACCACACCCAATGTCATTGCATGTGTTTTCCTCTAAACAAACCACATAAGGATCCACCAGTGTCATTGGATGTCTGTTCTCTTCACGAACCACACCTAGTGTCATTGCATGTGTGTTCTTCTAAACAAACCACATAAGGATCCACCAGTGTCATTGCATGTTTGTTCTTTTCATGAACCACACAGACGGATCCACCAGTGTCATTGCATGTCTGTTCTTTTCATGAACCACACCAGTGTCTTTGCATGTCTGTTCTTTTCATGAACCATATCTAGAGTCATTGCATGTCTGTTCCTCTAAACAAACCACATAAGGATCCACCAGTGTCATTGTATGTCTGTTCTTTTCATGAACCACACCCAGTGTCATTGCATGCGTGTTCTTTTCATTAACCACAGCTAGAGTCATTGCATGTATGTTACTTCCATAAACCACACATGGATCCACCGATATCATTGCATGTCTATTCTTTTCATGAACCACACCCAGTGTCACTGCATGTCAGTTCTTTTCATGAACCACATAAGGATCCACCCAGTGTCATTGGATTTGTGTTCTTCTCATGAACCACACGCGTATCCACCGGTGTCATTGCATGCCTGTTCCTCTAAACAAACCACATAAGGATCCACCAGTGTCATTGCATGTCTATTCTTTTCATGAATCATACATAAGGATCCACCAGTGTCATTGCATGTCTGTTCTTTTCATGAACCACATAAGGATCCACCAGTGTCATTGCATGTCTGTTCTTTTCATGAACCACATAAGGATCCACCCATGTCATTGCATGTCTGTTCTTTTCATGAACCACACCAAGTGTCATTGCATGCGTGTTCTTTTCATTAACCACACCTAGAGTCATTGCATGTCTGTTACTTCCATAATCCACACATGGATCCACCAATGTCATTGCATGTCTGTTCTTTTCATGAACCACACCCAGTGTCACTGCATGTCTGTCCTTTTCATGAACCACATAAGGATCTACCAGTGTCATTGCATGTGTGTTCTTATCATGAACCACACGTGGATCCACCGGTGTCATTTCATGTGTGTTCCTCTAAACAAACATAAGGATCGTTTGGTGTCATTGCGTGTCTGTTCTTTTCATGAACCACACCCAGTGTCATTGCATGTGTGTTCTTCTAAACAAACTACATAAGGATCCACCAGTGTCATTGCCTGTTTGTTCTTTTCATGAACCACACCTAGTGTCTGTGCATGTCTGTTTTTTTCATAAACCACACACCAGTGTCACTGCATGTCAGTTCTTTTCATGAACCACATAAGGATCTACCAGTGTTATTGGATGTGTGTTCTTCTCATGAACCACACTAGGATCCACCGGTGTCATTACATTTTTGTTCCTCTAAACAAACCACATAAGGATCCACCAGTGTCATTGTGTGTCTGTTCTTTTCATGAACCACACCCAGTGTCATTGCATGTGTGTTCTTATAAACAAACCACATAAGGATCCACCAGTGTAATTGCTTGTCTGTTCTTTTCATGAACCACACCTAGTGTCATTGCATGCGTGTTCTTTTCATTAACCACAGCTAGAGTCATTGCATGTCTGTTACTTCCATAAACCACACATGGATTCACCGATGTCATTGCATGTCTGTTCTTTTCATGAACCACACCCAGTGTCACTACATGTCAGTTCTTTTCATGAACCACATAAGGATCCACCTAGTGTCATTGGATGTGTGTTCTTCTCATGAACCACACGTGGATCCACCGGTGTCATTGCATGTCTGTTCCTCTAAACAAACCACATAAGGATCCACCAGTGTCATTGTGTGTCTGTTCTTTTCATGAACCACACCCAGTGTCATTGCATGTGTGTTCTTATAAACAAACCACATAAGGATCCACCAATGTAATTGCTTGTCTGTTCTTTTCATGAACCACACCTAGTGTCATTGCATGTGTGTTCTTTTCATTAACCACAGCTAGAGTCATTGCATGTCTGTTACTTCCATAAACCACACATGGATCCACCGATGTCATTGCATGTCTGTTCTTTTCATGAACCACACCCAGTGTCACTACATGTCAGTTCTTTTCATGAACCACATAAGGATCCACCTAGTGTCATTGGATGTGTGTTCTTCTCATGAACCACACGTGGATCCACCGGTGTCATTGCATGTCTGTTCCTCTAAACAAACCACATAAGGATCCACCAGTGTCATTGCATGTCTGTTCTTTTCACGAACCACACCCAGTGTCATTGCATGTCTGTTCTTTTCATGAACCCACTACTAGGAAATAGCCTATAGATAGACAAGATGTTCAGTGGCACATATGCCAAACTATGCGCCACAGGAAAACATCAGTGGCGCACCAGAAAGCATGCGCCACAGAAGATTGGAAGTTCCGTGGCGCATTGTCCATAACATGCGCCACAGAAGATTGGTGGGACCCGCCGGCCAGGGTGTCATGATCCAAGTTCTGTGGCGCATTCTGAAATATGCGCCACAGAAGAGGCAACTTCTGTGGCGCATATTTCCTCATGCGCCACGGAACATGGAGGGGGGCCCCACCACAGAATCTAATTCACCCAAGTTCTGTGGCGCATGTTGGCATATGCGCCATAGATGTGTTTCACTTCTATGGCGCATAAGTCCAACATGCGCCACAGAACTTGGAGGTGGGCCCCACACAGGGAATCTTATTCACCCACTTCTGTGGCGCATATGGACTTATGCGCCACAGAAGTTTCAGCATTTGTGGCGCATTTCCTCCATATGCGCCACAGATGAGGGCGTCCAGATCCATGTTAAAAAGGTGACAAGAGCTAGCTTTCTTATCTATCTATCCACCACCACCCATTTCATATCTCTACCTCCTCCCGACTCGTCTTTCTCCTTCCTCACACCCCATCTTGCCCATAGTTTCTCCATTTTCTTATATCTAAACCTACTTTAATCCATAGATTGGTAAGTGGAAGCTTCGCTCCAACTTATAGATCTAAAAGTTCCTTACTTTTCTCTCTCACATCTCTATTTGTTTACTAATTTCCTCTCCACCAACTTGCATTGTAGATCTATTTGTCCACACTCTCTCATCGCACGGTCTCGTCTCACTATTATTGTGTCTACTATAGGTGAGTACTTGGCCATCATGAACATGTAGGTGAAGCTTGTCGCGCGGGCGGTGTGTGTGTGCGATCCATGGCGAGACGATGCTTGTGTGTGCTGCATGTATGTTTGCAATGGGAGGAAGGTTTTTGTTGTTTGCTTGTTATTGTCGGGCCCGGCCGGTGTGGTTGCATGGATGTTTGCCGAAATGTTGATTCATTTCCATTTCGGCAAATTTTTGCACTACCCATATGTCCTAATTTTAGGAAAGGTCATGCCGAATTTTTTCCAGCTAGCATTCATGCATGTGTGTGTTCATATGGTGTGGTTCTCACCTATACTCTCTGTTTTGACCGCTCAGGCAACCATGGTCCTCACGATGAGTGAAGGTCGAATTGCTAGGTACAAGAAAGGTGCGAAGGAGGACATGATTCTGAACAACAAGACCATGATAAGATGTCCATGTCTAACATGCAAACTGCAGCGCTGGATCGACCCTGAATCTGGACAATTGGAGGGTCACCTTCTTAGGCGCGGTTTCATGCGCGACCTCAATGAGGCGCCGGAAGGACATGGTGGTGGTCACGAAGACGTGGGCGAGCGAGAAGACGAAGAGTCTACCGGGCATGATCATCATGACGAAGGAGATGCCAGCGGGCATGATCATCATGACGAAGGAGATGCCGATGGGCATGATCAGCATGGAGAAGGAGATGACGACGGGCATGATCATGAAGGAGAAGACGCGAACACACAGACGCTGCTAACTTCGATCTTGCAGGACCCTCATGTTCAAGAACTGCTCCTCAAGGAGACGAGCAACGACAAAGCTGCAGCCAGAGAGAAAGCCAAGCTGGCCCAAATGGAGGTAGACGGGATGACTCCATTGTATCCTGGGTGTCACCCCGAGGATACACGTTTGAGTGTAACGCTCAAGGCTCTAGAGATGAAGGCCGAACACAAATGGACCGATGTGAGCTTCAACGCGAACATGGAATACTGGCACGACCGACTTCCTAAGGGGAACACATTGCCAACAAGTACCGAGGAGGCCAAGAAAATCGTGTGACCTCTCGACCTACCACACATTAAATACCATGCATGCATCAATGATTGCGCACTTTACCGGAACGAGTACGCGTATAGAACCACTTGTCTGGTGTGTGGCCAAGGACGGTACAAGGGAGGGAACAAGAAAGTTCCTCGAAAAGTGGTATGGTACTTTCCTATCACCCCTCGTCTGCAGCGATATTTCATAAATCCTAAGGAAGCAAAGCTCATGCAATGGCACGCGGAAAGAGAGAAACCCGAAGATGATCTAGAGAAGGGCAAGATCCTGACACACCCTTCATACGCTAGCCAGTGGAACGCATTAGACATCGAGTTCGAAGAGTTCGGGGGTGATGCAAGGAATGTCAGGCTGGGTATGAGCACCGATGGACTCAATCCTTTTGGAAACTAGAGTAGCACGCATAGTACTTGGCCCGTGTTTGTATGGCCATACAACCTCCCCCTGTGGCTATGCACGAAGAAAAGGTATGTACACATGAGCATTCTTATTCAGGGGCCGAAACAACCAGGTATCGATATGCATCTGTATCTCGGGCTATTGAGAGAGGAGTTAGCCAGCTTGTGGGAGACGCCGGCCCGTACGTGGGACGCCTACACTAAAGAATATTTCCATATGAGAGCCGCGTTGCTCATGACCGTGCAGGACTATCCTGGTTACGCATATGTATCGGCCCAGGTGAACCACGGACACAATGCATGCATCAAGTGCATGGATGAGACACCGCATCTCCAGCTACCAAGGGATCCCGGGTCTTCGAAAACCGTGTTCCAAGGTACTCGAAAGTGGCTCCGCATGGATCACCCGTGGAGAAAACGTGGTGACCTGTTCAATGGTAAGGACGAGCTCGAAAGAGCCCCACGTCCGAGGAGCGGCGAAGAAATCGAGGAGCTTTTGAATAATTGGGTAGATTACCCTACACCTGGAAAAAAATGACCGAGGACAAAGCCGCTACTGGGTGTATGGAAAGCAAGGTCTGTTTTCTGGGACCTGTCGTATTGGAAGGTCCTTCACACTCCCCATAGCCTCGATGTAATGCACATCACGAAGAACGTTACCAAGAGTCTGCTTGGCACTCTACTAAACATGCCGGAGAGGACCAAGGATGGGCCGAAAGCAAGAAAGGACCTTAAATTTCTTGGCATAAAGAAAGATCTTCAGTACCCTGATAGTGATGATGATGATGATCATCAGGAAGGGACTCAAGGTCGCCGCAAAAGAGTTAAGAAGAATGAGGTGGTGCTTCGCGCTGCCTGCTTCACTCTAAGTCTGGAGGAGCTCGAGCAGTTTTTCAGGTGCCTCTTAGGAGTGAAGTTCCTCATGGTTACTCAGGGAAGATAAGCAGATATCTGGACGTGGTGAAGAAGAGGTTCAGCGGTATGAAGTCTCATGACTGTCACGTGCTGATGACACAGATATTCCCCGTTGCGATCCGTTGGATAATGGACGAGCATGTCCGTGAGACGTTGTTTGGCCTCTGTAACTTTTTCGACGTCATATCTAGGAAGTCGATCAGCGTGAAGCAGCTCGACAGGCTACAGGAAGAGATCGTGATGATACCTATGCGAGCTTGAGATTTACTTCCCTCCCGCATTCTTCGACATCATGGTGCATCTGCTTGTACATGTCGTGGACGAGATCATCCAGCTCGGGCCGACATTCCTACACAACATGATGTTGTTTGAAAGGCTAAACGGTGTCATCAAAGGATTCGTTCGCAACAGGTCTCGTCCAGATGGAAGCATAGCCAAGGGCTTTCTGATCTACGAGTGCATCTCCTTCTGCCAGAATTATCTAACCACCGAGAACGAGGATGTTGGAATACCCACAAAGAAGCACCTCGGCAGGCTCGGTGGATATGGTCACCGCGAGGGCTGTCGCTCACTACATGTCGGCATTGATGGTCGACGCACTGATTTTGAAAGGGCACACCGAGTCGCGCTACAACACATTGAAGTGGTCGGCCCTTGGGTCGAAGAGCACATAAGCTTAATCGAGCAGGAGTACGCCGACCAGGGCCAGCCGAGGAAGAAGGGAGACGTAACTAGAGAGCACAACTCCAGCTTCACAGGTTGGTTCAAGAAAAGGCAACTGGACAATCCCCCACAGACGCCTTCTACGGAAGATCAAAAACTCACATTCTCCTTGTCGCAGGGCCCAGGGCACAACCTAAGGACCTATTAGTCATACGACATAAACGGTTACAGCTTCTACACCGAGGAAAAGGACAAGAATAGTGAATATCAAAACTCAGGAGTAACTATGTTATCCTTTGCTGATGACGAGACTACAGTGATGGAAAGATTCTACGGAAGGATCGAGGAGATATGGGAGCTCGACTACTGTGGAGAGATCATACTGATGTTCCGTGTTAGATGGGCCAAGAACGTGGAAAAAGAAGGCCGCTATTTTACCACAATGGTTATACCAGATGCCAAATCAACAAAGAACGCCTCCGCAAAAAATGAGCCTTGGGTACTCGCTAGCCAAGTTGATCAATGCTTTTTTATTACCGAACCGTCAAAGCCCAACCGTGTTGTAGTTAGGAGGGGCAAGAGGAGCATCATCGGAATGGAAGGAGCCGCCAACGAGCAAAACTTCGACAAAAACGGCGACCCGAAGATCGAAGAGGAATTCGACAAGTACTTCGACATGCCTACTACTACTAAAGTAAGAAGGAAGACCACACTGCCTACTAAAGGTTGTCCATTCACAAGAAGAAATCTCAAAGTGCACGGGCTAAAATATTCAACCGCGACGAAAAAGGGCAAGAAGATTGTGAAGAGACACTAGCAATTGTGTGACTTTTTGGTGTATTAATTCGTGTGGTGTATTAGTTTTTGGTGACAAGCAAACACACAAATATATATGTATGAATAAATATGCATATGTGTTCTTGCTTTTTTTGAATAAATATGCATATATGTATATGTTCTTGCTTTTTTTGAATAAATATGCATATGTGAATAAATATGCATATATGTATATGTTCTTACTTTTTTTAATAAATATGCATATGTATGTAATTAAAAATATTTAAAAAAAAGAAAAAAAATGTGTGAGACAGCCAGGATTCGAACCTGGCTGCCCCAGGTGAGAGCAAGCGAGCAAGACCACTAGGACAAGTATCAGATCTTGTCAAACAACGACACAACACTTTTTTGTACTATGTCAAGAAGTTTTGTGGCGCATTCGTTCCAACTTCTGCGGCGCATTCTGTGGGAATGCGCCACAGAACTTTCACACTTAGACATAGAACGGTTCGGCCTCTCCCCCTTATCCCCCTTTCTCTCTCTCGATCCACACTTAGCCAATCGATCTTTCTCCCACGTGCAAACCCTCGTCTCGCCGGATCCCTAGCCACCGTCGCGCCGGAGGAGGAGCCGCGCTAGCCCTCGCTGCAGGAGCCGCCACCGCCGCGCTGAAGCCCGTGGAGGAGGAGGCCCGCTGCCGCCGCGCTAAAGCCCGTGGAGGAGGAGGAGGCCCGGCCGCCATCACCGTGTTAGAGCCTGTGGAGGTGGAGCCGCCCCACCCGTAGCAGGAGCACCGCCTCCACCCTCATCGTCGATGACCACCGCAGTGCACACGTACGGTTCGCCCCCTCACTCCCCCACCCTTCCTCTGCACTGGTGAATGAACCTGCACTGATGTCTGCTAGGGGTATTTTTTTTCAGTCACATCACCTTCTTAATCTCGAGTCTTGACACCGGTAGGAGTACTTGTTAAACTATCTAGGTTTGTTGCCCCTAAACACATGCTTTGAGGCAGAATTTTTCTCTAGAGGGGTGCCTCTGCCTGCATTGTTTCTCTAGAGGGGTGAATTTTAATTGGTTACCAATCCCTTTTAGAGATGTGTAAATGTGCCTTTATTTACATGAGGTAAAAACCTTGGCCAAAATACTATTGTTTACTAACTATGATCCTAGTGGAATGCCTCCATGCTGGTTTGAACCATTCAATTATCCATGCTGGTTTGAATCTTGGATCCAGTTAAATGATTTGATTAGGTTCGAACTTCTGGTATTTTTGTGAATGGATAATTGAATGGTTTAATAGGTCTTGCTTACCTCTAGCTGATGTTATGGAACATATCAGATGCTCAACAATATTTTTTTAAATTGCAGTAGATCACAAGACATTGGAATAGGTAGTTGAATCATGACCATAGCTTTTTGTCATTTGGATATGTCTCTAGTAGTTCTAGGTAGAACAAACTTGCAAGAATAGATGCTTGATTAGATTATAGATTAGCAACCTGCTGCTTGTAGGGTTGCTGTTGTATCTTCTTAGATTATTCTTTAGGATCCAGAAATAACCTTCTAATGGTTAACTTGATCAGGTGTAAGCAAATAAATAACCTGCTATGCATGTTGTTCTTTGTTTTTTTATAAAAAAATGGTTATAAAGGAAATGCATGCAGGTTGTGTTGTACAGGGGAATCACAACATGATGGTCTAAAATATCCTTGTCATTGAGTGAAGGGCAATTGGAATTGATTATAAAATGATGGTTTAAAAGAATCCCTGTTTTTGAGTGATTGTATGTTCTGAGTATATGGATTCAGAGTACATGAATTCAGAGTACATGCATGGATGTTCAGAGTAGTGCTAAATTCAGAGTACTGTTAATACTGCCTTCTTGCTGCTTGATGTATTCACCAAATGGTCTCTGTAATACATCTTAAGTTAAAATGTGTTAGGAATTTTCTAGTTTCTCTAAAAAAATCACATTGTATAGTACTATTTAACTAGCTAACATGTTTTAGAGTGTATCAATAATACTCTTTTGGAGGCAGAGCTAGCTCATAGAATAAGAATAAAAATAGGACACCTTGTGTGCTACTAGTATTGTTGTTCCTGGCTTTGACAGAGTAGTGCCTGGCTTGATCCAGAGAAGGGCAGTGCACAATTACAGAGTAGCACAATTACAGAGTAGTGCTTCAAAAAAATGTTCTGGTTTATTTTATGCTTCAGTTATACACAAACCATGGATTTTATGCTTTAGTTATACTGCAGCTGCTTTCTATCATATTCCTGGAGTGTAATTAGTTCATGGAGTATGTATACAGGCACACACACATTGGTTCTTGGAGTTTTTGTAGTTAAAATTAATTCCAAGATGTTCTTGTAGTTAAAATTAATTAGGTTACCATCATCCACATATATATCAATCAGGCATGGTGTATGTAAAGTGTACAAGTGTATATAGTCAAGGATTAGTTGTTGGGTTAGCTGGAGGTTTAAAGTGCTCAGTGTTTTAAGTGTATAATGATGTAAATTTTAAAGTTTTTTAAGTTCTTATACATGTATCTGTTGGTTCTTACTACTGCTTGCTAAGCTTGCTGGTGCTGCTGGTGCTTGCTATGCTGCTACTGCTTGCTGTGTTGGTGTTGTTACATGCATGGTGCTGCTGTTGTATGCTATATGGTGTTGTCATATGGTGCTCCTGTTACATGGTGTTGTTATATGCTATATGGTGCTGCTGTTATATGGTGATGGGGCTGTCAATATGTCGATGGGGTGTTTTGTCTTGCAGGGATTTCATTTGAGTTGCCCATTTCTCCCGAAGTGTCGATTCACTTCCGTTTCGGTTGAGAAATGGGCACTCCTAGGTCAAAAAATTAGCAAAGGTCATGCCGAATTTTTCAGCCGAGATTTGTGCTAACTTTTTGCCTCTTTGAAATAGAGTAGTGCAAACATGTCGGGCAACAAGGAGTCTGGCCCTTCTAAGCACATGATCAGTGTCGAAGAACAAGCTAGACAGGCCAACCAGTCATTCTGGCAGGGGTCCCAACAGGAGGAGGAGGAGGAGGCGATGAGGATGACACCACCACCGGAGGAGGAGGTGACCGTCGCCAGAGCTGCTGGGGACAATGAGGGCGGATATCCTGATTACGAGGGGGACAAAGACGACTACGATGGAACTAGTGAAGGTGGCGGCAAAGAGGATGACACCACCGATGGCGGCGCCCGCACCGATGGCAGCGAGCGCACGGATGGCGGTAGCGGCAACCCGGCCGCTTCTCAGAAGAAGAAGAAGAAGGAACAGAAGGAGCGGAAGGTGCCAGTGCTCGCCACCGCCTGTGATGAGTTCACTGAGGTCACAGAAAGTGGCCAACCCGTTGCGCCATAGGAGATTGCTAAAGGGTACGGCCTGCAACTCGGGTGCATCGTCCGGGAAAGCATGTCGATCAACACGAAGTACATCAGACATGCTGACCATGCAGCTTTGGTCGATAACCTCCTTAAGAAGCTTCACAAGCGATACAGATTCCCAGAGCAGTTTAGAAACCTCGAGAGAAAGAACCCGGTGAACAAACTAGCCCTCACGAAGATGAGCAACGCCTTGAGCAGCTGGAAAACCCGGGTGAAGAATAGCATTGACAAAGGTGAAAGCTGGGAGGTTATTAGTAAGAAAAATCCGATGCTCGACAAAGAGGAGTTTAGGATATTCAAGGCGGATATAGCTATCACTGATGCTATAAAATGGACTCAATGGGTAAGGAGTATGCGGGAACAGAACATAGGTAACCACCACCTTGGAAGCGGCGGTTACAGGGGGAAACAGGCCATTTGGGGCAAGGAGGACGCCGAGCTTGAACGCCTTGGTAAAGACAACCCTTGGCTTAAAATCACGGACTTGCAGCTTAGGCAATTTGTTCGGGCCCGCTACTACCTGGACAAGGAAACAGGGGATTTCATCACCGATGATCCGGAGGTGAAGGAATTCGAGAAGAATCTGGTAAGGAATTTATCGCTGATCTCAAGTATATTGCGTTCTAATTAAGATAATGAAGCCAAGAATCTAAATGGGTTCACCTTTCCTTGTCTCTGCAGGAGGAGGAACTGAATGCTACTGCCGCAGAGTCGTCCCAGGATTCGACGGAGCCGTGGGACACGGTTTTCAACAGGGCGACCAATGCTTACAAGAAGAGGGACAAGGGGTTGCCGCCGTCCTCAGCTGGCCGTGTGTCCGGCTTCGGTACGAACATGAAGTTCAAGGAGTTCTACAAAGAGGACGCCAAGAAAAGAAGGGAGAGGAAGAACCAGGATAAAGCCGCTATTGCAGAGCTGAAGATGAAGGTGTAGACACTGGAGGACAAGGCGATGGACCAGAAAATGGTCGACAAGTTAGTGGAAGAGAAGCTCCGCTCGATGATCCCCCCTGAGTTTTTCGAGGGGTTACTGCTTGGAATGCGGGAGGTCGACAGGGGCCGATACATTTGCCCAGCTTAAGCGGCAGCAACTCGGGCATCAATGTTACCATGTCACCGGACCTGGTGACCCCGCCGGCCGTCAACGTCGGGACGCAGCCCCTCGTTTTGGTCACACCAATGCCCCCTCCCGCCAAAGATACCAATAAGGCGCAGCCGACGGCGGTGGTGCTTCGTGAGGCACCCGAGCGGGAGATTGCAGATGATGATAGGCCGGCCGCCGGCATCGGCCGTGTCTCTACATTAGCCGAGATCCATGCCATCACCAAGGTAACTAATTAGTATCAGCAGTGTCTCTACATTAGCCGTGTCTCTACATTAGCCGAGATCCATGCCATCACCAAGGTAACTAATTAGTATCGGCCGTGTCTCTACATTAGCCGAGATGCACGTCATCTCCTTTATGCCTTTGATGCATGACTGTTGCCATCTCATGACGCCCAACATGTTTTTTCCTTAGGACACTTCTTGCGTACTCCTGCTTAAAGATGTCGGTGGTGAGTTGAAGGATGTTGCCAAGGGCACTCTTATAAAACCGGCGAGCCGCACGATGCACAACAATCCAATGGATGATGACGTGATGAGGGTCAGGTTGGCTCGGGTGTTGCCAGGGTGCGACGACATGGACCCCCCTTTCAATCTCAGGGAGCCGACAAACACAAGACCCTTGGGGAATGCTACAACTGGCCCTTGACATGGCCGAAGACCCAGATTCATCTTGCGGGGGGGAGCACCGGCGCCACCTCTCGACCGATCATCGCCCGACCACCACCTCGGAAGCCAGTAGCCACCGTTGTCGCCACCACCAGCCGTCACCATCAACTCTTGGCAGCGTGTGCACCGCCACATGGCAAAGACGTTGTGCCGCAACCGCCGTCTCCCCCGCTACCACCACCACATGATGGCACCCATGAAGATGATGATGAATTGGTCAATGTTGATGACTTCATCAACACCGACGCCGCCAAAGGATTGTATATGCCTTCTATGGATGAAGAACCCTTCGCAGCTCGCGACGACCATCAAGCTGGTCGGCCCAATACATGCACGCAGCGCCTGGTCTTCCATGGTCTTTCTCAAGAGACGCCTCCGGCCGCCGATCCACCACAAGAGAAACCGGGATTGGTTTTCAGCCCCAACACACTCTAAAAGGCGACTGATGAGCAGATGGCAGTGGCTGACACTGTTGTGAAGAAGAAGCACTATAGGAAGAGAGGTAATAATAATAATAAGAAGAAGGGTGCGAGCCAGCCTCTTCCGAAGAGGATCCGGGGTCAGGATGCCGTCGTCGTACCATCCACACAATTTGGCTTGCCCCGAGTGCATGTAGCTGGTGATCCGATATTGACTCCGGATATGGTCCACATTGCGGTTGGAGCCATGTTAACTTTGCACGAGGGTGTCAAGACACTAGAGGCCCTCCTTCTTAAAGACGAAGATCCAAATTACCTGGTTTTCATGGCCAAGGTGCCATTGGACGTGGGCTTCGTCGATGAACCCCTCGCGGATATATTCTTCATAGCGTTCGAGGACATATTCAAGCTGTTTCTCACGAAACGGCTGGACTATAACTTGGTCCGCCTATACACGCTCAATCTGGCGCTCACGATCAAGAGAGAAAGTACCCCGGAAATCGCGATAGTGGATCCCTACTACATGCGGGATAGCCAGTTGGTCGAAGGATCAGAGACATGGGCCAAGGCGACGATGTACCTCGAGAAGTTCATGGTGGACAACAAGAGGAAGGGCACACTTCTTTTGCCTTTCTTTCCCTAGTAAGTACACACACTCGCTCATCGTCACCGTAACTTATGCATTTCTTATAGATTTCTTTCCTTTGCTCTTTTTCCAACATTCCGTTCCAATTGTGTTGCGCAGAGACAAATACTGCACACTCATCGTCTTTGCCCCGAGGTATTCGCTAGCCACGTATTTCGACTCGGGGAGTTTGACGAAGAAGAAAGACTACACCAGAATAAGGGGTGTTCTCAATGAGGCTCTCGAGGGGTACACCAAGAAGGGATGCACCTTCATAGATAGGGGGAATGTATCAAGGATGGCAAACACGTGTTCAAGCACGTGCTCGACTTCCCTGCGTCAAGCAGTCGACTGCTGGTGCCAAGGAGGCCTTCTACGTCCTCCATCACCTTAAAAGCTATGTTCGGGATTGCCATACCCTAACGCTGCCATCTAGTCTCCGAGGATGGGCCGAAACTTTGGCGAAAATCAACGATGCTGATCTTAGAGAAGACTTCCATCGCATTCAGATGAAGTTGTCGCAAATCATCATTGAAGATGTCAACACGAGGGGCGGTGCCCTACAACAAGCCAAAGGGTTGAGTAAGAGGGAGATCAAAGAACGCCTCCGTAAGCAGGGTGACACAAGGACATGGATGACGAAAGAGGGCTATCTACCATTCCCTAAGCCGAGCCAGAAGAGGAAGTCTTCATCATGATCGATGTGTGCCTCTAGCATGATCAAGTGTGTGTATATTCTTGATGGACGCCTGCTGTATTAGTGTGTGTGTCATAAACTTTACTATCTCGTGGTCGAAATGGTCATTGTTGTTAGACTTAAACTACCTTGTGGCCGTGTTGTCGTTGAACTTATTGCTTCTATGATGATCTAACTTTTAGGTTTATGGATCCTTTGTTTTATATTCTATGAACATATATATATATGGATGTGAACCCTTTATTCATTCTTTTCGTTGTATTTTTACTAATATGCCTTGTCGTCTATAGAGATGGCGACGAGGTGGTGTGTGGTGTACATGGGTAGGGTTCCAGGAGTCTACGAGGAGTGGGAGGATTGCCACAAACAAGTGAACAAGTTCAGCAGCAACATCTACAAAGGATACACGACTAGAGAGGAGGCGATAGCCAAGTGGAGGAACCACTTGTGGAAGAAGAACTGGATGAAGATATTGGTCGGGCTAATGCTCTTGCTCACCATTATCACAATTGTATTCTATTTGATCCTAGTGGTGGTGGCCACTTCATATTTGTAATGTGAGATGATATGAACTTTGTATTTGGCGCTTGTGTAAAAATTTGGCACTTGACACTATATATGTATCTCGATCGGGCTCTAAGTGTTTGTATTATATATATGTCGGTTTTCATGCATCTACTACTTGTGCAATGTATTTTATACTCATCTGGATAAATACTGTATAAATCCTGTATAAATACCTAATTATACACCAGGAAAGTATTTTACTTCGAATACATGTTACACAATCAGTGGCGCATATAATTATATAGTTAGTGGCGCATGGCATATCTATGGCGCATACACGTAAATGCGCCACAGAAGTTATTCCTGTGGCGCATATGAAGGAATGCGCCACAGAAGTCTGGAACTTCTATGGCGCATATCCATATCCGCCACAGGAAGTAGTTATCAGTGGCGAGGTAATAGTGGCGACAAAGATATGCGCCACAGAAGTCCCCTTTTCATGCGCCACAGATAGGCTGTTTCCTTGTAGTAACCACATAAGGATCCACCAGTGTCATTGCATGTGTGTTCTTCTCATGAACCACACGTGGATCCACAGGTGTCATTGCATGTATGTTCCTCTAAACAAACCACATAAGGATCAATCAGTGTCATTGCGTGTCTGTTCTTTTCATGAACCACACCCAGTGTCATTGCATGTGTGTTCTTCTAAACAAAGCACATAAGGATCCACCAGTGTCATTGCCTGTCTGTTATTTTCATGAACCACACCCAGTGTCATTGCATGTAAGTTCTTTTCATGAACCACATAAGGATCCACCAGTGTCATTGGATGTGTGTTCTTCTCATGAACCACACGTGGATCCACCGGTGTCATTGCATGTTTGTTCTTTTCACGAACTACACATAAGGATCCACTAGTGTCATCGCATGTCTGTTCTTTTCATGAACCACATAAGGATCCACCAGTGTCATTGCATGTCTGTTCTTTTCATAAACCACATAACGATCCACCCATGTGATTGCATGTCTGTTCTTTTCATGAACCACACCCAGTGTCATTGCATGCGCGTTCTTTTCATTAACCACACCTAGAGTCATTGCATGTCTTCTACTTCCATAAACCACACATGGATCCACTGATGTCATTGCATGTTTGTTCTTTTCATCAACCACACCCAGTGTCACTGCATGTCTGTTCTTTTCATGAACCACATAAGGATCTACCAGTGGCATTGCATGTGTGTTCTTCTCATGAACCACACGTTGATCCACCGATGTCATTGCATGTATGTTCCTCTAAACAAACCACATAAGGATCCACCAGTGTCATTGTGTGTCTGTTCTTTTCATGAACCACACCCAGTGTCATTGCATGTGTGTTCTTCTGAACAAATCACATAAGGATCCACCAGTGTCATTGCTTGTCTGTTCTTTTCATGAACCACACCCAGTGTCATTGCATGTGTGTTCTTCTAAACAAACCACATAAGTCATTGCATGTCTGTTCTTTTCATGAACCACACCCGATGTCATTTCATGTGTGTTCTTTTCATTAACCATATCTAGAGTCATTGCATGTCTGTTCGTCTAAACAAACCACATAAGGATCCACCAGTGTCATTGCATGTCTGTTCTTTTCATGAACCACACCCAGTGTCATTGCATGTGTGTTCTTCTAAACAAACCACATAAGGATCCACCAGTGTCATTGCCTGTCTGTTCTTTTCATGAGACACACATAAGAATCCACCAGTGTCATTGCATGTCTGTTCTTTTCATGAACCACACCCAATGTCATTACATGTGTTTTCCTCTAAACAAACCACATAAGGATCCACCAGTGTCATTGCATGTCTGTTCTTTTCATGAACCACACCCAGTGTCATTGCATTTGTGTTCTTCTAAACAAACCACATAAGGATCCACCAGTGTCATTGCATGTCTGTTCTTTTCATGAACCACACCCGGTGTCACTACATGTAAGTTCTTTTCATGAACCACATAAGGATCCACCAGTATCATTGGATGTGTGTTCTTCTCATGAACCACACGTGGATCCACCGGTGTCATTGCATGTCTGTTCTTTTCATGAACCACACATAAGGATCCACCGGTGTCATTGCATGTCTGTTCTTTTCATGAACCACATAAGGATCCACCAGTGTCATTGCATGTCTGTTCTTTTCATGAACCACATAAGGATCCACCCGTGTCATTGCATGTTTTTTCTTTTCATGAACCACACCCAGTGTCATTGCATGCATGTTCTTTTCATTAACCACACCTAGAGTCATTGCATGTCTGTTACTTCCATAAACCACACATGGATCCACCGATGTCATTGCATGTCTGTTCTTTTCATGAACAACACCCATTGTCACTCCATGTCTGTTCTTTTCATGAACCACATAAGGATCTACCAGTGTCATTGCATGCGTGTTCTTCTCATGAACCACACATGGATCCACCGGTGTCATTGCTTGTATGTTCCTCTAAACAAACCACATAAGGATCCACTAGTGTCATTGCGTGTCTGTTCTTTTCATGAACCACACCCAGTGTCATTCCATGTGTGTACTTCCAGACAAACCACATAAGGATCCACCAGTGTCCTTGCCTGTCTGTTCTTTTCATGAACCACACCAGTGTCATTGCATGTATGTTCTTCTAAACAAACCACATAAGTCATTGCATATCTGTTGTTTTCATGAACCACACCCGGTGTCATTTCATGTGTGTTCTTTTCATAAACCATATCTAGAGTCATTGCATGTGTGTTCCTCTAAACAAACCACATAAGGATCCACCATTGTCATTGCATGTCTGTTCATTTCATGAACCACACCCAATGCCATTGCACGTTTGTTCTTCTAAACAACCACATAAGGATCCACTAGTGTCATTGCATGTCTGTTCTTTTCATGAACCACACATAAGGATCCACCAGTGTCATTGCATGTCTATTGTTTTCATGAACCACACCCAATGTCATTGCATGTGTTTTCCACTAAACAAACCACATAAGGATCCACTAGTGTCATTGCATGTCTGTTCTTTTCATGAACCGCACCCAGTGTCATTGCATGTGTGTTCTTCTAAACAAACCACATAAGGATCCACCAGTGTGATTGCATGTCCGTTCTTTTCATGAACCACACCCAATGCCATTGCATGTCTGTTCTTTTCATGAACCACATAAGGATCCACCAGTGTCATTGCATGTCAGTTCTTTTCATGAACCACACCAAGTGTCATTGCATGTGTTTTCTTCTAAACAAACCACATAAGGATCCACCAGTGTCATTGCTTGTCTGTTCTTTTCATGAACCACACCCAGTGTCAGTGCATGTCAGTTCTTTTCATGAACCACACCCAGTGTCACTGCATGTCCGTTCTTTTCATGAACCACATAAGGATCCACCCAGTGTCATCGGATTTGTGTTCTTCTCATGAACCACACGTGCATCCACCGGTGTCATTGCATGTCTATTCCTCTAAACAAACCACATAAGTATCCACCAGTGTCATTGCATGTAAGTTCTTTTCATGAACCACACCCAGTGTCATTGCATGTGTGTTCTTCTAAACAAACCACATAGGGATCCACCAGTGTCATTGCCTGTCTGTTCTTTTCATGAACCGCACATAAGGATCCACCAGTGTCATTGCATGTCTGTTCTTTTCATGAAGCACACCCAATATCATTGCATGTGTGTTCCTCTAAACAAACCACATAAGGATCCACTAGTGTCATTGCATGTCTGTTCTTTTCATGAACCAAACCCAGTGTCATTGCATGTGTGTTATTCTAAACAAACCACATAAGGATCCACTAGTATCATTGCATGTATGTTCTTTTCATGAACCACACATACGGACCCACCAGTGTCATTGCATGTCTGTTCTTTTCATGAACCACACACAATGTCATTGCATGTCTGTTCTTTTCATGAACCACATAAGGATCTACCAGTGTCATTGCATGTCTGTTCTTTTCATGAACCACATAAGGATCTACCAGTGTCATTGGATGTGTGTTCTTATCATGAACCACACGTGGATCCACCAGTGTCATTGCATGTATGTTCCTCTAAACAAACCACATAAGGATCCACAAGTGTCATTGCGTGTCTGTTCTTTTCATGAACCACACCCAATGTCGTTACATGTGTGTTCTTCTATACAAACCACATAAGGATCCACCAGTGTCATTGCCTGTCTATTCTTTTCATGAACCACACCCAGTGTCATTGCATGTGTGTTCTTCTAAACAAACCACATAAGTCATTGCATGTCTGTTATTTTGATGAAGCACACCCGGTGTCATTGCATGTCTGTTCTTTTCATGTACCATATCTAGAGTCATTGCATGTTTGTTCCTCTAAACAAACCACATAAGGATCCACCAGTGTCATTGCATGTCTGTTGTTTTCATGAACCACACCCAGTGTCATTGCATGTGTGTTCTTTTCATTAACCACAGCTAGAGTCCTTGCATGTCTGTTACTTCCGTAAACCACACATGGATCCAGCGATGTCATTGCATTTCTATTCTTTTCATGAACCACACCCAGTGTCACTGCATGTCAGTTCTTTTCATGAACCACATAAGGATCCACCCAGTGTCATTGGATTTGTGTTCTTATCATGAACGACACGTGGATCCACCGGTGTCATTGTATGTTTGTTCCTCTAAACAAACCACATCAGGATCCACCAGTGTCATTGCATGTCTGTTCTTTTCATGAACCACACCCAGTGTCACTACATGTTAGTTCTTTTCATGAATCACAACTAGAGTCATTGCATGTCTGTTACTTCCATAAACCACATATGGATCCACCTAGTGTGATTGCATGTCTGTTCTTTTCACAAACCACACATGGATACACCAGTGCCATTGCATGGGTAGCCGTTAGACCGAGTCTTCTAGAAGGCACGCCCTAACACAGTTGTTCTGCTTGACGATTGTTACATACCGTTCAATTGGGGCGCTTGGATGATTGGGATGGTCTTCGTGAGAGCGATCCGCGAGTAGGCTGTTCTGCGGCATGATTGGCCATGCTTGCTCTGGACAAACTGGCAACACCGGGCACTCCCCTGTTGCGAGTGTCACGTCTCACGACTTCAGTGGGTCACATCCCAGTGTCACGTCCCCATTACTTTTCTTCCTCCCCGTACTTCTCTTCCTTACCCTCGAAGCCACTTTCCCCACTTCACTCCCATCCTGCCATAGCCGCAAGCCGACGGCGCCTCCATCCCAATCCCCTCTTCGGCGCCTCCATCCCATCGTGACGACAGGGACGATGATTTTGATGTGAGTCGTCTCATCTCTATTTCTATCATTTGTGGCCAGTTATCTAATTTTTGAGCTAGATCTAATCTGTTTACTCATGCGCGTACGATGTGTTAGGCCAACCAGACGATGTATGACTCCGACTATCACGGTTTAGAGGATGAAGACAGTCCTCTGGTATGTAAACATGGATATGTGCCCGCTAAATTTGTAGCATTCGAAGGACGAAACGCAGGCAGGAGGTTTCTACGGTGTCAAGGACATCATGCAATGATGCAAGGCGAAGTTGCGGTGTTGTCAAATTGGTAGATCCAGAGTGGAACTAATCGATGCAGAAAACACTGAACAAACTATGGGAAATGACTATCGAGTTGAAAGAATCCGTATTCAGCTAACTTCTTGACAGTGTTGAGACGAAGCTATGGGAACCAGTTGACACGACCAAGCATAAGCGAGATCTCAAGTGGTTGCAAGACAAGGTTATCAAAGTCGAGAAGGAGAGGGACACGGTGTTGGCCCTGAAGGCTAAAGCAGAGCAAGAACTGAATCAAGCAAGGAATGATCTCCACCAGGCCAAAGTCCTGCAGTACACAACTACGAGTATTGACAAGTGCATGAGGAAAAATGCAGAGAAACAATTGAAGTTGTGCAAGGAAGATGCTAAAAGGAAGGAGCAGACAATTCGATCCTTGCTTTCGCAGGAAGATGCGCATAGGGCCAAGATTAGGAAGATCAAGGAGATGTGTGATAACTAGTTCTATTTAGCTTAAGCTCCGTGCCTTTTTAAGTTGTAATATTTGTACTTGTTGACCTAGCGGTCTAAACTATTGGTCCCGGATTCCAGGGAGGAAAAAAATTGCTCTGACCCCGCATTACTTCTTTTGTCTGACCCCGCATTACTTCTTTTGTCTGACCGTCGTTCGTCGTCCTCGTGTACAAATAGGAGGCGCCACAGCGTGTCGCTTCGTCGTCCATCCCCTCGTCCTCTCCAATCTCCACCGCGCCGCCATGGAGATGCCCGATCTGAACTTGTACGAGGCGATGATGTTCGTGAACTTAGACATCCTCGCGCCGCCAGCCGCGAAGGTGCCCCAATGATGGCGCATCAGCTCTGCGGGGGTGCCGGTGGCTCCGCTACCTGGTCGAGCCGAGATGGAGAGCGAAATCGCGGTGCGCTGCCGCCAGATGCCCGCGTGGAAGAGGGCGCTGCCCCGGTACACGGCGGCCAGCCCGTACTGGCCGACGCTGTTCAAGAAGGAGCGGAAGGCCAAGATTGGCAACCGCATCGTTGATGGGCGCGTGGTGCACCGGGATCTCCGCAACCGAGAAGGGCGGGAGAGGTTCTGGTCCATCCCTGGACGGACCAAGTACACCGTCATTGCCGCCGCTCGACGCGAAGAGGTGCTCCGTCTCGCGAACAATGCAGACATCGTGGAGGTTCCATCTGACAGCGACGAGGAAGGCGGTGGCTCGGAGGACAGTGGCAGCGCAAGTGAAATTGTTGACTAGTGGTTAAATTAATGTAGGATGTGAAATCGCACCTTTGTTTAGAAGAATTTGTGGTTGAAGTAATTAAATGCCTCGATTTAGATCTCTGTCTCGATTAATTTGTGGAAGAATTTGTGATTTAGATCAATTTCTGCCTCGATTTAGATCTCTGTCCCGGATTGGGAACGTGACCGTGGACCAAAGACACCTTTTCTACTAGTGTATTCTGACATTGGTGGTTTGTTTAAGCGTAATCTACGTGGATTGTGTCGCATGGAAATGGCACAACCACAATTTTAGTGGAAGCACGTACACCCGGTTACTGGAGATCCGGGAGCTTCGCCAGATGCAGGGGATGCAGGAGCAGAGAGGCGGTGAGATAGACGGGCTCAAGATTAGGCCAGAAAGTGTACCCATTTCCTCCTCATCTGGGCATTATCGGTGAGAACATTGTTGTTTATGTTGCCACGTCGTTGTGCAGCATCTGAAATAAGTTGCTGCTTCGTGGAGTGTGGCAGCTTAAATAATTTATTTATGTGCCACTTACATTCCGTCGTATTTGGAGACCTCCTGCCCCTCAGCAATCGTGGAACCGGTGGATCCTTGTTTTCAGATAGCAGTGGCACAATCACAATTTCGGATTCAACTACTGACTCGGGCGTTTCCAAACCCTAAGTCACGGCACATTTTACTCAGAGAACGAGGGTAGATTGTTTCGCCCAGCAACGTGCCACACATAGAACGATCAGAATTTAACAGAATTACATATATAGGTTCAAGTTTAACACATTACTATGCATCTTCATTGCCAGCAGCCTTCTTCCGCAGCCTGGGTGCCAAGCCTTCACGTCCAATGGCTTCTTCATTTTCTGCCTTCTTCCTCTTCCTCTTCCTCGGTGCCAATTTTCTTAGCTTCATGTACTCTGCATCGCCGGGACAATGGGCACCAGAATCGTGTCCAACATCATCTTTCCACTCGTTTTTAATTTCTTCGGGCAGCAAAATGACATCTTTCCACTCGTTTTTAATTTCTTCGGGCAGCAAAATGACTGACCCGGCAGTCATGTTTCTAACCTTGCGGCGCTTCCTGTCAAAGAAACAAGACTGTTGCATAACTGCCCAATATCTACAGAGTAAATAAAACAAAAATTACAATTCAGCACAAACATGCGAACCCCAAGAGACCTTTTCTTACCAGGAGCTAATTGGGTTCGAGCAATCACCCTGTCCAAGAATAGAAGGGCGACTCCTAGTTGCAGCAGCTTCCACATCCAGTACATCACATTTCAGCTCAAACATGGCAGCCGAAGCATACCTTTTCATCAACCCAATTAGCTGACTGTCACATGTTATAGGAACCATGATGCCACGTTCATCCATGAAGCTGAACTTTGCAGTCTGCTTCGGCCATAATTCAACATGATTACGCAGAGCAGCAACCATACCAGATATAGTGCAGATCTACGCAGACGCTTCTTCCATCGTGAAACAATGGTGTCCATACCTCTTGCCCTTAGAGTCGTACCTATAGAGGACTACCGTAACCAGGTAAGGGGGTCCACGCAGATCCCACTTGACAGAAAACTATGGACAAAATATGTTTGTCAGCGTTGGGCTAACAAATAATTTGAGGTTCAGTAGCTAGCTAGTAGTTGTAACTAGTGCCAATAGCAAAGAGAAGGGTAGATCACCCGCTTGCAGACAGAACTTCTTCTTTCTTGATAGTAGGATCTGCCATCCTCCGAGATGCTCGGCTCGTCGGTGGCGGAGGCGGGCTAGAGCCTCGCAACGGCGGCTACAACATGCGCCATTGGAGCTTGGGATCAGCGACTGGGCGCAGAAACTTGGCGCCGGAAGTCAAATGTTCGAAGGGATCGTCCTGCCTGGAGGGTGGATTCCGACGCCGCCGGTGCTAGGGGAAAGCTGGGAATGGATTTGTGAAATTGGTCAATGCATCCAATCCACTTAGCTGCTCGATTTGCCTAAGAGGTTTCCGCGTTGGCGCCCGCGTCACGAACAGATGACCGACATGAGCGTCCCGACCGTCTACTTCACGGGGCAGTTTAACGAAATGTTTGAATTTGGCAGGGGTGAGATGAGTTTGTCTCAAAATGGCCCCTCTCAGTAGTTGGCAGCCCAACTTTTCGAAACGCGGTAATTTCAGGTAACTTAGGTACCACCATGCGCTGGCCTGCCAACTTTGGTACCGCAGATGAACAAGCCCCTAATTTCTTGATTTCCCCCATCAATTTGAGGCTTTGGTTCGAGTTTTTCCGCCAAAACTCGTCCAGTTCGTGTTCTAGAAGTTCTGGTTTGGCCGGACCGGACTGTCCGGCCAAAACGGACCAGAATATCCCCCCACCGGAGTTTCCGGCGTAAACGGACCGGAATATCCGCCCCGGCCAAACTGTCCGACCTGCGCGCCCCGAAATGTCCGCCCCCTGCTGATGGAAAAATCTGCTTCACGGTTTTGAGCATAACTTTTGCATACGAACTTGGATTTTGGTGTTCTTTAGATTGTTTTGAAGAGGAGAAAGATCTCTACATCATCATCTCCATGGTTCATGCTATATACTCCATCCAAATTTCTTGAGCAAGGCAGAATCCACCAATAAAGGGTGAAGATCGGTGAAGAAAGGTATAAAAATTCCGCGACTTCTCCCCACTTTCTTTCCTTTGTGAGCTACACTATCTTTGCGAACAACAAACACCTATTGATACGGATCAAGCCAATGATCCTTGACTTTTTTCCCGATCTTTCACAGCGAGTCCACCAGATAGGTAATCTCCCAATCTCCCAATCCAGCAAGTAACGTGATGAAGATCACCACGCCTCAAACCTGAGCACAACAATCCTTGATGAACACAAGAACCTCCGCAGCAATAATATGATAAACGGTATCGCCGTCCCCAGAGGGATGATACACGGTGGAGCACAATATAGTTTTTAGACTAAACAACTGAACTCCCCTAAGTCCTAGGCGGCTGGCTCCTTTATATAGGAGGCCTGCAACAAGTCGGTTGGATAGACCCAAACCGAACACACAACGGACTCGAACCTAACCTGGACTCGGACTCAATAACATAGCAATAATATTTGACATAACCTTAGACTTATCATTACATATCATAGGTCGTCCTGGCGTGCCAATCATCAATGGGATGCGCCCGCATCACCTAGCTTGGTAGAGTCCTAAAATTAGGCTTCACCTCTTCCTTCATGCCCATATCACCTATTGAGACTAGTTCCTCCTATGATTGCTTGGGCTATGCACATTTGATACCTTGTAGAATTCCGAGCAAAAGTTGTGAGTGCGCTATCTCATATAGTTATCTTGTATAGTTGTTGGCACAAGAAAGAGGCGAGTGAAAAAGAAAACAAAAAGAGAAAAAAATAGAAAAATAAAAAGAAGAAAAAGAAACAAAGAAACAAGTGCCTCATAGAATAGGAAGCGCAAGCTCGATGAACATAAAATAGGTGGTACTTATTGTGCATGTCTTGTAGCCCACGAATTTATTGCAATCGAACTAGCGTCTCTCCTTGCACTTGTGCGACACGAGCTTATAGTATTCACTAGGTAATCATTTGGTTCTTAGCTCACTTTCTCTGTCGCAGAAGTCCCATTTATCCCACCGTGTGTGTTTCCTTGTACATAATTCCTATCTTGTGGATTGACTTGTTTTTCTTTGTGATCATCGTGGTTCTTTACTTGCCATTACAACATCTTGAGTTTGGATTGTTCTTGGACACGCCACCTTCCATACCTATCCACCATAAGATTTGTGTGTGTTTTTTTAGTGGTTAGTTGGTTTTGGTGTTCCGCGTGAACTTCACTTTGCTTGGTTTTGATTGCTCTCAAGTGTTGCCACTTGCATGATACTATCTTCCAAGGTAAAGTAAGGTTTGACGTTGCATCCCTAACCCCCCTACCACTTCCATATACACCACTTGGTCTTGTGAATCATGTCTAGGGACTCCGGAACCGATGATGATATCTATGAAGAATCCATGATGAGCCACCACAACTACGACTCCACAAGTATAGAGGACATGATGGAGCACTACACCGACAATGGCTCCGCATGCTTTGAGGACCCGGAGAATTGCACCTATGATGACTCCACATGCATGGAAGACATGGAGCACGTCATCAACTATGGCTCCTCAAGCATGGAGGACTTGGAGCTCTACATCGACAATGACTCCTCATGCATAGAGAACATGGAGCACTACACCGACAATGGCTCCACATGCTAGGTGATACGGAGTACTACATCAACAATGACTCCCCAAGCATGGACGACTTCGAGTGCTAAAACAACGACGGCTCACCAAGCATGGAGGACATGGCGAACTTCACCCACTCCAAGGGCTCTTCCATGAGCCATGAAGAATACCTCCACCGCCTGGAGATGGAGGACTACTACGCCAAACTAGCGGAGGCACATCATCAAGAAACCATGACCTTCAAGGCCAAGTGTTCCACACCAAAGGGCATCACCTACTTTGATGATCCACCTCCAAGGCGTCAAGCGCGACCACCTACATGGCATCATGCGACACTATCTCCAAGGCGACAAGCGGCATCACCTCCAAGCTGTAAAGCACCACCATCTCCAAGGCGCCAAGCACCATCATCTCCAAGGCGTCAAGCACATCTACCTCTAAGGCATCAAGTGCCACCAACTACAAGAAGAGCGGTGCCCCAACATGACCTTCCAAAAGAGGCGCCAAGAAGCAAGAATCTTCATCGACATACATCCTCTCGTGATCATCACCAACATCAAGAGGATACAAGACGTTCAAGGCATCTTCGCCATGAAGACAAAGAATACATGTTGAGCACCATCCATAATGCTCAACCAAGCTCAAGAAGGCACCACCATCAGAAGAAGAGTGCCAAGGACAAGGAGCATCGTCGCGAGCATCATGTGGATGACAAAGTGCGCCATCTACATCAACCTTTGGCAAGGCACGCCAATGAACTCGGTCGACACAATCATAAGGCACCTTGAACTACTCGTGCCACCACCAAAATGGCACCAAGAGCAAGTTATCCTCCACGATATCAAGCTTCAACACCAAGACTTCACGTCCTAGATGACGCATGCAACTTCATAGATGAGGAGGACAAAGACCTCTACTTCGCCAAGTTGGATGAGTACGTCAAGAGGACTACACAAGCCAAGGTGCAAGATGGCGACGACAAGGTCAAGAATGGTGAGCATGGGACTTCCCCATCACCAAAGGAGGCGCATGGAGTTGAGAGAACCGAGCCTATCCCTACATGCTTGAGTGATGATGTGGTACCAATCCCATGTGAGTGTGAGAGCCACTTAGCCCACTTGAGTGAGAACAAGAGTGAGATGAGTGACTCCACCTTATGTGAGATTGAGTGCTTCCACTTTGAGGGCATGAGTGATACACCGAGTGAGTTGAGAGTGGTAGTTGATAGGTCATGTGCGGCCATTTTGATTTCTAACAACTTACCCTCTACCACTAGTGTGTTTCCTCATGATATGCTAGGTTCCATGGATCAAGAAGCACCAAGCTTGGAGATGATGATGCCTCCAACCGAGAAGATGAACATGGTGGATGAAGATGATGCCATCCCCATACATGATGAAGAAGTCGCCCACATGGAGGCCAATGCTACCACAACACCCACTTCATATGAGAGGTATGAACAAGGTAAAAATAAGGGTGTTGATGATGCCATGATCGCACTAGTGGACATGATGACTTGTGATGATTGGCATGCTATGTATGATGTTTGTGATATCACATATGCTTCATTGATATTTCCATGTGATACTTTGCCTTTGGATAATGTTGAGCATGTGGAATTATTTGATTATGATGATGTTGCCATAGACATGCCATGCTCTAAATGTTACGTTGTTGATATCATTGCTTGCACTTTGTTGAGCAATTGCTCTTTCCAATGTTTTGCTTGCAATGATGTTACCAATGGTACCCCTCGAACCATGCTTTGTCATGAGTGTTTTACAATTTCTCTCATTTCTTGCAATATGGATGATTGCTCTTTCACTTGTTTTGCTTGCCACAATAATTCTCATATGATTTCTATTGAGAAGGCCCCCATAGCTTTCTCAAATTTTGGAGATTTTGGTAAATGCCATGATAAGCATGTCCACCACTTGCATACTCACCATGCACATAAATTACACTTGATTGACACTCATGGTGATGTGCACAAGAAGAGATACGTCATGATGGATAATGTGTTTCTATACCATGCACACACGTTCTTCCTTTTATCTATGATGTGTGTAGGTACCCGCACAAGAATGTCAACCACGGTTGAGCACGAGTTGACAAAAAGAGCTCTAGAGAGCATCCCCCAAGTGAGTTCAAGATCGAACCTAGCTCTGATACCTTTTGCATGCTTTGCATCTTTCATGTTGTCAAATTGCTCTTTCCTATGGTTTGCTTGCAAGCATGTTGATGGTATTCTTTCACCTTATGACAATCATGTTTCGTTGCTATTGGATATTGATGCTTTGTGTGTTGCCACAAAAATGTTGAACGGTTTCTCTTTCCGATGTTTCGTGTGCACCCATAATGCCATTTTGAGCATGTATTGTTATGAGAGCGTCCAAGTCTCTCGTATTGTTGTTGCAACAAACATAAGGACCACTTGCTCTTTTGTATGGTTTGTTTGCAACATGTTGTTTTTTTCTTCCACTTGTGATACTCATACCCCCATGATTTTGGGTTTTGATGATATGTGTATGGCATCCAACGTATTGAACAATTGTTCTTTCCAATGGTTGGCTTGCACACATAATGATGTTGTTTTGGATATCTTTCTTCATGTCTTTTTGCCGAATTCTCCTATCCTTGCATCAAAGATGTTGACCAATATTTTAGTCCATTACTTTGAGTGCCACACTAAGAAGTTATATGGAGTTTTCGAGTTCCCACATTTGGATGATGTTCAATTAACTTCCATGCACCTTGACCTTGCATATGCATCCTGTTTGCTATACTTGAGTTATGCTAATAGTGTTGTGAAGAAGAATGGACATGACACAAATGACATGCTCCTCTATCACACACAAACATATGTTGCTTGGTCTTTGTTGTGTGAAGGTACAATTGCTTACGTGTCAACCTCTATGGACCATAAGTTGACAAGACGAATCGAAGAGAGTTACCTAGGGCTACCCTTCTATGAGCTATCTCTACATTATAGGGTGACTTACTTCTACTTGAGGACTCATGCTACAATCTTCATGAATTGGCTACTCTTTGAGTGTTGCTTCGCTTTTGTTGTGAGCTTTGTAGGCTTCATTGAAGGGGACAGAACATTGAAGAGTTGCCACTTCAAGCTTCGTAAGGACGACTATATGGTGAACCCCAGTATCAAGAAGGTCTCTCAACATCATCTTCTCAGAATGAGCATGAAGAGTCGAGGATGACTCTTTTTGAAGGGGGGAGCTGATGCAGCCCGTCCTACGGATGCTACTACATCTACAACGCCAAGTCCCCAAGATCGTCCCCAAGTCAACCAAGAAGATGGACCAGGAGCAGCCAGCTCCAGAACTAGAGTCTCCGCCGTCATCGCCCCGAAGAGTCCGTCTGTTGTCAGCCGGAATGTCCGGCGCAGCCGGAGTGTCTGGCCTAGTCGGCTCCATCCTGGCGCGGACAGTCAGTAGGTCACATCGGACTCTACTCGGGAACTACCCGGAGTGTCCGGCCACCCCAGACTGTCCGGTCAACCTGACCCAGATTGTCTTCCCTAAGTGATGGGCCTGCGAGCCAACATCTGGGACCTTGGCCCATGTACCCCTCTATTCCGCACCAAACCCTAGTTTTATGCCCAAACTACCCCTAAACTTGTGGCTGGCCTCTAAATAAAGCCCCCACCCCTCATTGTATCCCTTAGGCATAGATGATAGAGTAAAGAAAACCCCCTTTGTGGAATCTCTAGTTTTGCCTCATCACCTCTACCAAAGGGGATCGACTATCGTCACCACCTCGTTGGAGTTTGCATCGTGCCTCCCTTGTTGTACAAGGCCTTGGCATCAGTGTCCCTTTGCCAAGACGTCAAGACCCTCTCCAAGGTGTTCTTCCCTCTCCGCGTGGGATCGAGGGAGCACGTTGACCGATCTTTCCTTACGAGGATTCTATCGGACCGGTGGCCACCGGTGAGAGCAATCGGCCTTGTATCGTGTGTGTTTTGCGTGTGTTCATCGTGTTCTTTGTGAGGTGTGTGTCCGCTTCCGCTACCTTCTCCCTTTCCCCTCACTTTCCCATCAATTTGACCACGAGATCCATGAAGATCGGGCCACCCACGGCGTTACCCCATAACACTATGCAACTAAAAAGATCTAACATTACTGGTTTTAGACAGGAAGAGCATGAGCCACTAGCGCTTGCATGGGAGAGGATGAAAGAATGCATGAGAAACTATCCCAGTCATGCGATGGAAGATTGGTTAAATCTCCATTTATTTTATAATGCTCCTAACCCTGTGTCTAAGTCTATGCTTGATACTGCAGCTGGAGGAACATTTATGGGCTAACATATTACCGAAGCAAAGTAGCTGCTAGACAATATGCAAGACAACCATGCCCAGTGGCATGTGGATAGATCAAACATGAAGAAGGTGAACTCTGTCCCACCACAAGAAAATGAAGAATTCAATGCTAAGCTGGATGAGCTCATATTAGCCATAAAAGGTAAGGAAAACCAGGTAAGATCTATCCCAGAATCAAATATTGAAGAAATATACTTCATAGCTCGTAATGATTATAACCCTGCTTCGAAGAAGAATTATAATCCTAATTTTCAGAAATATTATTCTAGTCCTACAGGTAACTCTAATAATAATATGGGAACAAGTAATGGTAGTCTCCAAGAAACACTTATGTCCTTTATAGATTCACAAAATGAGCAAAACAATATCCTTGTTAAAATAACGGAGAACCATGATGCTATGCTTGGTAAATTATCTAACCAAGCTGTAAGTTTGAGGAATGATTTGCAGGCCCTCCAAGAAAGAACAAGGATTGTTGAGGCACAGCTAGGTAAGATAACCGAGAGTCAAACTCTCATTCTAGCTAAATTTGTAGGTAAAGATGAGCCCAATCCTCTTGAAGACCTCAAGATGATGAGAATCCAAAGGGAGGATCCTGAAGAACTTGATTATAGTAATGCTCCTTCACCAAATTTTACAGTTGAAAATCTTGTAAAAAGGATCAATATCAATATTCCGGTAAGTGAAGGAAATGAGGAAGCTATTTGTTGGGGGCAAACCTCTAGGGTGGCCCGATCTTTCACGATTCCCTTTCAAATCAAGGATGGAGTGCGGGGAGAGGAGGGGAGGATGAACACGACGAACATACGCATGAAGAACGCGAAGAACACACACACAAAACCACGATACACACCAATAGCTTACGTCGGCGGTGATCGGTCCGGCGCAATCCCTAGGATCGGCGTCGGGCGGACGACTCTCTCTCGAACCGGCATGGCAAGATGGGAGACTCGGTGAGTTCTTGACGTCTTGGCAAAGGGACACTGATGCCAAGGCCTTGTACAACGCGGAGGCATGATGCAAACTCCAACGAGGTTTGGGATATTGGTGCTCCTTGGTCAAGGAGCATGATGCAAGAATTAGATAGATCCACAAAGGGGTTTCCACTAATTCCAATATCATGCTTAGGGTTTACAATGGAGGTGGGGGACTATATATAGGTCAGCCATTTAAACAGGGGTACTTTAGGAATAAACGAGAAGTTCTGGACGGACTAAGGGGTACATGGGCCGCAGGCCCAAAGGCCTTTTCATGCCTGGCGACGGTCGGTCCGGAGACTCCGGTGTGGTGGACCGGAGACTCCGGTCTAGGCCGGAGATTCCGGTCGATCTCCGGACCGGCCTCTAGAGGGGCCTTCAGATTGTCCTAGGGCTCGGTTCTGGGGCAGACCGGAGGTGGGGCCGGAGACTCCGGTGTCTTCAGGCCAGAGACTTTGGTGGACCGGAGACTCCGGTGTGCGCAGACCGGAGACTCTGGTCTGAGCAGCTCCAGCGGCTCTAGCTTCATGCTCTGCTCCTTGTTCTCCATCCTTGGGTGCTTGGTGATGTGTCGAAGCTTCGTACCTGATGATGCATAGGGTAATTGCATGAAGTAGCATACCATCCAAGGAGGTATCAAATTGGCACGAGGAGAGGAGCGAGTTCTGTTGGAGATATGCCCAAGAGGCAATAATAAAGTGGTTATTATTATATCTTTATGTTTATGATAAATGTTTACATCCCATGCTATAATTGTATTATAAGGAAACACTAATACATGTGTGTTTTGTAAACATAAAAGAGTCCCTAGTAAGCCTCTTGTGGAACTAGCTTGTTGATTAATTGATGATCATGGTTTCCTGATCATGGACATTGGATGTCATTGATAACAAGATTATATCATTAGGAGAATGATGTGATGGACACACACCCATAGTAAGCGTAGCATAAGATCAAGCCATTAAGTTCGTATTGCTATAAGCTTTCAAATGCATAGTAACCTAATCCTTCGACCATGAGGTTATGTTAATCACCATCACCGGATGGGTACTTTGATGACATCAAACACCGCTTCATAACTTGGTGGTTATAAAGGTGTCATTGGGTATTCTGAAAGTATGTGTTGAAGCGCATGGACCAAGATTGGGATTTGTCCATCCATATGACAGATAGATATGCTCTGGGCCCTCTCGGTGGAATGTCATCTAGTTAGCTTGCAAGAATGTGACTAGGTCACAAGGGATGACATAACATGGAACGAGTAAAGAGTACTTATCAGTAACAAGGTAGAACTAGGTATGGAGATACCGACGATCAAACCTCGGATAAGTAGAATATCGCGTGACAAAGGGAATTGGTTTCGTATGTTAATGTTTCTATCGATCACAAAGTCATCATTGAGTATGTGGGAGCCATTATGGATCTCCAGATCCCGCTGATGGTTATTGATCGGAGAGGTGGCTTCATCATGTCTGCATATTCACGAACCGTAGGGTGACACACTTAAGGTTCGAAGTTGTTTTTAAGTAGATATGGAATGTGCATTGGAAACAGAATGCTGTTCCGAGTCTTGGATTGGATCCGGGACATCACGAGGAGATCCAGAATTGTCCGGAGAATAAGATCCATATATTGGGGATCATTTTCTAAGTTAGGAAATGTTCCGGAGTGTTTGTATGGAGATTCTAGAAGGTTTCGGAATGTTCTGGAAGGTTCTAGAAGATTTCTTGGAGTTTGCTTGAAAACCAAGAAAGGATCAAGGAGTCTTTGTGGGGCAAGACACGGATTCGTGGGGGAGGAGGATTCCTCCCCCTCCCAATCCGCCGACCAAGGAGGGAGGGCAGTCCTACTAGGACTCCCCCTCCCATGGCGCCTCCCTCCTTTAAATAGAGGGGAGGGGGCGCCACCCCCTAGATCTCTCCCATAACAAACCCTAGCCGCCGCCTCTCTCCTCCTCCTTCGCTCTGCTCCGGCTTAGGCGAAGCCCTGCAGAAATCTCTACTCCACCACCACCACCACACCGTCGTGCTGCTGGGATTCCGTGGAGAAGATCTACTACCTCCGCTACTCGCTGGAACGGGGAGAGGAAGGTCTACTTCGACTCCACACGTTTGACCGACTGCGGAAGCGCTGCCGGAACGTGGCGCCGGAAGGATCGTCCACACGATCTTGAGATCGGCAAGTGATCGACTACATCAACCCCGAGATCTAATCTCGTAACGCTTTCGGATCTACGAGGGTTAGTACAGATCTATCTCGTTGCACATATCTAATAGATTAGATCTTGGCTTTTATCTAGATTAGATCTGGGTTTTGTTCGTTCTTGCGGTAGAAATTTTTTGTTTTGCATGCTACGAACCCGTCAGTGGTATCAGAGCCGTGTCTATGCGTAGATCTGTTGCACGAGTAGAACACAATGGTTTTGTGGGCGTTGGTGCTCGTGCCGTATTTTGCTTTGTGTACTTTGCATCTTGCGGTATGGTGGGATGAAGCGGCTCGGTCTAACCTTACATGTCATCGCACAGGAGACTTGCTCCACGCTTGACATGTAACTTGCTTTGCACAAGTGGCTTTGCGGGTGTCTGTCTCTCCCATCATAGTATAGATCCAATTTACACTTTGCACTTGATAGCACTTGTATCAACGTTGTGGTTCAGTTTCGTAGGTAAGATTCGGTCTTATTCGAAAGCCCCAAACCACGTAAAACATGCAAAGAAAATTAGAGGCGTCTAACTTGTTTTTGCAGGGGTTTTGTGATGTGATATGGCCATCATGTGATTGTGATTATATTTGATGTATGCAATGATCCTTGTTGTAATATGGCAACCGGCAGGAGCCTAATGGTTGTCTTTAATTCTGTTAAGACCTGCGTGTCTATTCATCTTGTAATAGCTTTATTCCAAGTAGTTGTAATAGTTGCTAGTGATGATGGACAACCATGAAGCGGCGCCACTGACCTTGATGCAATGCTGGTGATGATGGAGATCATGTCTGTGCTTTGGAGATGGAGATCAAAGGCATAAGAAGAAAGGGCCATATCATATCACACTAATTATGAATTGCCTGTGATGTTAATCCTTTATGCATCTTGTATTGCTTAGATCACGATGGTAGCATTATAAGATGATCCCTCTCACTAAATATCAAGTAATAAAGTGTTCGTCCTTAGTAGGCACCGTTACAAAGACTCGTCGTTTCGAAGCATCTCGTGATGATCGGGTGTGATAGATTCTACGTGTGCATACAACGGGTGCAAGCCAGATTTGTACATGCGGATACTAAGGTTAACCTTGACGAGCCTAGCATGTACAGACATGGTCTCAGAACACGGAATACCGAAAGGTAAAGCATGAGTCATATGGATGATATGATGAACATGTTGATGTTCGCCTTTAAAGCTACATCATCTCACGTGATGATCGGACTTGGTGTAGTGGATTTGGTTCGTGTAATCACTAAAACAACTCGAGGGATGTTGTTTTGAGTGGGAGTTCTTTTGTAATTTGGATTAGTCAAACTCAATTCATCATAAACACAATCAAAGTGAATTTGCATAGTTTGTTGTAGTCATTGGCATCCGTTCACCACCTTACACTTAGTTATAGTTGAGATAGTAGAACTACAGAAATTCTGGATATTTGCTTTACGAACTGGTATCGTATTGTTTTGAGTGTCAATCTAAAGTTTAAAAGTCATATTGCAAACTTTTAGCAAACTCCGTTTACTCTGTGAAGTTTAATAAACAGTATTAAATCAAGAGTAACAATTCTAGTGTTAGTATCTAATGTATCATGTTTGCCTCCATGATTCTTGATACTCAAAAGATTGTTTTTAATATCAAGTTTATCTAAGAGCTGAAAGCAATGTTTCAGAAACCGTCATATGTGAAAGGTATTGCGATATCTAAAACAATGTGTTGGTTACAACATGATAGAGTATACGTCCTCATATTTGATGAGAATTTGTGAAGATTGGAGACGCCAGTCGTCCTAATCCTCCAAAAGGTTTTGGAAAAGAAACATTATACTCGCAATTCACCTTTATAAGCTATAGCAGCTTGATCATGAAAGTTTTCATGATAAGGATGAATAGAAGATGTAAGTAAAATGTTTACTACACTAAAAGATTACTAAAAAATGGAATTTTGAAAGAATGCCAAACATTTGATGAAGGTGATCCACTTCAAAGTGCAAGTACAAACGTATTAGTATTTGACTATACACACTTTGTACTATGTGTCATGTGAATGACACCACTATTGATGTTGATAGATTCTTTTAAAAGAAAAGGAATTGTTGAAAAAGAATCTATAAAATATTTTGGCAGAAAAGAAAAGATTGGAGATATCCAACTTAGGTATATACAAGATACATGTTATGGCTATATTCCTTAGTTGTTAAACAATGTGGTTTTGCGGTATTGGATACCGAATTGGTTGGTGTGAAGTGTCATACAGGACAACACAATTCATGAACTGCAATGGCCTAAGTAACTAGCAAGAGAATATGTGATGATGTTCATCAAACACAAACAAAGGGTTGTTGTGTTGATCGATAACATCAAAGCTTGCCTTCAAGATTTGTTTCAATAATTGTTATTTTGATCAGGTATTATGACGACAAAAGGTTGTTCAAATAATTACCGTATTCCATAATAGATGGATGATATACAAGTCTGGTTGGAGAAATAACGACCATAAAACTAATGCTAAAATGTCGCAAGACAAATGATTGAAAGATCACTTGCAAAGTGACATCGCCGTTTAACTTATATTGAAAGGGATACATGAAAAAACTCCATGTTGATGGATTTTTAGAGTCTTTGATTTTGATCAAATGACTCTTGTGATACTTTCCTGGAGATAATTAAAACTCCATTAGTAGGCCAAAAGAGGAACAGGTGACTAACTGATTGGAATTTGTACATATTGATGTATATAGTCCATTATGTGTAGTCGTGGGCGATGGATTTCAACTTCATATGCTTTCTCCGAAGATTTGAGTGAGTATATGTATATACTTACTCAATAAGGAAGAAGTATGAAACATTTGAAATTGTTCAAAGACTTTCAAGATGAAGTGGAAAATTATTGTAACAAGAAAAAAAAAGTTTATGATTGGATCATAAAAATGTTTGAGTTACAAGTTTATTAAAACACCTAAGATTTGAGGAATCGTTCCATGGATTTGCATTTCCCAAAACACCATAGGAGTATGGAGTGTTCAAGATATGTAATGAAACCTTGTTTGACATGGGAAGATCAAAGGTGTCATTTATAAAACTGCCATTATATTTTAAAGATTAAAGCTTTAGTGATTACCGCTTTTACACTGAAAAGAGCTCCATCATGATCCGTTGAAATGACACCATATAAGTCATGGTTTGGGATAAAACCCAGGTTGTCCTTTCTTAAATTTTTGGTATGCTAGGCATAAGTAAAATGTTTACAACCAAAGTCGGATGAGCATGTCTTTGTAGGTTATTTCGAATAACCATTGGGTATTCCTCCATAACACTGAAGACAAAAGTGTTTGTCACTTAGAATGTCGAGTTTCTTGAGAACGAATTTTTGGTGAAAAGTTAAGTAGGAGGACAATAGAACTTTGACAAGGTTGTTGAACCTTGGCTGATATGTGCTGAGTTGCGCAGCGTCGGTAAGTGTCCCGGAGGCAGCAACAATGCTCATGGCTCACGTGCCTCAAAGGTTGTGGTCACGAAGATCTAAGTTACTATTGAACCAAGTAGGTCGGGTAAGTAATCAAATGCCAAGATTTGAGAGTTAAATCATTGTTGTTTGACAATGATGAACCGACTACATGCAAATAATCAATGATGGGCCCTGACTTTGTTAAGTGGCTTGAAGCCATAAAATCCATGATAATTCCATACACGAGAAATCGAGCTTTGAATTTGAAAGACCCTCTGGAAAGGTGTAAGACCTTACAGTCGTATATGGATCTATAAAGAAATAGACATGGATGTTTCACATCTATGAAATAGTCGACATGTCGGAAAGAGTTTACGACAATGTTCAAGGAATTGACTATGATAAGATTTGATCTTTCACATCGATATTTAGTCTGGATGGATTAATGTAGCAACCACTACATATATTTTGGTATATGGTAGTTGAACAAACAAAACAAGTTCTTCTAATAGAATGGTTACCTAGGATGTGTCCATGACACGATCCAAAGGGTTTTGTTAATTCAAAGGATGCTAAAAGAGTATGCAAAACTTCAATGGTTGAAGTGAGCATCGCGGAGTTGGAATCTTCACCGTGATGAAACCGTTAAAAGGTTTAATTTCATCAGAGACGATGAAGATGTTTGCATTTTGCAAGAAATTAAGTGGGAGCGCTAAGACATTTTTCTAATACATTATGTGAAAGACATATTGTTGATTAGAAATGATGTATCTTTTATTGACACAGGTTAAGAATTTCATTTCGATGAAAGACTTAGGTATAACCCAAGAATTAGGCATCAATGTCTATATGGATAGATTGAGGCGCTAATATGGTTTTACCAAATGTACATAGATAAGATGTTGAATGAGTTCAATATGGAAACAACAAGAAAGGTTCTTGACGCACGGAAAGGACTGAATCAAGATTCAAGTGTGTTGACACGAGATTCAAGTGTTTTGACACTTGGAGAAATCACAAGAATATTTTGATCAATCATTCTTTGAGATGTACACGTCCAGATATGTCCTATGCTCTAAATGTTATGAGCATTTACCAGAATGACTCATAAGATGATCATTGGACAATAGTAGGGATATTCCTATGATCTTTGGAAGAACTAAGAATATATTATTTATATAGTGGTGACAAATAGTTCATTGTAAATTGTTGCATTGATACTAGTTTTGTCACAAATTAAGTTTATCTCAATTTAAACTATGGGTGGAACAATGTAATGGAAAGGAAGTTCCATAACGGATTTGGTTGAGTACCAAAGTTAAAACATTGTGACGGATACTACAACAAAAGGCTAAGTATATGACTGCTATTGTAGCAGCAAATGAGGGCATTTGTGTCAAGTAGTTTGTTATCAAACTAGGTATGGTTCATAGTGGGATAATACTATGAAGATACATTGTATGACAATTGTATCAACATGATTTAATCCCAAGGAACTAAAGGTCTCACCAAAGGACCAAATTTATACAATACCATCTCATTAGAGAATGAGTAATGCGTAGAGATGCAAGGACATGCAAATACACACGAACCTGGAAGTGTCAGATCCGAAGATTATGTTTACCACTAGCAATAGTGTTTATACAACACCAGAAAGCCATAGGTGTTGAATGCACAAGTTTTTGAACTAGATTATTGACTCTAGTGCAAGTGGGAGACTGTTGGAGATATGCCCAAGAGGCAATAATAAAGTGGTTATTATTATATCTTTATGTTTATGATAAATGTTTACATCCCATGCTATAATTGTTTTATAAGGAAACACTAATACATGTGTGTTTTGTAAACATAAAAGAGTCCCTAGTAAGCCTCTTGTGGAACTAGCTTGTTGATTAATTGATGATCATGGTTTCCTGATCATGGACATTGGATGTCATTAATAACAAGATTATATCATTAGGAGAATGATGTGATGGACACACACCCATAGTAAGCGTAGCATAAGATCAAGTCATTAAGTTCGTATTGCTATAAGCTTTCAAATGCATAGTAACCTAATCCTTCGACCATGAGGTTATGTTAATCACCATCACCGGTTGGGTACTTTGATGACATCAAACACCGCTTTGTAACTTGGTGGTTATAAAGGTGTCATTGGGTATTCTGAAAGTATGTGTTGAAGCGCATGGACCAAGATTGGGATTTGTCCATCCATATGACGGATAGATATGCTCTGGGCCCTCTCGGTGGAATGTCATCTAGTTAGCTTGCAAGCATGTGACTAGGTCACAAGGGATGACATAACATGGAACGAGTAAAGAGTACTTATCAGTAACGAGGTAGAACTAGGTATGGAGATACGGACGATCAAACCTCGGATAAGTAGAATATCGCGTGACAGAGGGAATTGGTTTCGTATGTTAATGGTTCTATCGATCACGAAGTCATCGTTGAGTATGTGGGAGCCATTATGGATCTCCAGATCCTGCTGATGGTTATTGATCAGAGAGGTGTCTTCATCATGTCTGCATATTCACGAACCTTAGGGTGACATACTTAAGGTTCAAAGTTGTTTTTAAGTAGATATGGAATGTGTGTTGGAAACCGAATGTCGTTCGGAGCCTTGGATTGGATCCGGGACATCATGAGGAGATCCGGAAATGTCCGGAGAATAAGATTCATATATTGGGGATCATTTTCTAAGTTAGGAAATGTTCCGGAGTGTTTGTATGGAGATTCTAGAAGGTTTCGGAATGTTCTAGAAGATTTCTTGGAGTTTGCTTGAAAACCAAGAAAGGATCAAGGAGTCTTTGTGGGGCAAGACACGGATTCGTGGGGGAGGAGGATTCCCCCCCCTCCCAATCCGCCGGCCAAGGAGGGAGGGCAGTCCTACTAGGACTCCCCCTCCCATGGCGCCTCCCTCCTTTAAATAGAGGGGAGGGGGCGCCACCCCCTAGATCTCTCACATAACAAACCCTAGCCGCCGCCTCTCTCCTCCTCCTTCGCTCTGCTCCGGCTTAGGCGAAGCCCTGCAGAAATCTCTACTCCACCACCACCACCACCACACCGTCGTGCTACTGGGATTCCGTGGAGAAGATCTACTACCTCCGCTGCTCGCTGAAACGGGGAGAGGAAGGTCTGCTTCGACTCCGCACATTTGACCGACTGCGGAAGCGCTGCCGGAACGTGGCGCCGGAAGGATCATCCACACGATCTTGAGATCGGCAAGTGATCGACTACATCAACCCCGAGATCTAATCTCGTAACGCTTTCGGATCTAGGAGGGTTAGTACAGATCTATCTCGTTGCACATATCTAATAGATTAGATCTTGGCTTTTATCTAGATTAGATCTGGGTTTTGTTCGTTCTTGCGATAGAATTTTTTTGTTTTCCATGCTACGAACCTGTCAAGTTCACCTTAGCTTGCAGGAGTATGGCTCGGGCACGAGTCATGGGTCCACTTGGGGACTTGTTGGTGTAGATGTAGGAGCGTCCGTAGGAGGGGCCGCATCAGCTCCCCCCCTGGGAAAGACTCGTACTCGACTCTTCATGGTTATCCTCTTGAGCATCTTGATACATTGCAAATGTATCTATTATTTTTGATGTTCCATGCTTGGTTTTATCTACTTTGTTGTGTTTTGTCCACACTTTGGAGTACTTTTCATATGATTTCTTGGACTAACCTATTAACAAGAAGCCACAGTGCCAGTTGCCTGTTTTCTGCTGTTTTTGGTTCTAGGAAGTCAGAAAATGAATATTCTCGGAATTGGACGGGACAAAAGCCTAAGTTACTATTTTCCCGGAAGACTCACGGAGCCAGAAGGAGAGTCGGAGAGGGGCCATAGGGTGGCCACACCACCCCTTGGCGCAGGCTAGCCCAGGCCGCGCCAGGGCATGGTGTGGCCCCCCTGGCCGCCCACCGACCTCGCCTCTTCGCCTATAAGAAGCCTCCCGATGCATAAATCCTAGATCATCAATCAAAATCCATGAAAAGTTCCGCAGCGCCGCCACCACCGAAGGGGAGATTTGGGGGACAAAATGTCTCTGTTCCGGCACCCTGCCGGGATGGGGAAGTGCCCCCGGAGCCATCTCCATCGATCTCCGCCGCCATATCCATCACCATTGCTGATTCCCATGATGAGGAGGGAGTAGTTCTCTCTCGAGGCTAAGGGTTCTACCGGTAGCTATGTGTTCATCTCTCTCTCTATGCATGATCATATTGTGATCATGAGCTTTGTAATCAAGTAGATCTACCTTGCTACTCAAGTGCTTTAATAGATCTCTGCTCTCCCCGTGTGTGTGAAAGTGACAGCATGCACACCATGGTGGCATTTAGGCTAGAGATTACAAATACTTGTTATGAGTTATATTTGGAGTTGGATGTCTTTATGAAATTGTGGTGTTTGTTGGACTCATCTAGTGCTCAAGGTGACAGTGTGGGGTTATCTAGATGGGAAAGGCTTACTTTGAGGTGTGCTGTTATAGCCCTACCAACGATTAGAGTGTCCAACCGGAGAGTAGTTAAGAGTAGTATCATGTAGAGAATATATTTATATGAGAGTGTTCACTAGTGAAAGTATGATCCCTAGGCCTTGTTTCTAAGCACTGAAACATCGTTTGCTATTAGATCTGTTACATGTTTGCTTGCTTCCATCTTTATTTCAGTTTTACTTTAGTCTTTTCCACGCCATCAAGCTATTCTCTATCACCATTACCACTTATAATTATCCATACCACTTGTATTTCACTATCTCTTCGCCGAACTAATGCACCTATACACCTGACAAGTGTATTGGGTGTGTTGGGGACACAAGATACTTCTTGTATCTTGATTGCAGGGTTGCTTGAGAGGGGATACCTTTGACCACTTCCTCCCTGAGTTCGATAAACCTTGGGTAATCCACTTAAGGGAAAACTTGCTGCTGTTCTACAAACCTCTGCACTTGGAGGCCCAACAACTGTCTACAAGAATAGAAGTGCGTAGACATCAAGCTATTTTCTGGCGCCGTTGCCGGGGAGGTAAGTTAAAACGTACTCACATCCTCCGGTGTGAGTGCTCGAAGTTATTTCCTTTAGATTCTGCAATTTTGTCTTTTTGTTTCTTTTTTTCACTAGTTAGGCTTAATGGAAAACACCAAAAAAAATAGAGAGCTTTATAGTATTTATCTTGAGTTAGGACATGAAGTGTTTGAAGAGAAAATTAAAAAACCTACGGAACTTTATTTACATGCTAATAGCAATGTTGTTAGTATGAATTCTTTGGACACCATTATTGCTAATGCTATGGAAAATTCTAAGCTTGGGGAAGCTAGTTTTTATGAAAATGATCTTTTTAGTTCCCCAACTTTGGAAGACGGCTATTCTATTGCTTATGATGATACCAAACCTCCAATATATGATGATTGCAATGATGAATATGATATTTTCAGTCCACCTACTATTGAGGAGGAAATTAATTATGATTACAATATGCCTCCTATATTTGATGATTATAGTGATGAGAATAATAATGATAGCTATTTTGTGGAATTTTCTCCCACTACAATTAATAAGAATGACTATGCTTATGTGGAGAGTAATAATTATTATATGCATGTGGATCATGATAAGAATGTTTCTTGTGATAGTTATATTGTTAATTTCATTCATGATGCTACTGAAAGTTATTATGATAGAGGGAAACATGGTCTTATGCATCTCAATAATATTAAGTTTCCCCTCTTTATGTTGAAAGTCTTGAAGTTGCACTTGTTTTGCTTTCCTATGCTTGTTGCTTTGTGCTTTCATGACTTGTTTCTTTACAAGATTCCTATGCATAGGAAGTGGGTTAGACTTAAATGTGTTTTGAATTTGCTTCTTGATGCTCTCTTTTACTTCAATTCATATTTCTTATGTGAGCATCTTTTCAAAATATCATGCCTAACTTAAAGGCGTTAAAGAAAAATACTTATTGGGAGATAACCCAAAAGTTTTAGATGAGTCTTGGAAGTTATTATCTCTGTAATAACCGCTCCTTATCCTTTTTATTTGCTTTTTGTGCCAAGAGTAACCTCTAATGAGAGAGAAGTAATGATTGGGAAAGTTGTTGTCCCGAAACAGATTTTTGTGCTTCACCGTAAAAATTCGTGAGAGAGCTCTGTATGTCGGATTGATCTGTAATTTGTTGTTCTTCTGCCCCAGGTTGTTATCTAACTTTCGTTAGTTCAACACTTTTTGATTTGAGCAACAGAAGGTCTTCGAAAAAATCGTCTTTACCTGGTGGTCTGTTTTGACAGATTTCTGCCATTTTCTGCATTTGCTTCTTGTTGGTTCCTTTTTGAGTTCTTTTGGGGAATTGAGCTTTTTGAGGGAAGTGCTACAGTATCTAGTGTTATAATGGAAGTTTATTTGGTGTTAGAACTGAACCTTAAGATCTTTTATCTTGAGTTCACTAATGTTGCTAATAAAGATTGTGTGAAGTTTTTTATGAAGGAAAATTTTCAGGTGTATGGAAGGAATGAGTAATGAGATGAAGGATGGACTAAAGCTCAAGCTTGAGGATGCCACGCGTGTCACCCCAAGAAATATCCAAGAAGTACAAGCATCAAAGCTTGGGGATTCCCAAGGCATCCCCTTCTTCATCAATAAAAATTCCAGGTTTCTTCCAAACGCTTTATTTTTATTGTTTCATGCACAGTTGTGGTGTTCTTGGAGTGTCTTCTTTTTCTTTTTCGTTTTGGTTTTTCGTTTGTTTTGTTTGCTTAGTTTGATGAATAAATTGGTTGGACCCCCTCTTTCATACATTGGTTTTCAAATAGTTTGGTTTGGTTTGGAAAAGAGTAGGAAAGCTCATGCTTAAGTGGTAAAGAGAGCTTGTTTTTGACTGTGGCCTATGCTTTGTCATGCCATGCTTGATACTGTTTTGGCTTTATGCTTAGTATTCTTTTCTGTAGCATGACTTGTTATAAACAATTGAGATTGCTTAATGTGCCTTGGATGAATCATGCGTTGTTTTAGCATATTAAAGCATAGTATAGTGGTATTCTCCTTTGATGCTTTATTTGGGTTGACTTGGCGCATGCTCACACCATGTTATGACTATCTCAAGTCACCATAGACTTTATGATCCTTTAGTTTTCAACTTGTAGTATCACTTTATGCTTTGATCAATGATGTTTTGTCGCTCTGCATGATTATGGCCATTATTGCTCTCTTAGTTTGTCGCTCCCAGTATTTTGTTAGCCTCCACAACCAAGTATGAGTTCCACTCATGCATCCAACTCCCTAAACCAAGTTATTCCAAAGAGTCCACCATACCTACCTATTAGCTTATGCTATTCCAAGTATATTCATGCTTTTGTTTACCTTCCAAATTAAACTTGTTATGAGAAAACTAGTGATTAAAGCTCTCACGAACTTGATGGCACACTTTACTTTTCTTGCCCTTAATAAACTTGAACAATTGTGTCGTCTATGTTTTATATGCTTGCACTTATTTGTTGGGAATTAGCAGAACCATGCTGTCATGGGGAACGCTTTCAACATTGCACTTGGTACTTGTACCTAGTTGATATCATGCTCTTTTGTATATGGATGTCGTCGGTGTGAAATGAAAGGGGAGCTTGTAAGTCCATGGAGTTATGTATATGTGTTAGAGAAATGCCTCAGCCGCTGGTCTAATCCATGCTGACATGGTGGAAACTGCAGCGTAACCATAATGAGCTATCTATGAAGCATTCTTCTTATAAAAAAAGAGTCCTATATTGAGAAAAAAGAGAAAAAGAAAAAAAAGAGATCATGAAAAGAGGAAAGAGACAAAAAAGCACCATATTCCCATGGTAAATAAGAAGATTGCTGAGATGCTTGTTGTCTGCTTGCCTTGTCATTTTGATATGGGGATTCTTCCGTATCATCGGGCAAGGGGTACCCCGTTGTCGGTTCTCTATGATACACATGTACTTACGATGACAAGAACTTACCGGTGACTAAACTTGAGTAGCATGAGGAGCGGCCCTCGTGTACAAGGGACATGAGATTTCTGACTTATACTTCGTCAAGCATGTACACCATAGTTTGTTCACTTTAACCTTAATCACTTCAAGATGCTTATGATAGGGGAAATGAGAGCTGAAAGCTATAAGTACCATAATTTTTGGAAGCTCTTTATGAGACTTGAATCCCTACTTCCTTCTATAAAGGCCTTTCTTCCACCATTACATATTGAGTCTCCACCTTCTATCTTTATCCACCTTCTTTGAGAGCATAGTGGCCATTCTTAGTTCTATGTGCATTGTCCCAAGACTAGTTGATTGCTGCATAACTTGTTATTGCTTGTTTTAAACTATTTGTATCTAGTCACTCTTATGAACTTTGAAGGTGTCCTATGCATTTATGTTTGCTACTCTATGAGGGACAAGCTGAATACCACTATGCTATGTTTTCTTTATGTGAAACAAACAAACGTCTTGCAAAGCATTGTTATTCATGAATCTTTTGATTATGCCTTGTCATGTTGCAACACAGTTGCTTTGCCTTATTGTTTTAACTTTGTCTTTCATGCTATGATTGAAGTACTATGATCCCAACTTTGAATGTTTTGCAAGTACTTTGATCAAGTTTATGATGGTGCATGTCACCTCAAAAATTATTCTTTCTTTTTATCACTTACCTACTCGAGGACGAGCAGGAGTTAAGCTTGGGGATGTTGATACATTGCAAATGTATCTATAATTTTTGATGTTCCATGCTTGGTTTTATCTACTTTCTTGTGTTTTGTCCACACTTTGGAGTACTTTTCATATGATTTCTTGGACTAACCTATTAACAAGATGCCACAGTGCCAGTTGCCTGTTTTCTGCTGTTTTTTGTTCCAGGAAGTCAGAAAATGAATATTCTCGGAATTGGACGGGACAAAAGCGAAAGTTACTATTTTCCCGGAAGACTCACGGAGCCAGAAGGAGAGTCGGAGAGGGGCCATAGAGTGGCCACACCACCCCTTGGCGCGGGCCAGCCCAGGCCGCGCCAGGGCATGGTGTGGGTCCCTTGGCCGGCCACCGACCTTGCCTCTTCGCCTATAAGAAGCCTCCCGATGCATAAACCCTAGATCATCAATCAGAAATCCACGAAAAGTTCCGCAGCGCCACCACCATCGAAGGGGAGATTCGGGGGACAGAAAGTCTCTGTTCCGGCACCCTGCCGGGACGGGGAAGTGCCCCCGGAGCCATCTCCATCGATCACCACCGCCATCTCCATCACCATTGCTGATTCCAATGATGAGGAGGAGTAGTTCTCTCTCGAGGCTAAGGGTTCTACCAGTAGCTATGTGTTCATCTCTCTCTCTATGCATGATCATATTGTGATCATGAGCTTTGTAATCAAGTAGATCTACCTTGCTACTTAAGTGCTTTAATAGATCTCTGCTCTCCCCATGTGTGTTAAAGTGACAGCGTGCACACCATGGTGGCACTTAGGCTAGAGATTACAAATACTTGTTATGAGTTCTATTTGGAGTTGGATGTCTTTATGAAATTGTGGTGTTTGTTGGACTCATCTAGTGCTCATGGTGACAGTGTGGGGTTATCTAGATGGGAAAGGCTTACTTTGAGGTGTGCTGTTATAGCCCTACCAACGATTAGAGTGTCCAACCAGAGAGTAGTTAAGAGTAGTATCATGAAGAGAATATATTTATATGAGAGTGTTCACTAGTGAAAGTATGATCCCTAGGCCTTGTTTCTAAACACTGAAACACCGTTTGATATTAGATCTGTTACATGTTTGCTTGCTTCCATCTTTAGTTCAGTTTTACTGTAGTCTTTTCCACGCCATCAAGCTATTCTCTATCACCGTTACCACTTATAATTATCCACACCACTTGTATTTCACTATCTCTTCGCCGAACTAGTGCACCTATACACCTGACAAGTGTATTGGGTGTGTTGGGGATACAAGAGACTTCTTGTATATTGATTGTAGGGTTGCTTGAGAGGGGATACCTTTGACCACTTCCTCCCTGAGTTCGATAAACCTTGGGTAATCCACTTAAGGAAAACTTGCTGCTGTTCTACAAACCTCTGCACTTGGAGGCCCAACAACTGTCTACAAGAATAGAAGTGTGTAGACATCACATCTCCATGGTAGGGTGAGAGATCTTTGACATTGAATGTATTGCTTGCAAAGTACTTAGAGGTTGGTATGTCGATGATGTAGGCGTTGTTGTTGATTCTTTTGATGACCTTGAAGGGACCATCTCCTCTTGGCTTGAGCTTGGAGTCACGTTCCTTGGGGAAGCGGTCTTTGCTTAGGTGTATCCACACAAGGTCACCTTCTTCAAAGATCATCTCCTTCTTGTCTTTGTTTAACCTTGAAGCTTGGCGAAGGACTTGTTGTTTGATAGTAGCTCTTGTTTCTTCATGAAGTTTCTTCATAGCTTGTGCGCGTTTCTCGATGTCCATGTTTGTGCACTCATGGAGAGGTAGTGGTAGGATGTCGAGCGCGGTGAGGGGCTCGAAACCATAGATGATCATGAATGGACTCATCTTGGTTGTTGAGTGCTTGGCTCAATTGTAGGCGAACTCGGCGTGTGGGATGCATTCCTCCCAATCCTTCAAGTTCTTCTTGATCAACACACGAAGGAGAGTCCCGAGGCTTCGGTTGACAACTTCGGTTTGACCATCAGTTTGGGGATGCGATGCGGATGAAAAGAGTAGCTTGATGCCGAGCTTGGCCATGAGGGTCTTCCATAAGTAGCTCATGAATTTGACGTCGCGGTCGGAGATGATTGTTCGTGGCACACCATGTAGACGGACGATTTCCCTGAAAAACAGATTTGCAACATGTGAAGCATCGTCGGTCTTGTGGCACGGTATGAAGTGTGCCATTTTGGAAAAGCAATCCAAAACAACAAATATAGAATCATGACCATGCTTAGATCTAGGCAATCCTAACACGAAATCCATGCTAATGTCGGACCAAGGTGTATGAGGAATAGGCAATGGAATATAAAGACCATAGGGAATAGCTTGCGACTTAGCTTGAACACATGTCGTGCATCGTTGAAAGTAGCGCTCCACGTCACGCTTCATCTTGGGCCAAAAGTAGTGAGTGGAGAGCATGTCCAATGTCTTGTTACGACCAAAGTGACCCATGATGCCTCCACCATGAGATTCTTGGAGAAGCAAAAGTTGAAGCGATGACTTCGGAATGCATAGCTTGTTTTGTTTAAATAGAAAGCCCTCATGCAAATAGAAATCCTAAATTCCTTTGTCATTGGAGCACTTTGCGAAAATTGGTTCAAAGAACGGATCGGAAGCATACAAAGATTTTATTTCCTCAAGACCCAACACGTTGATTTCAAGTCTCATAAGAAGGCTTGTATGTTTGCGAGACAATGCGTCCGCAACTACATTATCTTTGCCCTTCTTATACTTGACAATGTACAAAAAAAACTCCATGAACTCAACCCACTTAGCATGTCTCTTGCTCAAGTTGGCTTGGCCTTTGAGATATTTCAATGACTCGTGGTCGGAATGTATGATAAATTCCTTGGTCCAAAGGTAGTGTTGCCAAACTTGAAGGACACGAACTAAGGCAAAAATCTCTTTGTCATAAATCTGATAGTTAAGGCGAGCACCATCAAGTTTCTCGCTATGGTAGGCTATAGGACATCCGTTTTGCATAAGGACTCCTCCAATGCCAATACCACTAGCATCACACTCTATCTCAAAAGTTTTTGTGAAATCCGGTAAAGCAAGAAGAGGTGCTTTGGTAAGCCTCTTTTTAGTTTGTCAAAAGCTTTTTGTTGTGCTTTGCCCCACACGAAGGTGACATTCTTTTTGGTCAATTCATTAAGGGGGCAAGAAATGGTTGAAAAGTCTTTCACAAAGCGACGATAGAAACCGGCCAACCCATGAAAACTTCGAAGTTCACTCACATTTGTTGGGATGGACCAATATCGTATGTCTTTTACCTTGGAAATATCAACTTCAATTCCCTTCGAAGAAACGACAAATCCAAGAAAAATCAACTTGTCTTTAGCAAACGTGCACTTGGGAAGATTAGCATAAAGCTTTTCATGTCGAAGGATTTACAAAACTTCCTTGACATGTGTTATATGGTCCTCAAGTGATTTGCTATAAACAAGAATATCATCGAAATAGACAACAACACTTTTTCCAATGAGAGAATGCAAAATATGATTCATGAGGCGCATGAAGGTGGACGGGGCATTAGATAAACCAAAGGGCATAACCAACTATTCATAGAGACCAAGTTTGGTCTTGAAGGTGGTTTTCCACTCATCACCTTCAGCCATGCGTATTTGATGGTAACCACTACGAAGATCAATTTTCGAAAAATAGTGGCTGTACACAACTCATCAAGCACGTCATCAAGACGTGGTATGGGATGTCGATAACGCACGGTGATATCATTGATTGGACGGCAGTCCATGCATAACCGTAACGTATCATCCGTCTTTGGAACAAGAATCACGGGTACGGCACTTGGACTAGTGCTAACTTGGATCAAACATTTGGAGACTAGTTGGTTGATTTGACGTTCAATCTCCTTTGTCTCCTCCGGGTTCGTTCGGTAAGTGGCGCGGTTGAGAAGTGGTGCACCGGGGATGAGGTCGATGCGATGTTCGATGCCGCGAAGAGGAGGTAGTCCATGTGGGAGCTCTTCGGGGAACACATCCTTGAATTCCTGCAAAACACTCATCAAAGATGGAGGAACATTGGTTAATTCATTAGTTCCTTGCGCTAGTCCCTTGCAAAGGAGGACATAGTGCAAAATGGATGGGTTGTTCCGAACATCTCTCATCTCACTTTTGGTGGCAAGGAGAACACTCTTAGTTTTTCCACTCGAGTTTGTCTTGTGGTTCTCACTCACTATGAGGTGGTTCTCTCTCTCGCCGCTCTACTCACAAGTAGGTGTTGTGCTTTGCGCCCTCGCTAAAGCCTTTGCATTATCGGCAATTATTTGGCTAGGTTGCAAAACACATGTTTTGTTGAGCCATTTGAAGGTGTATACATTGGTGCGACCATCATGTTCAGCAGCCTTGTCAAATTGCCACGGTCGACCAAGAAGCATGTGGCAAACTATCATAGGAACCACATCACACTCCACCGTATCTTTGTAAGGACCAATGGCGAAGGAGACCGATACGGTATGCTTGATCTTCACGGACCCTTGGTCACTTAGCCATTGCACGTGGTAGGCGTGCTTGAGCGGATGGAGGGTGAGGTTGAGCTTCTCACACAACTCGGTGCAGGCAAGGTTGTGGCAACTCCCTCCGTCAATGATCACCTTGATAGATTTGCCATTGATGTCGGCTCATGTTTGGAAGATATTGGAGCGTCGGTCTTCATGATCTTGTGCTTGAGTGGTTAAGATCCTTGTGACGACAAGCAATGGACTTGCATCATGTTCACACATGGGGAGTTCTTGATCATCTTCCACTCATTGCCTTGCCATTGCTTCCTTGACACGGGCATCAAACTCATCTTCACTCAAGTACTCTTCATCACCATTTTCATGGATGAACAAGACATTCTTGTTTCCACATTCGGCCAACTTGTGTCCTTTACCTCCACACTTGTAGCATTCACCGTTGAAAGGTGTATCACTCTTTGCTTGCTTGCCGCTTGGGGGCAGTTTTCCTTGAGGAAGTGTGGGCCTGAAGGAAGGCTTGGAGGTACTTGAGGAGCTTCCATTGAAAGTTGTTGGTGTAGCGGTTGAAGCGTGCTTGTAGGTGAAGTACGTCTTGGGCTTGTTGTACTTGATATCCTCTTGCACTTGACGTTCAGCCTTTGTTGCTATGTGCAGATGCTGAACCATGGTGTTGTATGTTTGGAACTCGACGATGCGCTTGATTGGGTGATTCAAGCCAATAAGGAAGCATGCCATTTTTTGCTCCATGTGCTCATCAATGTTGGCGCGAATTAAGTTGAGTTCCATTTCCTTGAAGTACTCTTCCACGGTCTTTGTCCCTTGACGAAGCGCTTGAAGGTTGTTGAAGAGGTCACGCGTGTAGTGCGCGGGGACGAACCGGGATCTCATGTGAGCCTTCATGTCATGCCAAGTTGTGATTGGCGGCTCTTGTCTTGCATCACAAGCAACTTGAACTTGTTCCCACCAAAGGTTCGCGTAATCATCAAACTCAAGCGAAGCCATGGCGACCATCTTTTCGTTGCTATAATTGTGCATGCGGAAGATCTTGTCGACTTTGAGTGCCCATGAGAGGTATTCTTTAGGGTCATTGGATCCGGTGAACTTGGGCATTGTGAACTTGAGCTTGCCAAAAGTTTCTTCATCATTGCGGTCATTGCGACGAGCATGGTGACCTTGTTGATGATCTTGTAGTTGGGGAGGTGGAACTTGGTTCTCGCGTCCTTGTTGCGGAGCTTGCTCTTGATATTGTTGTTGAGGAGCTTGCTCTTGCTCTTGGCGTGGTTGTTGACGTGGTTGAGGCGCTTGGGCCTCATGGTGGCAAGGGTGTGGAGCCTCTTGACGTGGTTGATGCTGAAGAGAAGGCTCGTTCCTCGGTTGGTGATGTTGGTTAGGCACATGGGCCTCACGGCGATGAAGATGGTCATGAGCCTCTTGACGTGGTGGGCGTCGCTCAATTTGTATCACTTGACGCTCCAAGTTTTTTTGAGGTGGAGGAGGCGCCTCGTGATGACCATGGTGTCGGTGTGGACGTTCATGACGTTGATGACGAGGAGGAGGATCTTGGAGAGCTTCACGTCAATGACGAGCTTGATTCTCCAAATTGGAGACATCACTTGTTGTGTCAAGTACATGTCGCGGTCGATGGTGGTAGAGTTGCGGTTGCGCTTGCGGTTGTGATGAGGACATCCATACTATTCCACTATCTCCTACTCCTATTCATAATGAAGATGTTGCTGCAAAGAATAAGTCCAATGAAATCAGGATTGGACCCATTACAAGAGCTCGTGCAAAGCTGATTGAGCAACAGGTGAATTCACTCTTAATTGAACCTAATGTTTTACTTAATGAGAAATTTATACTACCTAAGTCTATGCATCTTTGTATGATCAGGTTTATTGATAACACAAGCGTTGCACGAGGAGGAGGAGAGTTGTAGCAAGAAGGACAAGCGCTGATTTCCAATATCAACAAGTGCGTGAGGGAGGAGCGGGAGGCATGTGCACTAGGAGGCAATGAGGAAATCACGTATGAGCAAGAGAGAGAGATGGGGCACCAAGAATTACATGTTTGAGGTGTTCCACGACGTTTGGACTGTGTGCCAATAAGGCCGAACCCATATATGGGTCGGTATGTATTAGTTTGAGTCGAACCGAGTCAGTTTGGGCCAAGTTATGGCTGTTTTTAGGCCCGTTTAGAGGGGAGGACGCCCCAGCCCTCATATAAACCTCCGTAGCCGTCACAAGTTAGGGTTTAGACCACGTTAAAATATTTTGGAGTTGTTTCTTTCATAGAACCTCTGGAATTACCCTGTGTTCGAATCTACCAACTATAATTGAGTGTGATCTGTTGTTCCATTGGGAATTAGTAGATTGCATACTACCGTTCGTGGTCACGGCTGCGTGCGCAAGAGCGTGGTGTTGTGAATATCCTACAAGGTTCGAGAGCTGTTGCATTGGCATCGGGGATCGAGCGGGAGAGTTCATAGCTACATGCTAGTTATCTATCATCCACCATTACCATCGACAAGAGCTTGCTGAGAAGATCGGGCCACCCCATATCATCTTGGTATCAGATTTCTAGTGTTGCCTCGGTAAGCATCCACAAATCCATCCATAGCTTAGTTGTTTTTGTCCTATACAGAAAAAGCCACACAAAAATATTAGGGTTCATAGTTCATTGTCATAGCCTAGATAACACTGTTCTTGAGTTCTAGTTGCTGATCGTAATCCTTTTGTGTAGCCTTTCTTCTAAATCTGAGTCGTAGTGTTTTGTCTAGTTTTCATATGTTTTTGATCCATTGTCGGAGTCCCTAGACTTTTTCTAGACTATTCGTCGTGTTCTTGAGTCTTAGATCTAGTAGATCTGTTTTCCTTTAGTCTCAGGTTGTAGATCCGTTTGAAAGAAGGAGAAAAAAAAAGCAAACCGATCGGATCTAGACTTGTACTGAGTTTGCTTCATGTTGAAGTAAAACGAAAAAAAATCGGCTCGCTTCCTCACACCTGACCGCAGACGCGTCTGTGCTCCAGCGTGAAAGCAAAAAAAAAACCGAAAAAAAAATCGTGCCTCGCCTTACCACAGGCAGGTCTGTCCTCATACGAGAAATTTTTGTGTCTGCCGACATCCTGCCGCGGCAGGATTTTAGGCCGTTTTTCTGCCATGGCAGAGACCAATTCTCAGGTCAAATTTTATTTTTTTATTTTTTTACTGAGTCCACATAGCGTACCTATCCTTGTGAGCCTTAGTAAACCTTTCTTTGTGTCTAAAACTATCCTATGAGACTAGCGTGCTTAGTGCTCTGCGGGCTGCTCAGTTTAGCAATCTTGTGCCCGTTTCGTTGAGACTTTGCTAGCGTCTCTCCATGTGCATTGCAACACGAGCATTCCTCCGACATACCTTACTTTATTGAGCTCATTTTCATAGTTGCAATTGCCCCATTTATCTCCATCGTGTGTGTTTCCGTGGGTCTTTGTCATACGATCAGCACTAGGACTTGTTCGCGGTGTAGTTAGGATACCATACCTACAGCTCCACCATAAATACCCTGTGTGCCCTGTGATCGTTCTCTATACCTTTGATATTCACTTCATCACATCAGTGCATCAGTTTTTGATTTCGTTTGGTAGAGCATCTCTATTCACGTTGGAACGATAAGATCTCCTTTCTTATTAGTTGTGAGTGAGTTGTGAGAGTTCCACCATACAGATTTTGATTTTTGCACTAACCTACTAATCATGTCTTCTAGTGATGATGATGTTGTGATGCAGAAAAAGAAGGATGAGGAGCTTGTTAATTGGCGTGAATATGAGGCTTTGAAGTCCCACTTGACACGTCTGTTTACTAATACGATAGATGCCAGTGACAAGAATCTCTAGGATATGAATATGAGATTGGATCAGAATGTTGGAACCGTTGATACTATTCAAACGCAAGTGGCTACGCTCAATGTTAATGTCACCACTTTGCAGCGTTCCATTGAGGGTTTAACAACCGCTTTACATAGAAGGGAAGATCCTCAACATGATGATGCCTTTGATGATTTCGATGAGGGTAGCGCTGTGGATGCTGCTCCACATGTTGGCAGGGGTCGTGCTATTCCCCTGCCCATGTACCTCCTCATGGCCGTGGGTTTGCCCCTCTTGGGCGTGCTCAACGTGTTCACATCCAAGCTGCTGCTGATGGTTTGGGCAAGCCAAAGTTTTTGATCCCCAAGTTTGATGGTTCCATTGATCCTGAAGACTACCTCACATGGGAGTTGAAGATTGAGAAACTCTGGCGCTTATTTGACTATCCAGAAGACAAGAAGGTCAAGCTTGCAACATCTGAATTTGATGGTTATGCTTTGCGTTGGTGGGATGCTCTTGTGCAACATAGGAGGGAGGATAATGAACTTCCTGTGATGGATTGGCGCGAGATGAAGGAAATCATGAAGGGTCGTTTCGTTCCAACCAACTACTTGCGATCAGTTTTTGATAAATTGACGTAATTGAAGCAAGGCACAATGACAGTAGATGAGTACTACATGGAGATGGAGCTGCTTATGCAGCGTGCTCGAGTTCGTGAGTCCATTGAGATGACCATGCAGCGATTCCTAAACAATCTGAAGCTGCCAATCAAGAGCATAGTGCATCATCACAAGTATGAGACCACGAATGAGCTATTGCACCATGCTAGAGAGGCCGAATCCCAGTTGGCAGAAGAGGCGAAGTCACGCGCTCGTTTTCCATCCTCCAGCAGATTTTCGGCCAGAGCTACTCCTCCTACAGCCGCGTCACCAGCTGCTGTTCCGTTTACACCATCAGCCAAACCAGCAAGTACACCTTCATTTGGTTCTAATGCTCGAAAAGCCGCTGCTCCTGCTGCTAGCTCGGGTTCCAACATGTCTACTGCAAGTACTCGTGATGTGTTGTGCCATACTTGTAGAGGTAGAGGTCACTACAAGAAGGATTGTCCAAACAGCAAGGTTATGTTTGTTAATGAACAAGGTGAAGTAGAAAGTGGAGATGAAGCTTCTGATGATGATATTGATGATGGCGAGGTTGGTGCTGATGCATATGCTGAGCGTGCACCCACTATTGTCGTATCTTCACGTGTACTTAGTGTGCAACCGGTTGAGGAATCCCAGCGTTGCAACCTGTTCCAAACAAAAGCTCTAGGTGGACCAAACAAAGCTTGCAAGGTCATTATTGATGGAGGTAGCTGCAGAAATCTTGCAAGTAAGGAACTATGTGCCAAACTGAATTTTACATACTTGCCTCATCCCAAGCCATACTACATACAATGGTTGAGCAACAATGGTGAGATGAAGGTAAATCATATGGTACGCGTGAACTTTGAAATAGGGCCATACAAAGATTCTATTGATTTTGATTTGGTTCCTATGACTGTTTGTCACCTACTATTGGGTCGGCCTTGGCTCTATGATCGCCATGTGCAACACAATGGCCGAGCCAATACATATCACTTGGAATTCAAAGGAAAGAAGATTACTATGCAGCCAATGACACCACAAGAAATTGTGAATGATTCTCGCCAGAAGATAGAGGTGAATTTGAAGGAAGATACTACCACTCGGCGAGATTGCGTGACAGCTGTTCCTGATGTAATTGAGCCTAAATTGAGTGATATAACGAAAAGTGAGAGAGTGCCTGGTTTATTGATATTAGCCACTAAGGAAGATATGAGAGAATTTCGTGAGGATCCTACAGCCATGCCACTTGTGCTCATGTATAAGGGCGAGGTATTGGTTTCTAACGACATGACCCCTATTTCTCTTGGTGTCTCGTCTGTTTTGTAGGACTTTGGGGATGTGTTTCCAGAAGATGTACCCGTAGGCTTACCTCCATTGCATGGTATAGAACATCAAGTGGACTTGATTCCTGACACCACACTTCCCAACCATGCACCCTACAGGACTAATCCCAAAGAAACTAAGGAAATTCAGAAGCAAGTACAAGCGTTGCTAGATAAAGGGTACATTCGTGTTTCTCTTAGCCCTTGTGTTGTTCCTGTTATTTTACGTGGTGCTGCAGTTTTCTCTAAAATTGACTTGCATAGTGGTTATCATCAAATTAGGATGAAAGAAGGGGATGAATAGAAAACTTCTTTCAAAACTAAATTCGGCTTGTATGAGTGGTTAGTCATGCCGTTTGGTCTTACTAATGCACCTAGTACTTTCATGCGTTTGATGAATCATGTTTTGAGAGAGTTTATTGGTCGTTTTGTGGTTGTTTACTTTGATGATATACTCATATACAGCCACACCGAATCTGAATATTGCACTCATATTAGACAAGTTTTGTAAGTGTTACGTGATAATAAACTGTATGCTAATCTTGAGAAGTGTACTTTTGCAAAAGATAAGGTCATATTCCTAGGATTTGTTGTTTCTAAGCATGGAGTAGAGGTAGATCAATCTAAAACTGAATCAATTCAGAATTGGCCTACTCCAATGAATGTAAGTCAAGTGCGTAGTTTCCACGGTCTCGCTGGTTTCTATAGGCGCTTTGTGAAAGATTTTAGCACCGTTGCTGCACCATTAAATGATTTGACAAAGAAAGGTGTTCCTTTTGTATGGGGCGCGGCCCAAGACATTGCATTTGATACATTGAAACGTTTGCTTACTTTTGCACCATTGCTTGCTTTACCTGATTTTTCGAAGCAATTTGAAGTTGAATGTGATGCTAGTGGTATAGGCATAGGTGGCGTTTTGATGCAAGAGGGTCGGCCTATAGCTTATTTATCTGAGAAATAGACTGGTGCTCGTTTGAATTATTCAATCTATGATAAAGAATTGTATGCACTTGTGAGAGTACTTGAAGTTTGGCAACATTATTTGTGGCCAAAGGAATTCATCATACATTCTGATCATGAAGCATTGAAATACTTGAAAGCTCAATCAAACTTGCATAGAAGATTAGCTAAATGGGTTGAGTTCATTGAGTATTTTCCTTACATCATTAATTATAAGAAGGGAAAAGAGAATGTTGTTGTTGATGCTCTATCTAGGAAGAACATGCTATTAACCAATCTTGATGTTAAAATTCCTGGATTAGAAGTTATTTGTGCACTTTATGCAACTGACCATGATTTTGCTGAACCGTATCGTTTATGTGCTCTTAGAAACGCATGGGATAAGTATCATATACATGATGAATATTTGTTTCGAGCTAACAAACTATGTATTCCAGAATCGTCGTTGCATTTGTTCTTAGTGCAGGAATCACATGCTGGTGGTTTGATGGGTCACTTTGGGCGTGAGAAGACATTGCTCATGCTTGCTGATCATTTTTATTGCCCAAGATGAGGCGTGATGTGTACAGATTTGTGAGAAGATGCATTACTTGCCACAAGCCGAAATCCAAGCTGAAGCCTCACGGTTTGTATACACCTCTCTCTGCACCTACTACTCCATGGGAAGACATTAGTATGGATTTTGTGCTAGGTCTACCTAAAACTCAGAGAGGTCATGATTCTATATTTGTGGTAGGGGATATGTTCTCTAAGATGGCTCATTTTATTGCCTGCCACAAAAGCGACGATGCGTCGCATGTTGCTAACCTGTTTTTCAGGGACATCGTGAGATTACATGGCGTACCAAAGACGATTGTTTCTGACCGTGATGTGAAGTTCATGAGCTCCTTTTGGAATACCTTATGGGGGAAGCTAGGAACGAAGTTGCTGTTCAGTACTACATGTCACCCCCAAACAGATGGTCAAAGGGAGGTGGTGAATAGAACATTGTCACAGCTGCTAAGGACCATGATTAAAAAGAATCTGCAGGAGTGGGAAGAGTGTTTTCCACATGTTGAGTTTGCTTACAACAGGGCTGTGCATTCAACTACTCAGCTTTGTCCTTTTGAGGTGGTGTATGGCTTCAAGCCATTGACACCACTTGATATGTTGCCTCTTGAGTATGGCTTCATGAACTACTCAGCTTTGTCCTTTTGAGTTTGCTTACAACAGGTGAATTCACTCTTAATTGAACCTGATGTTTTACTTAATGAGAACTTTATACTACCTAAGTCTATGCATCTTTGTATGATCAGGTTTATTGATAACACAAACGTTGCGCGAGGAGGAGGAGAGTTACAGCAAGAAGGACAAGCGCTGATTTCCAATATCAACAAGTGCGCGAGGGAGGAGCGGGAGGCATGCGCACTAGGAGGCAATGAGGAAATCACGTATGAGCAAGAGAGAGAGATGGCGCACCAAGAATTACATGTTTGAGGTGTTCCACGATGTTTGGACTGCGTGCCAATAAGGCCGAACCCATATATGGGTCGGTATGTATCAGTTTGAGTCGAACCGAGTCAGTTTGGGCCAAGTTATGGATGTTTTTAGGCCCGTTTAGAGGGGAGGACGCCCCAGCCCTCATATAAACCTCTGTAGCCATCACAAGTTAGGGTTTAGACCACGTTAAAATATTTTGGAGTTGTTTCTTTCATAGAACCTCTGGAATTACCCTGTGTTCGAATCTACCAACTATAATTGAGTGTGATCTGTTGTTCCATTGGGAATTAGTAGATTGCATACTACCGTTCGTGGTCACGGCTGCGTGCGCAAGAGCGTGGTGTTGTGAATATCCTACAAGGTTCGAGAGCTGTTGCATTGGCATCAGGGATCGAGCGGGAGAGTTCATAGCTATAGGCTAGTTATCTATCATCCACCATTACCATCGACAAGAGCTTGCTGAGAAGATCGGGCCACCCCATATCAGGTTGCGCTTGTGGTTCCTCTTGTGGTTGCTCTTGTTGGATCACTAGTGCCCTTGCGTATGACGGTGTGCTTCTTGCCTTGCTCGTGGCCTTGAAGAGAGGTCACCATCATAGCTTGACGTTGTGGCATGCCGTGGGGAAGGTACATAGTTCGAAGAAGTTCCATCTTCAACCACGGGGCATCATTGCGTCTTGGAGCACTTGGATGTAGATCTTGTGGAAGAGGTGCATGACGACGCGAAGAACTTGAAGAGCTTGAAGCATGTGAACACGGTCTTGACATTCTGTCGATGAGGCGTCGAAGATTGTCATTTGTTTCGGCGACGGAGCATTGAAGCGCTTCATTTTGGTGGCCGAAGTTGTGATGCATTGCATGCATTTGTCAATCGAGGCCGTCGAAGCGGTTGTCGATGTTCTTGAACTCGGCTTGCGTCTTGCCAAATTGTTCATCTTGTCGCGTCTCAAGGGCTTGGCAACGTTCACGGAACTCTTGGCGGACGATGAAGTGACTTGCGCGCGTCATGTACGGTCCTTGATCTTCTTCTTGGGGAGGTAGTTGGCTCGACTCACCATGCCTATCCATCATGCAAAACACACAAGTATTGTATATGGAAGTGGAATATGGTGGTGTTAGCCTTGTACCTCACCTTGGGGATTGCACCAAACTAGAAACCACAAGTGGGAGCTATAAGCGTGCAAAGTGGAAATGCAAAGAAAACTCACACTAAAGAAAGAACTAACTCTCAAAAGCTTGTTGGTGGTAGGTTAGGATTGTGGAAAGCCAAAGACCCAACCAAAAAAAGGGATAGTCAAATGTGGGTAAAATCCAACAAAACTCAAGTCAAAGGCGAAGGTCAACAACTCAAAAGGGTGACGGGAACCTACGACTATATACACACACGTGGAGAAAGTTGGGATTGACACGACTATGAAAATGAGCAAACAAAATGTCCTAACGAAGACTAAGCTCGTTGTCGTGCCAATGCAAGGAGAGACCGTGGCTCGTATGCAAAGAGGGAAAATGAGCAACGGATTTGTGCACTTTCCTTGGGCACTCTTCTTTCTCTCTTGCTTACAAGCTTTGAGACTCTCTTTGGCAAAGGGAGACTATTTTTCTTTTGCTTTTTCTTTGTATCTTTTTTTTGCTCTCCCTTGATGCTACCTAGTCACACTTGATATTGCTCTTGCACTCTCACTATCCAAGGACAAATGCACAATGCTCAAGCAAACACAAGACGAGCCACTCTCATAGGATAGGTACACACAAAGGAAGATAGGGGTTAACAAGGTGACGCAAGTTATACCTTCGTTAGTGATGATGAACTTGGTGTCGGTGGTGCGAGATGATGTTCGTGGGCCGTGGTGTCGATGAGCTCGGGGTTTGTTGATGCGGTAGCTTGTTGTTAGTTGACGACACACACACGGGCACAAACAAACAAGAGGAAATTAGCCAATGCAAGATTAGAGGTAAAACTGTCAAAACCAGGCATCAGGCCGGAGACTCCAGGGTGTCAGGCCGGAAACTCCGGTCCAGGCCGGAGACTCCGGTGTAGGCCGGAGTTTCCGGTGTGCAGGCCGGAGACTCTGGTCTAGAGTCAGATCGCGAACTGCTCGTGTTCTTGAGCAGAAATCCACGCCTTTGTCCTCAAATCCGCGAAAAATTGGCCAAATTGGGCTAGGAAAACGCAGGATAAAGCTGGACCAACACCTAAGACAAGGTTTGGTCGGATCAAAACCACAAATAACACTCCAAATCAAGAGATCGATCCAAAGGCAAATAGGGGCTGTTTTTTGGGGATTTTCGAATTTTTGGTGGATAGAAGAAAAATTTGTGGGGGAAATCGTGAGCAACGAAGCTCTTGATACCAATATGTTGGGGGCAAACCTCTAGGGTGGCCTAATCTTTCACGATTCCCTTTCAAATCGAGGATGGAGTGCAGGGAGAGGAGGGGAGGATGAACACGACAAACACACGCACGAAGACCCGATGAACACACACACACAAAACAACGATACACACCAATAGCTCACGCCGGTGGTGACCGGTCCGGCGTAATCCCTAGGATCAGCGTCGGTCGGAGGACTCTCTCTCGAACTGGCATGGCGAGATGGGAGACTCGGTGAGATCTTGACGTCTTGGCAAAGGGACACCGATGCCAAGGCCTTGTACAACACGGAGGCACGATGCAAACTCCAACGAGGTTTGGGATATTGGTGCTCCTTGGTCAAGGAGCATGAGGCAAGAATTAGATAGATCCACAAAGGGGTTTCCACTAATTCCAATATCATGCCTAGGGTTTACAATGGAGGTGGGGGCCTATATATAGGCCAGCCACTTAAACAGGGGTACTTTAGGAATAAAAGACAAGTTCTGGACGGACTAAGGGGTACATGGGCCGCAGGCCCAAAGGACTTTTCATGCCTGGCGACGGTCGGTCCGGAGACTCTGGTGTGGTGGACCGGAGACTCCGGTCTAGGCCGGAGATTCCGGTCAATCTCCGGACTGGCCTCCGAAGGGGCCTTCAGATTGTCCCAGGGCTCGGTTCTGGGGGCAGACCGGAGGTGGGGCCGGAGAGTCCGGTGTCTTTAGGCCAGAGACTTTGGTGTAGCGGAGACTCCAGTGTGCACAGACCGGAGACTCCGGTCTGAGCAACTCCAGCGGCTCTAGCTTTATGCTCTGCTCCTTGTTCTCCATCCTTGGGTGCTTGGTGATGTGTCGAAGCTCCGTACCTGATGATGCATAGGGTAGTTGGATGAAGTAGCATACCATCCAAGGAGGTATCAAATTGGCACGAGGAGAGGAGCGAGTTCACCTTAGCTTGTAAGAGTTTGGCTCGGGCACGAGTCATGGGTCCACTTGGGGGACTTGTTGGTGTAGATGTAGGAGCGTCCGTAGGACGGGTCGCATCACTATGTATCAACACTTCGTTAATCAGGTAGCAATAAAGGTACGTGAGCTTGAGGAAGAATATAAGAACATTGCTGAAAAATTACCTATGAAGCTTGATGATATATTTGAGCCTACTATTAAGATTAAAATTGGGACCAATGAGATAGCTGCACTTTGTGATCTTGGTGCAAGCGTTTCAACAATTCCAAAAAGTTTTTTTAATAAGTAAAATCTTGGCTCCTTTGAAATCACCGAGTTCAAACTACATCTAGCAGATTCTACCTACAAATAAGATGTAGGGATTAAAGAATATACTTTAGTATACATTAAAGGTTGTCCTGCTCTTATTGATTTTGTTATTGTTGACATGCGTGAAGATGCTACTACTCCTATTATATTAGGCCGTCCATTCTTAAGAACTATTAAGGCTTTGATTAATCTACATGAAGGGAACGTGAAGCTTCAATTGCCTTCGCGGGATCCTTTTGTTATTCATTTTCCCAAGAAGAAGAAAGCCAAGCATGATTGAAAGGAGGCCATCACTTTGAAGGCCAACTATTTTGGAGTGGGTGTTCCACTCATCTGGCCTAAGTGAGCAACATTAAGGGTAAGCTATTGACCATAAAAGAGTGCTTCATGGGAGACAACCCATGTGAAATAAAGGTTTGAGTAAAGTTTTTATGTTTTAGTTTAAGTTTTATGTTTAATAAAGATTGCTAGAAAGCTCCAGTTTAGGAGAAGAAGTTCGGTAGTACTAAAAATCCTGCTTTATACATGCTGATGTTGGTCGACAATTTTTACTATCATTTTTCTGTTAATAACAAGGTGTTTCGCCAAGTTTCAGGATAAGAAAGAATTCTCAAAGAAACATAATTTTTTTGATGAATACAGAAAGTTTAACGACCAACTATACGACAGGAATAAAAATTCCGGCCATATAGTTTGGCCGTATAGATATCTTTGCCATCGACAATTTTTTTATTTGGTACCGAAGGTTTAACGACCAACTATACGGCAGGAATAAAAATTCTAGCCATATAGTTCCGGCCGTATAGATATCGATGCCTTTTTAAAATTTCTTTTCTAGGTACAGAAGGTTTGATGACCAACTATACGACGGGGATGAAAAATCCTGGCCATATAGTTCTGGCCGTATAGTTGTGCCGCCAGGTTAAAACCCTAAATTTTTGACATCAGATCAACTATATGGCAGGAACAAATTGTTCTGACCATATAGTTTGGCCGTATAGTTGCGTCCAACCACAAAATCGCCACGGGAAGGTACCCCCAACACCAAAACTTCAATCCTTTTTCTCTCTTCTACCTCCAAACTCTCAAAACCTCAAGAGATCTTCATCTCTACTTTCGTTTGATTTCCTCACACACAAGTGATCTACAGTATGTTTCTCCTACGATCCTGCAATTAGTTTTTGCAAATTCATTTTCTTTCTATTATATTATCAATCTAGGGTGAGACCTACTATGAACTAATTGCCATGATTCTCTTGCCTATATTATTATTTTGAGGGGACTCTTTAGTGTGCTAAGATGAGGATGAGGACCAAGAAAAGGAGCAGCCACCAACCCGGTTTGCCACATACCAAGACTTCCAAGAACATGGAGGAACTGTGGAGAGAATGCAAAACCTCTCCTTGAACCTCCGAGAAACAACTAGTAATTTATCAACTCAATTTGCGAACTGGAGTTACAACTTTTCCTGACACCACAATGATTTGAAGGGCTTGCAAAAGCCTATTCTTGGAGAAGTTTCCACATTATATTTACTTGGAATTTCATTTGTTTCTATTTATTTCGAGGTTATGTTTTTAATTCGAGTTTATAAGCACTCATGTTGGTTTCCCCAACACTTTATCTTTAGTTATTTCTATTTTCTTTCGAGATTTTATAGCTTAGAATTTTCCATTTATCTTTATTTTTCCTCTTCCTTCTTTTCTATTCTCCTTGTGGCTTTCAGATATTTGCAGGAGAGTGATCGACTTCAAGTTTCCAAGAAGCAAATCAAAAGGGAAGAGAGAAGTGAAACCAATCATGAGAGGTGTGCCTTAAGACTCCCCACTTTTGAAGTTTGAGAAACCCATGCTAGTTAGTAGTAAATGTTAAGATATTATATTGGTGGAGTGAGTCTTTATATTGTAGTAAAATTTTGTTTGCATGGGTATTTAGTTGGGTACATTTTGTTCCAGCTCTTGTAGTTAACCAAGTCTTGCCTAAAAATTGCTAAACAATTGTAATAAGAAAAAGTCTCACAATTAAAGGCTTGGGTGTTGTAGTGTTTAGTCTTGAAGGCTTATTTCTAGACACAATCAACACCACAGAAAATAATGCTTGACTTGATAGCTCTCTTTAAAAGGATTTGTTCAATTGAATTAATGTTTAGTGGTTTTTGTGAGCATGCCAAAGTTTGACTTGCGAATCATAAGAATGATATAGCTTTATGCATGTCAAACTTCATGGGATGCTAACAATTCCGCTAGCCTACGAATGATCTTCATGGAGGAAACTCCTAGATATCAGCTATGTGTTGATTAAACATATGTAGCAGCAATGCTATAATGGGTAAGATTCTTCGCATTCTCGGGTAGCTATGTTCAAGATGGAATCACTCCACTAGCTGTTATGAGCAATCATTGTACAAAAGGAACAAAACTTTGGTGATGCCATGAGTGTCCATCACAACCCGATAAACAAATTAAAATCTTTGGCATGCTCTCAATTACTTAAGAACTGAAATTCTTGAAGGATAATGAATAGAAAAGTAGTGCTTGAAAAGTATTGATTTATTAATGTGGGAGAATTGAGATACTCTAGTGTATATGTTTTTCATGACAAACTCTCACACTCTTAAGTTTACATGATTATACTTTATTGTTCAAAGGCAAGCCTATGAGTTGATTACATGACATGGAATAAGGTTTACTCATTTGAATCATCCATGTTAAGAATAATTTTGCTACGCTATAAGGATGCATAAAAACCCGTATCATATGGTTGCCATTACTCTATCTGTGCTGAAGTTTTTCAGATTCATAAACTGAAGGAAACATGAGGCTACCAATCATGAGTAAGATCATCATCTCATTATTTCAATTTAAATGATGACTTCCTTTTTGATTTTGGTTTTCTTGCTCGAGGACGATCAAGTTTAATCTTGGGGAGGTTGATGGCTGTGAAATATAGCCATATACATCCCCATTTAAACTGGATATTATTCATATTTTTGATGAAATATCTCTCTAAACCCTGCCACTAATGCCTAATGATCAAAGGGGTTTGCAATCCTTTCTTTCTATTTTTCCCTGCACAGATAATGATGTTTGATGATGGGAATCACAACATTAAAGTCAAAGATACGAGATTTCCAACAACCCGAAGAAACCAGTGGTCGTGAAGTGAAGACCGATGCTTTAACGACCAACTATACAGTGGGAATAAAATTCCGGCCATATAGTTCCGGTCGTATAGTTACCATCGACACTGCTAGGTCAAACAAAACAACTTTCGTGAAGAGACCGCTATATAAAGAGGCTTTGGGCGACGAGAAACAGCCTGGCCAGCCGCCCCCAAAACTCCAAAAACCTGCATCCACAACACCGAAGAGCCGCCGGAGGAATAGACTTAGATCTAATCTCCAACCCTTCTTCACCACCATAGCCATATTCCACCACTTGTAATAGTAGATCTCATCTTGGATTGGCGACATTGTAAGACTATTTGCTATCAATCTCATGATTTCCATTGCAATGTTTATGATTGTTGATTTCATCTCTATGTGTGAGTAGTTCTCTTTGGGCTAAGGGATTCGGCCTAGCCATGTAGCTTTTGTGCGTGTTATTTATCATAGATGGAATCATGTATTAGTTTGTATGACATGATGATTATTGTATCCTCTCTTGCCTCAATCCAAGGACTTGTCAGGTACCCAAGACCCCGAGGATTGAGCCAGGTATAGGAAGTATGAGTAATGACTAATCTGCAGGTTGGGAACCCCAGTGACAGAAGGGGTAGTACGGTTGTATGTGAGGGATTTACTTGGGATTAACGGTGCATCACTATGCATATCATTAGTTCTCTTTATTCTATGGATGAGACTAGTAGGTTATTGCTATAAGCGGTTGCGGAGGCAATAGCAATTATGGATGCACTGCCCACATATAATTATCTTGCTCTAACAATTACATGCATACTTTATTATTATCTTTTATTCCCATCAGATGTTTTGCACAGCTACAGGTGAAACCAAAATCCCTATGCTCTCTCTCCATCATCGACAACAACAAAAGACAACAAACTCTTGGTCCAGTAAAACACAAAAAGAATTCTAAAACTCCCGAAGGTTTGTTAAAGTAACTTCATTATGCTTTCCGCTTCCCGAGGATTCGATAACCTAGGTCTACTAGGGAAAAGGAGCTATACTACATACGAAATCCGGATCGAAGGTATCACCTTATCCCTCATTTCAAAGGCAGATAACTTGTCTAGGTTGGAGAGATTAACGGCTTTGCCAGTTTCCTCAAAAATCTGGCGGAAGTAATGGATCAGATCTCCAACTGCGACAAGTCAGCTTGTGCGGAACTCGGAAGAGGAGGCATCCGTAACGTTGAAGGGTTCTATGAAAAGACAAATTTAAGTTCTAACAAACTTGGGTCCTCTCCTCCATCAATATTTGGAGTTCTTCCTGAAGTGCCTGGGTGATATCACCTTGCTTGTTCATTTCTGACTTTAAAGCATCTATTTCTTTGTCCCGGAGGGAAACAATTTGGTCAAGCTTCTCGGTGGCATGGTCATTCAATTCTATAAGATTTCTCACGCTTTCTTCGTGCTCTTTGTCAAGTTTCTCAAGATCAGCACGATGTCCGGTGTTCTCAAACTCTAGGACCTTGAAGTTCTCCACCTGCTCCACGAGATTGCAGGATTGCTTCAATAATTCTAGAGTGACAAAGGAAATGATGGTTGAGTTACAATTCGATATAAAAGCAAAAAAACAAACAGAAGAGTCAGAAAACTTTACCTTCTTCCTCGTCCTTACTTATCTTCAGTTGAGCATTTTCAAGCTAGAGAGATTTAATATTTTTCCGCTTGTTGCAGATGTTCTTCAATAGTTCCTGGATGTAACAATTGACTTTCTATAAGTTAGAATAATAACCAAAGTCAGAGAGCTTCTTAGACTCGGGCTGCTTTTTTTAACTAAGTTAAAGTCTAGCACGGGCCTTGGGGCTACACAACTTCGTTCTTTGGCATCCTAAAAGCATCAACTCGGATTCTACACTCCTAGCTTCTACCCGACTAAATACTTGGAGGCCAGAGGATATGATATAAAGATAGTAAAAAGAATCGGGAAAAAGACTTACAATATGTTCATGATGCAACTTTTCAAACCTGGCATGCATTTCATCAAAAACCGTCTCAGCCAAGGTTAGAGGTTATACTTGTGAAGGCGGAACTCCACCAACCCTTATTCTTTGTTCCTGTAGGTTGATCTGTCCCAACAAATTCTCAAGCTTCGTGTCTTCAACTTCTTGAGATGCTTCATCGGCAGATAACTTTCTGGCTTCTAGGAATGAAACTGAAAGCTTTTGGATTTCTTACGCTTTCTTCCTAGTAAGGCCAGGATTGGAAGAGCCGGCATCGGGATTATTACCCTTAAAGGGTTCACCCTTGTCAATTCCTGAACCACTGGTGGTGGTTTCAGTTTGTGAACTAGTGTTCAAACGATCTTCAATGTGAGCCTTAGAATATCTAGCACACGGATAGGAAATATCCTCTAGCACTGATGACGTGTTGGGAGTTGGAGTCGGAGGTGCTATCACCAGAGAAGTCAGATTCAACTTATGTTGGTGCAGCATCTTTCCTAGTTTTCCCTTCCCCTTCACCAATGGTTTAGCTCTGAATCATAAAAATGGTACGCTATGACTCGGAAAGAATACAAGCAAAAGTAGAAGTTATGATAGAAGATCTTACTTCTGGACGATTAGAAGCATCTGCGCGCCAGCTGAAACAATAGGAGCCTTATGCTTCCTTGTAAGCGCTTGTGGCTGCTCTTCCGTGTCATCCCCCTCGATCAGTTCGGGCCCTTCCAGAGGATAACCCTTGATTAGAAGAAGCTCCGATGTGGGGAGGTTTACAAGATGAATTACAAACATATATCACAGTACAATATAATAACAAAGTATGGATATGATGACAAATAAAATGGCTAAGTTGAAAGATTTACTAGAGTCGGAGGATTCTCTAAGTGAACATGCACATGGAGATCTCCAGAACTTTCTTGTTTACCCATTCCTTGATTAGCCTTTGGGGCCGGGTCTTGTAGTATTTTGTGGGAATCTGATTTGGACTGACCCTCAAGCTATCCTTATTGTCGATGGTAACCAAATGCATCATGGAAGAATCAGCCATCTCGTCGGATATGACCAAGAACTGGTGGAACGGTGGTTTTGGGGACAGAGAGAAGAAGACGAGGAAATGTAGAGGGAATGCGAGAAAGGAAGCATTGTGGAGCATAAGTGAAGAAAAATGAGGATTTCTTCCTCTTTATAACCAATCTGCACCGAGATTAGCGCTAAACGCGCCGGATTTTTGCCACGAGTCGTGGAACGTACAGGTAACTTCTGCGCATAGCCCCCGCCCCCTCGATCTCCACACTCACATTGAAATGTCGCCTCGGTTCCGTGCAATACGGGACCAACGGTCACACTGGCAGAATAAATGTCACTAACGTGACAAGACCTAAAAAGTTGTCGGGTTACATCATCGAACAAATTTCCGGCTTAGTTTGAAATGAGCATGGAAACAAGGATGATAAATCAACAAGTACGAATTAGAAAAATGACTCGGATCCTACAGTTTTGTTTTGAAGTTTCATGAACCCTTCAAGATTCTATAGCCAAAGAATATTGAAGCTAGACGAAGAAATCTGACTTTGGATATTGGAGGCTTCCGGGGCTATTGTTGGGGATATACTTTCGGGGTATACCCACAAATACTCACTGACTAGGGTGGCCCACTGCTAGGTTAGATATTTGCTCCATGGGCAGCCCAATCAGGGAGAGAAGATGGAGGCCCATCCGGCTACGAGAAGGCCTAGAAGACTTACCGACTTAGGCTTTTAGATGGACTTGTTTTCCAAGGTATACTCTGTACCGACTCTATATCGTAGCCGTATAGGTTTCTCCTGTAAATCCTAGGTTGGATGACTATATAAGCCAACCTAGGGACCAGCCTTTAGGGCACCAACCAATCTCGACTCGCACATGCGATACCGATCCTTGTAATCCATTATAACCTCTAGCTCTACCGATATACTAGATTGCTAGCAGGAGTAGGATCCGGCCACCATAGTCAGATCTAAACCTAGGTAAACTTGTGTGCTCACCATGCTAAATCACCATGTGTATTAGACCCCACCTTTTCCCATGCCTCGAGGACCACCTCATGGCGTACTTTTCTTCTATGCGACACCAATAATCCTTTGCCCCGTATATCATGCTTATTGCTGATAAGAACAACTAATCATGCATGATCTTTAGATGCTCAATATGTTATTGTAGTGTAGAAAAGTGTGCTTGATGATGGTTTTGTTGTTCTTGAGTGGATCTTGCTTAGCTACTACTCCTCATATGGTTGCTAGTGTTGTCCCTGATTAATCACTCCTCTTTCTCCTAGATCACCTCCTCTTCCTTGTTGCTTGCCTAGAATTTTGCTTCTACTTATGTGTTAATGATGGTTGTGACTGATGGTGATTTTAGTACTAAACTAATAATAGCAAGTGATGTTCTTGGGCTAGTAGATGAACTAGTGGTCTGGTTGTGAGTGTGGGGAAATGGATAAGATAGTGGTGTGCTGATGGTGTTAATGTGTGGTGTAAGTGTCGTTGTGCCTTTGGCTAGTGAAAGATGAACAAAGAGAGCACTTCTATGACTATGTGTTGCCTTATCTACTCCCTGGTTTGCTCCCTATGTCGATAGCACACACACATGCAACTGTGTGAGCTGCTTGCTTTCTTGGTTGCTACTGGTGGATGAGATCAAGTATAAACATGATCTTTTCCTAAAAGTTTACTATTTACTTTTACTTGATCTTGGTGAAACTTGCCCCACTTGCGCATGATGTTGTACTAAGGCTAATTCTTAATAAGACCAGATTACTATATGTCCCTTAATTAACTTGCTCAATGATGATTTTAAACAGTGCATCACACTGTCAGAATCTGAGAGCGATATTCACACACTAACCCTCCTCAATTTTGTATCTTTGTTTTATTTTGTTTTAATTACATGGATCAAGAACAAGACAAAGAACAAGAATAACTAGTCTAGGAAATAATTTAGGGTTTCCCTTTTACATTTGTTGTATTTTTCTTTTTATTCAGAATTGTGAAGACAATGTAATATATCTATTCACATACTAAAGAATTCATTTTATTTCCTTTATTGTAATGTCTTTTGTTTTTATTTACTTGTATAAAGGAAATGTAATATAGTGTTATGAAATCAAATCTTCTTTTATTCTTTCATTTAATTGTTTCAGTTTGCTTTATTAATTTTTATTGTAATATCACATTACATTATCAAATAATCCAACTTCATTTTATTTTATAATTTGAATATTCTTTAACTCAATTTATGAATTGTTCTAAATTCATTTGAATTCAAATTTGAGATTCAAAAACAATTTTGAATTATTCCACCCAAAACACATAAAGTGCCTAGAGATCATGTCATAGTTTATATCACTCGCTTAGATGAACTAACCCCTGAATCATCAAAGTGAGAGAAACCCTGATCCCTCTAGCTTTTAGGTTTGCGTAAAAGCTACCCAGGTTTTTAGATGCACACACTCACTTCTGCACTTCTAATTGTCCTAAATGCTAGGGTATTACAGTAGGGGCAGGGGTCGGAGCACCCTTGCCCCCTGTCGCCTCCCTCTCTGTCTCTCTCGTGAAGGTCTCGGTCTCTCCCTGGATTGGAACAGGCCAAGCCCTGCAGGAATCCACGTCCACCATAGTAGTGTTGTTGTTGTGCTATCTGATTCTCGTGGAGTTCTTCTGCCTCTCTTAGAGGATCAAGAAGGAGGATACCATGTCATAGCTGGATGTGTGGATACCGCGGAGGTGTTATCGGTTTGGTACACGGATCTCGAAGATCAAGATCTACTATAGTTTGAACCATCGTAAGTAATTGGCTACATCACCCATGATCTGTGAATCATTAGCCCTTGTGTTCTTCAAGGGTAAGTAGATTGGATCTATTCTACTTATTACTTGCATCTAGTATATTAGGTCTTGTAGGGTTCTCGCTTACTATTCCATAGGTTTTTTGTTTTTCATGCAACAAACCCATCACTTAGATGTCGCCACGACTTTCACAATGCCAGTAGATATCATATCTATGCATAACTTGTATTTGCAATATGTTGTGAATGGTATGGCTTATGTGCATGTGATGTGTTTAATCCATCCGTGATCTATGTATCACAGTTTTATAAGTCGGTTGGAGCCTAGGTGTTGTCATTTTTTTGTATAACGACATGCGTGTCAGATTCTCTATGTAATGAACTAGGTAGCTTAGCTGGTTAGGGAATTCATATGACGTGTAAGTCAATGTACAAGTCAGGGACCTGGGTACGATGGTACGTGACAAGAGTTGGCACGAGTTGACTTACAGACTTTGTGTAGATGGAGATCACCATGAAGAGAGCCATACCATTTCACATTATAATTGATTTATTTGTGTTAGGGTATGCCTATGTTTTACCTTTGTTAGATAGTTGTTAAACTCTAATACCTCAAACAAGGTCTAGTCGGTTGCCCCGCTAGTGCTGCACCATCACAAGTCAGACATTCTTGGTAGTGGGCTCAAAAAATTGAGGTGCTACCAATTCTTTTCGACTAGATGGGTTCGAGTCGGACTCTTACAGCAGAAGCACTTGGTAAGCTCGACGGGTCCATCACAGCTATTGTGGGACTCGGGGAAAATTCGACCGGGAACCGGGGCATGTGATCCCACTCGACTAACAAGAGTCGTATGAGATATGATTGGAAATGAGTTGCCTACCTAGATCACTTAACAGCTAGCGGTGATGCTGAACCTCACTAGCCAACTCGCTTATTTAGGATCCTGAATCACTAAGTAACCATCGGAGGGGTGTTGGTTCTAGTGGGAGCATAAATATTTAAATGTGTAATATGCTTGATTTTTTATGAATACATGTCTTAAGAGTTTTGCATATTTTATGTTATATATCGATGGAACCTAGTAGCAGTCTTCCTTGTTTATCCAGTTTTGCATTGAGGTCAATCTTAGAAAAATATAAGCTTAATGGAACTAATTTTACCAACTGGTATCGTAATATGAGAATAGTTCTCAAACATCACACGAGGGACCATGTTCTAGACAATTCACTTCTAGATGAGCTAGATGACAATCCGAGGATCGCTACCACTAACGCCTATTGTAATACCATTGATGAGTCCATGGAAATTAGTTGTCTTATGCTTGCTCACATGGAACTACACTTATAGCAGCAGTTTGAGGATTTTGAGGCCTATGATATGATTGAAAGACTGAATAGAATGTTCCAAGTTCAGGCAAAGACCAAGAGGTATATCAAGCTCTCATGCTTTGCTAGGCTCCAAACTAAAGGAAAGTGATCCACTGAGTCTGCATGATGCAGCCCGTCCTACGGACGCTACTACATCTACAACGCCAAGTCCAAGCTCGTCCCCTAGTCACTCAAGAATACAGACGCAAGCGGTACTACCGCTCCTAACAGCGCTCCTACCGTGCCCCGGTACTATCGGTCAGCCTCAGCGGTACTATTGGCAATGACTGAAGCCCACGCCATCGCCTCTAGACGCCCCGATATCGGCTTGTGGTACTATCGCCCCCAAGCGGTACTACCGGTTGCCCAACCGGTACTACCGGACCTGGAGCTCGACGACAGCTGAAGCCCGGAGCTACCGCTCCCTGAAGCCGCTACCGCTTTGTTCCCGTACTACCAGACCCGAGGACCGGTACTACCGGTCAAGACTGGGCCTGCGCGCCTCAACAGCTAGGCCACAACCCATGTATCCCCTTATTATGTTGCAACCCTAGTATTATGCCCAAACTACCCCTATGTAAGTGGCTGGCCTATAAATAGAGCCCCCACCCCTCATGTATCCCCGAGGGATAGATGATAGACTAAAGAAAACCCCCATTGTGGAATCTCTAGTTTTGCCTCATCCCCTTCTACCAAAGGGGATCGACTATCGTCACCACCTCGTTGGAGTTTGCATCGCGCCTCCCTTGCTATACAAGGCCTTGGCATTGGTGCCCCTTTGCCAAGACGTCAAGACCCTCTCCAAGGTGTTCTTCCCTCTCCGCGTGGGATCGAGGGAGCACGTTGACCGATCTTTCCTTGCAAGGATTCTATCGGACCGGTGGCCACCGGTGAGAGCAATAGACCTTGTATCATGTGTGTTTTGCGTGTGTTCATCGTGTTCTTCACGAGGTGTGTGTCCTCTTCTACTACATTCTTCCTTTCCCCTCGCTTTCCCATCGATTTGACCACGAGATCCGTGAAGATTGGGCCACCCACGGGGTTACCCCTTAACATCTAGCATCAGAGCCCAAGTTGCCACGGATTTCACCCTCGTTCTTCCCCACCAAATTTTTTCTTGAAAAACCACAAAAATTGCCACAAAATCGAGTGGATCTTGTGTTAACCCAATAACATCTGGTATCAGCAGCTTTTGGTTGTCACGGATTTCTCCTCGATTTGGTCTTTTCTCCATAAATTTGAAAATTCCACCAAAAATAGCCCCAATTCGTGTTTTGGACCGATCTGTGATTTGTGTGCATTTTGGTAGGTTTTGATCCGTGGATTACTTGCTAAACTTGTTGATGTACCTTCCCTTGCGTTCCCATGGCCTAATTCCATCATTTACCCCTCCGATTTGGTGTTTTTCTTGAAGATTTTCCGCCCAAATTGCCCCAAAATCGTGAAATCACGTCAAATCTGCACGTCCCAGGTATAACCGGTACTACCGGGCTGAAAAAGCGTGCTACCGCACTTTTCCAGTACTACGGAGTCCAAAAAGCGGTACTACCGCCCGGACCTGAAAGGAATCAGCAGATTCCAGATTTCAGCCTCTCACCGTTTTGAGCATAACTTTTGCATACGAACTCGGATTTTGGTGTTCTTTAGCTCGTTTCGAAGAGGAGAAGGAGCTCTACATCACTTGTTCTATATAAGTGGTTCATGCTATATACTTCATCCCAATTCTGTGAGAAAGGAGGAATCCAACAATAAAGGGTGAAGATCAACGACGAAAGGTATAAAAATTCTGCCACTTCTCCCCACTTGCATTCCTTTGTGAGCTACACTATCTTTGCAATCAACAAACACCTATTGAGACTAGTCCCTCCTATGATTGTTTGGGCTATGCACATTTGATACGTTGTAGAATTACGAGCAAAAGTTGTGAGCGCGCTATCTCATATAGTTATCTTGTATAGTTGTTGGCACAAGGAAGAGGCAAGTGAAAAATAAAAGAAAAATAGAAAAAAATAGAAAAAGAAGAAAAAGAAAGAAAGAAACAAGTGCCTCATAGAATAGGAAGCGCAAGCTCGATGAACATCAAATAGGTGGTACTTATTGTGCATATCTTGTAGCCCACCAATTTATTGCAATCGAACTAGCATCTTTCCTTGCACTTGTACGACACGAGCTTATAGTCTTTGCTAGGTAATCATTTGGTTCTTAGCTCACTTTCTCCATCGCGCAAGTCCCATTTATCCTATCGTGTGTGTTTCCTTGTACATATTTCCTTCTTATGGATTGACTTGTTTTGCTTCATGATCATCGTGGTTCTTTACTTGCCATTACAATATCTTGATTTCGGATTGTTCTTGGACACGCCACCTTCCATACCTATCCACCATAAGCTTTGTGTGTGTTTGTTTTTTTAGTGGTTAGTTGGTTTTGGTGTTCCGCGTGAACTTCCCTTTTCTTGGTTTTGATTTCTCTCAAGTGTTGCCACTTGCACGATACTATCTTCCAAGGTAAAGTAAGGTTTGACGCTGCATCCCTAACCCCCCTACCACTTCCATATACACCACTTGGTCTTGTGAATCATGTCTAGGGACTCCGGAGCCGATGATGATATCTATGAAGAATCCACGATGAGCCACCATGCATATGCCTCCACAAGCATGGATGACATGATGGAGCACTACACCGACAATGGCTCCACATGCTTGGGTGATATAGAGTTCTACAACAACAATAACTCCCAAGCATGGAAGACTTCAAGAACGACAACGACAAGCTCCTCAAGTCGCATTGACCAAGAGGGAGCCCCCACCTCGAGAGCGCCAAGGTCCACCATCACATGGACATGTTCGAAAGCTCCATCAACAACTTCAACAGCGACATGGACAACAACTTCGCCAAAACCATGATCATGATGGCTAAGACTAATGATGCTTTGCGCTCATTACAACGCCTCACCAAGAAGAGTGCCAAGGAAAAAGGAGAATCGTCGTGAGTGTCATGTGGATGACCAAGTGCGCCATCTACATCAACCTTTGGCAAGGCACGCCAATGACCTCCGTCGACACCATCATAAGACGCCTTCAACTACTCGTGCCACCACCAAAAGGGCACCAAGAGCAAGCTCTCCTCCACGCCATCAAGCTTCATGCCAAGAGTCTACACTTCAAGATGGAGGAAGCCAAGGCCACATATGTGATGAAGTCGATCCGAGCACCGCTCTCGACAACAACATGAGCCTACTTCCACCACTACCACAAGATGGCGATGACAAGGTCGAGAATGGTGAGCATGGGACTTTCCCTTCACCAAAGGAGGCGCATGGAGTTGAGAGAACCGAGCCTACCCCCATATGCTTGAGTGATGATGTGGTACCAATCCCATGTGAGTATGAGAGCCACTTAGCCCACTTGAGTGAAAGCAAGAGTGAGATGAGTGACTCCACCATACGTGAGATTGAGTGCTTCCACTGGAAGGGCATGAGTGATACACCGAGTGAGTTGAGAGTGGTAGTTGATAGGTCATGTGAGACCACTTTGATTTCTAGCAACTTACCCTCTACCTCTAGTGTGTTATCCCATGTTGTGCTAGGTTCCATGGATAAAGAAGCGCCAAGCTTGGAGATGATTATGCCTCTAACCAAGAAGATGTACATGGTGGATGAAGATGATGCCATCCCCATACATGATGAAGAAGACGCCCACATGGAGGCCAATTCTACCACAACACCCACTTCATATGAGAGGTATGAACAAGGTACAAATAAGGGTGTTGATGATGCCATGATCCCACTAGTGGACATGATGATTTGTGATGACTTGCATGCTATGGATGATACTTGTGACATGACATATGTTCCACTCTTATTCCCATGTGTTGATCTTGCTATGCATCATCATGACCATGTGGATTCCTTTTATTGTCATGATATTTCCATAGACATGATATGCTCTTTCCAATGTTTTGCTTGCAACTTGTTGAACACTTGCTCTTTCCAATGTTTTGCTTGCAATGATGATGATAACGGTACCCCTAGGACCATGCTTTGTCATGAGTGTTTTACAATTTCTCCTATTGCTTGCAATAAGTTGAATAATTGCTCTTTCACTTGTTTTGCTTGCAACAATAATTCTCATATGGTTTATATTGAGATGGCCTCCATAGCTTTCTCAAATTTTGGAGATTTTAGTAAATGCCATGATAAGCATGTTCACCATTTGCATACTCACCATGCATCTATTTTATACTTGATTGACACTCATGGTGATGTGCACAAGAAGAGATACATCATGATGGATGACGTGTTTCTCTACCATGCACACACGTTCTTCCTTTTATCTATGATGTGTGTAGGTACCCGCACAAGAATGTCAACCTCGGTTGAGCACGAGTTGACAAAAAGAGCTCTAGAGAGCATACCCCAAGTGAGTTCAAGATCGAACCCAACTCTGATACCTTTTGCATGCTTTGCATCTTTCATGTTGAAAAATTGCTCTTTCCTATGGTTTGCTTGCAAGCATGTTGATGGTATTCTTTCACCTTGTGACAATCATGTTCCGTTGCCATTGAATATTGATGATTTGTGTGTTGCCACAAAAATGTTGAACAATTTCTCTTTCCGATGTTTTGTGTGCAACCATAATGCCATTTTGAGCATGTATTGTCATGAGAGCTTTCAAGTCTCTCGTATTGTTGTTGCTACAAACATAAGGACCACTTGCTCTTTCACATGGTTTGTTTGCACACTTATTGATTTTGGTTCTGCTTGTGGTACTCATTTGTCCATGATTTTGGCTTTTGATGATATGTGTATGGCATCCAACATATTGAATGATTGTTCTTTCCAATGGTTTCCTTGCAACATAATGATATTGTTTTGGATATTATTCCTCATGTGTTTTTGCCGAATTCTCCTATCCTTGCATCAAAGATGTTGATCAATACCTTGGTCAATTGCTTTGACTGCCACACTAAGATGTTCTATGGAGTTTTTGTGTTCCCACATTTGGATGATGTTCAAACAATTTCCATTAACTTTGACCTTTGATATGCATTTCGGTTGCTATACTTGAGTTGTGCTAATAGTGTTGTGAACAAGAATGGACATGCCACACATGACATGCTCCTCTATCACACACAAACATATGTTGCTTGGTCTTTGTTGTGTGAAGGTACAAGAATATACACGTCAACCTCTATGGACAAAGAGTTGACAACACGAATCGAAGAGAGTTACCTATGGCTGCCGTTCAACGAGCCATCTCTACAACCTAAGGTGCATTCCTTCTACTTGAGGACTCATGCTATAATCTTCATGAATTGGCTACTCTTTGAGTGTTGCTTTGCTTTTGTAGGCTACATGGAAAGTGAAGGAACATTGAAGAGTTGCCACATCAAGCTTCTCGAGGAAGACTACATGGCGAACCCCAGGATCAAGAATGTCTCTCGACCACCTCTACATGACGAGTGTCTAGAGTCGAGGACGACTCTTTTCGAGGGGGGGAGCTAATGCAGCCCGTCCAACGGATGCTACTACATCTACAACGCAAAGTCCAAGCTCGTCCCTAAGTCACCCAAGAAGACAGACGCAAGCGGTACTACCGCTCCCAACAGCGGTCCTACCGTGCCCCGGTACTACCGCTCAGCCTCAGCAGTACTACCGGCCATGACTGAAGCCCACGCCATCGCCTCTGGACGCCCCGGTATCGGCTTGCGGTACTACCGCCCCCAACCGGTACTACCGGACCTGGAGCTCAATGACAGCTGAAGCCCGGAGCTACCGCTGCCTAAAGCCGCTCCCGCTTCGGTCCGGTACTACCGGACCCGAGGACCCATACTACCGGTCAAGACGTGGCCTGCGTGCCTCAACAGCTGGGCCACATCCCATGTATCCCCTTATTATGTTGCAACCCTAGTATTATGCCCAAACTACCCCTATGTAAGTGCCTGGCCTATAAATAGAGCCCCCACCCCTCATGTATCCCTGAGGCATAGATGATAGACTAAAGAAAACCCCCTTTGTGGAATCTCTAGTTTTGCTTCATCCCCTTCTACCAAAGGGGATCGACTATCATCACCACCTCGTTGGAGTTTGCATTGCACCTCCCTCGTTGTACAAGGCTTTGGCATCGGTGTCCCTTTGCAAGACGTCAAGACCCTCTCCAAGGTGTTCTTCCCTCTTCGCGTGGGATCGAGGGATCACATTGACCGATCTTTCCTTGCGAGAATTCTATCGTACCAGTGGCCACCGGTGAGAGCAATCAACCTTGTATCGTGTGTGTTTTGCGTGTGTTCATCGTGTTCGTCGTGAGGTGTGCATCCGCTTCCGCTACCTTCTCCCTTTCCCCTCGCTTTCCCATCGATTTGACCACGAGATCCGTGAAGATCGGGCCACCCACAGGGTTACTCCTTAACACTGCATGTGATCAAGATGGTTGGTTATGCATACTCTCTAGATAGGCTAGGCTACCCTATTAGAAAATAGTTCGCTACAGATATAATTCTAAACTCTCTTCCTAGTGCATATAGTATGTTCGTCTCGAACTACTACATGCATGGTATGGATAAGAAGCTCACTAAATTATATGGGATGCTCAATCAAGTACAGGCTAATCTCAGGAAAGGCGCCAGTCAAGAGCTAATGGTGCAGAATAAGGCTAAGTTCAAGGTGAGTTCTTGGACTAAGAAGAAAAATCCTAAGTCTAAACACAAGGCTCAAGACGTGGTCCCGAAAGCTTCCTCAAGGACTAAGTCATCTCCTTCGGTCAATCCACTTACTTCTATTGCAAGGTGGATATAACATCCCAAAAATTTTACAATTCCAGATGTTACTAGAAGCATGCATCATATCATATGCATCATGGCATTACACAATAAAGTTGCATCAAATACTTTTCCCTAAACCCTATGGTCATATAAAGACAAGAAGGGGTTATACTAAACCTAACCCTCTAAATCCTTGAAAATGTGTTATTTTATAGTCCTACGTTACTCTCCTCCTTACAAATTTTTAGAGACCAATTTCATTAAATTTGAGTAAAGTATGCAAAAGTTATTAAAGAAATTGTGAAACACAGAAGATAAAACTATAATGCAAAAAACAAAGAACTAACCTAAGCGGGCCAGCCGAAGCCAGCCAGCGTCTTTTCTACCGTGTGCGTCGATGGAGCAAGAAGTGCGCCGCAGCCGCTAGCTAGGCCGGCCTAGACCCCATCCACCCGCGCAGCCGCTGACCGGGGGCCCCACCCGCGTCGTCTCTCCCGTAGAGACCGGGACGGACCCGAACAGTGCCGCCGCGTCGGGAGCTATCTCCCCGGCCAAAACGGAACTGTTTTCCGCTGCCCCATCCCCCACGCCTTCGACAAATAAAAGCCCCAGACCCCCGCCTACCAAAACCCTAGAAACAAGCCTCGGTTTGGCCCCAAGGCTGCAGAATCCACCATTTCCGATTAACCGCCGCTGCCGCCATTAAATCGAGCTCGAAAATCTCGAAGGTGAGCTCGTATCCGTCGCAGACCTTGGCCCTCTTCTCCCCTCTAACTTCCCCTTGCAGTACCAGGTTGCCTCATATCTTTTTCACCCTCTCCAAAGCCTCAGAGTGCCTGCAATTCTTCGCCGGCGTTCCGTCGGAGTTGCAGGGAGCGGTCGCTGATAGTCGTAATCCGAGGAGGAGGAGGTCAACGCCGATCACGGGAACGGAACCGCGACGAGGAGCCGCACACCGTCCACCACTCCATCACCCCAGGGAACCATTGGACCGCCACCGGACACCTCCACCCGACTGCGTCGTCGTCGTCCTTCATCGTCGTCGAGTCAACGTTGCCGCCAGGTAAAAGCTCCCGTTCCCGGCCGTTAGATCATGAGTAGATGGCGTAGATTAGATCCCTTAAAGCGAAGGGGTATCGCCCTATCGCGTTGCGCCGCGTGGCACACGCCGTGTCAGCACTGCGGGCTAGCTGGGCCAATCGAAGCCACCACTTGTCGCCGCGTCGTCGTGCTGACTAGGTTTTGTTTTTAATACACATATTATTGTTTTAACTTGTAAAAATTATAGTAAATCGAATACATGGCCAAAAATTGCGTATAATATACCGTTGGATTCACAAAATTCTGTAGAACACAGATCTGTAATAATATTGTTAGTTTACTGTACTATTTTCGTGGTAGGATTTAAAGTCTAGTTTGGAGTATTTTAATTATAGGAAAATAATCGTAACTCCCTTTTAGTTGATTATTGTTGCGTTGGCTTTGTATCTACGAGATCTACTGTTTGGTATACCTTGTTTAGAGGTTTCAGATCTGTTTCGTGGTAGATTGGAAGGGTAGATCTATTTCTAAGCATATCTAATTATGTAATAATCCAAAATACTTAAAAACTATGGGAAATCGATACTAATGACATCACCAACACAATACCACTCCTGAATAATACTCTTGGTCGAATTGGAACCCATCCTTGGATATTACCATGTTGCATGCATGCATAATTACTTGTGTGGCATTGTTTTGTGCAAGCTGTGATTGGATCTATGTTTGTGTTTCGTTAGATTGTTTGGAGTGTGCTCAGGAGTACTATTGTGTAGAGTGCTGCTCGGATCAAGGAAAGTTACACCACTTGTTCATGTTTTGTGTCCTAGTTTTGACTATGCATGTTTTAATCTTCAAATTCTGTAGTATGCATGTGTAGGATTTTGGTAGATTTTTCTTAGTATTATTTTGCAACTGCGGTTTTGTAGTATGCCATGAGTAGCTCTATGCTTAGGATTTTCCATCCCAATAGATTATCCTATTTTTGCTAAGTTATGCTTGCTATGCTATATATATATAAAGTAAGGTTGGGGGGTTCGAAAGACTCAAAATTTTCTAAGTATAAGAGCTCTCGAGCAAACCTTTTTCCTCTCAAAAACACCTTCAAAACAAAACCTTCTGGGCGGAATGGTTGTTGGGTCAACGAGTGGAATTTGGTGGAGGACGGCCGCCCAGAAATCAAAGAAGTCTGCCATGTTTCAGAATTCAGAAGCTTCCAGTGCAACCACAATACATATGGGCTTTGTCTTGGCCTAGTACTTAGTGGGAAACCTCACCGGGGTACCAACATTTGGAGGTTGTTGGCATGGTTGGATCCAGCTGGTAGAGGGGCTACTAAGGGAAAGCCTCGCCATGGTCTTGTCTGTAAAAAGACTTGATCGTGGATTGTGGGGAAAGTGCACAACCTCTCAAGAGTATTGCAATCTGATCGATCAACCGAGTTCACGAAAAAGAACACTTTGAGCATCTGAAGGATGGAGCCTCTGAAGGATCTTCCTCTCTCTTTCCAAACTCAAAGTTTTTCTAAAACCCCATGGCATGCGTAATATCGCCAGTGGGTGGGATTTTGGGGACTTGGTTCTTAATATCCGAGTGTTAGGTTGATTGGACACTTGGTGCGTAATATCCCCGTGTTCCACTTGACCCTATATTACTTAAACAATGTTTACAAAGTAGGGTAAAACTCTCCCTCTCTTCTTCTTTCTTAGAGAAAATTGTCTTAATGCAAATGAACCCCAAAGCCCACTCCAAGCCTTGCATGTAGAGTTAGTCTTTTTCTTTCCTTGGTTTAATTTGCCAATACATTCAAAGTATTGATCCAACTTGTTGGATGCACGTTTCATGTGCAGAATCCGAAGATTGAAAGGTGTGTAGGGATCGCGGGTCTTCACGCAACTAGCCTGAGGCGTTGATGGACTCAAGTTTTATTAGTTTCCGCTATTTTATTTGAGCTAGCTATACGCTATGCAAGTTGTAATAAATATACTTTGGATTATTCGTGTAATAATGACTTGTGTTTTACATGATATTCATCGACTATGAAGTGCTAGCTAATGATTCAGGGACTAGCATGTTAATCACAGGGACTTAGGATCTTTAACGGTCCAAGGTCGCAACAGATGGTATCAGAGCACAAAGTTGCTTATAGGACGTGACCCCTAGGATTGGAAACCACCTTTATCATTGTGTGCTTTTTCTTTCTATATTCTTCTAAGTTATTTATGCTTTTCTAGTAATTTGTTTTCCTTATCTCTTTGTATCTAATCTTCATTCTCCTAACTTAAAGATGACGAGCTTCTACTATGACACCGCCAAAGACATCAAGTACCTGCACTTTGGGGAATGCCTTCTCGACATCATCAAGACTTTGGAGGTGCCCATGCCGTCGATCAAGGAAAGTGTGTTGAGGAAGATGCACAAGGAAGGATGCTGGGCGATCGAAGTCATCCAACCGGGGAAAAGTGAAGCTGAACCCAAGACGGAGGCCATTGTGCTCACCATCGCCAGCGACTCCAAGGAGAAAGGACTTAGCACCAGCATGCAAGAGCTCATTGGACGCCTATGTGGGCGCCACCATGAAGAGGTTGAAGTCCACTACATCAATCTCTTTGGAAGGCGTGATGAGCACGGAGTTCCAATGGAGTTAACCTCGGAGGAAAGGGCGACATCCAAGCGTCGAAGGATCCAATACCAAGACTTGGAGTGCCACATCAACGATCTTGAGGAGGGAAGCTGCTTTGAGATCATGAAGAATGACAAGTTATGCGCTCTAGTCAAGGAGAAGGACGAGAAGATCGAAGAGCTAGAAGGGAAGATCAAGTCCCTAGAAGAGAAGCACACAGCTCAAGACAAGAAGTTCGTTAATCAAGAGAAGAGGGTGCAGGATAAGAACAAGCAGATTAGGGAACTAACGAGGGATTAACTCGTCAATGCCCATTGTTATGTACTTGAGTTTTGGAGAAGGAGGGAGCGCTGGAGGCATCAATCGACTAGCAAACAAGCACACAAGGACGCAAGGTTTACCCAGGTTCAGGCCTCGTAGAGGTCCCTACTGCTGCTTGTCTTCTCTTCGAATTATCGAGGGGGTCGAAAGTTACAGGGGGTGCGCATATGCAATCTGGCGATGGTTGTGGAATATAGGGTTTTGATGGGCCTCCTCGTCGCCCCCTCCTAGCCTTTATATAGATAGGCTAGGTCTCGCGTAGCATGTCGAGTCAGTTATAGATTAGGGTTTGTCCCTTTAAACCATCTATCTTAAGCTTCGTCTTGTGCTGCAAGCAATCGGAGTCTCCGTGAGTCACCCGAATCCTGTATTGGGCCCTGGTAACACCGTGGGCTCTTGTCATATCTGGGCCGTATATACCAAACTCGAGTACCTGTAGGGTATGCCCACGTCATTAGCCCCCGAGTGTCTAGTGGAATCGCAGATTCGAGTGGAGACTTTATGAAGTATATTGAGTGCATAGTTGAGCATATTTTCGAGTGATTTGATTGATGTCATAGGGATTGTTGATATACGTGCCTGATTCATCTGATGTATCGGGATCAGTTAACTGCCTAAGGGCAAAACAATGCAATCTACTCAAACTTGATTCCCCGGACTCGAATTCGGAAAAGTGCTGGCATAATCCGACTCAAGCCATGGAGGTCTTACATGAGTCGAATCCCAGTGTGTAAGTGTGAGCACTCGACGTGTCCATCAAGGCGTATTCATCATACCTGTAGGCACGGATATATTTCTGGTAGTGCACAGTAGATGCATTGCTAGGCCTTATCCAGGTCTTATCTTCACGCTGTAAGCGCGGCATCCAAATTTTTGTCATCACAGAGATGATTCGGGTGACCCAGGAGATGCAATCTCTTTGTAGGGAAAATATGAGACGAAGTCGCCATAGAATTCGAGTGTGGATGTTATCAACACATGGTGTAACGTATAACAAAAGTAATCATATGGTGCGCGGCCAGTGCTCCCTATGGGAGTAGCCCCCCGAGTGCCTATTCGAGTCGTAGACTCGAGTGGGGACTATAAGTATTTTGCGACTATTGTCTTCTTAATTTGCTTGTTTCAGTCAAATGTGTTTCCAGCGCTCCCTATGGGAGTAACCCGGAGTCCACAATCGAATCGCTGATTCGAGTGAAGAGTTTTCATGATGCTTGGATATCTTTGTTAAATTCTTTCGGGTGCGTGTCCAGCGCTCCTGTTAGGAGTAGCCCCCGAGTGCTTGGTTGAGTCGAAGACTCGAGTAAGGACTAAAGTAGTTAAAATGTTCTCCTGCTGGAGTTGATGACGTCAGTGCTGACGATGATATGACCTCAGTTTCCTGCGTGAGCGGCTTTCACGGGATGTGATGAGTAGTGGGTCCCACTTTCTGACTTTAATTTGATCGGGTGTGCGTAATCTTCTGTTTTAACTGCGTCTCCTCGATTTGCGCGCGTAATGGGAGTAGTGGGGGATGGTTCGTGGTTTACCCCTGCCACATGTCAATGTTGATGTATGCCACGCGGCTGGTAGATTTTCTTCTGGCCGTTGGATGGCATCCGCTAGGAGGTTAAGTAGAGGCACGGGTGTGATAATTTTCCCCTCGTCTCTCTTTCTGCTTGCGCTTCCTCCACCATTGTTTCTCTTGCTCCTCTTTTGCGCACATCTTCTCCATGGCACTGGACCAGCTCCACGTCTTGCCCAGTTACTTCATGCGCTCACATCGCCATCGCAAGATGGGCAAGAAGAAAGGAGGCGGCGCCGCCAATTAACGAGGGATTAACTCTTCAATCCTCATTGATATGGACTTGGGTTTTGGAGAAGGAGGGAGCTCTAGAGGCATCAATAGGCTAGCAAACAAGCACACAAGGACGCAAGGTTTACCCAGGTTCAGGCCTCGTATAGGTCCCTACTTCTCCTTGTCTGCTCTTGGAATTATCGAGGGAGTCGAAAGTATAGGGGGTGCACAGATGCAATATGGCGATGGTTGTGGAAACTAGGGTTGTGATTGGCCTCCTCGCCAGCCTCTCCTAGCCTTTATATAGATAGGCTAGATCTTGGGTAGCAAGTCGAGTCAGTTACAGATTAGGGTTTGTCCCTTTAAACCTTCTATCGTAAGCTTCATCTTGTGCTGCAAGCAATCGGAGTCTCCGTGAGTCACCTGAATCATGTATTGGGCCCTAGTAACACCGTGGGCTCTTGTCATATCTGGGCCGTATATACCAAACTCGAGTACCTGTAGGGTATGCCCACGTCAGGAACTGAATGAGCTACTCGCGAGAAATGATATGGATTTCAAGAACTTTTCTCTCATGATCAAGGAGCTGCGAGCCACCAAGAGGAGCTTGGAGGAGAAGATCGCGCCTATGACTAAGGAGTCAAACTTGATTGAGGATATGCAAGAGGAGAAGAAGGAACTTCAAGAAAAGCTCAAAGCTGCTACAAAGGAGCTGCATGGGGTGAAGGACCTTCAGGAGAAGCTCGAAGTCACAACAAAGGACATGGAGCTATACAAGTCAATGCTGGAGAAGGAAGGCTTCTCTATTTAGGATGAGGAAGTTGATGATGAGTAGGGTAGATAGTTGGACCACCTTTATCTTTATGGTTAAACGTTATTCGTGATTGTAATAAGTACCAAAAGTATATTGGTTTAGTTAAACTTGGATGAGTTGTGTTAAACTTTGTGCTATGCGTGCCTTTTGGGTTTCTCATGTGTTTTTCTTGTGTTTACATAAGGGTAGGAGTTTATTCCTTAGTCTTTCTATCTATTTCTTAACTTGTTTCCCCAACCCCATAGATGGCGAGAAGTGGGAACAATAATCTACCTCTGGAGATTGCATAACTCCTGAACTCCCAGAATCAGCTGATCCAACTTCTCACCCAAAACATGCAAAACAACAACAACAACAATCTGCTGCCCCCACCACCTCCGCCGCCCCAACAGGACCGCTTGACTCGGTTTTTGACGTTGAACCCTCCTACCTTCTCAAGTAGTTCTGAGCCAATTGTGGCGGATGAGTGGCTCCGCACCATCAAAAAGAAGTTATACATCGTCCAAGTCATTGGAGCTGACAGGGTGTGCTTTGTCGCGCACCAACTTGAAGGACCTGCTGTTGAATGGTGGGATAACTACCAAGTCACCCACCTGGATATTGATGCTATCACGTAGAACCAGTTTGAGGGAGCCTTTCGTACTCATCATGTAGCTGCTGGTGTCATGTCACTAAAGAGACCTGAGTTTCACGACTTGAAGCAACTGCATAGCTCTATCTCCGAGTATGGGGACCTTTTCAACAAGCTGGTGTGCTATGCACCTGATGATGTATCCACTGATGCAAAGATGCAGGAACAGTTCCTAAGGGGACTTAATGATGAGATATCCATTCAGCTTGTTGCTCTGAAGTTTGATAACTATCAGGAACTTCTAGACATGGCAGTTGTGGTTGAATCAAAGCAAAAGAGTATAGAGAACCGTAAGAGAAAGTCCACCTCACACAAGCATAACTCAGCTCCATATCAGAAGCAATGCACTTCGTCACCACCACCCCACAACCACAATGGTCATCGTCATGGTGGACATAACCACAATGGCCATAAGCACCGCAATGGAAATGGCAATGGAAAGTATCTGAGTGAAGTGATATGCTTCAAGTGTAACAAGACAGGGCATTATGCAACTACTTGCCCCGAGAAGATGAAAAATGGGAATGGCAATGGGAACAACAACAGACACAACCACGGTAATGGGAATGGGAAGAAGCCGAATCCATTCGTCAAAGCCACGGTGAATCATGTCTCCGTGGAGGAAGCCCGTGAGGAACCTGACTCCGTGATTGGTAAGTTCAAGCTTAATTTCATTCCCGCAGTTGTTCTTTTCGATACTGGTGCATCACATTTATTCATATCAAGGGTATTTGTGGATAGAGGCAAGATACCTACGGAGAATATTAGTACTCCTCTAAGGGTAAGTTCTCCTGGAGGAGAAATAGTGGCAAACTCTGGATGGCGTGGGTTAGAACTAAGGATTGGGACACACATCTTTCCCACAAGTCTAGTCGTTCTAGAGTCACAAGGCTTAGACATAATTTTGGGTACGAATTGGATGACCGAATATGAGGGAGTCATAGATAGCGCCAAAAGGACTCTCGCACTCACAACTCCGGATAAGAAAAGAATCTGCTTTAAGTCAACTTTTGCACTCAAGGGAAGTATGGTGAACTCTCTTAAGGGGGTTAGCTTGGAGGATGTGCTAGTTGTGAAGGAATATCCAGATGTCTTTCCGGAAGAATTACCAGGGATGCCTCTTGACCGAGATATCAAGTTTCTCATTGACTTGATGCCTGGAACTGGACCGATAGCCAAAAGACTGTACAAGATGGATGTTGATAAGTTGAAGGAACTTAAGAAACAGCTTAGAGAGCAATTGAAAAAGGCTTCATTCAACCAAGTGTGTCATCTTGGGTAGCACTTGTCTTATTCGTGGAGAAGAAGGATAAAACCAAGAGACTAGTCATGGACTACCGGTCGTTGAATGAAGTGACAATCAAGAACAAGTACCCTCTACCCAATATCAACAGCCTGTTTGACCAATTAAAGGGAGCTAGTGTATTCTGCAAGATTGATATCCGATCAGGTTACTTCTAGTTAAAGATCCGAGAACAGGATGTACCCAAGATTGCCTTCACCACAAGATATGGGTTGTATGAGTATACTGTTATGTCCTTTGGTCTAACCAATGCCCCGGCATACTTCATGACTATGATGAACAAGGTGTTCATGGAGTATTTGGATAAGTTTATTGTGGTATTCATTGATGACATACTCATATACTCCAAGGATGAGAAGGAACATGAGAGACATCTGCGCCTAATTATGGAAAAGTTGAGGGAACACAAATTGTATGCCAAGTTTAGCAAATGCAAGTTCTAGTTAAATGAAGTGGGTTTCCTTGGTCATATTGTGTCATCCAAAGGAGTTGTCGTGGACCCAAGTAAGGTAGCTTCCGTGATAGAATGGGAGTCACCTAAGAATGTGGGAGATATTAGGAGTTTCTTGGGCCTTGCAGGATATTGCCGAAGGTTCATTGAAAACTTTTCTGATGACGACATCATACAGTTACACCTACCCCAATTGATAATGAAGATGTTACAATTGCAAAGAAGGATCAATCCAATGAGTGAAGGATTGGACCAATCACAAGAGCTCGTGCTAAGCTGCTAGAACAACAGGTGAACTTGTTTCTTAATGAACCTGGTGTTTTTATTAATGAGAATTTTATACTACCTAAGTCTTTGAATTATTGCATGATCAGGTACTTAGGAGAAGAAGGCATAGCAAGGAGCGAGGAGTAAACGGAACAAGGCATGTTGATCAATGAAGAATGCACGAGGGAGGAGAGGGAGGAAGCGCAAGGAGCTGTCCAAGCCAAAGATCAACAAGAGATGGACGTTCTCTACCGCGGTAGAGAAAAGCCACAGTTATCTGCCATGGGAGGCTGCCGCGATAGGAAAACGGAGTCCAGCTCTGCCACGGTAGGCTACCGCGGCAGAGAAACCGACTAGAACTCTGCCACAGCAAAGTCAGTTTGGCCGAGCCACTTTGTGGCCGGCTTGTATCCAGTTTGGGTGGACCCAACTCAGGTTCCACCATAGGTCGCCACTCCCTGATCTCATAAATAGATGGGGGCGCCGTAGATTACGGTTAGACCACGTTAAAATATTTTGGAGTTGATTCTTTCATAGAACCTCTAAAATTATCCTATGTTCGAATTCTACAACTATAATTGAGTGTGATATGTTGTTCCATTAGGAATTAGTAGATTGCATACTACCGTTCGTGGTCACGGCTACGTGTGCAAGAGTGTGGTGTTGTGAATATCCTACAAGGTTCGAGAGGTGTTGCAATGGCATCAGGGATCCAGCGAGAGAGATCATAGCTACGCAATAGTTATCTATCATCCACCATATCACCATCGACAAGTGCTTGTTGAGAAGATCGGGCCACCCCACATCATCTTGGTATCAGAGCGCTGGGTTTACTCGGTGAGGAATATCATCTTGGTATCAGATTTCCTCGTTGCCTCGGTAAGCAATCTACAATCCATCCTTAGATTAGAGAGTGTTTTCGTCCTATACAGAAAATAGCCCCATAAAAAGATTCACCATAGCCTAGATTACATCGTAGACGAGTAATAGTTGCTGGTCGTGTTCATCAATTAGTCTAGATCTAGTTTTGCTTTCCTTGTTTTCTTCTTTCTAGTCGTGTTCATCACCTGTTCTTCCGCGCCATAGTCAGATCCGATCTAGCTTGAAGAGTCCTGGTTTTTTCTCTTGGCTGAGTCGGATTCACAAAAAAAAATAGACCTACCGATTTCTGCCGCGACACGAAAACGCTTGTTTTTTCTGCCGCGACACGAGTCCGATCCAAACTCTACAGCGGCACACTTTTTCTGCCGCGTGCTGCCGCCGCTCTGCCGCGGTATGTTTTTCGTGCGATTCTCTGCCACGATCTGCCGTCGCTCTGCCGCGGCATCTTTTCTGCGAGTTTTGCTGCCGCCACTCTCCCACGGTAGGATTTCTGCCTAGTTTTCTACCACGGCAGGATTTGTTCTGCCACGACAGGATTTTGAGCTGTTTTTCTACCACGACACCATAATTACAAAGTGTGATCAATTAGCACTTTTCCAAAACCTTTAGCCACAGCCAATCTACTACATAGGTGTAGGAACTTGCCCATTGAGACTAGTTTCCGCTCCTACAGGCTGCTCTTAGGATTTTTGGTGTTGTACTTTGTAATTGGCCGTGTGTTATCTATAAAATAAAAAAAATCAATACATCAAAAGAAAAAGAAAAAGAGAGTTATACAAAAGAAAAAGAAAAATTGTGATAAAAAAAGAGAATTTGAGCAAGAGGCCTAGTGATATCTTTGTGCACCGGTAGATTGAGCAATCTTGTGCCTATTTACTTTGAGCTTTGCTAGTGTCTCTCGAGCATAGTGTAACACCCTTCATAGTTGCATTGCCACGTTTTTCTCCATGTGTGTGTTTCTTGGGTGTTTGTACGATCAGCACTAGGACTTGTTTGCGGTGTAGATAGGATACCATACCTATAGCTCCACCATAAATAACATGTGTGCCCTGCGATCGTTCTCTATACCTTTGATATTCACTTCATTACTTTAGTGCATTAGTCCTTGATCTTGTTTGGTAGAGTATCTCTATTCACTTTGGAACGGTAAGATCTCCTTTCTTATTAGTTGTGAATGAGTTGTGCGAGTTTCCATCATACAGATTTTGATTTTTGCACTAACCTACTAATCATGTCTACTAGTGATGGTGATGTTGTGTCGCAGAAAAAGAAGGATGAGGAGCTTGTCAATTGGCGTGAATATGAGGCTTTGCGGTCTCATTTGACACTGGTGTTAACTAACACCACAGATGGTATTGACAAGAATCTCCAGGATATAAATATGAGGCTGGATCAGAATATTGGAGCAGTAGATACTATCCAAGCGCAAGTGGCTGCACTCAATGCCAATGTCGCCACTTTGTAGAGTTCCATTGAGGGCTTGACAACCGCCATACATAGAAGGCAAGAACCTCAACCTGATGATGCCTTTGATGATTTTGATGAGGGTAGCGCTGTGGATGCTGCTCGACATGTTGGCAGGGGACGTGTTATTCCCCCTACCCATGCACCTGCTCATGGTTGTGGGATTGCCCCTCTTGGGCGTGCTCAGCATGTGCTCAACCAACCTGCTGATGATGGTTTGGGCAAGCCAAAATTCTCAATTCCCAAGTTTGATGGTTCCATTGATCCTTGAAGATTACCTCACATGGGAGTTGAAATTGAGAAACTCTGGCGCTTATTTGACTTTCCAGAAGACAAGAAGGTCAAGCTTGCAGCATCTGAATTTGATGGTTATGCTTTGCGTTGGTGGGATGCTCTTGTGCAACATAGGAGGGAGGACAATGAACTTCATGTGATGTATTGGCGCGAGATGAAGCAAATAATGAAGGCTCGTTTTGTACCAACCAACTACTTGCGATCAGTTTTTGATAAATTGACGCAATTGAAGCAAGGCACACTGATAGTTGATGAGTACTACATGGAGATGGAGCTGCTTATGCAGCGTGCTAGAATTCGTGAGTCCATTAAGATGACCATGCAGCGATTCCTCAACAATCTGAAGATACCAATCAAGAGCATAGTTCGTCATCACAAGTATGAGACCATGAATGAGTTGTTGCACCATTCTAGAGAGGCCGAATCCCAGTTGGCAGAAGAGGCGAAGTCACGTGCTCGTTTTCCATCCTCTAGCAGATTTTTGGCCAGATCTACTACTCCTACAGCCACGCCACCAGCTGCTGCTCCATTTACACCATCGGCCAAACCAGCAAGTACGCCTTCGTTTAGTGGTTCTAATGCTCGGAAACCCGATGCTCTTGCTGCTAGCTCGGGTTCCAACATGTCTACGGCACGTACTCGTGATGTGGTGTGCCATACTTGTGGAGGTAGAGGGCACTACAAGAAAGACTGTCCAAACAGCAAAGTTAAGTTTATCAATGAACAAGGTGAACTAGAAAGTGGAGATGAAGCTTCTGATGACGATGTTGATGATGCCGAGGATGGTGCTGATGTGTATCCTGAGCATGCTCCAACTATTGTCGTATCTTCACGTATATTTAGTTTGCAACTGGTTGAGGAATCCCAGCATTGCAACCTATTCCAAACAAAAGCTCTAGTTGGACCTAACAAGGCTTGCAAGGTCATTATTGATGGAGGTAGTTGTAGAAATCTTGCAAGTAAGGAACTATGTGCCAAACTAAATTTGACATACTTACCTCATCCCAAGCCATACTACATACAATGGTTAAGCAACAATGGTGAGATGAAGGTAAATCATATGGTACGTGTGAATTTTCAAATAGGGCCATACAAAGATTCTATTGATTTTGATGTGGTTCCTATGACTGTTTGTCACCTACTATTGGGTCGGTGTTGGCTCTATGATCGCATGTGCAACACAATAGCCGAGACAATACATATTAGTTGGAATTCAAAGGGAAAAGATTACTATGCAGCCAATGACACCACAAGATATTGTGAATGATTCTCGCCAAAAGATAGAGGTGAACTTGAAGAAATATTCTACCAGTCGGCGAGACTGTGTGACAGCTGTTCCTGATGTCATTGAGCCTAAATTGAGTGATATAATGAAAAGTGAGAGAGTGCCTGGGTTATTGATATTAGCCATCAAGGAGGATATGAGAGAGTTTCGTGAGGATCCTACAACCATGCCACTTGTGCTCATGTATAAGGGCGAGGTATTGGTTTCTAACGACATGACCCCTATTTCTCTTGGTGTCTCTTCTATTTTGCAGGACTTTGGGGATGTGTTTCCAGAAGATGTACCAGCAGGTTTACCTCCATTGCATGGTATAGAACATCAAGTGGACCTGATTCCTGGCGCCACACTTCCCAACCGTGCACCCTATAGGACTAACCCCGAAGAAACTAAGGAAATTCAGAAGCAAGTACAAGCGTTGCTGGAGAAAGGGTACATTCGTGTCTCTCTTAGCCCTTGTGTTGTTCCTGTTATTTTAGTTCCTAAGAAAGATGGTACATGGCGCATGTGTGTTGATTGTAGAGCGATTAATAACATCACTATTCGATATCATCATCCTATTCCACGCTTAGAGGATATGCTAGATGAATTGAGTGGTGCTGATGTTTTCTCTAAAATTGACTTGCGTAGTGGTTATCATCAATTTAGGATGAAAGAAGGGGATGAATGGAAAACTGCTTTCAAAACTAAATTCGGCTTGTATGAGTGGTTAGTGATGTCGTTTGGTCTTACTAATGCACCTAGTACTTTCATGCGTTTGATGAATCATGTTTTGAGAGAGTTTATTGGTCGTTTTGTGGTTGTTTACTTTGATGATATACTCATATACAACCACACCGAATCTAAACATTGCACTCATATTAGACAAGTTTTGCAAGTGTTACGTGATAATAAACTGTATGCTAATCTTGAGAAGTGTACATTTGCAAAAGATAAGGTCATATTCCTAGGATTTGTTGTATCTAAGCATGGAGTAGAGGTAGATCAATCTAAAATTGAATCAATTCAGAATTGTCCTACTCCAGTGAATGTAAGTCAAGTGCATAGTTTCCACGGTCTCGCTGGTTTCTATAGGTGCTTTGTGAAAGATTTTAGCACCATTAAATGATTTGACAAAGAAAGGTGTTCCTTTTGTTTAGGGCGCGGCCCAAGACATTGCATTTGATACATTGATACGTTCGCTTACTTCTGCACCATTACTTGCATTACCTAATTTTTCGAAGCAATTTAAAGTTGAATGTGATGCTAGTGGTATAGGCATAGTTGGTGTTTTGATGCAAGAGGGTCAGCCTATAGCTTATTTTTCTGAGAAATGGACTGGTGCTCGTTTGAATTATTCAATCTATGATAAAGAATTGTATGCACTTGTTAGAGTACTTGAGGTTTGGCAACATTATTTGTGGCCAAAGGAATTCATCATACATTCTGATCATGAAGCATTGAAATACTGGAAAGCTCAGTCAATCTTGCATAGAAGATTAGCTAAATGGGTTGAGTTCATTGAGTCTTTTCCTTACATCATTAACTATAAGAAGGGAAAAGAGAATGTTATTGCTGATGCTCTATCTAGAAAGAATATGCTATTAACCAATCTTGATGTTAAAATTCCTGGATTAGAAGCTATTTGTGCACTTTATGCAACTGACCATGATTTTGCTGAACCATATCATTTGTGTGCTCTTAGAAACGCATGGGATAAGTATCATATACATGATGGCTATTTGTTTCGAGCTAACAAACTATGTATTCCAGAATCATCGTTGCGTTTGTTCTTAGTGCAGGAATCACATGCTGGTGGTTTGATGGGTCACTTTGGGCGTGAGAAGACGTTGCTCATGCTCGTTGATCACTTCTATTGGCCCAAGATGAGGCGTGATGTGTACAGATTTGTGAGCCGATGCATTACTTGCCACAAGTCGAAATCCAAGCTAAAGCCTCACGGTTTGTATACACCTCTCTCTGCACCGACTACTCCATGGGAAGACATTAGTATGGATTTTGTGCTAGGTCTACCTAAAACTCAGAGAGGTCATGATTCTATATTTTTGGTAGTGGATAGGTTCTCTAAGATGGCTCATTTTATTGCCTGCCACAAAAGCGACGATGCGTCGCAGGTTGCTAACCTGTTTTTCAGGGACATCGTGAGATTACATGGAGTACCCAAAACGATTGTTTCTAACCATGATGTGAAGTTCATGAGCTACTTTAGGAAGACCTTATGGGGAAGCTAGGAACGAAGCTGTTGTTCAGTACTACATGTCATCCTCAAACAGATGGTCAAACGGAGGTGGTGAATCGAACATTGTCACAGCTGCTAAGGACCATGATTAAAAAGAATCTACGGGAGTGGGAAGAGTGTTTGCCACATGATGAGTTTGCTTACAATAGGGTTGTGCATTCAACTACTCAGCTTTGTCCTTTTGAGGTGGTGATGGTTTCAAGCCATTGATACCACTTGATATGTTGCCTCTGCCATTACATGAGAGATTTGATATGGAGGCATCAAAACGTGCTGATTATGTGAAGAAAATACATGAGAAGACTCGAGAGGCTATTGAGAAGAAAGGCAAGAACATTGCTGCTGCAAGGAATCAAGTAAGGAAGGAAGTGTTGTTCGAGCCTAGAGATATGGTTAGGGTGCATCTGCGCAAGGACAAATTTCCACTACTTCGCAAGTCCAAGTTGAAGCCATGTGGTGCTGGTCCTTACAAGGTGCTAGCCAAAATTAATGATAATGTCTACTCAGTTGATATACCTATTGAGGAGTTTGGTGGCGCTAGCAACAGCTTCAACGTTGCTGATTTGTCACCATATGCTAGAGAAGACCTTGGAGTGTCGAGGTCGACGCCTTTTGAAGGGGGGAGATGATGAGGACATCCCTATAGTTACACCTACCCCAATTGATAATGAAGATGTTCCAATTGCAAAGAAGGATCAATCCAATGAGATAAGGATTGGACCAATCACAAGAGCTCGTGCTAAGCTGCTAGAACAATAGTGAACTTGTTTCTTAATGAACCTGGTGTTTTTATTAATGAGAATTTTATACTACCTAAGTCTTTGAATTATTACATGATCAGGTACTTAGGAGAAGAAGGCCTAGCAAGGAGCGAGGAGCAAATGGAACAAGGCGTGTTGATCAATGAAGAATGTGCGAGGGAGGAGAGGGAGGAAGCGCAAGGAGCTGTCCAAGCCAAAGATCAACAAGAGATGGAGGTTCTCTGCCGCGGCAGAGGAAATCCCCAGTTTTGTGCCATGGCAGGAAAACGGAGTCCAGCTCTGCCACGGCAGGCTACCGCGGCAGAGAAACCGACTAGAACTCTACCACGGCAGAGTCAGTTTGGCCGAGCCACTATGTGGCCGGTTTGTATCCAGTTTGGGTGGACCCAACTCGGGTTCCACCATAGGCCGCCACCCCCTGAACTCATAAATAGATGGGGGCACCGTAGATTAGGGTTAGACCACGTTAAAATATTTTGGAGTTTATTCTTTCATAGAACCTCTGAAATTACCCTATGTTCGAATTCTACAACTATAATTGAGTGTGATATGTTGTTCCATTGGGAATTAGTAGATTGCCTACTACCGTTCGTGGTCACGGCTGCGTGCACAAGAGTGTGGTGTTGTGAATATCCTACAAGGTTCGAGAGCTATTGCATTGGCATCAGGGATCGAGCGGGAGAGATCATAGCTACGCACTAGTTATCTATCATCCACCATATCACCATCGACAAGTGCTTGCTGAGAAGATCAGGCCATCCCACATCATTTTCCAAGAAGCAAAACCTATGACTGAATTGCTAAAGAAAGAAAAGAAGTTCCAATGTACCGAGGCATGCGAAGCGAGTTTTCAAGAATTGAAGAAGCACCTAGTAACAACACCAGTTTTGTGTCTGCCTGATATCCAAAAGGATTTCCAAGTCTATTTTGACGCTTATCGACAAGGACTTGGTAGTGTACTAATGCAAGATGGGAAGGTAGTGTCATTTGCCTCTCGGCAACTTAAGAACCATGAGATTAACTACCCCACACACGATTTGGAACTAGCATCATTTGTGCATGTGCTCAAGGTATGGATACATTACCTCATGGGCAGACATTGTGATGTGTTCACGGATCACAAGAGTCTGAAATATATCTTCACCCAAAAGGAGTTAAATATGAGGAAAAGGAGATGTTTTGAACTCATCAAGGACAACGACTTGGACCTGCAGTACCATCCTGGGAAAGCCAATGTTGTAGTTGATGCCTTGAGTCGCAAGGTCTATGTAAATGGACTTGCCGCAGGAGAACTTCCAAAGGAATTGTGCGAACAGTTCAAGGATCTCAGGTTAGAAATAGTTCCGGAAAGATACTTAGCGACTATGGAGATAGTGCCAACGCTTCTTGACTGAATCAAAGAGGCCTAGAAGGGGGACAAGGAGTTGGAAGAAATAAAAGTTAATATAAGCAAAGGTAAAGCAAAGGGGTTCCATATGGATGAGCAAGGACACTTTGGTATGAGAAGCGTTTGTGCGTTCCCGATGACCCGGATATCAGGAAGTTAATTCTTTAGGAGGCTCACGATTTGACTTACTCAATTCATCCCGGTAATACAAAGATGTACATGGATGTGAAGGATAGATTCTGGTGGAATAATTTGAAAAGAGAAATTGCTAAGTACATCTCTTTGTGTGATGTATGTAATAGAGTCAAGGCCGAACATCAGAAACCAGCAGGGCTGCTTCAGCCATTACTTGCGCCCGATTGGAAGTGGGACAAGGTAGGCATGGATTTTATCACAGGACTACCCCGGACTCGTTCTAGGTATGATTATATCTTGGTAGTGGTCGATCACTTCACCAAAGTGGCCCACTTTATTCCCGTAAAGACCACCTATACGAGTGTTAAACTCGCCAAGATTTATATGTCAAGGATTGTAAGTCTGCATGGTGTACCTAAGGGAATTTTCTCTGATAGGGGTGCCCAATTCACCTTGAAGTTTTGGCGACAGTTACACGAATCTCTAGGGACATGACTGGAGTTTAGTACTGCTTTCCACCCACAAACAGAGGGCCAAACATAAAGAGTTAAACAGATCCTGGAGGACATGTTGAGAGCTTGTGCCCTAGACTATGGGTCTAGTTGGGATGACAACTTGCCATATGCGGAGTTCTCATACAACAATAGTTATCAAACTAGCATAAAGATGGCTCCATTTGAAGTTCTATATGGCAGGAAGTGTAGAATGCCACTGCTATGGAATGGAGTTGGAGAACGTAGTTTGTTTGGACCTGAGAAGATCAAGGATGCCGAAGAAAAGGTAAGGCGGATTCAAGACAGCCAATAGTAGCCCAATCCAGGCATAAGAGTTATGCTGATTCCAAGCACAGGGATGTAACTTATGAAGTGGGAGACCATGCATATCTCCGAGTTTCACCACAACGAGGAGTTAAGAGATTTGGAATCAAAGGTAAGTTGGCACCTCGATCATAGGGCCATATAAGATCTTGGCTCGTAGAGGGGAGGGTGCCTATTAGTTGGAATTGCCTGAAGTATTGACTGTTCATGATGTATTCCATGTGTCACAACTAAAGAAGTGTCACCCGGAACAGGCTGAAACACCACTAAGGGATACAGTTCCCCTAGATGAGGTCCAACTGGAAAGCGATCTCACCTATGAAGAAAAACCCATCAAGATTTTGGAAACAGCCGAGAGGGTTACTCGTACCAAGACTATCAGGTTTTGCAAAGTGCAATGGCACCAACATTCTGAGGAAGAAGCCACATGGGAATGAAAAGACGAATTGGAGAAGGAACATCCACACCTATTTGCTAGCCAACCTGAATCTCGAGGACGAGATTCTTCTTAAGGGGGTAGGTTTGTAACATCCCAAATTTTCACAATTCTAGATGTTACTAGAAGCATGCATCATATCATATGCATCATGGCATTACACAATAAATTTGCATCAAATACTATTCCCTAAACCCTATGGCCATATAAAGACAAGAAGGGGTTATACTAAACCTGACCCTCTAAATCCTTGCAAAACTATTATTTTATAGTCCTACGTTACTCTCCTCCTTTTTACAAATTTTTAGAGACCAATTTCATTAAATTTGAGTAAAGTATGGAAAAGTTATTAAAGAAAATGCGAAACAGATAAGATAAAAGAATAATGCAAAAAAAGAACTAACATAAGAAGGCCAGCCGAAGCCATCCCACATCTTACCTACCGCGTGCATAGGCGGAGCAAGCAGCGCGCCGCAGCCGCTAGCTAGGCCAGCCTAGACCCCATCCACCCGCGCAACCCCGCAGCCGCTGACTGAGGGGACCCACCCCCGTCGTCTCTCCCGCATAGACCGGGACGAACCTGATTAGCACCGCCGCATTGGGAGCTATCTCCCCGACCAAATCGGAACTGTTTTCCGCTGCCCCTCCCCCATGCCTTCGAAAAATAAAATCCCTAGACCCACGCCTACTGAAACCCTAGAAACAAGCCTCGGTTCGGCCCCAAGGCTGTCGAATCCACCGTTTCCTATCAACCGCCACCACCGCCATTAAATCGAGCTCGAAAAGCTCGAAGGTCAGCTCGTATCCATCGCAGACCTTGGCCCTCGTCTTCCCCTCTGACTTCCCCTTGCAGTACCAGGTTGCCTCATTTCTTTTACCCCTCTCTAGATCCTCAGAGCGCCCGCAATTCTTCGCCGAAGTTCCGCTGGAGCTACAGGGAGCGGTCTCTGATAGCTGTCAACCGAGGAGCGGGAGGTCGACGCTGATCACGGGAACGGAACCGCGAGGAGGAGCCGCACACTGTCCACCACTCCGTCGCCCCGGGGAACCACTAGAATGTCGCCGTACACCTCCACCGGACCGCGTCGCCGTCATCCTTCGTCGTCGTCGAGTCAACATCGCTGGCAGGTAAGAGCTCTCGTTCCTGGCCGTTAGATCGTGAATAGATGGCGTAGATTAGATCCCTTAAAGCGAAGGGGTATCGCCCTATTGTGTTGCGCCGCGTGGCACGCGTCGCGTAGCGCTCCACGTCAGCACTGCGGGCCTAGCTGGGCCAATCCAAAGCCGCCACTTGTCACCGCGTGGTCGTGCTGACTAGGTTTTGTTTTTAATACACAGATTATTGTTTTAACCTGTAAAAATCATAGTAAATCAAATACATGGCCAAAAATTGCGTATAGTATACCATTGGATTGACAAAAATTCTGTAGAACACAGATATGCAATAATATTGTTAGTTTACTGTATTGTTTTTATGGTAGGATTTAAAGTCTATTTTGGAGTATTTTAATTAGAGGAAAATAACCGTAACTCCATTTTAGTTAATTCTTGTTGCGTTGGCTTTGTATCTGCGAGATCTACTATTAAAATTGGTATAACTTGCTTAGAGGTTTCAGATCTGTTTCGTGGTAGATTGGAAGGGTAGATCTATTTCTAAGCATATCTAATTATGTAATAATCCAATACTTAAAATCTGTGGGAAATCGATACTAATGACATTCCCAACACAATACCACCGCTGAATAATATTCTTGGTCGAATATGAACCCATCCTTGCATATTACCATGTTGTATGCATGCATAATTACTTTTGTGGCATTGTTTTGTGCAAGTTGTGATTGGATTTATGTTTGTGTTTCGTTAGATTATTCGGAGTGTGCTGAGCAGTACTATTGTGTAGAGTGCTGCTCGGATCAAGGCAAGTTACACCACTTGTTCATGTTTTGTGTCCCAGTTTTGACTATGCATGTTTTTATCTTGAAATTCTGTAGTATGCATGTGTAGGAGTTTGGTAGATTTTTCTTAGTATTATTTTGTAAGTGTGGTTTTGTAGTATGCCATGAGTAGCTCTATGCTTAGGATTTTCCATTCCAATAGGTTATCATGTTTTTGCTAAGTTATGCTTGATATGCTATATATATCTAAAGTACCATTGGGGGTTCAAAAGACTCAGAATTTTCTAAGTATAAGAGCTCTCTCGAGCGAACCTTTTTTCTCTCAAAAACCCCTTCAAAATAAAACTAAGTTTTCTTCTGGGCGGAATGGTTGTCGGGTCAACGAGTGGAATTTGGTGGAAGACGACCGCCCAGGAATCAAAGAAGTCTGCCGTGTTTCAGAATTCAGAAGCTTCTAGTGCAACCAAAATATATATGGGCTCTATCTTGGCCTAGTACTTAGTGGGAAACCTCACCGGGATACCAACATTTGGAGGTTCTTGGCATGGTTAGATCCACCTGGTAGAGGGGCTACTAAGGGAAAGCCTCGCCATGATCTTGTCTATAAAAAGACTTGATCGTGGATTGTGGGGAAAGTGCACAACCTCTCGAGAGTATTGCAAACTGATCGATCAGCCGAGTTCACAAAAAAGAACACTTTGAGCATCTGAAGGATGGAGTCTCTGAAGGATCTTCCTCTCTCTTTCCAAACTTAAAGTTTTTCTAAAACCCCATGGCGTGTGCAATATCACTAATGGGTGGGATTTTGGTGACTTGGTGTGTAATATCCAAGTGTTAGGTTGATGGACACTTGGTGCACAATATCCTCGTGTTCCACTCGACCCTATATTACTTAAACAATGTTTACAAACTAGGGTAAAACTCTTCCTCTCTTCTTCTTACTTAGAGAAAATTGGCTTAATGCAAATGAACTCCAAAGCCCACTCCAATCCTTGCATATAGAGTTAGTATTTTTATTTCCTTGGTGTAATTTGCCAATACATTCAAAGTATTGATCCAACTTGTTGGTTGCACGTTTCATGTGCAGAATTCGAAGATTGAAAGGTGTGTAGGGATCGCGGGTCTTCACGCAACTAGCCTGAGGCGTTGATGGACTCAAGTTTTAATATTTTTTGTTGTTTTATTTGAGCTAGATATATGCTATGCAAGTTGTAATAAATATACTCTAGATTATTCGTGTAATTATAACTTGTGTTTTATATGATATTCATCGACTGTGAAGTGCTAGCTAATGATCCAGGGACTAGCATGTTAATCACAGGGACTTAGGATCTTTAATGATCCAAGGTCGCAACAATGGATGGCCACTTGAAATGGAATTGCAGCAAGTATTTGGCCGACAAAGCCAAGAGTGGAGGTGTGACTTGAAACTCAGGTATGCTTATTTGCAATGTTATAGAAATTTTATCTTGCTGATGCACCTAATAGTTCCTGGTTATATGATACTCGATTAGTGATTCACATCTACAACTTGTTATAGGGAATGATAAGAACTGGGAGCATAGGAAGATGAGAGGTTAACACTCAAGTTAGCAACAAGGCGAGAGTCACTGCGTTGTAAGTCGGCATGATGAAACTTCATTTACCTTTAGGATTCTTGATGGAGCTAAATAATTGTTATTATGTTCCAGTGCTTAGTTGGTATATTATTTCTGCATGATGTTTGATTAAACAAGGTTATGAGTCGAGTATCAAGAACAATAGTTGTATTTATACTTGAAAAATATGTTTCATGGCTTTGCACCTATCCAGGATAGGTTATTTATTTTGAATCTTGATGGTGAATCGGTCTATAACATAAATATTACAATGTTGAAACCAAATGATCTGAATATGACTTAATTTTTGCACTGTCAACTTGGTCTTATAAGTTGTAAGTGCATGAAGAAGCTCCATGATGATGTACTCCTAACTTCGTTCGACATGGATTCGTTCAATACATGTGAATCATGCATACTCGACACCAAGACACCTTTTGCAAAGAGTTGTGAAAGGGTGCCCGACTTATTGGGGCTAGTACATAGTGATGTATGTGGTCCAATGAGCACGACATCTAGAGGTGGTTATGAGTACTTCATTACCTTCACTGATGATTTCAGTAGATTTTGACATATCTATTTGATGCAACACAAGTCGAAAGCCTTTGAAAACTTGAAGGAATTCTAGAGTGCGGTAGAGAATCAACTCAGCAAGAAAATAAAGTTTCTATGGAGAGACCATGGAGGGGAGTACCTGAGCCACAAGTTTGATGACCATCTAAAGAGTTGTGGAATAGTTCCTCAACTCACTCTACTAGGAACGCCATAGAGAAATGGTGTGTCGGAAAGGCAGAATCAGATCTTGTTGGACATGGTACGATCAATGATGAGTCGAACAGGTCTACCTTTATCATTTTGGGGTTATTGTCTAGAAACTATAGTGTACACACTAAATAGAGTATCATCAAAATAGGTAGAGAAGACATGGCATGAGATGTGGACTCGCAAAAAGGTGAGTTTTTCTTTTCTTAAGATTTTGGGTGGTGAAGCATTTGTCAAGCAACTTCAGTCATACAAGCTCACATCCAAGTCGGATAAGTGTATTTTCATGGGGGTATCCAAGGGAAATCTTAGGTTACTACTTCTACAACTGAGAAGAGGCCAAAGTGTTTATCACTCGGAATAGTGTCTTCCTTTAGAAAGAGTTTCTCAGTCGAGGAGTAAGTGGGAGCTTGGTCCAACTCAAAGAAATTCAAGGGGAACTGGCAAGTAGCGAATCTACAAAATCTTTGGAGGTTGAGCCAACCATGGAGATGAGCTGGCAACTATACGTGAACCATGAAGATCTACTATATTGCGAAGTGTTTGTGATGTCTTATTGTTAGACAGTGATGAGCCTGCAACTTATTCAAAATCAATGGTGGGCTCTGATTTCCAGTCGTGGCTTAGAGCCATGAGGTCCGAGTTAAAGTCCATGGATGAAAATCAAGTTTGGAACTTAGTAGATCCGCTAGACGTACAAGACTCGTCGAGTGCAAATATTTCTTTAAGAAGAAAACTGATATGGATGGAAATATTTCTTTCTATAAAGAATAGCTTGTGGTGAAGGGGTTCCGACAGGTTCAAGGAGTTGACTATGATGAGACCTTCTCACTTGTAGCTATGCTTAAGTTAGTTCGGATCATGTAAGCTATAGCAGCCTATTTCGATTATGGTATATGGAATATGGTTGTCAGATGACTTTCCTTAATCGAAATTTAACTAAGGATGTGTACATGGTACATCCCAAGGGTTTTATCGATCCGGCTAATGCTGACAAGGTATGCAAACTTCATAAATTCATTTATGGATTGAAGCAAGCATCAAGGAGTTGGAACATTCGATTTGATGAGGTAGTCAAATCATTTGGTTTCATCATGAGTGATCATGGTTCTCGTTTGTACAAGAAGTTTAGTGGGAGCAAAGTAAATGTTCTAATATTACATGTGGATGATATATTACTAATCAAAAATGATGTCGAGATGTTGCAAGCATCCAAGGAATCATTGGAAAGGAGTTTCTCAATTAAGGACTTGGGTGAGGCAACTTACATACTAGGAATCGGGATCTAGAGAGATAGATCAAGGTGGCTCATTGGAATGAGTCAGAGTACATGTTTGGACAAACTGTTGAGGAAGTTCAATGTCGTGGTATTGCCGACGAGTACTCCATGGAGGGGGTCCTCACAGAGCATGTTTAGAGAGGTGAGGTAAGGCGGCGAGTTGAAAAATATGAGGTAACACAACTTACTTAGGTTCAAGTCCCACAATGGTGGCGAAACTCTACTCCTGCTATAAATCACTATAATGGTAATACGCCGAGTTACAGGGATCAGTTCATTGTGCGAGGTGATGAGGATATATACAGGGATTATGATGATTCTGACTGCCTGAACTGGAAGGAAATATTGAGTCAACTCAATAATGACTATCAGGTGAATTCATTCCTAGTTCACCATGAGGCTTTCATTTATAAGAACTTTATACTACCTAAGTCTATGCATATTTATGTATGATCAGGTTCGTTGGAGAAACAAGCATGGCACGAGGAGAAGGGATACAAGAGGAGCCCAGCATGATGATCGCCCGAGGATGCGCGAGGGAGGAGCGGGAGGAAGGCGCAAGAGAAGGCGACTGAGAGTTAGAAGGCGACCAAGAAGGAAGGTTCAATTCGGACAGACAGAAGTTCTGAAATTAAAACGGACGTGGTTTCCACATACCAACTCCGAATTAAGCAAATAAGTACTTGTTGGAAAGATAATTCCGAGATCTTTCCAAAGGGTACTTGCACGTCTCCCGGTTTGTTACAAGCTGTGTGCGGCTACAAAAACAAGTCGATAGATGTTTTCTGTCAGTTTACAAATAGAGTCCTTTTAAGCTAGGAAAGTTCGAGATATGTTTGGTTTTGATGCCAAATCTATGTTGGACGTCCAACAGCCTTTATATAGGCCTGTAAATCATGATTTTTAGGGTTAGACCATGTTAAAATTATTTTGGAGTTGTTTCTTTTATAGAATCTCTGGAATTACCCTGTGATCGAATTCTACCAATTGCAATTGAGTGTGATCTGTTGTTCCATTCGGAATTAGTAGATTACAAACTACCATTCATGGTCGACGGCTGCGTGCACAAGAGTGTGGTATTGTGAATATCCTACAAGGTTCGAGAGCTATTGCATTGGCATCAGGGTTCGAGCGGGAGAGATCATAGCTATGCACTAGTTATCTATCATCCACCATCGACATCAACAAGAGCTTGCTGAGAAGATCGGGCCGCCCCATATCATCTTGGTATCATATTTCCTTGTTGTCGCGGTAAGCAATCCACAATCCATCCATAGATTAGAGAGTGTTTTTCGTCCTATACAGAAAAAGCCCCACAAAAAGAGTTGCCATAGACTAGATTGCATCGTATTCAAGTAATAGTTGTTGGTCGTGTTCATCCTCTAGTTTAGATCTAGATCTATTTCCTCGTTTTCTTCTGTTCTAGTTGTTTTCCACCATATTTTCCTCCGCCACAAGGTCAAATCCGATCCATACAAGAGTCCTTGGTTGCTACTCTTGGTTGAGTCAGATTAAAAAAAATAAAAAAATTCCTGCCGACTCTGCCGCGGCACAGAAAACGCCCGTTTTTCTGCCGTGAGTCCGTGTCTGCCATGGATCCGATTTCCTGCCGCGGCACGATTTCGTGCTGTTTTTCTGCCGCGGCACAGGTTTGCCCCGTTTTTCTGCCACGGCAGCCATATAAAAAAATTGTGAAATTTTGCAAGTTTCCAAACCTTAGCTACAGCCATTCTATTTCATAAGTGTAGGAACTTTCCCATTGAGACTAGTTTCCGCTCCTCAGGCTGCTCTTAGGATTTCGGTGTTGTGCTTTTTAATTTGGCCGTGTGTGATATATATTCAAAAAAGGAAGAGAAAAAGTATATAGCAAAATAAAAAAAGCAAAAAAAGAGAAAGAACCTATACAAAAGAAAAGGAGAATTTGAGCAAGAGGCCTAGTGATATCTTTGTGCACCGGTAGATTGAGCAATCTTGTGCCTGTTTACTTTGAGCTTTGCTAGTGTCTCTCCAGCGTAGTGCAACACCCTTCATACTTGCATTGCCACGTTTATCTCCACGTGTGTGTTTCTTGGGTTTTTGTACGATCAGCACTAGGACTTGTTTGCGGTGTAGATAGGATACCATACCTATAGCTCCACCATAAATAACATGTGTGCCCTGTGATCGTTCTCCATACCTTTGATATTCTCTTCATCACATCAGTGCATTAGTCTTTGATTCCGTTTGGTAAAGCATCTCTATTCACTTTGGAACGGTAACATCTGCTTTCTTGTCAGTTTTGAGTGAGTTGTGAGAGCTCCACCACCAGATTTTGTTTTGTTCACTAATGTACTAATCATGTCTTCTAGTAGTGTTAATGTGATGCAGATGATTATCCCTTTCCACTACAATCCTACTGCAGCAATACATTTTTGGAAGAGGAGTCAGGAGTGGTGCCTCCTTCGGGTTTGTTCCACTTCATCACAAAAATTAGTGGTAGACAAGTTGCTACTACCATTGATACTTGTTCTTACATAAATTTGGTTATTGTTGAGATTGTTGAAAAGCTACAATTATATACAACTGCATTAAAAAAACCATTTATGTTAGCAACTTTTGGTCATGCACTACCAGTTACTCAGATCACATCTGTTTCACTCACCATTTATGGCCCTAGCAGGACTATTTCTTGTTTTATTGTTCCTAGAGCGTTTAACTCCTGCCATATCATGTTGGGAACAAAGTGGTGTAAATCATTCCAGGTTGTGTTTGGTAGTGAGTGTTCTGATCCTACTATCTTTTGGAATGATAAGCACACGTGGTTAGCATGTTCAAATGTTAAACAATTTTAGGATATTAGGCGTCAAAACCTATCCTGCACCATTGTCGTGGTGGTGTCACGGCAGATGCCATGGATAGGCTAAAGGTGGGGACTAATATGCGCTAGGGGAATCCAGGGACGGATAGTAGAGTGATTCTCTACACAGAAGCTTTGTATTGATGTTCAATCTCCAAGATTACAAGTGCTCCTCGAGCTGTATTGACAAGAGGAGGAAGAAGAAACTCTGTTACTCTTGCCTATGAACTAGCCCAAGAACCCTAGATCCACTAGTGTACGCCTTGCTATCTATCTCCAAAGACCCAACCTCCTTACCAGAACCCCGACCCCCCCCCTTATATAGAGGTGGTTCGGTCCTGGCATAGGGCATACGTGGAGGCATATTCCTAAGAATATGCCCCCTCCCAAAGTAGTAACCCGACAGGGGTGCTTTTTCCCCGCGTCACTCTTGCTTTAGCGACGTAGCCTCTGCGGCGCCTGCGTCAGCCGACGTGAGTGTCGTCACCCTTGTCGGCCATGATCCGGTTGTCCTGCCCTTGCTTTATTCGCTCATCCAGTATGCACCGGGCCTTCTTTTTAACCAGAGAGATTCCTTCCTTCTCCTAGAAGCCAAACGAGGATCCAGATCATAGTTGACCCGGCCACACCTGTTCCTGCATATAAGCTAGACAAGTACCTCCGACTTACTCCTTGAGTTGGACGAGACTGGGTTAGGCGACCCCCTGGTCCGGGTTACTCCGTGATCCGGCCTGCCTTGAGGTGACTCGGCCAGTATCCGCTTTGAGCTTGCCGAACCTCGTCTAACTCGACCCTTATACCCCGGAGTGATCCTACCCGGGGTTATCCCCCCAACATTAGTCCCCGAAGCTGGTGCGGCCTTAGCGGCCTTGGTCACTAAGGCCACATAAGGTTCATTCGTATCTAAGCTTCAGACACTTAATTCCGGGTTACCTTCTTGTCTCGGATTATATGGATTTACGTCCCCTTCGCACGTTCCAAGTTTTCACTTGCTGGCCGGGTTACCATTTTGGCTCGGATCCTATGGTTTTACTTTCCCTCCGCACATTTCAAGTTTTCACTTGCCGGCCGGGGTACCATCGTGGCTCGGATCCGGGCCTTGCTTCCTTCTCTCGTACGCCAACCTACGTAAAGGTTAATCATTATGTTGCCTTATTTTAAGGGCCTGCGCAGTAACCGCCGCAGTAAATGTCAGTGATTACTGTGCGGGGGTTACGTCACGTCTGTCTCCTCGTTTACCGCAACTGCACGTCGTGTCATGGGATCACTTTTACTCTGCGGCCCCTGGTGTGGCTTCTCTCTGATTGGTCGATGCTGGTGATACACGGCCACACCGTGTGGTTTTCTAGCGTAGCACGATCCCACTCGTTGATGACTGGGGGCGGTTAAATAGGGGAGGGGCACGCTCCTTAGCATTTTTCCGTCTCCGCACCCCCTCGCCCATTCCTCTTTTTCTTCCTCGTGACCGCGCCGCCGCCAGTGCTCGCTGTAGCAGCGCCGCCGCTGCACCCTCTCCGTGCCCCCGCACCGCAGTTACTGCTGCATCACCGTTTAGCCATGGGTCCTCGTCAGTCTAGACCGCAGAGCGCCGCCGCCGCCAGCTCTAGCGAGGACAGCGGAATCGAGATGATATAGGAGGAGCTCATCGTCGTTGAGCAGGAGATGGAGGAGGACGCCGGCGCGGCAGACCGCAGCGCGTGGGCCGGCTCGTGGATCTGCGAGGACGACATCGACTAGCTCTACCAGACCCGGCGCATTCCCGCCGGTGTCGCCGCTCGTCTCCCCTCCTCGGAGTTGGCCCCCTCACCCAATCCGGGTGAGTTCGTTGTTTTCCTATCCCATTTCCAACGGGGATTTGGGCTTCCAGTGCGTGATTTCTTCCGGGACTGGATCCGGACCTATCACCTGCTACCACATCATCTCCCGGCGAACGCCATCTCCTCTCTGTCCGCTTTTGTTTCTTCGATCGAGGGCTACACCGGGCTATGGCCTACGAAGGAGCTGTGGATCCGGTTCTTCGGCCTCCGCCGCAACGTCGTCCCCAACATCCACATCGAGTCGGAGGACAAGCAGCTAACTCTGTTTGGAGCTGCCTCAATCTCGCCTCGGAGGTATTCAATCTTTCCCCGGGTCACTGGGCTTGACTCCTGCAAAGGATGGGCGCGGACCTTCTTCTACGTCCGGAATGAAGGCACGAAAGATTTGATCCGGTTGCTTCCCTACGCTTCGGGTCCCCCTGACACGGATTTCTGGGAGGAGGTTGCCAAGAAACCTACGGCTCTGGACAACCAAGTGATCAAAAGGTTTGCGGAGCTGAAGAAGCTCGGATTGCGCAACGAGGATGCCATGATCACATTCGTGCGCAACCAAATCTCTCTCCTTCAGCGGCGCACTCACAAGTTGTGCCATATGAGCTTCAATCGCGACCCCAACCGAACCTCCTCGTTCGAGTTGAGCAATACGGAGATCTTCCGCCGGGTCAAGGCTCTTTTCACCACCCATAAGGACTTCTCCACCGAATGGACGTGGGGAATCGAGCATTACTGCCATGACAGGCTCCCTCCCGCGGTAAGCCTCGCGGGGTAAACTTATTTCGGATCAATTTCATGTCGGTTCTTATCATATTTTTGAACTTGTTCCTTGTGCTTTTTTCTCAGCTGTTTCTCCAGCAAACCCTCGAGGATGGCCCAGATCCGACCCTTAAGTGGGCCCCGGACCGAGAAATCCCGGATGAGGAGGAGCCGGACCAAGAGATGTTCCTCCCCACACCCGATGCCACCAAACGACCCAGCAGTAAATTCTCTTCTCTTAGAGATTGGCCCGATGATGAGGATGACTCGGAAATCGATGTGATTGAACCCGTTGAGGCTGTCCCTCTTTCTTTTGCCTTCCCGGCATCAGCTAACCCCGGTGGGCACATCCACGAGGATTCTCCACTTGCCACGGGCGAGCCTGTTCCGGTGGCGCCAAAGAAGAAGCGCGGATCCGCATCAAGTTCCTCTTCCGAACCTTCTCAGCCTTCCAAAAGGCAAAAGAAGGCCGGAGACAAGACTGCCTCCAAACGGGCAGGCAAAGCCCCGGCACGGAGGGCCCGGAAACCTAAGGAGGCCGAGACCTCGGATGCATAAGTTCTTTTTCACTGCGCCACACACTTCTCCCTGCATCTGGGTAATTTCACTCCTGACATTATTTTCTCTTGCAGGGCTCCTGTGGAGGTCCCTCAGAGCGGATCGAGCATCTCCTCTCCTCTTCGGTCCAGTCCTTCCCCTCCCCGTGACGACGAGTCACACCCGCTGAGCCCTATTCCGGAGGACTCTGCGGCCGCTCCGGGTTCCGCAGTACCTCCTTCAGAGGGACGCGACCTCGGATCGGGAGGGGTCAGATCAGCCGAGGCAACGGTGTCCGGCACTTCGGCATTGCCGCAACCAGCAACTACCAAGTCTACCGCAACTCCAGCACCACCAGCAGCTCTAGCACCAGCCACCGAACCAGCGCCTGTCCCGGCTCAGAAGAAACCAACAGCGGCTCCGGCACCGGCCACCAAAGCTCCCGTGCCAAGCTTATCTGCCTCGTCTGAGTCATCCCAAGCTCGGCGAGGAACCACTCCAGCGGCTTCCAAGGGCAAATCCACTATGGTCACTTCCTCCCAGCAAGCCAAAGGCAAGTCTACGTCCGTCGAGGCTGGGCAGCGAACTTTGTCGTCAATGCTTCCAAAGAAATCACCAGCAGCGACGGATCCTCCGATTCGCAGCAGATGGTTCTTCACACTAGCCCAACTCTTGCCCTGATTGAAAGGAAAGAAGCTCACGCCAAGGGCTTGGTGGTGCCCCACATGCCCACTGGCGAGCGGTATCCTCCGAGCCTCATCGAGTTCGTCATGAACTGGAATAAGGCGGAGTTCGTCTATAACGACGATCTCCCGGAAAAGTTTGGCCCAGCTGAATTTTCCGCTCAGATGAATACCGCCGCCAAGGCGATTAACCTCGCTGGGCGTATGATGGAGGTACGTCGTTTCTTCTTTACATGCTGTAGATAATAAGCATTAGTCCCCGAGCCTCCGGCGGAGTAACTTGTTACTCGGCTGGATGCTCCTTAGAAGATCAACGTAGCTGCATGTAAACTTCGAATATGCACACACCTAGAGCCGGGCTATGTTCCGCTTGGCCCGGATCTTGGACACTTCGAATATGCACACACCTAGAGCCGGGTTAAGTTCCGCTTGGCCCGGATCTTGTACACTTCGAATATGCACACACGTAGAGCCGGGTTAAGTTCCGCTTGGCCCGGATCTTGGACACTTCAAATATGCACACACCTAGAGCCGGGTTAAGTTCCGCTTGGCCCGGATCTTGTACACTTCGAATATGCACACAGGTAGAGCCGGGTTAATTTCTTCTTGGCCCGGATCTTGGACACTTCGAATATGCACACACCTAGAGCCGGGTTAAGTTCTGCTTGGCCCGGATCTTGTACACTTAGAATATGTACCAAGCTAATTTTACACTTCTATACTTTTTTCAGGTAACCACCAATCGCCGGAGCGCCGAGTTTCAGCGCCTGCTTGATACCCACAAGATCTTGCGTGCAAAACACGTTGTACTTGGCGCGGAGCATGAAAAGAGGGGTAATTTCCTCTCTTAACACCTCACCGTTTCGTTTGTTTCTGGCGGACTAACCTCCTTCTTCAGTTTTTGCAGCTGGGGTGGAGGCTGAAAATAAGATTATGCGGAAGAAGTTGGAGGAAATCCGAGGTATGTCTTCTTTCGGCCAGCGTCATTGTGTTTTCCATTCTTTCTTCTCCTTGGATCGTCAAACATTCACTCCTCGGCTTTGCCGGGTCAACACACTATTTCAGCATCGCTTGAGGATAGTGTGCCCGTGCCTGATATGATGCTGCATTTTCTCGAACAAGCAGGACAGCATCAAGCCGAGCTGAAGAAAAAGGATGATGAGCTCGCCCTCCTCCGGACCAGGAACGACGAAATAGCCATACTCAAGGCCGAGATGGAGAAGATGAAGGCCCAACACAAAACCGAGCTCCAGAAAGTTGTCCAGAACTTCACCGAAGAGCGTGAGCGCTTTACCCTCCAGATCTCCAACGACCAGGATCTGCTCAAGGAATCCGAAGTCCGGCTTGGGTCGGCGCTCGCTGAGCTTGAACAACTTCGCCAGAGACGCGACAGTTGTATCAAGGAGTTGACCCGGATCCATCGCCATATCTCACGTAAGTTTCTTCCCCTTGTCCGACCTAGTTTTCCAGGTTAGCTCATATGCCTTTGCTTCAGCATCCTCCCTTTCCTTATTTGCAGATAACTTTCCGGAGGGTACTGCCATCGCCAGTGCTGCCGTTGCCAAATTCCGCCATGAGAGGGGTACTCCCATCGCTCCTGATGGTGAGAGCATCCCCTTAGACATGGAGGACCTGTTGGTCAGCGTGTCAGCTCGGGTGAAAACTATTAAGAACTATGGAAAAGATCTCCTCGATGTTGCGGTCCAGATCTTCAACACATTCTGGCCAAGCAAGGACGCTCCGGAAAGGATCACGCTCCTTGCCAAAAAACTGATGGAGATCAAGACTCAACTTGACCTCTGGAGGGAATCTCCCGGGCGTGCCGCAGCAGATACCCTTCTCCATCATATCCTTTCATGGTACGAGAAAATCGATCTGAGCCTCCTCACCCGTCGGCGCACCGGATCCAAATGGACCGATGATCCGGAGTGGGTAGCTCGGCGCCAGGCTTGCGCCTACAGCCTCGTTGAGTATTCTCCAGTCCATGACTGGTTTGAGGGACCGAGCTTTCTGGAATTCGGTGAGGAGGAGCATATGGAGAACGTGGAGGATGGGTCGGGCGATGATGGAGAAGATGCTGCTTTAGATATTGAAGACAGTAATGATGGCGTCGAACTTCCTCCTCCTGCCGCTCCTTAGTTGAAAAAACTTGAAAATTTATCAGATCCCCGGTATGCCGGGTGCAATTGTATGCTAAATACATAATATTTTGCTACTATGCTTGTATGCCGGATTAACTTGGGCGTAGTCCCCGAGTTTCATTTTCTTGTTCGTCCAATTCTCCGGCTCGATCCGTGTCTACCTTGATTCGGCTTTACGACTTACGAATCCGAGCCTCAAGAGTCGTTTTAACAATACTAGGAAACTTGGAGGATTGGCTCAAAATAATTCAGCATAATAGCTTGAAAGTAAATACAGGGTTAGTCCGAAAAAACAAACGTTAGCTGGAATAGGATCATTTCCTTAGTAGTTTTTCATGTGCTACACAATTCCAAACTTGTTCCCTTGCTCACCACGAAGCCAATTCTTGTTGGTCAGCAGCGAGTCGAAGGGTTGGGTTTTTTGGTGCTCACACATTACTAATCCAGGCTAAGCGAGACGAGTCATTCCAGCTAACGCATAAGAAGTAACAACAATCATTTATTAAGGCAGTCCCCGAGTTACTGCTCGAGGCTCCGCTATTTCATTGATAAGCTCATTGCCGACATACATACCGACATATGAGGATGACTCGGGTACATACACTCTTTAGCTAAGTGTAGAAGGGACGAAGTAGCGCTACATTCCACGGTCGCTTGGATTCCTCTCCAGACCTGTCTACCTTGTTCTTTTCCTGTGGCTTTGCATCTATGAGATAATAAGAATCATTGTGCAATGCTTTGCTCACAATAAATGATCCTTCCCATGGGGGGATAATTTACGCATGCCAGTGGTACGCTGTACCAACCGGAGCACCAGATCGCCTTCCCGGAAGACTCGGGGGCACACTTTCCGGCTATGATAGCGTCGGAGATTTTGCTGATATATGGCGGATCTGGACAGTGCCAGTTCTCTCGCTTCTTCCAGCAGATCAACATCATTTTGCCGGGCTTCTTGCACTTCGGCTTCTGTGTATTGGGTGACCCTAGGCGAATCGTGCTCTATGTCGGCTGGTAATACAGCTTCTGCCCCATATACCAGAAAGAACGGCGTGTAGCCTGTTGATCGATTCGGAGTTGTTCTTAAACTCCACAATACCGCTGGTAGTTCTTCTATCCAGCACCCCGCTGATCTTTGCAGCGGCTTGATGAGCCGAGGTTTTATCCCGGACAATACTAATCCGTTGGATCTTTCCACTTGTCCGTTCGATGTGGGGTGGGCTACCGAGGCTACGTCGAGTCGGATTTTCTTATCTCGGCAGAATCGTGCAAATGCTCCTTCAGCAAAATTTGTTCCGTTATCAGTTATAATGCTGTGAGGACAACCGTATCTCAAGATGATGTCTTTGAGAAATGTTACGGCCATAGCCCCATCACATTTTCTTATAGGTTTCACTTCGATCCATTTTGTAAACTTGTCCACCATGACCAGAATGTGTGTCATGTTTCCTCTCGCCGGTTTGAACGGGCCAACCATATCCAAGCACCACACAGCAAAGGGCCATGTAATTGGGATGGTTTTAAGTTCCGACATAGGCATATGTGTCTTGGTGGCATACCTTTGACAACCATTGCATTTTCTCACCAGATCTTCTGCTTGCTCCAAGGCACTTGGCCAATAGAATCCATGCCGGAACGCCTTTGCCACTAAGGCCCGGGATGAGGCGTGATGCCCGCATTCTCCTTGGTGTATATCTCGGAGGATGTCAAGTCCTTCTTCTGGATCAACACACCGCTGGAGGACATTGGTTACACTCCGTTTGTACAAGTCGGAATTGACGATTGTGTAAGCTTTGGCTCTTCTCTGAGTTTGCTTGGCTAGCACTTCCTTAGTGGGTAACGTTCCATCTTTCAAGAACTGCTATATAGGTAGTGCCCAAGCTGGTATTGCTCGCGCAGGGAACAGCTCCTCATCAATTTCCATCCGATCCACCGGCATAACTTCAACCGGATCACGCTGAACAGTCCCCGGGTCTAGCGAGGTAGTCCCCGGGTTTGCCGAGGTAGTTCCCGGGTTTGCCGAGGTAGTCCCCGGGTTCGGCGCACTACCTTCCATGTCAATGTCCATGGGTTCAGCTCCGGATTCCGTGTTTTCCGGGACATAAATTGAATTGGTTCCTGGGGACGGCCTGATAGATGGTTTTCTGAGATGCTCCAATGCAACACCCGGTGGAATTGCCTGTCGGGTCGATCCGAGCTTCGACAGCATGTCGGCAGCTTCGTTTTCCACGCGAGGTACATGATGAAATTCGCATCCCTCAAAGTAACTCGTGATTTTCTGCACATGAAATCTGTATAGTGCCATGTTTGGATCCAGGGCGTCCCACACTCCGGACACTTGCTGTATTACTTGATCTGAGTCGCCAAAGCAGATTATCCGACGTATGCCAATCTCCTTTGCCACTTTGAGACCATGCACAAGAGCCTCGTACTCAGCGACATTGTTCGATGCCTCGAAATGGATCTGCAATACGTACTTGAGCTGATCCTTCTTTGGCGAGGTAAGCACAACCTCGGCACCTAACCCGGTTTTGGTTTTCGATCCGTCAAAGTGCATCCTCCAGTAGTTCGGATCCGGTGGCGGTGGTTCGTATTGTACCTTGGCCCAATCCACGAAAAAGTCCGCCACAACCTGGGACTTGATCGCTTCTCTCCTATCATATTGGGGCACATATGGTGCTAGCTCAATTGCCCATTTCGCAATTCTGCCGTTCGCATCTTTGCTACCCATTATCTCGGATATGGGGGCTTCACATATCACCTTGATGGGATGCTCCTCAAAGTAGTGCTTTAACTTCTTTGCCGCCATATAAACTCCGTATGCCACCTTTTGAAAATGTGGGTAGTTCTGTTTTGAGGCAGACAATACCTCGCTCAAGTAATACACTGGCCTCTGCACCGACTTGCCCCCCTCATCTCGCTCCACTACAATCACTGCACTTACAACTCGGTTGGTTGCGGCTATGTAGAGCAACATTGGCTCCTTTGACAGTGGAGAAGCCAACACTGGTGCAGTGGCCAACATCTTTTTCAAGTGGGCAAAAGCTTCATCGGCATGCGGCGTCCAAACGAATTTATCTGATTTTTTCATGAGTTGGTAGAGAGGCAGCGCCTTTTCTCCTAACCGACATACAAAGCGACTCAACGACGCCAGGCATCCAGTGAACTTCTAGACGTCGTTGAGACACTTCGGCAGCTCCATTCGTTCGATGGCTCGGATCTTAGTTGGATTAACCTCGATACCTCGGCTGGAGACGAGAAATCCGAGTAACTTCCCAGCCGGGACACCGAAGGTACATTTCTCCGGGTTAAGCTTCATCCAGAATCTTCTCAAGTTCGCGAATGTTTGCCTTATGTCGTCAAGGAGCGTTGCGCTTTCCTTGGTCTTAATAACCACATCATCCACGTAGACTTGTATGTTTTGACCTATTTGATCGTGCAAACATTTTTGCATACATCTTTGGTACGTTGCTCCTGCATTTTGTAAACCAAACGACATAGTGCGATAGCAATAAGCCCCGCACGGGGTAATAAAGGCAGTTTTTATTTGATCGTCCGGGTTCAGAGGTATCTGGTGGAAACCAGAATAAGCGTCAATGAATGACAACAGTTCACACCCCGTGGTAGAGTCAATGACCTGATCTATCCTCGGCAGCGGGAATGGATCTTTTGGACACGCCTTGTTCAGGTTCGCGTAATCGATACACATACGCCAAACCACTGCCACGTTCGGATCATCCTTCTTCTTTTCTACTAGCACCGGATTAGAGAGCCAATCCGGATACAGCACTTCCATGATAAATCCTGCTGCTAGCAACCGAACTATCTCGTCACCAATGACCTTTCTCCTATCCTCGGCGAAGCGTCGGAGAGGCTGCTTCACCGGCCTTGCTCCGGGTCTTACATTCAAAGAGTGCTCGGCCAACTCCCTCGGAACACCTTGCAAGTCCTGTGTGGACCAAGCAAAAATATCCCGATTCTCACGGAGGAAGTTGACGAGCTCGCTTTCCTATTTGTCGGTTAACCCGACCCCAATTGTCACGGTATGCTCCGGAAACATGTTATCCACTAGAATTTTCTTGGTGTCCTTCACAGCTTGAAATGAAACACTTCCATGCGGGTTACTTAACGCCGGCATATATTGCTGCGCGGACTGAGCTAAAGCCGCCACCTCTTGAATTTTTCTTTTCTCTTGGGAAATTACGAGTGACTCGGCTAGGTTAGACCCGGCTGAAGCGCACTCAATAGAACGTCGGAAATCCCCAGTGATAGTAATTGCTCCATTTGGCCCGGGCAACTTCATCTTCAGATAACTGACGTGGCAACTTGCCATGAATTTGCTCAGTGCTGGTCTCCCGAGTAATGCATGATACACGCTCTCCAAGTTTACCACCTCAAACTCCAGATTTTCGGTTCGGCAGTTATCCCTCGTACCGAATAGCACGTCGACCCGGACTTTGCCTATGGGCTCACAGGATATGCCTGGTACGATCCCATGGAAAGTTGTTCTTGTAGCCTAGAGCATGTTCTCCGAGATGCCCAATTTGCGCATCGTATCCGCATACATGATGTTAATGCTACTGCCATTGTCGATTAGTACCTTGGAGAACCTCACATTAATGTTTGGTCCAATGAACGTCAGATCTAACACCAGTGCATACGAGCCCGGACTTGGCATAAGCTTGGGGTGATCTTTGACGCTCCAGGTAATTTCCTGGTTCGACCAAGACATGTACCTCGTCACAACAGGCATAACCGCGTTAACCTCCATATGTCGGCGCTGCAAGCTCTTCCTATCTGTTTCCTCTGTAGTAAACACACAATAGCTCTGATGATGTTCCCTGTACTCATTCCTTCCCTCGTTTCCGGGGTACCTCTGATCCGGTTGTTGCTGGTTTTCCACCTGATGCACTGCATCCCTTCTCTCATTGTTGTCATACCTCGGCAGAGGGGGAGGTAACATCAGTTGTTGCGTGTTTTGATATGGGGTGGCCCGATCTTCTCAGTAAGTGGATGGCGATGATGATGGTGGATGATAGATAACTAGCCTGTAACTATGAACTCTCCCACTCGATCCCTGATGCCAATGCAATAGCTCTCGAACCTTGTAGGATATTCACAACACCACGCTCTCGCGCACGCAGCCGTGACCACGAACGGTAGTCTGCAATCTACTAATTCCCAATGGAACAACAGATCACACTCAATTATAGTTGGTAGATTCGAACACAGGGTAATTCCAGAGGTTCTATGAAAGAAACAACTCCAAAATATTTTAACGTGGTCTTCAACCCTAACTTGTGACGGCTACGGAGGTTTATATGAGGGCTGGGGCGTCCTCCCCTCTAAACGGGCCTAATAACAGCCATAACTTGGCCCAAACTGACTCGGTTCGACTCAAACTGATACATACCGACTCATATATGGGTTCGGCCTTATTGGCACGCAGTCCAAACGTCGTGGAACACCTCAAACGTGTAATTCTTGGTGCGCCATCTCTCTCTCTTGCTCATACGTGGTTCCTTCATTGCCTCCTAGTGCACATGCCTCCCGCTCCTCCCTCGCGCACTTGTTGATATTGGAAATCAGCGCTTGTCCTTCTTGCTGCAACTCTCCTCCTCCTCGCGCAACGCTTGTGTTATCAATAAACCTGATCATACAAAGATGCATAGACTTAGGTAGTATAAAGTTCTCATTAAGTAAAACATCAGGTTCAATTAAGAGTGAATTCACCTGTTGCTCAATCAGCTTTGCACGAGCTCTTGTAATGGGTCCAATCCTGATTTCATTGGATTTGTTCTTTGCAGCAACATCTACATTGTGAATAGGAGTAGGAGATAGTGGAATAGTATGGATGTCCTCATCATCTCCCCCCCCCCTTCAAAAGGCGTCGACCTCGACGCTCCAAGGTCTTCTCCAGCATATGGTGATAAATCAGCAACGTTGAAGCTGTTGCTAGCACCACCAAACTCCTCAATAGGTATATCAACTGAGTAGGCATTATCATTAATTTTGGCTAGCACTTTGTAAGGACCAGCACCACGTGGATTCAACTTGGATTTGCGAAGTAGTGGAAATCTGTCCTTGCGTAGATGCACCCAAACCATATCTCCAGGCTCGAACAACACTTCTTTTCTTGCTTGATTCCTTGCAGCAGCAATGTTCTTGCCTTTCTTCTCAATAGCCTCTCGAGTCTTCTCATGTATTTTCTTCACATAATCAGCATGTTTTGATGCCTCCATATCAACTCTCTCATGTAATGGCAGAGGCAACATATCAAGTGGCGTCAATGACTTGAAACCATACACCACCTCAAAAGGACAAAACTGAGTAGTTGAATGCACAACCCTGTTGTAAGCGAACTCAACATGTGGCAAACACTCTTCCCACTCCCGCGGATTCTTTTTAATCATGGTCCTTAGCAGTTGTGACAATGTTCTATTCACCACCTCCATTTGACCATCTGTTTGGGGGTGACATGTAGTACTGAACAGCAACTTCGTTCCTAGCTTCCCCCATAAGGTCTTCCAAAATTAGCTCATGAACTTCACATCACGGTCAGAAACAATCGTCTTTGGTACTCCATGTAATCTCACGATGTCCCTGAAAAACAGGTTAGCAACATGCGACGCATCGTTGCTTTTGTGGCAGGCAATAAAATGAGCCATCTTAGAGAACCTATCCACTACCACAAATATAGAATCATGACCTCTCTGAGTTTTAGGTAGACCTAGCACAAAATCCATACTAATGTCTTCCCATGGAGTAGTAGGTGCAGAGAGAGGTGTATACAAACCGTGAGGCTTCAGCTTGGATTTCGACTTGTGGCAAGTAATGCATCTGCTCACAAATCTGTACACATTACGCCTCATCTTGGGCCAATAAAAATGATCAGCAAGCATGAGCAATGTCTTCTCACGCCCAAAGTGACCCATCAAACCACCAGCATGTGATTCCTGCACTAAGAACAAACGCAACGACGATTCTGGAATACATAGTTTGTTAGCTCGAAACAAATATCCATCATGTATATGATACTTATCCCATGCGTTTCTAAGAGCACATAAACGATATGGTTCAGCAAAATCATGGTCAGTTGCATAAAGTGCACGAATAGCTTCTAATCCAGGAATTTTAACATCAAGATTAGTTAATAGCATGTTCCTCCTAGATAGAGCATCAACAACAACATTCTCTTTTCCCTTCTTATAATTAATGACGTAAGGAAAAGACTCAATGAACTCAACCCATTTAGCTAATCTTCTATGCAAGTTTGATTGAGCTTTCAAGTATTTCAATGCTTCATGATCAGAATGTATGATGAAATCCTTTGGCCACAAATAATGTTGCCAAACTTCAAGTACTCTCACAAGTGCATACAATTCTTTATCATAGATTGAATAATTCAAACGAGCACCAGTCAATTTCTCAGAAAAATAAGCGATAGGTAATGCAACTTCAAATTGCTTATACCACCTATGCCTATACCACTAGCATCACATTCAACTTCAAATTGCTTCGAAAAATCAGGTAATGCAAGCAATGGTGCAGAAGTAAGCAAACGTTTCAATGTATCAAATGCAATGTCTTGGGCCGCGCCCCATACAAAAGGAACACCTTTCTTTGTCAAATCATTTAATGGTGCAGCAATGGTGCTAAAATCTTTCACAAAGCGCCTATAGAAACCAGCGAGACCGTGGAAACTACGCACTTGACTTACATTCATTGGAGTAGGCCAATTCTGAATTGATTCAATTTTAGATTGATCTACCTCTACTCCATTCTTAGAAACAACAAATCCTAGGAATATGACCTTATCTTTTGCAAATGTACACTTCTCAAGATTAGCATACAGTTTATTATCACGTAACACTTGCAAAACTTGTCTAATATGAGTGCAATGTTCAGATTCGGTGTGGCTGTATATGAGTATATCATCAAAGTAAACAACAACAAAACGACCAATAAACTCTCTCAAAACATGATTCATCAAACGCATGAAAGTACTAGGTGCATTAGTAAGACCAAACGGCATAACTAACCACTCATACAAGCCAAATTTAGTTTTGAAAGCAGTTTTCCATTCATCCCCTTCTTTCATCCTAATTTGATGATAACCACTACGCAAGTCAATTTTAGAGAAAACAGCAGCACCACTCAATTCATCGAGCATATCCTCTAAGCGTGGAATAGGATGATGATATCGAATAGTGATGTTATTAATCGCTCTACAGTCAACACACATGCGCCATGTACCATCTTTCTTAGGAACTAAAATAACAGGAACAGCACAAGGGCTAAGAGAAACACGAATGTACCCTTTATCCAGCAACGCTTGTACTTGCTTCTGAATTTCCTTAGTTTCTTCGGGATTAGTCCTATAGGGTGCACGGTTGGGAAGTGTGGCACCAGGAATCAAGTCCACTTGATGTTCTATACCACGCAATGGAGGTAAGCCTGCGGGTACATCTTCTGGAAACACATCCCCAAAGTCCTGCAAAACAGAGGAGACACCAAGCGAAATAGGGGTCATGTCGTTAGAAACCAATACCTCGCCCTTATACATGAGCACAAGTGGCATGGCTGTAGGATCGTCACGAAATTCTCTCATATCTTCCTTAGTGGCTAATATCAATAAACCAGGCGCTCTCTCACTTTTCGTTATATCACTCAATTTAGGCTCAATTACATCAGGAACAGCTGTCACGCAATCTCGCCGAGTGGTAGTATCGTCCTTCAACTTCACCTCTATCTTCTGGCGAGAATCATTCACAATTTCTTGTGGTGTCATTGGCTGCATAGTAATCTTCTTTCCTTTGAATTCCAAGTGATATGTATTGGCTCGGCCATTGTGTTGCACATGGCGATCATAGAGCCAAGGCCGACCCAATAGTAGGTGACAAACAGTCATAGGAACCACATCAAAATCAATAGAATCTTTGTATGGCCCTATTTGAAAGTTCACTCGTACCATATGATTTACCTTCATCTCACCATTGTTGCTCAACCATTGTATGTAGTATGGCTTGGGATGGGGTAAGTATGTCAAATTCAGTTTGGCACAAAGTTCCTTACTTGCAAGATTTCTGCAGCTACCTCCATCAATAATGACCTTGCAAGCTTTGTTTGGTCCAACTAGAGCTTTTGTTTGGAACAGGTTGCAACGCTGGGATTCCTCAACCGGTTGCACACTAAGTACACGTGAAGATACGACAATCGTGGGTGCACGCTCAGCATATGCATCAGCACCAACCTCGCCGTCATCAATATCATCATCAGAAGCTTCATCTCCACTTTCTACTTCACCGTGTTCATTAACACACATAACCTTGCTGTTTGGACAATCCTTCTTGTAGTGACCTCTACCTCCACAAGTATGGCACACCACATCACGAGTACGTGCAGTAGACATGTTGGAACCCGAGCTAGCAGTAGGGGCAGCGGGTTTCCGAGCATTAGAACCAAACGAAGGTGTACTTGCTGGTTTGGCCGATGGTGTAAACGGAACAGCAGCTGGGGGCGTGACTGTAGGAGGAATAGATCTAGCCGAATATCTGCTGGAGGATGGAAAACGAGCGCGTGACTTCGCCTCTTCTGCCAACTGGGATTCAGCCTCTCTAGCATGGTGCAATAGCTCATTCATGGTCTCATACTTGTGATGACGCACTATGCTCTTGATTGGCAACTTCAGATTGTTTAGGAATCGCTGCATGGTCATCTCAATAGACTCGCGAACTCGATCACGCTGCATAAGCATCTCCATCTCCATGTAGTACTCATCAACTGTCATGGTGCCTTGCTTCAGTTGCGTCAATTTATCAAAAACTGATCGCAAATAGTTGGTTGGTACGAAACGAGCTTTCATGATTTGTTTCATCTCGCGCCAATCCATCACAGGAAGTTCATTGTCCTCCCTCCTATGTTGCACAAGAGCATCCCACCAACGCAAAGAATAACCATCAAATTCAGATGCTGCAAGCTTGACCTTCTTATCTTCTGGATAGTCAAATAAGCGCCAGAGTTTCTCAATCTTCAACTCCCATGTGAGGTAGTCTTCAGGATCAATGGAACCATCAAACTTAGGAATTGAGAATTTTGGCTTGCACAAACCATCATCAGCAGCTTGGTTGGGCACACGTTGAGCACGCCCAAGAGGGGCAAACCCACGGCCATGAGCAGGTGCATGGACAGGGGGAATAACACGTCCCCTGCCAACATGTGGAGCAGCATCCACAGCGCTACCCTCAGCAAAATCATCAAAGGCATCGTCATGTTGAGGATCTTCCCTTCTATGTAAGGCGTCTGTCAAACCCTCAATGGACTGCTGCAAAGCGGTGACATTGACATTGAGCGTAGCCACTTGCGTTTGAATAGTATCAACCGTTCCAACATGCTGATCCAATCTCATATTCATATCCTGGAGATTCTTGTCAATGGCATCTGTCGTGTTAGTAAACACACGTGTCAAGTGGGACTTCAAAGCCTCATATTCATGCCAATTAACAAGCTCCTCATCCTTCTTTTTCTGCATCACAACATCATCATCACTAGAAGACATGATTAGTAGGTTAGTGCAAAAATCAAAATCTGTATGGTGGAACTCTCACAGCTCACTGACAACTAATAAGAAAGGAGATCTTACCGTTCCAAAGTGAATAGAGATGCTCTACCAAACAAAATCAAAAACTGATGCACTGATGTGATGAAGTGAATATCAAAGGTATAGAGAACGATCACAGGGCACACAGGGTATTTATGGTGGAGCTGTAGGTATGGTATCCTAACTACACTGCAAACAAGTCCTAGTGCTGATCGTATGACAAAGACCCACAGAAACACACACGGTGGAGATAAATGGGGCAATTGCAACTATGAAAATGAGCTCAATAAAGTAATGTATGTCGGAGGAAAGCTCGTGTTGCAATGCACAAGGAGAGACGCTAGCAATGTCTCAACGAAACGGGCAAAAGATTGCTAAACTGAGCAGCCCGCAGAGCACTAAGCACGCTAGTCTCGTAGGATAGTTTTAGACACAAATAAAGGCTTACTAAGGCTCACAAGGATAGGTAAGCTATGTGGACTCAGTAAAAAAAATAAACAAAAAAATAAAACTTTTTGACCTGAGAATTGGTCTCTGCCACGGCAGAAAAACGGCCTAAAATCCTGCCGCGGCACGATGGCGGCCGAATTTTTTGTTTTTTCTCGTATGAGGGCAGACCGGTCTGTGGTGAGGCGACGGTCAAAAATAATTTTTTTTTCTTCACGCCAGAGCACAGACCTGTCTGCGGTCAGGTGTGAGGCAGCGAGCCAATTTTTTTTTTATTCCGACTTGCCAAGCAGTACGCAACTAGGACTCTTTACTTGGTCGGATCTGACTTGATGGTAGTGGAAAAAGATGGTCGAAAACAACTAGAACAACTAGAAAACCAATCTACGAAGAACAGATCTAAATCTAATCGAAAAGAGGAACTCGACCAGCAACTATTACTCGATTACGATGTAATCTAGGCTATGGCAACTCGTTTTGTGGGGGCTTTTTCTGTATAGGATGAAAAACACTCTCTAATCTATGGATGGATTGTGGATTGCTTACCGAGGCAACGAGGAAATCTGATACCAAGATGATATGGGGTGGCCCGATCTTCTCAGTAAGCGGATGGCGATGATGATGGTGGATGATAGATAACTAGCCTGTAGCTATGAACTCTCCCGCTCTATCCCTGATGCCAATGCAACAGCTCTCGAACCTTGTAGGATATTCACAACACCACGCTCTTGCGCACGCAGCCGTGACCACGAACGGTAGTCTGCAATCTACTAATTCCCAATGGAACAACAGATCACACTCAATTATAGTTGGTAGATTCGAACACAGGGTAATTCCAGAGGTTCTATGAAAGAAACAACTCCAAAATATTTTAACGTGGTCTTCAACCCTAACTTGTGACGACTACGGAGGTTTATATGAGGGCTGGGGCGTCCTCCCCTCTAAACGGGCCTAAAAACAACCATAACTTGGCCCAAACTGACTCGGTTCGACTCAAACTGATACATACCGACCCATATATGGGTTCGGCCTTATTGGCACGCAGTCCAAACGTCGTGGAACACCTCAAACGTGTAATTCTTGGTGCGCCATCTCTCTCTCTTGCTCATACGTGATTCCTTCATTGCCTCCTAGTGCACATGCCTCCCGCTCCTCCCTCGCGCACTTGTTGATATTGGAAATCAGCGCTTGTCCTTCTTGCTGCAACTCTCCTCCTCCTCGCGCAACGCTTGTGTTATCAATAAACCTGATCATACAAAGATGCATAGTCTTAGGTAGTATAAAGTTCTCATTAAGTAAAACATCAGGTTCAATTAAGAGTGAATTCACCTGTTGCTCAATCAGCTTTGCACGAGCTCTTGTAATGGGTCCAATCCTGATTTCATTGGATTTGTTCTTTGCAGCAACATCTACATTGTGAATAGGAGTAGGAGATAGTGGAATAGTATGGATGTCCTCATCATGTTTGCTCCGGAAAGCAGTTGCTGCCGGGGTAACTCCTGCCGAGGTTGATCATTCTGGGGTGCCTGAGCATTCCCCAAACCACCTTGTTCTATCTTGCGCGTCCACTCACACTGCCTCGTCGTGTGACCCGCCGGGCTGTTCGGATTTGGCGTGTGAAACTTACACGGCTGGTCCAACATCGACTCATAGGTATACCTCGGACGATCTTTCTTTTCCTGCCATTGCTTCTTCTGCTCCGGAGTCCATGTCTTCTTGCCATCATTTCGAGGAGTCCATTGCCCTCCCGTTTTCTGGCGTTGGTTGCTCCCTGCCCCGGGCTGATCTTGATTCACGGTCGCAACTTGTTGCGAACCATATCGATGGTCCGGTCTATCGTCTCTCCTTTTTCCCCTGTAATCGTTCCTCCGGGAGGACCCGACTCCGTCCCTCGGATAGTACTCCTCATTTGACTCGTTCGACGCGATCCTAGGTTGAGTCGGATCACCCAAAGCATAAGAATCCGCGATCCGGATCATCTCTGCCAATGTGACTGGCATTTTCCTTTGCAATTTCATCCACAACTCGCTGCCTTATCTGCACCCTTGTGCGAACCATGCTATAGCCTGTGACTCTATGACTCCCTCACACGAGTTTCTCACGGTACACCACCGGGTCAAGAATTCACGGTCCGTTTCGTTAGATCTCTGCTTGCACATCACCAGGGTCTGTTCGGTCTCTGATACGTACTTGAGAAGTTGCTGATAAACATTTCTTAGAAATCTATCCAGCAATTGATGCTTCCGGGTGGCAAATTATTCAGCCAAACCCTAGTTGGACCTTCCAACATTTGGGGTACATATCGTACAGCCCATCTCAAGTTGCCCGTTGCAATTTTCACAGCTGTTGCGTAGTTTATCAACCAATCCTCTGGCTTTGTACTGTCGTCATACGTCTTCGTGCCCCTGCGTAGTTGGAAATTGGGTACCGGCGGTTCCTTCATGATCCGGGGTCCGAAGCACGCTGGACCCAGAGGACCTTGACATTCGATCTGTTCCGACCTATACAGGCGATCCAGTTTTAGCCTGGCATCATCCGGCATCAAATCTCTGCTTCCCAATCTCGACCCTATCACATGATAGTCCGGTCTTGCGTATCCTGCATTCATCATCTCCGAGTCTCCGTCATCGTATCGGTCTTGCTCTCGCTGTGCTCCTCTCTGTTGCATACCTCGGCCGGCACTTTGCTCTTTCCTTGGTGCATTCCGCTGCTGCGGTTGACCCGCTCCTACCGAGTTTCGCTGTCCGGCATTGCCGTTGGCAGCATTCCCTTGACCGGCCTTGCCTTGATCATGGTTACCTCGGCCAGCTTCACCTCGGCTCACACTTCGTCAATCATCATTTTTTCGCACCTCTTTTTCTTTTCCCGCACGTGTTGGGTCGTATGGAACGATCTGCTTGTTCCGTCTGGCCGAGGTTACCACCTCCTCTCTCCTAGGGCCACCATGAGGCGATGATGCGGCTCCAGCGGATCTCTCCGGGTTACCCATCACCGAATGGACGATCCTTGAAGCTCCAACTCTCTCCTGGTTACCTCTCAACAGCTCCTCGTTCTGCCTGTTCGCAATCCGAACCAGCTCGTTAACCCGGTCTTGCTGTCTTTGACGGGCTTCACCCGTCAGACCCTCTAGCTCGGACGCCGCGGCATCTGCTGCTCTGAGGTTCTTCGCCGGGGTACTATACTTCGGCAACCCTACAGGCAGATAGTTTTCCGACCCTTCTGGTCCATCATCACCTTCTCTGTTCATCTCACTTGTGAGTTTTTTCCCTTTTACCCTTACTGCATCAACCTTATTTGCCTTTGCGTACTCACGCAGCGTCATGTTCAACGACTTCTGAGCCGCTGCTATTTTCTTTGCGCCCTCTAGTATCTTTCGCCGGGTCTCCTCTAGTTCGGCCTGTGCCTGAGCCGGATCTATCACTGCTGCCACCGGGTTAGCCAAGATATCCATAGCTTCCCTCAGCATGTTTTCAGGCCTCTCTAGTGGAGGACCCCTAGCTTTCCTCGGTGCCTTGGGTGTTACCTCCGGGTCTGGCGCTGGATCCTTGCTCATGCGCGCGCCTGGCACAGTCATCATCACCACTGCATGGTCCGGGGAGCGAGCGATACGCGCCCTGCGAGCCACAGTGAGGGGTGGTTCTCCTGCATCGATGACGCGACGCGGATGAACGCAAGACACGTCCACAGCAACATAGACCTTGTGCGCGCCGAGCTTGACGAAGATGCCGTTGCGCGGGAGGGGGCGCGTGCCGAAGCATCCAGCGTTGTCACTGACGTAGTCCAACGCTCCAAAGCGCTGAACGAGCCCGGAGACGATGCGTTCGCCGGTGCCGATGAAGTTTCCCGTCCGGATCTTCACCCCTGCTAGCGCTGCTAGCCCCACGGTGGGCGCCAACTGTCGTGGTGGTGTCACGATAGATGCCATGGATAGGCTAAAGGTGGGGACTAATATGCGCTAGGGGAATCCAGGGAGGGATAGTAGAGTGATTCTCTACACAGAAGCTTTGTATTGATGTTCAATCTCCAAGATTACAAGTGCTCCTCGAGCTGTATTGACAAGAGGAGGAAGAAGAAACTCTCTTACTCTTGCCTATGAACTAGCCCAAGAACCCTAGATCCACTAGTGTACGCCTTGCTATCTATCTCCAAAGACCCAACCCCCTTACCAGAACCCCGACCCCCCCCCTTTTATAGAGGTGGTTCGGTCCTGGCCTAGGGCATACGTGGAGGCATATTCCTAAGAATATGCCCCCTCCCAAAGTAGTAACCCGACAGGGGTGCTTTTCCCTCGCGTCACTCTTGCTTTAGCGACGTAGCCTCTGCGGCGCCTGCGTCAGCCGACGTGAGTGTCGTCACCCTTGTCGGCCATGATCCGGTGGTCCTGCCCTTGCTTTATTCGCTCATCCAGTACGCATCGGGCCTTCTTTTTGACCAGAGAGTTCCTTCCTTCTCCTAGAAGCCAAACAAGGATCCGGATCATAGTTGACCCGGCCACACCTGTTCCTGCATATAAGCTAGACAAGTACCTCCGACTTACTCCTTGAGTCGGACGAGACTGGGTTAGGCGACCCCCTGGTCCGGGTTACTCCGTGATCCGGCCTGACTTGAGGTGACTTGGCCAATATCCGCTTTGAGCTTGCCGAACCTCGGCTAACTCGGCCCTTATACCCTGGAGTGACCCTACCCGGGGTTATCCCCCCAACAACCATCAGCCAAACCACATGTTGATCCTGTTGTAGAAGAGCAGAGAGTGAGAGTTGATGAGACAAATGAGGTTTCTACTAATGTAATCATCTCTACTCCTAGTGTTGTTTCTTGTGCTATGCAGGTTGCTTTTGAAGAAATGGAGCAATCTATTTTACAACCTGCATCGTCGGACTGTGCATTGTCACTTGTGGAGGATGTTTTAATACCTACTACAACTGAGGAGATTGTTGATGACATTGGTACTGATTTGGAGCTTCAGCCAACATGTGCGACATATTGTGAGCCTATTCCTTCATTGAAGCCTCCTTGTGATTTACCTTGCACTACTGTTTCAGCACCATGTGGTAGTTTACCAAATTCAAATTTTGATCATGTGGTACTAATAACACATAAGGAAATACTTGCTAGAATACCCCCTACTGATATTGTGTATTCCATCATGCTAAATGAACCTATGAGTATGAGTTGTGCTATGGACAAGATTTCTGAAATTTCATGTCTAAATTCTAGCACATATTCTCCTTGTTTCACTTTCAATCTAATCGGTGAATATAGCATGGATGAAATTTTTCTTGTGGATCACATATGCATTACTTGTGATAGAATCGCTGAACTTAAACAAGTTGTTTTCAGCCATATATGCAATGTGTCACAAATTATTTGCTATGGGACAATAGTTCATGTTCGAGATATTATGGAAATACATTCTGTTATAGTTGATCTTGCTAGAATAGAACCCAAGTTTTCATATTCATTGTGTTTGTCCCAAAAGTCTTTCTCTAGTTATGTTAATACTTTAGACTTCCTTGATATTTGCAAATTGAGTTGCATCTTACATACTAGACAACATGATCATGTTCATAATAATCAGAGTAGCGCAGTTGAAGCATGGCATGAACCAATTTGGTTTTCACACATATTTAATTGGTTTGATCTTGTGCACAAATTTGATGATAGATCTTCTTTGCGAAAACTCAATTTAATATTGAAGACCAAGACTACATATTTAGTTGTTTTTCACCATGATCATGATTCTTTGTACTTCACTTATACCTGCAATTTAAGTTGCTTGATGTATACTGGACATACTTTTCATGTGAACAACAATAATACAACATGTTATATATACATATACTTCGCGTACACGTTGTTCTTTTTGTTTCATCCACTTTCAGCTTACCTAAAGCCGTGGACGGCTTTTCATGAAGAAAGGGAGGATGATTAGGATATATACAGGGATTATGATGATTCTAACTGCCTGAACTGGAAGGAAATATTGAGTTAAATCAATAATGATTATAAGGTGAACTCATTCCTAGTTGACCATGATGCTTTCATTTATAAGAACATTATACTACCTAAGTCTATGCATTTATGTATGATCAGGTTCGTTGGAGAAACAAGCATGGCGCGAGGAGGAGAAGGGCTACAAGAGGAGCCCAACATGATGATCGCCTGAGGATGCGTGAGGGAGGATCGGGAGGAAAGCACAAGAGAAGATCATCAAAACGAAGGTGATCGAGAGTTAGAAAGCGACCAAGAAGGAAGGTTCAATTCGGACAGACAAAAGTTCTGAAATTGAAACGGACGTGGTTTCCACATACCAACTCTGAATTAAGAAAATAAGTACTTGTTGGAAAGATAATTCCGAGATCTTTCCAACGGGTACTTGCATGTCTCCCGGTTTGTTACGAGCTGTGCGTGGCAACCAAAACAAGTCGATAGACGTTTTCTGTCAGTTTACAAATAGAGTCCTTTTAAGTTAGGAAAGTTAGAGATATGTTTGGTTTTGACACCAACTCTATGTTGGACGTCAAGCAGCCTTTATATAGGCCTGTAAATCATTGTTTTTAGGGTTAGACCACGTTAAAATTAATTTGAAGTTGTTTCTTTTATAGAACCTCTGGAATTACCCTGTGATTGAATTCTACCAATTGCAATTGAGTGTGATCTGGTGTTCCGTTGGGAATTAGTAGATTACAAACTACCGTTCGTGGTCGACGGCTGCGTGCGCAAGAGTGTGGTGTTGTGAATATTCTACAACATTCGAGAGCTGTTGCATTGGCATCAGGGTTTGAGCGGGAGAGATCATAGCTATGCACTAGTTATCTATCATCCACCATCGACATAGACAAGAGCTTGATGAGAAGATCGGGCCACCCCATATCACGAGGTGTTATTAATCGTTCCCTAAAGGATGCCATAGGTACGGCTTATAAAGGTTCTAGAACCTAGGGTTACAAGGAAAGCACCTTGCTGGACAGGTTATAGAATCCTACACTAATACTAACTAGTATTCGTGTCTTGTACACCAAGGGTCTCGATTGGTTGGTAACTACATCGTAGCCTTACTTCTTCTGGCATGGGCCTCCCTTCTAGATCCGTCTAACTAGGCCACCCAGTAGGCCATGGTCCATGCTGCCAACTATGGGCCACCTGGGTTATCCGGATTAGAGACATGCCATGGTGATATCCATTTAGCATATCCCCAATAGAATCCCTGGGAGGACTATGAAATCTTGAAGTAACTTGTCACTGAAGGATATCTCCCTTCGATAGAGGATCTGGTCTGGTGGCTGGCGCCGGTCAGCGAGGTCATCCCTTCTCCCCAAGCCGTAGAAAAGGTATACCTCATGTCTCAGCTGGTACGTGGCGTATCCCTCCTAGTCTCTGACTTTTTCCTTCAAGTCCTGAAGAACTTCCGGGTTCTCCCCCATAATCAATAGCATCCTAGTACTTAGCATTTTTGTAGCTTTGTGCAAAGGATACCTAGGTATCAAACCTAGGGTAGACCTGTTTATCTATTTTTCACCATCAAGAGAGTTTCCGGAGAGTCCAAGGATGAACTGTGGAACCATTAGCTTCAAGATCCGTCCTAACCGGCTGTTTCTCGACATAGTTGGCCACGAGTCCTGAAAAAACTAGAAAAGGACATTTTTATGGCCTAGATATACCTCTGGCTGGCCGCCAAGACTCGTACCCCTACTTCATCGATGGAGCCGCCCCCGTGGCCACAACCTAGAGATCCCAAGGCCCCCTCCCATCCAACGACGAAGCCTCTCGTCCCGTAAGGTGGATAGAATGGCTGGTAGATGGAGGGCTAACCAACCTGGACCTATCCATGTGCTGGTTCACAAGGCGGATTGATACCTTCGATCTGGATTCACGGATGTAGTATAATAGCTTTTTCCCTAGAAGACATAGGTTTAATAGAACCTCGGAAAGCAATGCTAAAAGGAAATAAAAAGGACAAGTCTACAAGACTTTGTTTGTTCCTTTTACCTTAGTTTACCGGACCAATCTAGTTTACTTTATAATGGGTTGAATCAATGGATGGAGATAGGCTAGGGTTAATGATCCACCTGCAGCTACACATCATATGGGATAAAAGATAAAAATAAGCATAGTCATGTATAATGATTGAACAAAGATAATCTCTTGTTGGCAACACATCCTAATATTTTTGAGCCCCCGTGATGCATCGGGCATAGCAATAGACTTCTAATCCAACCGAGTGCACACCAAAGCCAAGGGTTACAAACGATTATTAAGTTAAAACATAGATCAAAGTTTTAAGTGGTGATGTTGTTGTGATTCCTGAATGGGGCGCTAAGCGAAGACCATACTACCCTTTCTGTCACTGAGGTTCCTATGAGATCACCGCTAGCCAAGTATCTCACACAATCCTTTATTAATCTATGTGATCTTGGGTACCTACAAGTCCAGAGATCTAGACAAGAGACAAAGAAATAAAAGACACAAATCTCAATTGCAAACAAAATACAATACTCCCATGATCTAGATGCACATAATCACTACGAGGTTTCTGCCCAACCCGCAGTCCGTGAGGACTACTCACTCATAACAAATAGATCGGAGATAGGAAACATCATACAAATACTTTGATTGAAATCAAATATTCTTACAATGGTCGCCAAATCACAAGGAGATCTAAAGTACAAAGCAATGGCTATGGCTAGTGGATGGATGGATGGTGGAAGTGATGAACAATGGATGAGCAATGGCGTGGATCTCCTTTGGTGGTGTTGTGATGTAATCTGAGAATGTCGGATCTCTGGCTGGCGGCTGGAGCCTCAAAATATATAGGCGATGTTATGGGGTAACCCCGTGGGTGGCCCGATCTTCATGTATCTTGTGGTCAAATCGATGGGAAAGCGAGGGGAAAGGGACAAGGTAGAGGAAGAGGACACACACCTCGCGAAGAACACGATGAACACACACAAAACACACACGATACAAGGCCGATTTATCTCGCCGGTGGCCACCGGTCCGATAGAATCCTCGCAAGGAAAGATCGGTCAACGTGCTCCCTCGATCCCACGCGGAGAGGGAAGAACACCTTGGAGAGGGTCTTGACGTCTTGGCAAAGGGACACCGATGCCAAGGCCTTGTACAACGAGGGAGGCGCGATGCAAACTCCAACGAGGTGGTGACGATAGCCGATCCCCTTTGGTAGAAGGGGATGAGGCAAAACTAGAGATTCCACAAAGGGGGTTTTCTTTAGTCTATCATATATGCCTAGGGTTACATGAGGGGGTGGGGGCACTATATATAGGTCGGCCACTAGTTCAAGGGTACTTTAGGAATAAAAGGGGAAAGTCTGGACGAACTAAGGGGTACATGGGCCAAGGGGCAGCTAGCGGCGGGCAGGCCCATACGCTCAGGCCGGAGACTCCAGTGTGGGGTCCGGAGACTCCGGTGTGGGCCAGAGACTCCGATCTGTCTCCAGTGTCGTCTCCGGAGGGCCCTTCTAGCTGTCCTCAAGCTTGATCTGAGGGTCGGTTCGGAGATGGGTCCGGAGACTCCGGGTTATGCAGGCCGGAGACTCCTGTGTGCGCAGGCCGGAGATTCCGGTGCTCCAGCTGCTAACTTTTCCGTCTTCTCTTCCAAGCCTCCGTCTTGTCAGGCTTGGTGCTCCAGGCTTCCTCCCTTGCCTCCGTACTCGTCGGTATGAACCTATCATAGATATGGTATCAGATTTCCTCGTTGCCTCGGTAAGCAATCCACAATCCATCCATAGATTCGAGAGTGTTTTTCATCCTATACAGAAAAAGCCCCACAAAACGAGTTGCCATAGCCTAGATTACATCATAATCGAGTAATAGTTGCTGGTCGAGTTCCTCTTTTCGATTAGATTTAGATCTGTTCTTCGTAGATTGGTTTTCTAGTTGTTCTAGTTGTTTTCCACCATCTTTTTCCGCTACCATCAAGTCAGATCCGACCAAGTAAAGAGTCCTAGTTGCGTACTGCTTGGCAAGTCGGAATAAAAAATAAAAATAAAAAATTGGCTCGCTACCTCACGCCTGACCGCAGAAAAATTCTGCCATGGCAGAGACCAATTCTCAGGTCAAAATTCTCAGGATTTTAGGCCGTTTTTCTGCCATGGCAGAGACCAATTTTCAGGTCAAATTTTTTTCTTTTTTGTTTATTTTTTTTACTGAGTCCACATAGCGTACCTATCATTGTGAGCCTTAGTAAGCCTTTCTTTGTGTCTAAAACTATCCTACGAGACTAGCGTGCTTAGTGCTCTGCGGGCTGCTCAGTTTAGCAATCTTGTGCCTGTTTCGTTGAGACATTGCTAGCGTCTCTCCTTGTGCATTGCAACACGAGCATTCCTCCGACATACCTTACTTTATTGAGCTCATTTTCATAGTTGCAATTGCCCCATTTATCTCCACCGTGTGTGTTTCCGTGGGTCTTTGTCATACGATCAGCACTAGGACTTGTTTGCGGTGTAGTTAGGATACCATACCTACAGCTCCACCATAAATAACCTGTGTGCCTTGCGATCGTTTTCTATACCTTTGGTATTCACTTCATCACACCAGTGCATCAGTCTTTGATTTCGAATTGGTACGCATCACTATTCACTTTGGAACGGTAAGATCTGCTTTCTTGTCAGTTTTTGAGTGAGTTGTGAGTGTGCCACCAAAACAATTTTGTGTTTTTGCACTAATGTACTAATCATGACTTCTACTAGTGTTGATGTGATGCAGAAATCAGATGATGTTTACCATGACTATTTAGCTATTGTGGTTGGCATGGCATATGATCCAACTACAATCAAGTGGCGATTGGAAAGTTCCGCCACACCCGCAGAATATCAGATTTGGGAAATTGATATGGGATTTGTTTTGCGAGATGTCGTACTTTTGATAGCAAGTTTAATAGCCATATAGAATACATTCTTGCTCACCGACGTGTGGATGAAGAGGTAGCTCGTTGGTGGAAGGACGCAAGGATTGTGTATGGTGTCATGAGTAAAAGAATCCTTTGGGAAGATTTCAAGCAATTTCTACGTTCTATGTTTTTGAACAACTACAAATGGCCTATTCCAGAAATTTTGAGAGTGGACACTAATGAGACATGTGAGTTGTCTACTAACGTAATCATGTCTACTCCTAGTGTTGTATCTTGTGATGTACAGGTTGCTTTTGAAGAAAGGGAGCCGCCTATTTTACAACCTGCATCACACGATCTGGTATTGTCACTTGAGGAGGATGTCGTAGTACCTACTACAGCTGAGAAGATTGTTGATGACATTGTTACTAATTTGGAGCTTCATCCAACATGTGCCACATATTGTGAGTCTATTCCTTTACTGAAGCCTCCTTGTGATTTGCCTTACACTATTGTTTCAGCACCATGTGATAGTTTACCCAATTCCAATTTTGATCATGTGGTACTGATTACACATAAAGAAATACTTGCTCGAATACCACCTGCTGACATTGTGTTTTCCATCATGCTAAATGAACCTATGAGTATGAGTTGTGCTATGGACAAGATTTCTGAAATTTCATGTCTAAATTCTAGCACATATTCTCCTTGTTTTAGTTTCAATCTAATTGGTGAATATAGCATGCATGAAATTTTTCTTGTGGATCACATATGCATTACTTGTGATAGAATCGCTGAACTGAAACATGCTGTTTTTAGCCATACTTGTTGTGTGTCGATGACTTGTTGTGGGACATATGCTGAAATTTGTGATAGTATGAAACTAAAGTCAGATCTAGTTGATATAATGCAGCCAACACAAGTAATTTTACCTATGTTGGATCGTTGTAATCTTGCTAGAATAGAACCCAAGTTTTCATATCCTTTGTGTTTGTCCCAAAAGTCTTTGTCTAGCTGTGCTACTGCTCTATACTTCACTTATATTTGCAAATTGAGTTGCATCTTCCATACTGGACAACATGATCATGTTTATATTAATCAGAGTAGCGCAGTTGAAGCATGGTGTGAATCAATTTGGTTTTCACACATATTGAATTGGTTAGATCTTGTCCACAAATTTGATCATATATCTTCTTTAAGAAAACTGAATTTAATATTGAAGAACAAGACTATCTATTTAGTTGTTTTTCACCATGATCATGATTCTTTGTACTTCACTTATACCTGCAATTTAAGTTGCTTGATGTATACTGGACATACTTTTCATGTGAACAACAATAATACAACATGTTATATATACATATACTTTGCGTACACGTTGTTCTTTATGTTTCTCCCACTTTCAGCTTACCTAAAGCCGAGGGAGGCTTTTCATGTAGAAAGGGAGGATGATGAGGATATATACAGGGATTATGATGATTCTGATTGCCTGAACTGGAAGGAAATATTGAGTCAAATCAATAATGACTATCAGGTGAATTCATTCCTAATTGAACCTGATGTTTTACTTAATGAGAACTTTATACTACCTAAGTCTATGCATCTTTGTATCATCAGGTTTATTGATAACACAAGCGTTGCGCGAGGAGGAGGAGAGTTGCAGCAAGAAGGACAAGCGCTGATTTCCAATATCAACAAGTGCGCGAGGGAGGAGCGGGAGGCATGCGCACTAGGAGGCAATGAAGAAATCACGTATGAGCAAGAGAGAGAGATGGCACAACCAGAATTACATGTTTGAGGTGTTCCACGACGTTTGGACTGCGTGCCAATAAGGCCGAACCCATATATGGGTCGGTATGTATCAGTTTGAGTCGAACCGAGTCAGTTTGGGCCAAGTTATGGCTGTTTTTAGGCCCGTTTATAGGGGAGGATGCCCCAGCCCTCATATAAACTTCTGTAGCCGTCACAAGTTAGGGTGAAGACCACGTTAAAATATTTTGGAGTTGTTTCTTTCATAGAACCTCTGGAATTACCCTGTGTTCGAATCTACCAACTATAATTGAGTGTGATCTGTTGTTCCATTGGGAATTAGTAGATTGCAGACTACCGTTCGTGGTCACGGCTACGTGCGCAAGAGCTAGTTATCTATCATCCACCATCATCATCGCCATCCGCTTACTGAGAAGATCGGGCCACCCCATATCATCTTGGTATCATATTTCCTCGTTGCCTCGGTAAGCAATCCACAATCCATCCATAGATTAGAGAGTGTTTTTATCCTATACAGAAAAAGCCCCCACAAAACGAGTTGCCATAGCCTAGATTACATCGTAATCGAGTAATATTTGCTGGTCGAGTTCCTCTTTTCGATTAGATTTAGATCTGTTCTTCGTAGATTGGTTTTCTAGTTGTTCTAGTTGTTTTCCACCATCTTTTTCCGCTACCATCAAGTCAGATCCGACCAAGTAAAGAGTCCTAGTTGCGTACTGCTTGGCAAGTCGGAATAAAAAAAAATTGGCTCGCTGCCTCACGCCTGACCGCAGACAGGTCTGTGCTCCGGCGTGAAGAAAAAAAATTATTTTTGACCGTCGCCTCACCACAGACCGGTCTGCCCTCATACGAGAAAAAACAAAAATTTCTGCCGCCATCCTGCCGCGGCAGGATTTTAGGCCGTTTTTCTGCCGTGGCAGAGACCAATTCTCAGGTCAAAAAAATTTCTTTTTTTGTTTATTTTTTTTACTGAGTCCACATAGCTTACCTATCCTTATGAGCCTTAGTAAACCTTTCTTTGTGTCTAAAACTATCCTACGAGACTAGCGTGCTTAGTGCTCTGCGGGCTGCTCAGTTTAGCAATCTTGTGCCCGTTTCGTTGAGACATTGCTAGCGTCTCTCCTTGTGCATTGCAACACGAGCATTCCTCCGACATACCTTACTTTATTGAGCCCATTTTCATAGTTGCGATTGCCCCATTTATCTCCACCGTGTGTGTTTCCGTGGGTCTTTGTCATACGATCAGCACTAGGACTTGTTTGCGGTGTAGTTAGGATACCATACCTACAGCTCCACCATAAATAACCTGTGTGCCCTGCGATCGTTCTCTATACCTTTGGTATTCACTTCATCACATCAGTGCATCAGTCCTTGATTTCGAATTGGTAAGCATCACTATTCACTTTGGAACGGTAAGATCTGCTTTCTTGTCAGTTTTTGAGTGAGTTGTGAGTGTGCCACCAAAACAGTTTTGTGTTTTTGCACTAATGTACTAATCATGACTTCTACTAGTATTGATGTGATGCAGAAATCAGATGATATTTACCATGACTATTTAGCTATTGTGGTTGGCATGGCATATGATCCAACTACAATCAAGTGGCGATTGGAAAGTTCCGCCACACCCGCAGAATATCAGATTTGGGAAATTGATATGGGATTTGGTTTTGCGAGATGTCGTACTTTCGATAGCAAGTTTAATGGCCATATAGAATACATTCTTGCTCACCGACGTGTGGATCAAGAGGTAGCTCGTTGGTGGAAGGACGCAAGGATTGTGTATGGTGTCATGGGTAAAAAATCCTTTGGGAAGATTTCAAGCAATTTCTACGTTCTATGTTTTTGAACAACTACAAATGGCCTATTCCAGAAATTTTGAGAGTGGACACTAATGAGACATGTGAGTTGTCTACTAACGTAATCATGTCTGTTATGGCTGTTTTTAGGCCCGTTTAGAGGGGAGGACGCCCCAGCCCTCATATAAACCTCCGTAGCCGTCACAAGTTAGGGTGAATACCACGTTAAAATATTTTGGAGTTGTTTCTTTCATAGAACCTCTGGAATTACCCTGTGTTCGAATCTACCAACTATAATTGAGTGTGATCTGTTGTTCCATTGGGAATTAGTAGATTGCAGACTACCGTTCGTGGTCACGGCTGCGTGCGCAAGAGCGTGGTGTTGTGAATATCCTACAAGGTTCGAGAGCTGTTGCATTGGCATCAGGGATCGAGCGGGAGAGTTCATAGCTACAGGATAGTTATCTATCATCCACCATCATCATCGCTCTTGCGCACGTAGCGGTGACCACGAACGGTAGTCTGCAATCTACTAATTCCCAATGGAACAACAGATCACACTCAATTATAGTTGGTAGATTCGAACACAGGGTAATTCCAGAGGTTCTATGAAAGAAACAACTCCAAAATATTTTAACGTGGTCTTCACCCTAACTTGTGATGGCTACAGAGGTTTATATGAGGGCTGGGGCGTCCTCCCCTCTAAACGGGCCTAAAAACAGCCATAACTTGGCCCAAACTGACTCGGTTCGACTCAAACTGATACATACCGACCCATATATGGGTTCGGCCTTATTGGCACGCAGTCCAAACGTCGCGGAACACCTCAAACATGTAATTCTGGGTGCGCCATCTCTCTCTCTTGCTCATACGTGATTTCTTCATTGCCTCCTAGTGCGCATGCCTCCCGCTCCTCCCTCGCGCACTTGTTGATATTGGAAATCAGCGCTTGTCCTTCTTGCTGCAACTCTCCTCCTCCTCACGCAACGCTTGTGTTATCAATAAACCTGATCATACAAAGATGCATAGACTTAGGTAGTATAAAGTCCTCATTAAGTAAAACATCAGGTTCAATTAAGAATGAATTCACCTGATAGTCATTATTGATTTGACTCAATATTTCCTTCCAGTTCAGGCAATCAGAATCATCATAATCCCTGTATATATCCTCATCAGGTACCATTGGTCACATCATTGCAAGCAAAACATTGGAAAGAGAAATTGTTCAACAAAGTGCAAGCAATGATATCATCAACGTAACGTTTAGAGCATGGCATGTGTATGGCAACATCATCACAATCAAATAATTTCACATGCTCAACATTATGCAAAGGCAAAGTATCACATGGAAAAATCAATGAAGCATATGTGATATCACAAACATCATCCATAGCATGCCAAACATTATAAGTCATCATGTCCACTAGTGGGATCATGGCATCATCAACACCCGTATTCTTACCTTGTTCATACCTCTCATATGAGGCGGGTGTTGTGGTAGTATTTGCCTCCATGTGGGCAACTTCTTCTTCTTGCATGGGGATGGCATCATCTTCATCCACCATGTTCATATTCTTGGTTGGAGGCATCATCATCTCCAAGTTTGGCGCTTCTTGATCCATGGAACCTAGCACATCATGATAAAACATACTAGAGGTAGAGGGTAAGTTGTTAGAAATAAAAGTGGTCTCACATGACCTATCAACTACCACTCTCAACTCACTAGGTGTATCACTCATGCCCTCCAAGTGGAAGCACTCAATCTCACGTATGGTGGAGTCACTCATCTCACACTTGTTTTCACTCAAGTGGGCTAAGTGGCTCTCATACTCACATGAGATTGGTACCACATCATCACCCAAGCATGTAGGGGTAGGCTCGGTTCTCTCAACTCCATGCGCCTCCTTTGGTGAAGGGAAAATCCCATGCTCACCATTCTTGACCTTGTCGTTGCCATCTTGTGGTAGTGGTGGAAGTAGGCTCCTGTTGTTGTCAGAGCGGTGCTCAGATCGACTTCATCACATATGTGGCCTTGGCTTCCTCCATCTTGAAGTGTAGACTCTTGGCGTGAAGCTTGATGGCATGGAGGAGAGCTTTCTCTTGGTGCCCTTTTGGTGGTGGCACGAGTAGTTGAAGGCGCCTTATGATGGTGTCGATGGATGTCATTGGCGTGCCTTGCCAAAGGTTGATGTAGATGGCACACTTGGTCATCCACATGACGCTCGCGATGATTCTGCTTTTCCTTGGCACTCTTCTCGGTGAGGCGTTGTAATGAGCACAAAGCATCATTAGTCTTGGCCATCATGCTCATGGTTTTGGCGAAGTTGTTGTCCATGTCGCTCTTGAAGTTGTTGAGGGAGCTTTCAAACTTGTCCATGTGATGGTGGACCTTGGCGCTGTTGAGGTGGAGGCTCCCTCTTGGTCGATGCGACTTGAGGATCTTGTCGTTGTCGTTCTTGAATTCTTCCATGCTTGGGGAGTTATTGTTGTTGTAAACTCCATATCACCCAAGCATGTGGAGCCATTGTCGGTGTAGTGCTCCATCATGTCATCCATGCTTGTGGAGGCATATGCATGGTGGCTCATCGTGGATTCTTCATAGAAATCATCCTCGGCTCCGGAGTTCCTAGACATGATTCACAAGACCAAGTGGTGTATATGGAAGTGGTAGGGGTTAGGGATGCAACGCCAAACCTTACTTTACCTTGGAAGATAGTATCGTGCAAGTGGCAACACTTGAGAGCAATCAAAACCAAGCAAAGTGAAGTTCACGCGGAACACCAAAACCAACTAACCACTAAAAAACACACACACAAAGCTTATGGTGGATAGGTATGGAAGGTGGCGTGTCCAAGAACAATCCGAAATCAAGATATTGTAATGGCAAGTAAAGAACCACGATGATCACAAAGCAAAACAAGTCAATCCACAAGAAGGAAATATGTACAAGGAAACACACACGGTGGGATAAATGGGACTTGTGCGACGGAGAAAGTGAGCCAAGAACCAAATGATTACCTAGCGAACACTATAAGCTCGTGTCGCACAAGTGCAAGGAGAGACGCTAGTTCGATTGCAATAAATTGGTGGGCTACAAGATAAGCCCAATAAGTACCACCTATTTGATGTTCATCGAGCTTGCGCTTCCTATTCTATGAGGAACTTTTTTCTTTCTTTCCTTTTCTTTTTCTATTTTTTTCACTTTTCTTTTCTTTTTCACTTGCCCCTTCCTTGTGCCAACAACTATACAAGATAACTATATGAGATAGTGCGCTCACAACTTTTGCTCGGAATTCTACAAGGTATCAAATGTGCATAACCCAAGAAATCATAGGAGGAACTAGTTTCAATAGGTGTTTATTGATCGCAAAGATTGTCTAGCTCACAAAGGGATGCAAGTGGGGAGAAGTCACGGAATGCTTATACCTTTCTTCGCCGATCTTCACCCGTTATTGGTGGATTCCGCCTTGCTCACGGAATTTGGATGGAGAAGATAGGATGAACCATGGATATGATGATGTAGAGCTCCTTCTCCTCTTCGAAATGAGCTAAAGAACACCAAAATCCGAGTTCGTATGCAAAAGTTATGCTCGAAACCGTGTAGCAGATTTTTCTGTCAGCAGGGGGCAGAGACTTTGCCAGAAACTCCGGTCTAGACCGGAGCTGAGGGCCGGAATCTCCGGTTCGGAGGTTCCAGGACATGCAGAACTCGTCTGGGACGTGATTTTGGTGAAAAAAGTCGAACCAAAACACCAAATTGGTGGGGGAAATCAAGGAATTAGGCCGTGAGAACACATGGGAAGGTAAATCAACAAGTTTAGCAACTAATCCATGGATCAAAACCTACCAAAATGCACTCAAATCACAGATCGATCCAAGACACGAAATTTGGGCTATTTTTTGTGGAAATTTCGAATTTATGGGGGAAAAGACCAAATCGAGGAGAAATTTGTGGCAACCAAAAGATGCTGATACCAGATGTTATGGGGTAACCCCGTGGGTGGCCCGATCTTCACGGATCTCGTGGTCAAATCGATGGGAAAGCGAGGGGAAAGGGAGAAGGTAGCGGAAGCGGATGCACACCTTGTGAAGAACACGATGAACACACGCAAAACACACACGATACAAGGCCGATTGCTCACCGGTGGCCACCGGTCTGATAGAATCCTCGCAAGGAAAGATCGGTCAACGTGCTCCCTCGATCCCACACGGAGAGGGAAGAACACCTTGGAGAGGGTCTTGACGTCTTGGCAAAGGGACGCTGATGCCAAGGCCTTATACAACGAGGGAGGCGCGATGCAAACTCCAACGAGGTGGTGCCAATAGTCGATCCCCTTTGGTAGAAGGGGATGAGGCACAACTAGAGATTCCACAAAGGGGGTTTTCTTTAGTCTATCATCTATGCCTAGGGTTACATGAGGGGGTGGGGGCACTATATATAGGCCATCCACTAGTTCAAGGGTACTTTAGGAATAAAAGGGGAAAGTCTGGACAGACTAAGGGGTACATGGGACAAGGGCCCAGCTGGCGGCACGCAGGCCCATACACTCAGGCCGAAGACTCCGGTGTGGGCTGGAGACTCTGGTCTGTCTCCGGTGTCGTCTCTGGAGGCGCCTTCTGGCTGTCCTCAAGCTCGATCTGAGGGTCGGTCCGGAGATGAGTCCGGAGACTCCGGGTTATGCATGCCGGAGACTCCGGTGTGGTCGGAGACTCCGGTGTGCGCAGGCCGGAGATTCCGGTGCTCCAGTTGCTGCTTCTTCCGTCTTCTCTTTCAAGCCTCCGTCTTGTCAGGCTTGGTTCTCCAGGCTTCCTCCCTTGCCTCCGTACTCATCGGTATGAACCTATCATAGATATGGGACGGAGTATGAAGTAGTATACCATTCAAGAGGGTAGGAAGTGGGCTTGCATAGAGGAACGGATTCACCTTTGGAGTCCATGACGACTTGGCATAAGTTGGAGACCATGACGTGGCAACGACCGAAGGTCGGGCTACATCAGGCGCCTTCACGAAAGTTGTAGGGTTTAACGTGACGAAGTCTTCACCACCTGGTACGGGCAGGCGGTATGGGCGGGCCCTGCCCGTACCAGTGGTCATTAAGCGTGCTAACACCCTGCCATAGCTTCCCATTTACTTGGTCGTGTGGACTTCCTTGAAAACCTTCATTATGGCTCTTTATTTCGCATTAAAAACCATGATTTCCTGCATAACATAATTCAAAGAGAGATTTTGCATATCTTTGCAATTATTAGTCATTAGTGGCAAGGATTGAGAGTTTCTTGGCAATTGCTTGACCAAAAACAATGTTTAAACATAGTGGAAAATGGCAAATATTGGAGCCATCAACTTCCCCAAAGCTCAAACGTTGATCGCCCTCAAGCAACAAGAACCAAAAGAACTATAAGGAATTCAGCATTTAAACTTGAAACAACGAGAATAAGAATTCACTTACGGTTGGTAGTCGTATGTGCTCAACACTTCATTCATTTGCGAGGCTTATCAAAGTTAGAGAGATGACAAGAATACTATACAAGCTTCGGTAAGAAAAGACAATCAAATGAAAGTTTAGTATAAGTATAAGTAACTAGAAGTGTGGCAATCAATCCAATTCTTCTAATTAACTCTCATCTTGCCAAGGAACACTAGAATGTTTAAATAGCATAATTGAGTAAGAGAGTTTCATGTCCCAAGTAGCATAACAATGAAGTGTCTTATTTACACCCGCATCAATAAATCAAGTCTATCAAAAACACTTCTAATCCAATCATTGTTCTTCAAGAAAAAACTCGTAAAGTAGTAGTGCGACCATGCTAAGGACTTGTTATGAGGATCCTCATAGATATATTTTTTTCTTTCAAGGATCGCTGGATGTTTTTTTGGCAAGTGTTTTCACAACCTTTGAGAGTACCAATACTTTTGCCCATATATTGACATGTGTGCCACTCATGTCATCAACTCATAGCCGAAATTCGGGGTTATGCCATAGATCTTTCAAAAGCTAGCGGTGTTGTTGGCATCCCAAAGGTGTGCATTCGAGACATAGAACAAAGTTGTCTCACATCTTTCTCTTTTTTTGATCTAGTACCGCGGTTTGATCCAGAAGGTTGGATTTGGCATGCATCACAATTACCACTAGACTTCATTTCAATCAAACAACTCCTTTCATGAGTGTCGTCAAGACTATCAAATTATCTATGGGGTTAAGTATCTTCAAGGGTATACTCTCAAGACAACCATTCATCAAACAAGTCATGAATTTCGGACTTTTTCTTATTGTACTTGTTTGGCAATATTATTCCCAAGGCAAGACTCGGTTAACTAAAAGAACTAGAGCAAGAGCTTCAACAACTAATCATCATACTAATAAAAAGCCTTACTCTAACCATATTAAATTACTTCCCACTAGCATGGCATCTTAGCAAATCAACCAACTAAGATAAACAACTCAAACTTCATAAGTGTGAGACATAGGACATACCTCTCATAAGTGACTTCATGATCTTCTTCCTTATAGGGATGTGTTCCTTCAAAACTCAAACACGATTACTCTCATAATGATATTAAAGCAAAGAGGCAAAGTAGAGAGACCGAGACGGTGACTTCCTGTCAATGGTTAGATGTTACCTAGTTTGATGCGAAGTGCGGGTGCAAGAACGGTCACAACTCCTCCTCCACATATGGGTCCTCGAGAATAAAGAGCCCGATGCTTAAGGTAAAACACGAGAAGAGCACCCAAATTTGGCGTTAAGTTAAAATTAATAATAGCAGCTTTTGCGAGGATCAAATATGTCCTCCTCATGAACTCTAGTAAATTCACCACGTGCCTACAAAGTGTTAGCAATCACATAGAATAAGTATCGAATAGCAGGGTGATCAATTTGGTTCCCCTTTCGTGTGTTTCCACGAATTCTAATCAAATTAAAGTACTGTGAAGGGGAAGGGTCTAAACCAAAAGTAGTTGTGTGTACATCGATACTGTTGTTGACAAATCCAAAGCATTGAGCCCATTGGCTGAGTGTTAAGGTGTACTCGTAGTTCATATGGTGAAACTTGATGCGATCAACACTGGGCCTTTGTTCCTTGGTACAACCCTAAGGATCCACTGTGTGTCTCAAGGTGCTGAAGAACTCAAGCGTCAAGAGGCGAAACTTGGCAGCATCCTGAAAGACAAAATCATACAAACCAACATTGTTGAAAAGTAAATCGAAATCAGCACGAACGCCGAGTTGGTGCAGGATATAGGGACACACCCACTTGGGTGACTTGATTTCTCGGATCTTGATACGATTGAAACGGTTCAGCTAAAACTCCTCGGTGAACTCGATGCCAAGTGACTCGAGGGTCAATGTCTCAATGGGTGGTGCGGAGGATTCCGCATCCATCTCATCTAATAATAATAAAAATAAGACAAAGTAAATAAAGATTACTAATAATTTGTTTTTGTTGAGGGCAAACCTCTAGGGTGGCTCGATCTTTCACGAATCCCACTCAAATCGAGGATGGAGTGCGGGGGAAGGAGAGGAGGATGAACACGACGAACTCACGCACGAAGAACGCGATGAACACATACACACAAAACACGATACACACCAATATCTCACGCCGGCGGTGACCGGTCCGGCGCAATCCCTAGGATCAACGTCGGGCGGAGGACTCTCTCTGGAACCGGCACGGCAAGATGGGAGACTCGGTGAGATCTTGACTTCTTGGCAAAGGGACACCGATTAGGCCTTGTACAACGCGGTGGCACCATGCAAACTCCAACGAGGTTTGGGATATTTGGTGCTCCTTTGTCAAAGGAGCATGAGGCAAGAACTAGATAGATCCATAAGGGGTTTCCACTAATTCCAAATATCATGCCTAGGGTTTACAGGGGACTATATATAGGCCAACCACAAGTTCAGGGGTAATTCAGACATTAAAGTAGAGTTCTGGGCGAAGTAGAGGGGTACATGGGCCACAGGGCCCAGCTAGGCTCGCAGGCCCATCTTTAGGCCGGACAGTCCGGGTCAAGTTGACCGGACAGTCCGGGGTTGCCGGACACTCCGGGTAGTGTCCGGGAAGTGTCCGAACTGGCCTTCTAAATGTCCATGCCAAGTTAGGGCTGGGGCAGGCCGGACACTCTGGCTAAGTCGCGCTGGACACTCCGGCTGGATCCGGGCGGACACTTCGGCTCAGGCAGCTTCAGGACAGGTGCAGCTTCAGGGCTCGTGGGTCGATGCGGCGGGAGTTCGTACCTGATGTTGCACAGACTAGTGGTATGAAGTAGCAAGCCATCGAGGTGTATGTCAAAGTCACATGATGAGAGGAGCGAATTCACCTTAGCTTGAAGGAGCTTGGCTCGGGCACGGGTCATCGGTCCACTTGGGGGACTCGGTGGTGTAGATGTAGGAGCATCCGTAGAACAGGCTGCATCAGCTGCCCCCCTAGGGAAAGAGTCGTCCTCGACTCTTCATGGTTGTCATCTTGAACATCTCCATGGTAGGGTGAGAGATCGTTGACGTTGAATGTATTTCTTGCAAGGTACTTGGATGTCGGTATGTCGATGATGTAGGCATTGTTGTTGATTCATTTGAGGACCTTGAAGGGACCATCTCCTCTTGGCTTGAGCTTGGAATCACGTTTCTTGGGGAAGCGGTCTTTGCTTAGGTGTATCCACACGAGATCACCTTCTTCAAATATCAACTCCTTCTTTTCCTTGTTTAACCTTGAGGCTTGGCGAAGGACTTGTTGCTCGATAGTAGCTCCTGTTTCTTCATGCAATTTCTTCATGGCTTGTGCGCGCTTCTCGACATCCATGTTGGTGCGCTCATGAAGAGGTAGTGGTAGGATGTCGAGCGCGGTGAGGAGCTCGAAACCATAGACGATCATGAAGGGAGTCATCTTGGTTATTGAGTGCTTGGCTCGGTTGTAGGCGAACTCGGCATGGGGAATGCATTCCTCCCAATCCTTCAAGTTTTTCTTGATCAACACACGTAGAAGAGTTCCGAGGCTTCGGTTGACAACCTCGGTTTGTCCATCGGTTTGAGGATGCGACGCGGATGAAAAGAGGAGCTTGATGCCGAGCTTGGCCATGAGGGTCTTCCATAAGTAGCTCATGAATTTTACGTTGCGGTCGGAGACGATTGTTCGTGGCACACCGTGAAGACGGACGATTTCATTGAAAAACAAATTGGCAACATGTGAAGCAGCGTCGGTCTTATGGCACGGTATGAAGTGTGCCATTTTGGAAAAGCGATCCACGACAACAAAGATAGAATCATGACCATGCTTAGATCTAGGCAATCCTAACACGAAATCCATGCTAATGTCAGACCAAGGTGTAGGAGGAATAGGCAATGGCATATAAAGACCATAAGGGTTACCTTGCGACTTAGCTTGAACACATGTCATGCATCGTTGAACGTAGCGCTCCACGTCGCGCTTCATCTTGGGCCAAAAGTAGTGAGTGGAGAGCATGTCCAAAGTCTTGTCACGGCCAAAGTGACCCATAAGGCCTCCACCATGAGATTCTTGGAGAAGCAAAAGTTGGAGCGACGATTTCGGAATGCAGAGCTTGTTTTGTTTAAAGAGAAAGCCCTTATGCAAATAGAAATCATCAAACCCTTTATCAATGGAGTACTTTGCGAAAATTGGTTCAAAGAACAGGTCGAAAGCATAGAAAGATTTTATTTCCTCAAGACCCAACACGTTGATTTCAAGTCTTGTAAGAAGGCTTGTCTGCTTGCGAGACAAAGCGTCCGCAACTACATTATCTTTGCCCTACTTATACTTGACAATGTACAGAAAAGATTCCATGAACTCAACCCACTTAGCGTGTCTCTTACTCAAGTTGGCTTGGCCTTTGATATATTTCAACGACTCATGGTCGGAATATATGATAAATTCCTTGGGCCATAGGTAGTGTTGCCAAACTTGAAGAACACGAACTAAGGCTAAAAGCTCTTTGTCATAAATTGGATAATTAAGGCGAACACCATCAAGTTTCTTGCTATGGTAGGCTATAGGACGTCCATTTTGCACAAGGACTCCTCCAATGCCAATACCACTAGCAATACACTCTATCTCAAAAGTTTTTGTGAAATCCGGTAACGCAAGGAGAGGTGCTTCGGTGAGCCTCTTTTTAAGTTCATCAAAAGCTTTTTGTTGTGCTTTGCCTCCCACGAAGGTGACATTCTTTTTCGTCAACTCGTTGAGAGGACAAGTAATGGTGGAAAAGTCTTTCACAAAGCGACGATAGAAATCGGCCAACCCATGAAAACTTCGGAGTTCACTCACATTTGTTGGGATGGTCCAATCTCGTATGTCCTTTACCTTGGAAACATCAACTTCAATTCCCTTCGAAGAAATGACAAATCCAAGAAAAATCAACTTGTCTTTAGCAAAAGTGCACTTGGTAAGATTAGCATAAAGCTTTTCTTGTCGAAGGATTTGCAAAACTTCCTTGACATGTGTTATATGGTCCTCAAGTGATTTCCTATAAACAAGAATATCATCGAAATAGACAACGACACTTTTTCCAATGAGAGAACACAAGATGTGATTCATAAGGCGCATGAAGGTGGATGGGGCATTAGATAAGCCAAAGGGCATAACCAACCATCCATAGAGACCAATTTTGGTCTTAAAGGCGGTTTTCCACTCATCACCCTCAGCCATGCATATTTGATGGTAACCACTACGAAGATCAATTTTCGAAAAAATAGTGGCTCCACACAACTCATGAAGCATGTCATCGAGACGTGGTATGGGATGTCGATAACGCACGGTGATAGCATTGATTGGAAGGCAGTCCATGCATAACTGTAACGTATCATCCGTTATTGGAACAAGTATCATAGGTACGGCACTTGGACTAGTGCTAACTTGGATCAAACCTTTGGAGATGAGTTGGTTGATTTGATGTTCAATCTCCTTTGTCTCCTCCGTGTTCGTGCGGTAAGCGGCGCGGTTGGGAAGTGGTGCACCGGGGATGAGGTCAATGCGATCTTCGATGCCGCGAAGAGGAGGTAGTCCATGTGGAAGCTCTTCGGGTAACACATCCTTGAATTCCTGCAAAACAATCATCAAAGATGGAGGAACATTGGTTAATTCATTAGTTCCTTGCGCTAGTTGATACGGATCAAGCCAATGATCCTATATTTTGTCCCAATCTTTCACAGCGAGTCAACGAGGTAGGTAATCTTCCAATAATGCCAATGAACGTCACCTGAAGAAGAGGAATCAATCCAGCAAGTAACGTGATGAAGATCACCACGCCTCAAACCTGAGCACGACAATCCTTGATGAACACAAGAACCTCCGCAGCAATAATATGATAAACGGTATCGCTGTCCCTGGAGGGATGATACACGGTGGAGCACAATATAGTTTGTAGACAAAACAACTGAACTCCCCTAAACCCTAGGCGGCTGGCTCTTTATACAGGAGGCCTGCAACTAGTCGGTTGGATAGACCCAAACCGAACACACAACAGACTCGAACCTAACCTAGACTCGGACTCAATAACATAGCAATAATATTTGACACAACCTTAGACTTATCATTACATATTGTAGGTCGTCCTAGCATGCCAATCATCGAGGGGATGCGCCCGCATCACCTAGCTTGATGGAGTCCTAAAATTAGGCTTCACCTCCTCCTTCATGCCCATATCATCATCCCCCCTTCAAGAAGCATTGTCCCCAACGCTTGCGGGTCGGGTTGGAAAGGTGGCGTGATCTGAACAATCTCTTCACGCGTCTTCGCCATCTTCAAGTCTTGCTTCCCTTCCTCACCACATCCTCCCTCTTGGCTTGCTCGACTTGATACAGCCCTTGGCGCCTGCACCTCCTTGCGTCTCCATACGAGCTTGGATCTAGGCGCAACCGTCTTCTTCTTGTCAACTCTTGTTGGAACCCGTGGTTGCTGAACATGGACCTTCTCTGCACGACCTGGCATAAGATGAGTATTGCCTGGACCACACAACTGACGAACATGTCCATCCTTACCTCTATGCATCCGCACAACTGTCCCAACAAAACGCCTGACAGGTATGCTAATAAAACTGCTCTTGTTACCCCGCTGCACCACATGCACTGGAACATTTGGAGCACAACTATCATCCGTCTGAACACATGTGTCAACACAAACAACCTTCTGAACACATGCTGCAACATCCTCCTTGTAGAAAAATAGTCCACCATTGCCTTGCTAATGCCATTAGTACAGCTTCCTCCATCAACAATCAACTTGCATGTTTTGCCTTTGATCATACACTGCGCCTTAAATAAATTCCAACGCTGGACCTTGTCAACTGTCATGCAAGCATTGCCTTGTACCTTGTTGAGTTGCAAATTCAGCCCACTCATGGTACAACATCCTCAGAACTAACCACCTTGTCCAGCTGATATGGGGTGGCCCGATCTTCTCAGTAAGCGGATGGCGGTGATGATGGTGGATGATAGATAACTAGCCTGTAGCTATGAACTCTCCCGCTCGATCCCTGATGCCAATGCAACAACTCTCGAACCTTGTAGGATATTCACAACACCACGCTCTTGCGCACGCAGCCGTGACCACGAACGGTAGTATGCAATATACTAATTCCCAATGGAACAACAGATCACACTCAATTATAGTTGGTAGATTCGAACACAGGATAATTCCAGAGGTTTTATAAAAGAAACAACTCCAAAATATTTTAACATGGTCTAAACCCTAACTTGTGATGGCTACGGAGGTTTATATGAGGGATGGGACGTCCTCCCCTCTAAACGGGCCTAAAAACAGCCATAACTTGGCCCAAATTGACTCGGTTCGACTCAAACTGATACATACCGACCCATATATGGGTTCGGCCTTATTGGCACGCAGTCCAAATATAGTGGAACACCTCAAACATGTAATTCTTGGTGCGCCATCTCTATCTCTTGCTCATACGTGATTTCCTCATTGCCTCCTAGTGCGCATGCCTCCCGCTCCTCCCTCGCGCACTTGTTGATATTGGAAATCAGCGCTTGTCCTTCTTGCTGCAACTCTCCTCCTCCTCGTGCAATGCTTGTGTTATCAATAAACCTGATCATACAAAGATGCATAGACTTAGGTAGTATAAAGTTCTCATTAAGTAAAACATCAGGTTCAATTAAGAGCGAATTCACATGTTGCTCAATCAGCTTTGCACGAGCTCTTGTAATGGGTCCAATCCTGATTTCATTGGACTTGTTCTTTGCAGCAACATCTTCATTGTGAATAGGAGCAGCAGATAGTGGAATAGTATGGATGTCCTCATCATCTCCCCCCCTTCAAAAGGCGTCGACCTCGACGCTCCAAGGTCTTCTCCATCATATGGTGATAAATCAGCAACGTTGAAGCTGTTGGTAGCACCACCAAACTCCTCAATAGGTATATCAACTGAGTAGGCATTATCATTAATTTTGGCTAGCACTTTGTAAGGACCAGCACCACGTGGCTTCAACTTGGACTTGCGAAGTAGTGGAAATCTGTCCTTGCGTAGATGCACCCAAACCATATCTCCAGGCTCGAACAACAATTCTTTTCTTGCTTGATTCCTTGTAGCAGCAATGTTCTTGCCTTTCTTCTCAATAGCCTCTCGAGTCTTCTCATGTATTTTCTTCACATAATCAGCACGTTTTGATGCTTCCATATCAACTCTCTCATGTAATGGCAGAGGCAACATATCAAGTGGCGTCAATGGCTTGAATCCATACACCACCTCAAAAGGACAAAGCTGAGTAGTTGAATGCACAACCCTGTTGTAAGCGAACTCAACATGTGGCAAACATTGTTCCCACTCCCGCAAATTCTTTTTAATCATGGTCCTTAGCAGCTGTGACAATGTTCTATTCACCACCTCCGTTTGACCATCTGTTTGGGGGTGACATGTAGTACTAAACAGCAACTTCGTTCCTAGCTTCCCCCATAAGGTCTTCCAAAAGTAGCTCATGAACTTCACATCACGGTCAGAAACAATCGTGTTTGGTACGCCATGTAATCTCACGATGTCTCTTAAAAATAGGTTAGCAACATGCGACACATCGTCGCTTTTGTGGCAGGAAATAAAATGAGCCATCTTAGAGAACCTATCCACTACCACAAATATAGAATCATGACCTCTCTGAGTTTTAGGTAGACCTAGCACAAAATCCATACTAATGTCTTCCCATGGAGTAGTAGGTGCAGAGAGAGGTGTATACAAACAGTGAGGCTTCAGCTTGGATTTCGACTTATGGCAAGTAATGCATCGACTCACAAGTCTGTACACATCACGCCTCATCTTGGGCCAATAAAAATGATCAGCAAGCATGAGCAACGTCTTCTCACGCCCAAAGTGACCCATCAAACCACCAGCATGTGATTCCTGCACTAAGAACAAACGCAACGACGATTCTGGAATACATAGTTTATTAGCTCGAAACAAATATCCATCATGTATATGGTACTTATCCCATGCGTTTCTAAGAGCACATAAACGATATGGTTCAGCAAAATCATGGCCAGTTTCATAAAATGCACAAATAGCTTCTAATCCAGGAATTTTAACATCAAGATTGGTTAATAGCATGTTCTTCCTAGATAGAGCATCAGCAACAACATTCTCTTTTCCCTTCTTATAATTAATGATGTAAGGAAAAGACTCAATGAACTCAACCCATTTAGCTAATCTTCTATGCAAGTTTGATTGAGCTTTCAAGTATTTCAATGCTTCATGATCAGAATGTATGATGAATTCCTTTGGCCACAAATAATGTTGCCACACTTCAAGTACTCTCACAAGTGCATACAAATCTTTATCATAGATTGAATAATTCAAACGAGCACCATTCAATTTCTCAGAAAAAAAAGCTATAGGCCTACCCTCTTGCACCAAAACGCCACTATGCCTATACCACTAGCATCACATTCAACTTCAAATTGCTTCGAAAAATCAGGTAATGCAAGCAATGGTGCAGAAGTAAGCAAACATTTCAATGTATCAAATGCAATGTCTTGGGCCGCGCCCCATACAAAAGGAATACCTTTCTTTGTCAAATCATTTAATGGTGCAACAATGGTGCTAAAATCTTTCACAAAGCGCCTATAGAAACCAGCGAGACCGTGGAAATTACGCACTTGACTTACATTCATAGGAGTAGGCCAATTCTGAATTGATTCAATTTTAGATTGATCTACCTCTACTCCATGCTTAGAAACAACAAATCCTAGGAATATGACCTTATCTTTTGCAAATGTACACTTCTCAAGATTAGCATACAGTTTATTATCACGTAACACTTGCAAAACTTGTCTAATATGAGTGCAATGTTCAGATTCGGTGTGGCTGTATATGAGTATATCATCAAAGTAAACAACCACAAAACGACCAATAAACTCAAAACATGATTCATCAAACGCATGAAAGTACTAGGTGCATTAGTAAGACCAAACGACATGACTAACCACTCATACAAGCCGAATTTAATTTTGAAAGCAGTTTTCTATTCATCCCCTTCTTTCATCCTAATTTGATGATAACCACTATGCAAGTCAATTTTAGAGAAAACAGCAGCACCACTCAATTCATCTAGCATATCCTCTAAGCGTGGAATAGGATGACGATATCGAATAGTGATGTTATTAATCGCTCTACAATCAACACACATGCGCCATGTACCATCTTTCTTAGGAACTAAAATAACAGGAATAGCACAAGGGCTAAGAGAAACACGAATGTACCCTTTATCCAGCAACGCTTGTACTTGCTTCTCAATTTCCTTAGTTTTTTCGGGATTAGTCCTGTAGGGTGCACGGTTGGGAAGTGTGGCGCTAGGAATCAAGTCCACTTGATGTTCTATACCACGCAATGGAGGTAAGCCTGCGGGTACATCTTCTGGAAACACATCCCCAAAGTCCTGCAAAACAGACGAGACACCAAGAGAAATAGGGGTCATGTCGTCAGAAACCAATACCTCACCCTTATACATGAGCACAAGTGGCATGGTTGTAGGATCCTGACAGAATTCTCTCATATCTTCCTTAGTGGCTAATATCAATAAACCAGGCACTCTCTCACTTTTCGTTATATCACTCAGTTTAGGCTCAATTACATCAGGAATAGCTGTCACGCAATCTCGCCGAGTGGTAGTATCTTCCTTCAAATTCACCTCTATCTTTTTGTGAGAATCATTCACAATTTCTTGTGGTGTCATTGGCTGCATAGTAATCTTCTTTCCTTTGAATTCCAAGTGATATGTATTGGCTCGGCCATTGTGTTGCACATGGCGATCATAGAGCCAAGGCCGACCCAATAGTAGGTGACAAACAGTCATAGGAACCACATCAAAATCAATAGAATCTTTGTATGGCCCTATTTGAAAGTTCACTCGTACCATATGATTTACCTTCATCTCACCATTGTTGCTCAACCATTGTATGTAGTATGGCATGGGATGAGGTAAGTATGTCAAATTCAGTTTGGCACATAGTTCCTTACTTTCAAAATTTCTGCAGCTACCTCCATCAATAATGACCTTGCAAGCTTTATTTGGTCCAACTAGAGCTTTTGTTTGGAACAAGTTGCAACGCTGGGAATCCTCAACCGGTTGCACACTAAGTACACGTGAAGACACGACAATAGTTGGTCCACGCTCAGCATATGCATCAGCATATGCTTCATCTCCACATTCTACTTCACCTTGTTCATTAACAAACATAACCTTGCTGTTTGGACAATCCTTCTTGTAGTGACCTCTACCTCCACAAGTATGGCACACCACATCACGAGTACGTGCAGTAGACATGTTGGAACCCGAGCTAGCAGCAGGAGCAACGGGTTTCCGAGCATTAGAACCAAACGAAGGTGTACTTGCTGGTTTGGCCGATGGTGTAAATGGAACAGCAGCTGGTGGCATGACTGTAGGAGGAATAGATCTGGCCGAAAATCTGCTGGAGGATGGAAAACGAGCGCGTGACTTCGCCTCTTCCGCCAACTGGGATTCGGCCTCTCTAGCATGGTGCAATAGCTCATTCATGGTCTCATACTTGTGATGACGCACTATGCTCTTGATTGGCAACTTCAAATTGTTTAGGAATCGCTGCATGGTCATCTCAATGGACTCGCAAACTCGAGCACGCTGCATAAGTAGCTCCATCTCCATGTAGTACTCATCTACTGTCATTGTGCCTTGCTTCAATTGCGTCAATTTATCAAAAACTGATCGCAAGTAGTTGGTTGGAACGAAACGAGCCTTCATGATTTGCTTCATCTCGCGCCAATCCATCACAGGAAGTTCATTATCCTCCCTCCTATGTTGCACAAGAGCATCCCACCAACGCAAAGCATAACCACCAAATTCAGATGCTGCAAGCTTGACCTTCTTGTCTTCTGGATAGTCAAATAAGCACCAGAGTTTCTCAATCTTCAACTCCCATGTGAGGTAATCTTCAAGATCAATGGAAACATCAAACTTGGGGATCGAAAACTTTGGCTTGCCCAAACAATCATCAGCAGCTTGGTTGTGAACACGTTGAGCACGCCCAAGAGGGGCAAACCCATGACCATGAGCAGGTGCATGGGCAAGGAGAATAGCACGGCCCCTGCCAACATGTGGAGCAGCATCCACAACGCTACCCTCATCGAAATCATCAAAGGCGTCATCATGTTGAGGATCTTCCCTTCTATGTAAAGTGGCTGTTAAACCCTCAATGGAATGCTGCAAAGTGGTGACATTAACATTGAGCGTAGCCACTTGTGTTTGAATAGTATCAACCATTCCAACATGCTGATCCAATCTCATATTCATATCCTGGAGATTCTTGTCAATGGCATCTGTCGTGTTAGTAAACACACGTGTCAAGTGGGACTTCAAAGCCTCATATTCAGGCCAATTAACAAGCTCCTCGTCCTTCTTTTTCTGCATCACAACATCATCATCACTAGAATACATGATTAGTAGGTTAGTGCAAAAATCAAATCTGTATGGTGGAACTCTCACAGCTCACTCACAACTAATAAGAAAGGAGATCTTATCATTCCAAAGTGAATAGAGATGCTCTACCAAACAAAATCAAAAACTGATGCACTGATGTGATGAAGTGAATATCAAAGGTATAGAGAACGATCACAGGGCACACAAGGTATTTATGGTGGAGCTGTAGGTATGGTATCCTAACTACACCGCAAACAAGTCCTAGTGCTGATCGTATGATAAAGACCCACGGAAACACACACGGTGGAGATAAATGGGGCAACTGCAACTATGAAAATGAGCTCAAAAAAGTGAGGTAAGTCGGAGGAACGCTCGTGTTGTAATGCACAAGGAGAGACGCTAGCAATGTCTCAACGAAACGGGCACAAGATTGCTAAACTGAGCAGCCCGCAGAGCACTAAACACGCTAGTCTCGTAGGATAGTTTTAGACACAAAGAAAGATTTACTAAGGCTCACAAGGATAGGTACGCTATGTGGACTCAGTAAAAAAATAAACAAAAAAAGAAAAAAATTTGACCTGAGAATTGGTCTCTGCCACGGCAAAAAAACAGCCTAAAATCCTACCGCGGCAGGATGGCGGCAGAATTTTTTTTCTCGTACTAGCACAGACTGGTCTGTGGTGCAGCGAGCACCGATTTTTTTTCGGATTTTTTTACGTGAGGTAGCTCATGCAAGGGCTGAGACTCGTCTGTGCTAAAGCGAAGCAGGCGATTTTTTTATTTTATTTTCCTTTTTTTAAACGGATCTACAACCTCAGACTAAAAGAGAACATATCTAATAGATCTAAGACTCAAGAACACGACGAACAGTCTAGAAATAGTCTAGGGACTCCGACAATGGATCAAAAACAGACGAAAACTAGACAAAACACTACGACTCAAATTTAGAAGAAAGGCTACACAAAAGGATTACGATCAGCAACTAGAACTCAAGAACAGTGTTATCTAGGCTATGACAATGAACTATGAACCCTAATATTTTTGTGTGGCTTTTTCTGTATAGGACAAAAACAACTAATCTATGGATGGACTTGTGTATGCTTATCGAGGCAACACTGGAAATCTGATACAAAGATGATATGGGGTGGCCCGATCTTCTCATTAAGTGGATGGCAGTGATGATGGTGGATGATAGATAACTATCCTGTAGCTATGAACTCTCCCGCTCGATCCCTGATGCCAATGCAACAACTCTCGAACCTTGTAGGATATTCACAACACCACGCTCTTGCGCACGCAGCCGTGACCACGAACGGTAGTATGCAATCTACTAATTCCCAATGGAACAACATATCACACTCAATTATAGTTGGTAGATTCGACCACAGGATAATTCCAGAGGTTCTATGAAAGAAACAACTCCAAAATATTTTAACGTGGTCTAAACCCTAACTTGTGACGGCTATGGAGGTTTATATGAGGGCTGGGGCGTCCTCCCCTCTAAACGGGCCTAAAAACAACCATAACTTCGCCAAAACTGACTCGGTTCGACTCAAACTGATACATACCGACCCATATATGGGTTTGGCCTTATTGGCACGCAATCAAAACGTCGTGGAACACCTCAAACATGTAATTCTTAGTGCGCCATCTCTCTCTCTTGCTCATACGTGATTTCCTCATTGCCTCCTAGTGCGCATGCCTCCCGCTCCTCCCTCGCGCACTTGTTGATATTGGAAATCAGCGCTTGTCCTTCTTGCTGCAACTCTCCTCCTCCTCTCGCAACGCTTGTGTTATCAATAAACCTGATCATACAAAGATGCATATACTTAGGTAGTATAAAGTTCTCATTAAGTAAAACATCAGGTTCAATTAAGAGCGAATTCACCTATTGCTCAATCAGCTTTGCACGAGCTCTTGTAATGGGTCCATTCCTGATTTCCTTGGACTTGTTCTTTGCAGCAACATCTTCATTGTGAATAGGAGTAGGAGATAGTGGAATAGTATGGATGTCCTCATCACCAGCTCCTTGGACTTCTCCCAAAATGTAGTGCGCAGAAATTGCTTCAAATCTGCCCAACTAGGTGTTGTTATGCCCTTTGCGGTCCTCTCTTCCTTCCACCAACTAGCCATAGTCTCATCCACACGCCGGTGTGCAAGAACAAATTCAGTGCGACCACCAAACTTGGAATTGATCGAACGACATTTGGCGAAACCATCATCCATGTCAGACCTCCAAGATCTAAACTCCGCATATGTGGCAGAACTGTCCAACTTCCATTTTATATCTGCAGAATTAAGTGACAATCCCACAACAATAGTAGTGTAGTCAAAGTACACATCATCCGCTCTGTCTATCTTACGATCTTCCTTTGCTATTCCCATATTAATTCTGGACAAAATTCTAGCCTAGGTTTTGGTTTGAGTCAGTGCAACAGCCAGGCGCCTGGGCGAGCGATCCGGCGATTCTGGGCGAGCTGAGCGATCGCCGGCTGATTGGTGGGCATGCGGGCGTGTGGCGATTTGGAATCCAGGCACTTGGGCCGGCCCACCCTGGCGAGCGGCAAGAGCACCAAGCACGGGCGACACTCCAGGCGGGGCGCACTTGTTGGATCGCCAGAAACCCGTTCGGGACACAGGCAGGTGCGATCTGTAGCGTACAACGGCGGACCTCTTTTTTTTAAGTGGAACCGATCAGATCTGACACGAAACGTAGGGATGGTGGACTGTGGCAATCACGTCCTGGCGATTTCTTTCTGTCTGAGATCGATCGCACCCTGGGAGCGGCTGCTCTTCGCACGATGGAATCTCCTCGAGCTGAAAAATCTCAACAGCTCGTCGCCACACTGATCGAAAACTAGTAGATCAATCAATCGATCGCAACTTGGGGGCTGATTCTCTTCGCACGAACGGATCCTCCTGGATCTGAAAAATCTCTCGCCGCCACACAGATTGAAAATTAGCAGATCAATCACCACCCAAATCGAAACTTCAATAAAAAATAGAACCGATCTAAAAACTGCTCGGAGAAGAAAAATCCGCAGATCAGTAGTCAATAGAAAACTCTCGATCTGAAAAGCAATCTCTTCTCCACAACCAATCTATAAACTGCTTGTAGAAAAACAGTCCACAGATGATCCAAAAACAAGTTGTGATCAACGAGAACTCTGATACCACCTGATACGGATAAAGCCGATGATCCTTTAGTTTTGTCCTGATCTTTCACAGCGAGTCAACCAGATAGATGATCTCCCAATAACGCGATGAACGTCACCTGAAGAAGAGGAATCAATCCAGCAAGTAACATGGTGAAGATCACCACGCCTCAAACCTGAGCACGACAATCCTTGATGAACACAAGTACCTCCGCAGCAATAATATGATAAAAAAATGGTATCCCCGTCCGCGGAGGGATGATACACGGTGGAGCACAATATAGTTTTTAGACTAAACAACTGAACTCCCCTAAACCCTAGGCGGCTGGCTCCTTTATATAGGAGGCCTACAACTAGTCGGTTGGATAGACCCAAACCGAATACACAAACGGACTCGAACCTAACTTAGACTCAGACTCAATAACATAGCAATAATATTTGACACAATCTTAGACTTATCATTACATATCGTAGGTCGTCCTGGCCTGCCAATCATCAATGGGATGCGCCCGCATCACCTAGCTTGGTGGAGTCCTAAAATTAGGCTTCACCTCCTCCTTCATGCCCATATCATCCCTGATACGGATCAAGCCGATGATCCTATAGATTTGTCATGATCTTTCACAGCGAGTAACCCGGATAATAATCCTTCCAATAACACCGATGAACATCACCTGAAGAAGAGGAATGAATCCAGCAAGTAACATGATGAAGGTCACCACGCCTCAAACCTGAGCACGGCAATCCTTGATGAACACAAGAACCTCCACAGAAATAATATGATAAACGGTATCGCCGTCCCCGGAGGGATGATACACGGTGGAGCACAATATAGTTTTTAGACTAAACAACTGAACTCCTCTAAACCCTAGGTGGCTGGCTCCTTTATATAGGAGGCCTACAACTAGTCGGTTGGATAGACCCAAACCGAACACACAAATGGACTCGAACCTAACTTGGACTCGGACTCAATAACATAGCAACAATATTTGACACAACCTTAGACTTATCATTACATATCGTAGGTCGTCCTGGCGTGCCAATCATCAATGGGATGCCCCCGCATCACCTAGCTTGGTGGAGTCCTGAAATTAGGCTTCACCTCCTCCTTCATGCCCATATCATCATCCCCCCTTCAAGAAGTGTTGTCCCCCACGCTTGCGGGTCGGGTCGGAAAGGTGGCGTGATATGAACAATCGCTTCACGTGTCTTCGCCATCTTCAGGTCTTGCTTGCCTTCCTCACCACATCCTCCCTCTTGGCCCGCTCGACTTGATACAGCCCTCAACGCCTGCACCTCCTTGCGTCTCCATACGAGCTTGGACCTAGGCGCCACCGTCTTCTTCTTCTCAACTCTTGTTGGAACCCGTGGTTGCTAAACATGGACCTTGTTTGCATGACCTGGCATAAGATGACTAATGCCTAGACCACACAACTGACGAACATGTCCATCCTTGCCTCTATGCATCCTCACAACTATCCCAACAAAACGCCTCATAGGTGTGCTAACAAAACTGCTCTTATTACCCCGCTGCACTACATGCACTGGAACATCAGGAGCACAACTATCATCCGTCTGAACACCTGTGTCAACACAAACAACCTTTTGAACACATGATGCAACATCCTTCCTCTCAGCAATAAGAGGATGCACTTCAACTGGCTTGTCACTAACAAGTTCAATTGTCTTCTCATCTACAGGCATAGCTGAAGCAATATCAACATTGTCGCACTGCACATCATGCTCTCCATCCTGCACGTGAGCTAGCCCAGACTTTGGCTTAGCCTTGCGCACCTTCTCCTTATGTACAACCAGCTCTACATCAGACTTTATGTGATCATCCTTCATAGGCTTCAAAGTCTGTTGTTTGCCACCATGCAAAAAAGGATATGTATTTGCTCTTCCAACATGTGTAACGTTGCGATCATACTGCCATGGACGACCAAGTAACAGCCCACATACCTCCAGTGGCAACACATCACACTCAATCTCATCAACATAATCACCAACTATAAATGGCACACGCACCTTATGAGTTACCTTCACCATACCGCAGCTATTGAACCATTATAGATGCTTAGGTTCAAGAATACGCCATGTGGACAACTCCAACGCTGCCACCATTGCCTTGCTAATGCCATTAGTACAGCTTCCTCCATCAACAATCAACTTGCATGTTTTGCCTTTGATCATACACTGCGCCTGAAATAAATTCCAACACTGGCCCTTGTCAACTGTCATGCAAGCATCGTCTTGTACTTTCTTGAGTTGAAAATTCAGCCCACTCAATGGTACAACCTCATCCTCATAACTAACCACCTTGTCCAGCTCCTTGGACTTCTCCCAAAATCTAGTGCTCAGAAATTGCTTCAAATCTACCCAACTAGGTGTTGTTATGCCCTTTGCGATCCTCTCTTCCTTCCACCAACTAGCCACGGTCCCGAGAACAAATTCAGTGCGACCACCAAACTTTGAATCGATCGAACGACATTTGGCGAAACCATCATCCATGTCAGACCTCCAAGATCTAAACTCTGCATATGTGGCAGAACTGTCCAACTTCCATTTGATATCTGCAGAATGAAGTGACAATCCCACAACAATAGTAGTGTAGTCAAAGTACACATCATCCGCTCTGTCTATCTTACGATCTTCCTTTGCTATTCCCATATTAATTCTGGACAAAATTCCAGCCTGGGTTTCGGTCTGAATCAGTGCAGTGGCCAGGCGCCTGGGCAAGCGATCCTGTTGTCGTTCTTCCGGAGTAAGGTGAGGCAAGTCGCTCGACCATAGAGCGTATGTTATCTAGCGATGCTGGAGATCGCTCCCTGGCGCATATGGGCCGGCCCACTAGGAACTGAGCCATGCACGGATGAGATCGCCAGATGGGGATCGATCAGAGGCAGGACGATCGCTTGCCTTCTTTTATGCACACGATCAGATCTGATCTCCAGCGATCGGTTCCTTTACTTTTTTTCTTCAGGTACACGTAGATGCAAAGGACTCTAGGTTAGCGATTGGTTGGGGCCCTTTTTTCACGTGAAGGAAACTCCACATATGGAGTCCGATCGAGACTGCCTTTTTTCTCTCCTTCCGTTCCTAGAATCGAGGGATCAAACAGACCGGACTCCCCTGATTCTCACGTAAACCAAAATACAAAAAAGCAATCTGCACTTTTCTTCCTTCCTTGCTCCCGTATCTTTGATTGGAATTCATGTCAATAGATGCAAGGCACCAATGTCTTGCTGCCTTTTTTTTATTCCAATGTGAAGCTCATGATCGGATCTGAAAAAAATTGCCTTTTGTTATTCCAATGTGAAGCTCACGATCGGATGTAGAACGAAAACAAGTAGATCCTTAGGACTCTGTCCACGATGGGATCTGGAGGCCTGGATTTTGGCAATTCCGATCGATCACCACCACGCGGCCACGGAAGGAAAAACTCTCGCCGTGACTGCAACACGCCTCTAGATACTCTCGATCTGAAAACCAATATCTTCTCCACAACCGATCTATAAACTGCTTGTAGAAAAATAGTCCACAAATGATCCAAAAACACGCTGTGATCAACGATAGCTCAGATACCACCTGATAACGGATCAAGCCGATGATCCTATTGATTTGTCACGATCTTTCACAGCGAGTAACCCGAATAATAATCCTTCCAATAACGCCGATGAAATCACTTGAAGAACAGGAATCAATCCAGCAAGATGATTATGATGATCTGTGGACTAAAAAACAGAACCGATCTGAAAACTGCTCGGAGAAGAACAATCCGCAGATCAGTAGTCAATAGAAAACTCTCGATCTGAAAAGCAATCTCTTCTCCACAACCAATTTGTAAACTGCTTGTAGAAAAACAGTCCACAAATGATCCAAAAACACGCTGTGATCAACGAGAGCTCTGATACCACCTGATACGGATCAAGCCGATGATCCTTTAGTTTTGTCCCGATCTTTCACAGCGAGTCAACCAAATAGATGATCTCCCAATAATGCGATGAATGTCACCTGAAGAAGAGGAATCAATCTAGCAAGTAACGTGATGAAGATCACCATGCCTCAAACCTGAGCACGACAATCCTTGATGAACACAAGAACCTCCGTAGCAATAATATGATAAACGGTAGCGCTGTCCCCGGAGGGATGATACACGGTGGAGCACAATATAGTTTTTAGACTAAACAACTGAACTCCCCTAAACCCTAGGCGTCTGGCTCCTTTATATAGAAGGCCTACAACTAGTCGGTTGGATAGACCCAAACCAAACACACAAACGGACTCGAATCTAACTTAGACTCGGACTCAATAACATAGCAATAATATTTGACACAACCTTAGACTTATCATTACATATCGTAGGTCATCCTAGCGTGCCAATCATCAATGGGATGCTCCTGCATCACCTATCTTGGTGGAGTCCTAAAATTAGGCTTCACCTCCTCCTTCATGCCCATATCATCCCTGATAAGGATCAAGCCAATGATCCTATAGATTTGTCCCGATCTTTCACAACGAGTAACCCGGATAATAATCCTTCCAATAACACCGATCGCCGTCCCCAGAGGGATGATACACGGTGGAGCACAATATAGTTTTTAGACTAAACAACTGAACTCCTCTAAACCCTAGGTGTCTGGCTCCTTTATATAGGAGGCCTGCTACTAGTCGGTTGGATAGAACCAAACCGAACACACAAACGGACTCGAACCTAACTTGGTCTTGGATTCAATAACATAGCAACAATATTTAACACAACCTTAGACTTATCATTACATATCGTAGGTCGTCCTGGCGTGCCAATCATCAATGGGATGCCCTGCATCACCTAGCTTGGTGGAGTCCTGAAATTAGGCTTAACCTCCTCCTTCATGCCCATATCATCATCCCCTCCTTCAAGAAGCGTTGTCCTCAATGCTTGCGGGTCGAGTCGGAAAGGTGGCGTGATATGAACAATTGCTTCACACGTCTTTGCCATCTTCAAGTCTTGCTTTCCCTCCTCACCATATCCTCCCTCTTGGCCTGCTCGACATGATACAACCCTCAACGCCTGCACCTCCTTGCGTCTCCATACGAGCTTGGACCTAGGCACCATCGTCTTCTTCTTCTCAACTCTTGTTGGAACCCGTGGTTGCTGAACATGGACCTTCTTTGCATGACCTGGCATAAGATGAGTAATGCCTGGACCACACAACTGATTAACATGTCCATCCTTGCCTCTATGCATCCGCACAACTGTCCCAACAAAACGCCTCATAGGTGTGCTAACAAAACTTCTCTTGTTACCCCGTTGCACTACATGCACTAGACCATCAGGAGCACAACTATCATCCGTATGAACACCTGTGTCAACACAAACAACCTTCTGAACACATGATGCAACATCCTTCCTCTCAGCAATAAGAGGATGCACTGCAACTGGCTTGTCACTAACAAGTTCAACTGTCTTGTCATCTACACGCATAGCTGAAGCAATATCAACATTGTCGCACTTCGCATCATGCTCTCCATCCTGCACCTTTGCTAGCCCAGATTTTGGCTTAGCCTTGCACACCTTCTCCTTATGTACCACCAGCTCTACATCAGACTTTATGTGATCATCCTTCATAGGCTTCAAAGTCTGTTGTTTACCACCATGCAAAAAAGAATATGTATTTGCTCTTCCAGCATGTGTAACGTTGCGATCATACTGCCATGGACAACCAAGTAATAGCCCACATACCTCCAATTGCAACACATCGCACTCAATCTCATCAACATAATCACCAATTGTAAATGGCACACGCACCTTATGAGTTACCTTCACCATACCGCAGCTATTTAACCACTATAGATGCTTAGGTTCAGGAATACGCCATGTGGACAACCCCAATGTTGCCAGCATTGCCTTGCTAATGCCATTAGTACAGCTTCCTCCATCAACAATCAACTTGCATGATTTGCCTTTGATCATACACTGCGCTTGAGATAAATTCCAATGCTGACCCTTGTCAACTGTCATGCAAGCATCGCCTTGTACTTTCTTGAGTTGCAAATTCAGCCCACTCAATGGTATAACCTCATCCTCCGGAACATTCACCTTATCTAGCTCCTTGGACTTCTCCCAAAATCTAGTGCGCAGAAACTGCTTCAAATCTGCCCAACTAGGTATTGTTATGCCCTTTGCGGTCCTCTCTTCCTTCCACCAACTAGCCGCAGTCTCATCCAGACGCCGGTGTGCAAAAACAAATTCAGTGCGACCACCAAACTTGGAATCGATCGAACGACATTTGGCAAAACCATCATCCATGTCAGACCTCCAAGATCTAAACTCCGCATATGTGGCAGAACTGTCCAACTTCTATTTTATATCTGCAGAATGAAGTGATGATTCCACAACAATAGTAGTGTAGTCAAAGTACAGATCATCCGCTCTGTCTATCTTACGATCTTCCTTTGCTATTCCCATATTAATTCTTCACGTTTTGATTTCTTTCCAATCCAAACTGATTCAAACTGTATGTACCGGATCCTCTACTTGTGATGAACATGATCCCGCGATTGATTTTATCCGATCACACACACGTACCAGATCCTACCTTTTTTAACTTTCCTTGACTCCCACGCGACAGATCCTAGAGGCGGAGTGATGTTGATCGTGATCGGCCAAAGAAAACAGAAGCAGGCGCGATTTTAGGAGACTCGGTCTCGTGACGTATGGCGGCGGGCCTCCTGCCCCTTTTTTCTTTTCCAACGCGATCGATCCCAAGCGGTCCGAGTGATCCCAGGCGGTGCGGGAGTACTCGGTCGTGAGGCATACGGTAGCTAGCTGCTGGGCTCCTTATCTCCTTCTTTTTATTAAAACTGATCCAACAAGGACTCCGCGCATCTGTGTACCCAACACGTATCGATCTGGAGTGATTGGCCCCGGAATCTCGACCACGCATCACGCGTGTAGGACGCCAGGTAGAGAGCGAGGCGTACGGGGGGGCTTTCTGAGTTTTTTTAAAGCTTCCCACGATCGTATCTGGAAACCTGCTCATGATCAGATCTTGAACAGAAAACTGATCTGGCCTCTGCTCGCCATGGAAACAGATCGAAAACAGCGATCGATCCCTTCATGATTCTGATCCAATAACTCTTGTCTTCCTTTCAATCTCTTCTCCACAACCGATCTGTAAACTGCTTGTCGAAAAACAGTCCGTAGATGATCCAAAAACACGTTGTGATCAACGAGAGCTTTGATACCACCTGATACGGATCAAGCCAATGATTCTATATTTATCCCGATCTTTCACAGCGAGTCAACCAGGTAGGTAATCTTCCAATAATGCCAATGAACGTCACCTGAAGAAGAGGAATCAATCCAATAAGTAACGTGATGAAGATCACCACGCCTCAAACCTGAGCATGACAATCCTTGATGAACATAAGAACCTCCACAGCAATAATATGATAAACGGTATCGCAGTCCCCGGAGGGATGATACACGGTGGAGCACAATATAGTTTGTATACTAAACAACTGAACTCCCCTAAACCCTAGGCGCCTGGCTCCTCTATATAGGAGGCCTGCAACTAGTCAGTTGGATAAACCCAAACTGAACACACAACAGACTCGAACCTAACCTAGACTCGGACTCAATAGCATAGCAATAATATTTGACACAACCTTAGACTCATCATTACATATCGTAGGTCATCCTGGCGTGCCAATCATCGATGGGATGCGCCCGCATCACCTAGCTTGGTGGAGTCCTGAAATTAGGCTTCACCTCCTCCTTCATGCCAATATCACTAGTCCCTTACAAAGGAGGACGTACTGCAAGATGGATGGGTTGTTCCGAACATCTCTAATCTTACTTTTGGTGGCAAGGAGAACACTCTTAGTTTTTCCACTCGAGTTTGGCTTGTGGCTCTCACTCACTATGAGGTGGTTCTCTCTCTCACCGCTCTTCTGACAAGTAGGTGTTGTGCTTTGCGCCCTTGCTAAAGCCTTTACATTGTCCACAATTATTTGGCTACGAGTCATTGGTTGCAAAACACATGTTTTGTTGAGCCATTTGAAGGTGTATACATTGGTGCGACCATCATGTTGATCAGCCTTGTCAAATTGCCATGGTCGACCAAGAAGCATGTGGCAAACTGTCATAGGAACCACATCACACTCCATCGTATCTTTATAAGGACCAATGGCAAAGGAGACCGATACGGTATGCTTGATCTTCATGGACCCTTGGTCACTTAGCCATTGCACGTGGCAGGGGTGCTTGTGCAGATGGAGGGTGAGGTTGAGCTTCTCACATAACTTGGTGCTAGCAAGGTTGTGGCAACTCCCTCCGTCTATGATCACCTTGGTAGATTTGCCATTGATGTCGGCTCGTGTTTGGAAGATATTGGAGTGTTGGTCTTCATGCTCTTGTGCTTGAGTGGTCAAGATCCTTGTGACGACAAGCAATGGACTTGCGTCATGTTCACACATGAGGAGTTCTTGGTCATCATCCACTCATTGCCTTGCCATTTCTTCCTTGACTCGGGCATCAAATTCATCTTCGCTCAAGTACTCTTCATCACCATTGTCATGGATGAACAAGACTTTCTTGTTTCCACATTCGGCCGACTTGTATCCTTTACCTCCACACTTGTAGTGATCTGGGGTGGCCCGATCTTCTTAGCAAGCACTTGTTGATGGTGATGGTGGATGATAGATAACTAGCTTATAGCTATGAACTCTCCCGCTCGATCCCTGATGCCAATGCAATAGCTCTCGAACCTTGTAGGATATTCACAACACCATGTACGGTATTATGCAATCTACTAATTCCCAATGGAACAATAGATCACACTCAATTATAGTTGTAGAATTTGAACACAGGGTAATTCTAGAGGTTCTATGAAAGAAACATCTCCAAAATATTTTAACTTGGCCTAAACCTAGATAATAGTGCGCCCCCATCTATTTATGAGTCTGGGGGTGCGGCGGCTAATGGGTGGCCAAGTTGGTCCCACCCAACTAGGGTACAAACCGACCCAAAATTGGGTTCAACTCAGGTTTCTACCTTGGCAGACTTTGGGCCCGTTTCTGTGCCGTGGCAGCCTGCCGTGGCAGAAAAGGACTTTTTTCTGTGCCGTGGCAGCCTGCCGTGGCAGAAAAACGCATTGTTTCTATGCCGCGGCAGAGATCCTGCCATGTGTTGATCTTCTTCTTGGTAGCTCCTTGCGCTTCCCCCCTCTCCCCCCTCGCGCATTCTTCATTTATCAACACGCCATACTCCATATGCTTCAGATCCTCGCTCCGTGCTACACCTTCTTCTCCCATGTACCTGATCATATAATAGCACAAAGACGTAGGCAATATAAAGTTCTTATAAATGAAAGCATCATGGTCAACTAGGAATGAATTCACCTGATAGTCATTATTGATTTGACTCAATATTTCCTTACAGTTCAAACAGTCTGAATCATCATAATCCCTGTATATATCCTCATCATGTAGCACTCACCGTTGAAAGGTGTGTCACTCTTTGCTTGTTTGCCAGTTGGGGGCAGTTTTCCTTGAGGAAGTGTGGGGTTGAAGGAAGGCTTGGAGGTACTTGAGGAGCTTCCATTGAAAGTTGTTGGTGTAGCGGCTGAAGCTTGCTTGTAGGTGAAATACGTCTTGGGCTTGTTGTACTTGATGTCCTCTTGCACTTGACGTTCAGCCTTTGTTGCGATGTGCACAAGCTCAACCATGGTGTTATATGTTTGAAACTCGACGATGCGCTTGATTGGGTGGTTCAAGCTAATAAGGAAACGTGCCATTGTTTGCTCCATGCGCTCATCAATGTTGGCGTGAATCAAGTTGAGTTCCATTTCCTTGAAGTACTCTTCCATGTTCTTTGTCCCTTGACGAAGCGATTGAAGGTTGTTGAAGAGGTCACACGTGTAGTGCGCGGGGACAAAGCGGGATCTCATATGAGCCTTCATGTCATGCCAAGTTGTGATTGGCTGCTCTTGTCTTGCATCACGAGCAACTTGAACTTGTTCCCACCAAAGGTTGGCGTAATCATCAAACTCAAGCGAAGCCATGGCGACCATCTTCTCGTTGCTATAGTTGTGCATGCGGAAGACCTTGTAGACCTTGAGTACCCACGAGAGGTATTCTTCAGGCTCATTGGATCCGGTGAACTTGGGCATTGTGAACTTGAGCTTGCCTAAAGTTTCTTCATCGTTGCGGTCATTGCGACGAGCTTGGTGACCTTGTTGATGATCTTGTAGTTGGGGATGTGGAACTTGGTTCTCGCGTCCTTGTTGTGGGTCTTGCTCTTGATATTGTTGTTGAGGCGCTTGCTCTTGCTCTTGGTGCGGTTGTTGACGATGTTGAGGCACTTGGGACCCATGAGGTTGTTGAGGAAGTGGAGCCCGATGACGCGGTTGATGACGAAGAGGAGGCTCGTTCCTTGGTTGGTGATGTTGGTTAGGCACATGGGCCTCACGACGAAGATCATGGTCGTGAGCCTCTTGACGTGGTGGGCGTCGCTCAACTTGTATCACTTGACGCTCCAAGTTTTGTTGTGGTAGAGGAGGCGCCTCGTGATGACCATGGTGTCGGTGCAGACGTTCATGATGATGATGACGAGTAGGAGGATCTTGGAGAGCTTCACGTTGATGACGAGCTTGATTCTCGAAATTGGAGTCATCACTTGTTGTGTCAAGTATGTGTCGTATTCGATGGTGGTAGACTTGCGGTTGCACTTGTGGTTCTTCTTGTGGTTGCTCTTGTTGGATCACTAATTCCCTTGCGTGATGACCGTGTGCTTCTTGCCTTGCTCTTGGCCTTGAAGAGAAATCACCATCATAGCTTGACGTTGCAGCGTGCCGTGGGGAAGGTACATAGTTTGAAGAACTTCCATCTTCAACCATGGGGGCATCATTGCGTCTTGGAGCACTTGGGTGAAGATCTTGTTGAGGAGGCGCATGACGATGCGAAGAGCTTGATGTACGTGAACGCGCTCTTGCCATTCCGTCGATGAGGCGTCGAAGATTGTCGTTTGTTTCGGCGACGGAGCGTTGAAGCTCTTCATTTTGGTGGCCGAAGTAGTGATGCATTGCATGCATTTGTCGTTCTAGGCCGTCGAAGCGGTTGTCGATCTTCTTGAAATCGGCTTGCGTCTCGCCAAATTGTTCATCATGTCGCGTCTAAAGGGCTTGGCAATGTTCACGGAACTCTTGTCGAACGATGAAGTGACTTGCGCGCGTCATGTATGGTCCTTGATCTTCTTCTTGGGGAGGTGGTTGGCTCGACTCACCATGCCTATCCATCATGCAAGACACACAAGTATTGTATATGGAAGTGGAATATGGTGGTGTTAGTCTTGTACCTCACCTTGGGGATTGCACCAAACTAGAAACCACAAGTGAGAGCTATAAGCGTGCAAAGTGGAATTGCAAAGAAAACTCACACTAAATAAAGAACTAACTCTCAAAAGCTTGTTGGTGGTAGGTTAGGATTGTGGAAAGCCAAAGAACCAACCAAAAGAAAAGGGATAGTCAAAAGTGGGTAAAATCCAACAATACTCAAGTCAAAGGCGAAGGTCAACAACTCAAAAGGGGTGAGGGGAACCTACGACTATATACACACATGTGGAGATAGTTGGGATTGACACGACTATGAAAATGAGCAAACAAAATGTCCTAACAAAAACTAAGCTCATTGTCGTGCCAATGCAAGGAGAGACCGTGGCTCGTTTGCAAAGAACAAAAATGAGCAACGGATTTGTGCACTTGCCTTGGGCGCTCTTCTTTCTCTCTTTCTTACAAGCTTTGAGACTCTCTTTTGCAAGGGGAGACTATTTTTCTTTTTATTTTGCTTTGTATCTTTTTCATTCTTTTTTTTGCTCTCCCTTGATGCTACCTAGTCACACTTGATATTGCTCTTGCACTCTCACTATCCAAGGACAAATGCACAATGCTCAAACAAACACAAGATAAGCCACTCTCAAGGGATAGGTACACACAAAGGAAGATATGGGTTAACAAGGTGACGCAAGTTATACCTTCTTTGATGATGAACTTGGCGTCGGTGGTGCGGCATGATGTTTGTGGGCCATGGTGTCAATGAGCACGGGAGTTGTTGATGCAGAAGCTTCCTGTTAGTTGCTGACACGCACACGGGACACGAGCAAACAAAGGAAATTAGCCAATGCGAAAAATGAGGCAAAACTATCAGAACTGGCGTTACAGCCGGACACACCGGTCTGTTTGTGTCGGACACTCTAGTCAGGCCGGACACTCGGGACAGGTTCGGCCGGACACTCCAGTCGAATCGGTCCGGACACTTCGGCACGGGTTTCCTGCTCGTGTTCTTGAGCGGAAATCCTCGCATTAAGGCCTCAAATCCACGAAAAACTGGCCAAATCAGGCTGGGAAAATGCAGGATAAAGCTAGACCAATTCCTAAGACAAGGTTTGGTCGGATCAAAACCATAAATAACACTCCAAATCAAGAGATCGATCCAAAGGCAAATATGGGGCTCTTTTTTGGGGATTTTCGAATTTTTGGTGGATAGAAAAACATTTGTGGGAGAATTCGTGAGCAACGAAGCTCTTGATACCAATATGTTGAGGGCAAACCTCTAGGGTGGCCCGATCTTTCACGAATCCCAGTCAAATCAAGGATGGAGTGCGGGGGAAGGAGAGGAGGATGAACACGGCGAACTCACACACGAAGAATGCGATGAACACACACACAAAAAACACGATACACACTAATAGCTCACGCTAGCGGTGACTGGTCCGGCACAATCCCTAGGATCGGCGTCAGGCGGAGGACTCACTCTCGAACCGGCACAGCGAGATGGGAGACTCGGTGAGATCTTGACGTCTTGGCAAACGGACACCGATGCGAAGGCCTTGTACAACACGGAGGCACGATGCAAACTCCAACGTGGTTTGGGATATTTGGTGCTCCTTTGTCAAAGGAGCATGAGGAAAGAACTAGATAGCTCCACAAGGGGTTTCCACTAATTCCAAATATCATGCCTAGGGTTTACAATGGAGATGGGGGAATATATATAGGCCAACCACAAGTTCAGGGGTAATTCAGGCATTAAAGTAGAGTTTTGGGCGAAGTAGAGGGGTACATGGGCCACAGGGCCCAGCTAGTCTCGCAGGCCCATCTTCAGGCCGGACAGTCCGGGTCGAGTTGACCAGACAGTCCAGGGTGGCCGAAGACTCCGGGTAGTGTCCAAACTGGCCTTCTGAATGTCCATGCCAGGTTGGGGCTGGGGCAGGCCGGACACTCCCGTTGAGTCGCACCGGACACTCCGGCTGGATCCGGGCGGACACTCCATCTCAGGCAGCTTCAGGACAGGTGCAGCTTCAGGGCTCGTGGGTCGACGCGGTGGGGGTTTGTACTTAATGATGCACAGAGTAGTGGTATGAAGTAGAAAGCAATCCAGGTGTATGTCAAAGTCACATGATGAGAGGAGCGAATTCACCTTTGGCTCGGGCACGGGTCATCGGTCCACTTGGGGGACTCGGTGGTGTAGATGTAGGAGCGTCCGTAGGACGGGCTGCATCAGTTTTGGTCCAATAGAAACGTAGCATAAGTGATTCCCTACACTAACTACAAAAGAAACTCCTATAAAACAATACTAAGCATGCTCAATATCAAGATTGAATCAAGAACAAGACCTAAGACTAGATTGACAATGATGAATGATTGGGTGAAGCTTTTGCACAAATAATTTGAGGATCGGAGGAGAATCATACCTTAGATCGAATGAGTGCGAGAAATCGAAGAAAGATTAAGTAAAATTGAAGATCCAATGGAGGTGGTTTGGAGTTTGGAGGAAGAAGAAAGAGAAAGATTGATTTTGTGGATTTTTAGGTTATCTCCTCGGGCTGAATATGGTGGCCGCATATGTGGTATGGATGGGAGGTACGGCTGGAGCCCGCCCGTACTTGGTGACTTACATTGGGGGCGACGGCTTCTCCCAGGCGGTGCACTCGGTACGGGCGCGCGGTACGGTCACGCGCGCCCGTACGGCTGGTTGTTATCGGTTCGATACCTTTGCTTGAAAACTGATGATTGCTCAAGGGGTACGGTACAGGCGCATCCGGCCGTACCAATGGTTGTTATCAACACTGTACCTACGACAAAAATCAGAATTTCTATCTTCCTTCGGCTTGATGTAGTACGCGCGCACGGTACGGTCCCTTCCAGCCATACCAGTGGTTGTTAAGAACACTGTGAGCTACAAAACTCAAATTTTTTGATTAGAACCTCCGTGTGCCTTTGCACATCTTATCAAAGGACAAAATAACAACAAATATACTAAGTAAAGATCCAGCAATACTTCTTAGGCCATGTGTTAGTAAAATAAAATATAGAGGATTACCTTATTTCTTCTTCTCTCTCCAAATGTCTTCTTGAACACTCTTTATTAAAAACAATAACAAAACTAACACAACAAAAACTAATACATAAAGAAAATTTTATTTCAAATGGGTTGCCTCCCATGAAGTGCTTCTAGTTAAGGCCAATTAGCTTGACCCTGATGGCAATCACTTTAGTTTAAGAAGTGGGACGCCCACTCCGAAATAGTTGGCTTTTAAAGTAATTACAACATCATCATTAGGCTTGGCATTTTTTTCCTACGGAAGTGGACTATAAAAGGATCTCTAGATGGTAGCCCTATTATCACATTCCCCTCATGTAAATTAATCACATATTTAATAGTTCTTAGGAATGGCCTACCTTGAATTATAGGTGCCATGGGATCTTCAGGCATGTTCACAATAACAAGATCAATAAGAGCAAGACTACCTTTAGTTTCAACAACTATATTTTCTTTGATCCCAACAGCTTGTTTATAAGTTGAATCAGCTAGATGGAGTCTCAATTCAGTTGTAACAAATGGCCCCAATTTTAATTTATCGAATAAGCTTTTGGAAATTGTTGAGATGCTCGCACTAAGATCACAAAGTGTGGATATCTCATTGACTCCCAACTTAATTTTAATAGTGGGCTCAAATATATCATCTAGCTTAGCTAGAAGCTTATCAGCTAGTCTTTTATACTCCATCTCTATATCGCGAACTTTAGATGCTACTTTCTATATAAATTGTTGGTACATAGCAACATTACCTTGTCCTATACCTGGATTCTTCACGGTGGTCATCTATAATAGATCTTCCACTGTATATTCCAGTGTTGGCGCATTGATATAATCTAGCTCTTCAGGTTTATCTTCATTGGTTACCACCCTCATCATCTTGAGGTCTTCTACTAGATTTGGCTCCGGTTTTCCAGCAAACTTTGCTAGTATGAGAGCTTGGCTCTCAGCTACCTTACCCTGCTGAGCCTCCACGGTCTTTGTCCTTTCCTGTAGATCCTGCACATCTTTTCTAATTGCAATGACCTGGTTAGATAATTTTCTTATACTACTTTCATGGTTCTCCGTGATTTTAATAAGCATATTATTTTGCTCGGTTTGAGCTTGTATAAATGTTCTAACAATTTGCTCAAACGAGAGATTTCCATGATTTGCTCCATTAGTATTATCATAATTATTATAAAGAGCTCTTGCAGGATTAGAATCATTTTTTTGAACACTGGAAGCATAATTATTTTTCCATGCAGGATTCAAAGGAGTGCGAGCTACAAAAGTTAACATCAATAACATCGGTAGAGATAGCATTAACTTGAGTATCTTCTTTATCCTTTACTAAGCTAAGAAACTCATCTACCTTAGATGTAAGATCTTCATTATTTACCTCGGTAATTGAACTTACTCTCTTTGAGGTCTTTCCACATTCCATTGGGCATGTTTATGTTGCATATCATCAAGTAACTTCTTTGCAACACTCACTTGCTTTCCCATGATTGTTCCTTCTACTGCAGTATCTAGCATAGACTTAGACATTGGGTTAAGACCATTATAAAACAAATGTAATATAAGCCACTCTTCCATCCGATGACTAGGACAATTCATTACAGCTTCTTGCAGCCTTTCCCATGCAAGTGCTAGTGGCTCACGATCTTCTTGTCTAAAGCTTGTAATGTTGGATATTAGCTGTATAGTCTTAGTTGGGGGAAATTTTAGTCATAAACAAAGTACATTCCTCCCAAGATTTAATAGTGCCCTTTGGTAGAGCTAGCAACCAATCCATAGGCTTTCCTCTAAGAGAGAAAGGAAACAATCTCAGTTTAATAGAATTTGGATCTACATCCTTAATACGCATCATGTCGGAAATTTCAGTGAAAGCATTTAAGTGTAAACCCGAATCTTCAGCAGATGAGCCCCCAAATTGGTTTTGTTGAACAAAACATAAAAGGTTTGGCTTTATTTCATATGTTTCCGCATTAACTGTGGGCTGAGTGATGGGCGCACGAATAAAATCATCAATGGGAGTAGCATACTCCCCTAATCTCTTTTGATCCATGGCTCTTATATGTAGCACCCCGGTAAAACCACTACTAGAAAATCGCTGTGTTTTTGTTTGGCGCATCATCATGACTGCATGCTCATGTCATCATGCATTTGTTCGTCTAAAACTATTTTCTAAAAGTCTATCTTTGTTTTCTAAATATTCCCCGTCTTTATTCCAAATCAAAACCTCGGTCTTTTTCGGGTCTTTGGTTTGTCTAAAAACTATTTACAAACGTCTTTCAAAAATAAAATAAATAAAAATGTTTTTCTTCGGGGAGGCAGTCTAGCCGGGCGAACCAGAGGCCCAACCGACCAAACAACCTACTACCCGACCGAACCCATCTAGGCCAAACCCTAATTCCCTTCTACCAAAACCAAACCCAAACCCCCACCTAACCCACCCGCGTCGCACGCCCCCACGTGACACAAACATCTCATGTACATGTCGCTAACCATCCCGTGGCCATTCCTTCTCAATCCGAACCCCACCCTCGATCCTCGTGCGTGCCTGGCCCCACCACCATGCATGCTCCCGTCGAACCTGCCCCAGTCCCGCATCCCCCGCTGACCCTGTCGCTACCGCAACGCGATCCCCACATCTCGCCTGCGTGCCTGCCTCTCTGCTCAGGCCTGCCGCCAGGCGCCGCCCCTCCTCCCCAGCCCTGCAGCACCGCCACCGCCTCCCTGCGGCCGCCCACTCGAGGTTCCCCAGCGGCCTCCACTCGCGACGCGCCGCCGGTTCCTCGTCGGTTGTCATCGACCTCCTCGACCCCGCCACCGGAGCTCTGTCGTCCCCAACCTCCCCTCCCCGAGCAGGCCCGAGCCGCGCCGTCTTTGAACTCCCTCGCCCGGCATCTCCACATCTGGCCGCCGTCCTTGACCCCGCAGCACACCACGTGACCTCAGGCTCGCGTCTCCCATCCTCGAGCAGCTTCCTCCTTCACCAGAGCACGGGCTTCCGTGTCTCGATCCACCTTGCCGTGACCCTGTCTCCTCCGCCTGACGCCCTACACGACCCCGGCTGCACCTCCTCTACCTTGCCTTCCCCCCAGCCGCCACTCCCGGGCTTCCTCTGGCCCCGTCGTCACGCGCGTCTTCGAGCCCTGCACCGCATCAAGCCCCGAGCCTGCTGGAGTTTGTCCCTGGTGCCGCCCGGTTTTGTCTCTGCCTCGCAGCACTGCAGGTTGCACGCCTTGTATCCTTGTGCTGCTGTCGTTGTTTGCCCCTAGTACAAGTAGGGTTTCTCCATGTGCTGTGTTTTGGTACTGATCACGAGAACATGGGGTCTGATGTTGATTGCTATGGCGACCCTGTGAAGATGGCGATGCTCTGTTTTCCTCTGTTGCACGAGTTTGATTAGTCAGATGAGTACCTCACCAAGACCGGCTCGATGCCGATGGTTCCTAGGGATGCACATGGTGACACCCAAGACCCCAAGCCCGATCTTGGATCCGAAGCCGAGGATTGTTGACCCGGAACGCAAGGTTTCCTTCCGAACGCCATGACCCTCGATCACGGAACCGAAGACCACCAAGCTCTCTGACCCGGTATCCGAAGACACCGAGACCCCGGACGCCAAGATCTCCTCACGGTTCCTGGAGCCCCGTTCCCGGAGTCCGAAGGCCGATCCCGCCAAGACCGAACCCCATCGACCCCAAGTTCGTCGGACCCCAATGTGTGACCTGTTTCCCAAGCCCTATTTTATAAATGCCATCTATATAAATTGTTGCATATTGAATTGTTCATACTTGCATGCATATTATGGGTATTTGGGGCTACTTCGACAATTCACCTAAATTAAATATGGAGTCCATATGCGGGCTATTTTATTCTTATTATGGCTCCATTTAAATTTGTGTAGCAAACCGATGCCATGATTTGCCTTGTTAAGACAACATTTAAAATGCGGGGTATCTAAATAACTTGAACCTTCTAATTAATTGTCGGGACCCCGGTTCCGCTTAATATTGCCTAATTGCACCGCATCTTTGCCATGTCATGCATCATACCTGCATCATGCCCGATCTTCTGCCATAGTATTAAATAGTGCATTCGGTGTTTCTTTTAGTGCTCTGGTTCTTCGCGGATTAGGCCGTTGAGTTGATGCGAGTATCGACAAGTCCTTCGGATGTGTACCTTCGGTAGTGTTTCCCAAGCGAGCATTCTCCCCCTTTCTACCTATTTTGCATTTATAGTCTTTATTTCCTCCTGTTAATCTATTGCTATCCGTGTCGTGATGCTTTAGTGTTCCGTACCAGATATATTCCGTGCAGCCTTTATATTGCCTTCGACACCTCCTATTTACTGTTGTTTGCTAGATAGATGGTCTTGCGAGTGCTAGTCGCTTGCTCAGGTGTCATCCCGTGTCATGAAGTAACACACAGTTGTTGGAATGTTGTCATATGCTTTACAGTGGAGAGGATCATGACTTTAAATACAACTATTAAATTGCTAGATATAACTAATGCAGAGGCATCGGTGGGCAATAGCTAATATTTGGTTCTTCCACGCTCACTTGTGTCCCGTAGGCCCCGACTACTTGATACCTGTTCCTTGACTATTCGCACTATCCACATACAGGAGAGTCTATGAATCCCACTTAGCCAGAGCTTGATTCATTTATTATTTCTTGGGGCCACAAACTAGTTTGGGGCTTTATTACTATCTTGTACTTATGCCATGCTTTACTACTTTATTTACGATTGTGCGTGGAGCACCTGTACTGTTTTGGATGCGGAGTGTTTTCGGGGTATCGACAAGCCCAATCATACTTTCGGGTTCCTAGTCGTTTACAGCCATTGACGCAAACTTTGGGTTCGTCTCGGAGCCGGCCAACTTCATTGCGGGTAGCTTAATGGGGTGTCCCCCTGAAATATTTTATGAATCCGGTGATTGCTTTGTCATGAAAGACTCGTTGGGTTTTGATTTGGTTTTTCCGAGGTTGATCGTGTGTGTGTGTTGCTCTTTGTGCACCCCTGCAGGGTAAATCTTTCTGAAAGCCGTGTCCGCGGTTATGGATGACTTGGAGCACAGTATCTCGATCATAGACAAGCATAACTAAAGTAGTGCTATAAATTTGACTTAATATGTGACTAGTAATCGGCTTCACTACAATGGAATGGATAATAAAAGTTCCAACAACTGGTGGAACTGGGGTGTATCGTGTCATGTTATACCTGCCTAGTAAGTATCACCACTCCAATGGAATGAAATAAAAGTGCCAACTGTGTGAGTTCCTCGGTTTGACTTCCTCGTTTGGTCTCGAGGGGGAATACCAGGATGGGTATGATTGGTGTTAGTATAAGGTTGGTTCCGAATAGGTCTTTTTTATCTCTCTCTAATAGCCGACAGTTTATCGAGTCTCTATAGGTTGTTTAGTGCATGCTTCGCTGCCGCTTTAGTCCACCATACCTATGTAGGCGAGAGCCACCGAATTCTAGCCTCGCCGTGTACTGGCCTTAGTACTGACGCTCCTCTATTTCCTTTGCCCTTTGTCGGCACCCCTTTTGTTTTAGCAGGTTTGAGATCGACGTCGTTAGCAGGGTTACCCTTCCGGCTTGGCCTGGGCAGGGTTATGGACGCCATTGGTTATTCTTCAGGGCTCTTAGCCCAATTTGCATCTTGTCCGTACTTGGATGTTGTATCGTTTTCAAGGTGATTTGGATCTTTGCATTGTATATCTGTATGCTTGACTTATGGAGTCATGTTGTATATATATCTGTTCTGTGGGTTCCATCATGAACTATTGTGTAATGGTATTACTTCGTTTTCCACCCGCACGCAAGTGCCTGGTGGGCGTCCTTGAATCGTTTCTATGCGGGTTTGGCGGGAAGCGCTAAAATTTGCATAGGGTCGATTCGAGGGTGTTACAAAGTAGTATCAGAGCTCAGCAGTTGCGATACCCACTGGTCCAGCCTGTAGGATAACGTAGCTAACGGGCATTGTAGAGTGACAAAACTATTTTGGAAAATCGGTTGGATAGATCTGATTAGGTCTGCTTTTACTCCTTACCCCTATGCTATTCTCCTCTTACCTTTGCGAGTTTTGAATCTGTTCTCTTACCTTTCTTCAAGTCCAAGATTTCTCGTGGTTGGGTTTCCGTCATACCTTTAGGGTTTCGCTTCCTCCTCTTGTAATGGTGCTTCTACATTCGGTCTTCATGATATCTGATGAATCTTTCATCTGTTGTACCTTTCAGTGTACCCAAAAGTTCACTAAATTTTTTCCTTGTATCTTCTGGTGTTTTCCCAATGCGACGATGTCTTCTGCGTCAGATCCAATGAAGAGCCTGCATCACTCCTTGGTTTTCTGAAGTTTTCCGAACATCGCATGTCAAGATCTTCAGTCTGAATCCTGAGAGTTGGTTGTATAATTCTTCTATTCATGTACAGAGTAATGCTTTGGGTGCGCAATGGACAGATCCCCATCCGACTACTCTTATCATTCGCTTATGTACATTGAACTGGTGGATCAATGCAACTTTACTCCTTTCATGGAAGTTAGAGGTGACATTACCTTTTGGGACTTTTAACTTAGTCATTTGTTTATCCGGAGCGTTCTCTCGACGAACATGAGCAACAACCCTTGTTGGTGGTGTCGCTGATTTCAAAATGGAGCAAGACACTTTGTTAGTGGTGTCGTGAGGATCTATATGAAGTGAGAAGATTCAGATCGTCGGCCTTCTTCCCCGTACCATGAGGCGGATTTCGAGGGCGAGATCCACTGTTAGTGGTATCGAACTGTAGCACCCCGGTAAAACCACTACTAGAAAATCGCTGTGTTTTTGTTTGGCGCATCATCATGACGGCATGCTCATGTCATCATGCATTTGTTCGTCTAAAACTATTTTCTAAAAGTCTATCTTTGTTTTCTAAATATTCCCCGTCTTTATTCCAAATCAAAACCTCGGTCTTTTTCGGGCCTTTGGTTTGTCTAAAAACTATTTACAAACGTCTTTCAAAAATAAAATAAATAAAATGTTTTTCTTCAGGGAGGCAGTCTAGCCGGGCAGACCAAAGGTCCAACCGACCAGACAACCTACTACCCGACCCAACCCATCTAGGCCAAACCCTAATTCCCTTCTACCAAAACCAAACCCAAACCCCCACCTAACCCACCCAGCCGCCACTCTGCCAGGCCACCCGCGTCGCAAGCCCCCACGTGACACAAACATCTCCTGTACGTGTCGCCAACCACCCCGTGGCCCTTCCTTCTCAATTCGAACCCCACCCTCGATCCTCGCGTGTGCCCGGCCCCACCACCACGCATGCTCCCGTCGATCCTGCCCCAGTCCCGCATCCCCCGCTGACCGCGTCGCTACCACAATGCGATCCCCACATCTCGCCCGCATGCCCGCCTCTCTGCTCAGGCCTACCGCCAGGCGCCGCCCCTCCTCCTAAGCCCTGCAGTGCCGCCACCGCCTCCCTGTGGCCGCCCTCTCGAGCTTCCCCAGCGGCCTCCACCCGCGATGCGCCGCCGGTTCCTCGTCGGTTGTCGTCGACCTCCTCGACCCTGCCACCGGAGCTTTGTCGTCCCCAACCTCCCCTCCCCGAGCAGGCCCGAGCCACGCCGTCTCTGAACTCCCTCGCCCGACATCTCCACATCTGGCCGCCGTCCTTGAACCCGCAGCGCATCGCGCGACCTCAGGCCCACGTCTCCCGTCCTCGAGCAGCTGCCTCCTTCACTGGAGCACGGGCTTCCCTGTCTCGATCCACCTTGCCGTGACCCTGTCTCCTCCATCTAACGCCCTACACGACCCCGGCCGCACCTCCTCTACCTCGCCTTCCCCCCAGCAGCCACTCCCGGGCTTCCTCTGGCCCCGTCGTCGCGCGCGTCTCCGAGCCCGACACTGCATCAATGGATGGAGATAGGCCAGGGTTGAAGATCCACCTGTAGCTGCACATCATATGGGATAAAAGATAATAATAAGCATAGTCATATATAATGTTTGAACAAAGATAATATCTTGTGGGAAACATATCCTAATATTCTAGAGCCCCTATGATGCAGCGGGCATAGCAATAGGCTTTTAATCTAACCGAGTGCACACCAAAGCCAAGGGTTACAAACAATTATTAAGTGTAAAACATAGATCAAAGCTTTAAGTGGTGATGTTGTTGTGATTCTCGAATGGGGTTCTAAGCAAAGACTGTACTACCCTTTCTATCACTGAGGTTCCTATGAGATCGTCGCTAGCCAAGCATCTCACCTCAAGCCTTTATCAATCTATGGGATCTTGGGTACCTACAAGTCCAGAGATCGAGACAAGAGACAAAGAAACAAAAGATACAAATCTCAATTGCAAACAAAATACAATACTCCCATAATCTAGATGCACATAATCGCTGCGAGGTTTCTCCCTAACCCGCAGCCCGTGAGGACTACTCACTCATAACAAATAGATCGGAGATAGAAAACATCATACAATTACTTAGATTGAAATCAAATATTCTTACAATGGTCGCCAAATCACAAGGGGGTCTAAAGTACAAAGCAATGGATATGGCTAGTGGATGGATGGATGGTGGAAGTGATGAACAATGGATGAACAATGGCGTGGATCTCCTTTGTTGGTGTTGTGATGTAATCTAAGAATGGCAGCGCTCAAGCCGGTGGCTGGAGCATCAAAATATATAGGCGTCTTCACGAAAGTTTTAGGATTTGATGAGACAAAGCCATTGCCACCTGGTACATGTGGGGCCTACCAGTACCAGTGGTTGTTAAGCGTGCTGACGCCCTGACATAGCTTCCCAATTTCTTGGCCGTGTGGACTTCCTCAAAAATATTCATTATGACTTCTTATTTCGCAGTAAAAACCATGATTTCCTGCACAACATAATTCAAAGAGAGGTTTTGCATATCTTTGCAATTATTAGTCATTAGTGGCAAGGACTGAGAGTTTCTTGGCAATTGCTTACCCAAAAACAATGTTTAAACACAGTGAAGATGGCAAATACTGGAGACATCATGGATCCAACCCCTGCAGCACCGCGCCAAGCTAACGCACAAATATTCCAAGGAGAGGATAGATCCCATGCGGATTTCTGAGGAAAACTTCTCCAAGGACTCCATCAAGCTCTGGCTTAAGGACATCGTCAAGTTGAAGGACAAGAAGCATGGCTTCAATATCACCTTCGACATGTTCGAATGCAGCAAATGGCTAGTGGTAACTACGTTTCCTTCATTTCTGTTATATGTACTCTAAGGTTTTTGACTTGGGTACATCAACCATCTGACATGCTTTTTGATCCATCACCTGGTGACCTGGGCGGCGAATCTAATGGGCTCCGATCTCTATGACCCAAAGCTAAAGGATATTCAGGTTGTGTCCAACGATGATACCTCCAAGGATCATCCAGCTCCGGCAACGCGGAAGCGGAAGAGCTCCGCCTCTGATGCTGCTACCGAGGGCAAGAAGAAGAAGAAATCAGAGAGTGCAGTCTCTAAGAAATCCATTACCGCCTTAGAGGCAGAGAAGAAGAAGTCCACCAGCATCCCCTTAACCAAGGCACCTGCTGCGGTGTAAGTATATTCATTCTCTGACATTACTTTGTACATACTCAATTCATGTACTTATACTTTGTATGTTTCAGGAAATCCGATGTTAGTTTGAGATGAACCTTGAAAGATGTTGGAGGTTCTAAAAATATTCGCGAGATGTTCACCAAGTCCTTGCCCGCCGTTGCTCCCCCAACTCCTACCGTCAAGCCTGCAATAGGCTCGGCCAGAAAGTTGTCCCACATGCACCTGAGACCTCCGTCGTGGAGATGGACATCAACCCAACACCACATGTCTCAGATTCTTCTGCCATGGACCTTGCTCCTAGCGGCTAGGCGACGCAGGAGAGTACCTCCTCCAAAGTAGCTGAGCCTCCGGCTAAGGATGCCACCGAGAATGGGAAGCAATTGGTGGAGAAAGTAGAAGCAGTAGCAATAACCAAGGCAGGAACCTCTATACCATGAACTATTATGATAACGCAGGAGGCGGCTAGGGCTTCATCCATGCCTCTGGCTACTTCCTCTGCCTTGCCTCTGACTCCTCTAACTCTATGCCTAGACGATCTTATTCAGCGGGCAGATGCTATTTATAACAATGCCCGGACTTTCCTTGACGCATATGCCAACTTGGGAAATAATCTCAAGATTATTGCTATTGTAAGTCTTTGATCTTTACGTCTCACCTTATAATATATCCCACTATAGCCCCGAGCTCTTAGGCGGAAAACCAATAGTTATTGTCCTGAGTGCTTCAAAGAAGAACTAAGTGCAGAACTTGACAGTGTAGCCCCAAGTTTCTAGGTAGAATGAGTAATTCCGGCTAGATACTCTAAGAGAGAACACACATGAATTAAAATCTGATATTGTATCCCCCGAGACTTTAGTTGAAACTGATAGGTTCCGACTAGATGCTCTAGAGAAACTAAGTACTCTTCCCTTTGCAGAATGACAATACTCGGAGGAAGGCGGCTAATGCGTAGTATGATAAGCTATAGAAAGAGCTGGATCTTGAAAAGGGTAAAACAGCCTTTTGAAGGAACACATCAAAAATATCCAGCGTATGTTTTCCTCCATCAGTTCCCTAATCCTTCATTTATAGCCATTTCGTCCGAATTCTCATATGATGTATTTGTTCCGACTTGCAGATGCCATTGCCAAGGCCAAAAGCATCGTTGAGAAATACAAGCACATCCAAGAGCTCGAAGATGAGAACAAGATCCTAAAGAAAGGCCTAGTTGCTACCGTCAAGGGCATGAAGAGGCAATGAAGGTTCTACAAGAATCTGCTGACACTAAGATGCAGCGCCGGAGGGATGAAATTGAACACCTCAAGGAGCAAAACCAAGCTGCCGTATTGCAGAATGCTCGGGGCCTTGAGGTGTACAAGAAACTTCAGAAGGAACATAACATCTTGGCGGAATGCTGCCAACAAGCCGAAACGAGCATCTTCATTAAATTTCCTCCATCTTTCTCAATTCTGTAAGTTAGATGAATGTACATTACTATTGTGCCCATGACCCTTGTCTCTTATGAAAACACAACTCCCATTGGTGTAACCAACATGGGTGATGGTGCTCGGGCTTCAAAGGAGTGCATGATTCTTGCTGACAACTTCATTAACACTGCCATCACTCAAACCAAGGAGATTGCGAAGCCCCTGGACATCACCACCAAGGTGATAAGTTCTGTCACCAAGTACTCGGAGATCCTCTGTCAAGCCCCCAAGAAAATAAAGGATTGTAAAGCATCCTCTATTCTGTATATCGCAAGGATGGCCTTGTTCTTGGTGAAGGCACACTATGACGATGTCGACATGGACCTGATATCCTCTAGTATGTTGAAGCTTGACAAGGAAGGAAATCCAATTGATGGCAGTGCTATCTGGAACTCCCTTACCGGCTATGATACCAAGGTTTCCAAGCTAGTCTAGGTGAAAGTCTTCATGCCAGCCGAGGAGAGGATGATGACTAAGCAGACTCGGATTCTACTCTCAGGTCTTCTGAGTTGGACGATCTCTCCAAACCTACTTCTCTGATTGCTGATGATGCAGCATCAAAGTCCCCTGCAGCAAAGCCATAAACACTTGTTGTAATAAATGTGTTTCTTCAACTTTGTATTTATGCAGAAAAACTTGTAGAAGTAAGGCGAAAAACTTGGCTGCAAGCCTCCTTCTACTTATCTATATCCAGAATGTATATATTTTTTAAGCAAGTGCTAGCTTATCCATTATTCTGGTTCTTATGCTTGACCTTTCGTGAGACGGAAGACTCGCAACACAGAACCATGTACTCAGGTGATGATGCTTAATAGCACCATCAAGAACCTAAGAACAAAATCGCTGGCTTTGAGTGACGAAATGTCACTACTCCGGAATCCAGATAAAAACATCAGAAAACATGTAATCCAGAAAACTTAACCTAACACATGTAGGCAGAATTTTCACAAGTGCAAATGCAAACTTGCACATAAAGGGTTTATATGATCCAAAAATGAACACTAAAGGAGGTAAAAGACTCGGGAAATATGAATGAACCAAATGCTTTATTCATTGATGATATAAGATACTTATTACATAATATAAAATATGCTAAGTGTAAAAAGGACGTAGTTGTGCTATGTTCCATGGTCGTTCAGTCTCCAGATAATTACCATCGGTGTCACGTCGCTTATGCTTGCAATATTTTCATGGCATATCTTTCAACTCGTGAATATCGATGAGGTAAGAGGAACCATTGAGCAGCGCTTTTCTTATGATGAAGGGTCCTTCCCAAGGCGGGGATAGTTAGTGTGACTTTTTCTGCTTGAGGCGAAGCACAAGATCCCCCTGTTTAAACGAGTGATGACGAACGCGGCGACTATGGTAGATGCATAGCTTCTGCTAGTAGATGGCAGATCTCTGGCATGCCAAGACGTGTTCTACCTCGAGCAAGTCCATAGATAGGCTTCTGGATTCTTCAGCGTCATGTTCATTGTAGGCGGTGACTCTTGGTGCATCGTGGAGGATGTCAGATGGTAGGACCGTGTCTACTCCATAAACCATGAAGAAAGGGGTCAAGGCGGTAGATCTGTTGGGTGTTGTTCGTAAACTCCACAAGACAGATGGTAACTCCTCCGCTCAGGCTCCATCTGCTCTATTTAGCGGTGCCTCTAAGCATGGCTTGATTCCTTGCAAAATTAGTCCATTGGCTCGCTCTACTTGCCGATTTGACTATGGATGTGCCACAGATTCTAGGTCAAGGCGGATACCTTTATCTTGACAGTAAGCCTCTATGTCTCCAAGTGATAGGTTGCTGCCATTGTCGATGATGATGCTATGCGGGAGACCAAATCTCACCACTAGATCCCGGACAAATTTCACGGTTGTTTCCCCATCTAGATTTCTAATGGGTTTAACTTCAATCCATTTGGTGAATTTATACACTACAACTAGCAAGTGTGTAAACCCACAGGGTGCCGTCTTCAAGGGACCAACCATTCAAGCCCCTAGACTGCAAACGTCCATGTAACTAGAATCGTTCGCAATTCTTCAACTAGAACATGTGGTTGCCTTGCATAGAACTACCATCCAATACAAGTCTGTACTAGCTTGTCAGTGTCCGCCTTGGCGGTCGGCAAGTAGAATCCTTGCTGGAAGGCTTTGGAGACCAATGATTGGGGAGCGGCGTGATGCCCACAATCTATGAGATGTATCTCTCTAAGGATATCCATACCTTGCTGCTAGGAGACACACCATAGGAACACTCATGTGGTACTTCTTTTATATAGCTGGTCGACTATTATGACATAGCCTTTTTCTCTGCGTACTATCTGCCGGCTTTTGACTTTGTCGGCGGGCAGTGTCTATCTTGATGGTAGTTCATGAATGGTTTCTTCCAAGCCAGAGAGGTAACTATTGCTGCGTTAACAAATAAATCCACTCTATCCGGGTTGTCGGGGTATGTCCTTTCATGGATGGTGTCTGTAGATGCTCCAAGCTTAGATAGTAGATCTGCTGCCTCATTGTCCTCCCTTTTGACGTACTTGACTTCGTAGCCGTCGAAGCACCTAGATATCTCATCTACTTCATCACGATATGCCTCCATCATAGGGTTCCGTGCGTTCCAGGTGCCACCCAGCTGCTGGGCAACCAAGTCGGAATCTCCACAACAAACTATGCGCTTGATGCCAATATCCTTGGCCACACGAAGTCCATGAATGAGGGCCTCATATTCCGCCATGTTGTTTGTAGCGTTGAAGTGGATCTACGGGATGTATTGTAGCTTCTCTCGTGTTGGTGACTGTAGTAGTACACTACCCCCGAGCCATTGAGTAACTTGGATTCGTCAAAGTGCATGACCCAAAACTCTGGCCCTAGAACAGGAGTATCTTTTGGCAGTTCTGTCCAATCTGTAATAAAATCCGCCAATGCTTGAGATTTGATAGCTTCACGCCTCTTGTAGGTGATTTCATAGGCACAAGCTTGATGCCCCACTTCGCCACCCTTCCTGTAGGGTCAATGTTGTTGATAATGTCGGACAGTGGAGATTTGCTCACCACTTTGATAGGGTGCTCCTGGAAATAATGCCTTAGATTGCGTGAAGCAAGGAAAACTCCATAAGCTAGCTTCTGGTAGTGGGGGTAATGCTACTTGGATCCTAACAAGACCTCGCTTACATAATAAATTGGTCGCTGAACTTCATGTTCGTGAGTTGGCTCCTTGCGCTCCACCACGACGACGATGTTGATAACACGGTTGGTTGCCGCCATGTATATTAGCATTGGCTTCATTGACTCTGGTGCTACAAATATTTGTGCAGAGGAGAGTATTCTCTTCAACTCCTGAAGTGTTGCATCTACCTCGTCCATCCATATGAATTTTCCACCTTCTTGTGTAAATTGTAGAGCGGCATTGCCTTCTCTCCAAGTTGGCTGATGAACCAGCTTACTACTGCGATGCAACATGTGAGCCAATGTATGTCCTTCAAACATGTCAGGTGTTTAATGTCGAGGATGACCTTGATCTTCTCTGGGTTGACTTCAATTCCATGATGTGAAACGATGAAGCCCAAGAATTTTCTGGTTGGGACCCTGAAGACACACTTCTTGGGGTTGAGCATCATGTTGTATTTTTGTAGGTTGTCGAAGGTTTCCTACAAGTCGGCGATGCGATTGTTTGATTTCTTTGACATCACCACGATGTCGTGCACGTAAGCATGTACGCTGCGACCTATTTGGTCATGTAGGCAATGTTGCATGGTCCGCTGGTATGTAGCACTCGCGTTTTTCAACACAAAGAGCATCATGACGTAACAGTATGTGTCGTAAGGTGTGATGAAAAAGTGGCCAATTGGTCCGACTTTCGCATCTTGATTTGCTGGAATCCTGAGTATGCATCGAGAAAACACAGAAGTTCTGAGCCAGCCGTCGAGTCAATGACTTGGTCAATGCAAGGCAAAGAAAACAGATCCTTTGGGCATGATTTGTTCAAGTCGGTGTAATCAACGCACATTCTTAATTCTTTGGTTCCCTTTTTGGGGACAAGTACAGGATTTTCCACCCATTGGGTTTGAATAACTTCGCGGATAAAACTAGCCTTAAGTAACCTAGCTAGCTCCTTGCCTATAGCTTGTCGTTTTTCATCCCCAAAGCGTTGTAGAGGTTATTTCACCGGTTTTTCTTTAGGATTGATGTTTAAGCTGTGCTCGGTAAGTTCCGTAGGTACACCCTTCATGTGGGCAGGTTCCCAGGCGAAGATGTCCCAATTCTCATGGAGGAACTCAACGAGCGTGCTTTCCTATTTGGGATCCATGTTCGTGCAAATGGAGGTGGTCTTGGAGGAATTTCCTTCAACAAGTTCCACCTGCTTGGTCTTGATGTCGGCCTTGAATGCAGGTTTAGAGTCAGAAATCTGCTTCTTAGAAGCTGGCATCTCCGAGGCATCGACCTAGCTCTAGATCTCCTTGAACTCTTCACCATAGAGGATCGCTTCAGTGAAGGAAACTTCACTCAGCTTGCACTACCTTTCCTTGGTGAAGCTTCCAGCAACAATGATGATGTCGTTTGGTCCGGGTATCTTGAGATTGTTGTAGACGAAGAATGGTCTGGTGAGGAAGGAGTGGAAGATGTCGCGTCCAAATATGACGTGGTACACGCTCTTGAAGGGCACCACTTCAAAGGTCATGCGCTCTTGGCGTTAATTATTAACATCACCAAAGGCGACCAGAAGGGTGATGCAGCCAAGGGACTGAGCTTGCTGGCCAGGAGCGATGCCATGGAACATGGTGTTGCTCCGCCTTAGCTGGGTCTCCATCAAGTTCATCTTGTGAAGTGTATCAAGGTACATAATGTTGATGCTGCTTCAACTGTCCACGAGGCACTTTGTGAACTCACTGTCGTCAATCAGGGGGATGATGACCATGGCATATTGGTTCTCTATTGGGATGAGCTCTAGGTGATCTTATCTGTCCTAAGTAACTGGAATTTCCGACCACCTGACGTATTGGGGAACTACAGGGAGGGTGGCCATCAGTATCCTTAGAAAGTTTTTCTGGGCGCGGATGGTGGAAGTGTGAAGGAAAGTGTGGTAGACTGGATCTTTCTTTTCAAAGGGATTCTTTCCCTTGCCATCTCCCTTGTCAGCTGGCTTAGGTTCCATGTCTTCATCCATATCATCTAAATCCTTGGACTCTTCCTCCTTCTTCTTCCCCTTGCCCTTTCCGCGGGGTCTGTTTTTGCCAACTTCGCTTGTAGCCGGACTCAACGTCTTCCTTGAGGTCATTGACAAATTTGCATTGGTGGTTGGTATGAGTGGCTTTGACATTTGTGTCAATATGGACGAAACACAACATATCACGGTACTCCTCGTACGTCTGGGGAACACGAGGCATTGTAGGTGTGCAGTCACTCTGTTGCTTCCCACGACCAGCCCCTCGGCCGTGACCATGTTGTCCGCCATCGCCTCTGCCAGCGAAAGTCGTGGCGACCATGTTGGTTGTTTGCTTGTCCTCTGGCAGATTTTTCCATTTGTTATTGTTGTTCTTTTTGGCCTGGGTGGGAATAGCCAGCGTCAGCAATGATCCGCGAGCATCATCGTCGGCAGCGGTGAACTCTCTAGCCATGGAAATCATTGAGTTGAGGTCAAGTGTGCCTCTGTCTTGAGTTTGCTTTAGCGTATGTCAGAGTAGTGTTCCCTTTTCCAGACCGTCTATGAAGGCGGCTATAGTAGTTTGATCGTGTACTCCCACGCATGAATTTTTCATATCGAAGCAACGGGATTGGTAGGCACAAGAAGATTCGTCATTTTCTTGCACACACCGCTGTAGGTCACCGACAGTACATGGACGTTTGTACGTACCCTTGAAGTTCTTGGTGAACGCTTCATGAATGTCCAACCAATTATAGATTGATTTCTCCGGTAAGTTGTTGATCCACCGTCGGGCAGTGCTGGTGAGCATGAGTGGGAGGTACTTGATGGCGATGTTGGGGTCTCCCCCAGTGATTTTTATCGCTTTGCGGTAGTCCTACAACCATGTGGCTGGCGTGGAAGTGCCATCATAGGGCTTGATTGATATGGGGTGGCCCGATCTTCTCAGCAAGCTCTTGTCGATGATATGGTGGATGATAGATAACTAGTGTGTAGCTATGATCTCTCCTGCTCGATCCCTGATGCCAGTGCAACAGATCTCGAATCTTGTAGGATATTCACAACACCACACTCTTGCGCACGCAGCCGTGACCACGAACGGTAGTATGCAATCTACTAATTCCCAATGGAATAACAGATCACACTCAATTATCGTTGGTAGATTCGAACATAGGGTAATTCCAGAGGTTCTATGAAAAAAACAACTCCAAAATATTTTAACGTGGTCTGAACCCTAACTTGTGACGGCTACAGAGGTTTATATGAGGGTTGGGGCGTCCTCCCCTCTAAACGGGCCTAAAAACAGCCATAACTTGGCCCAAACTGACTCGGTTCGACTCAAACTGATACATACCGATCCATATATGAGTTCGGCCTTATTGGCACGCAGTCCAAACGTCGTGGAACACCTCAAACATGTAATTCTTGGTGCGCCATCTCTCTCTCTTGTTCATACGTGATTTCCTCATTGCCTCCTAGTGCGCATGCCTCCCGCTCCTCCCTCGCGCACTTGTTGATATGGGAAATCAGCGCTTGTCCTTCTTGCTGCAACTCTCCTCCTCATGCAACGCTTGTGTTATCAATAAACCTGATCATACAAAGATGCATAGACTTAGGTAGTATAAAGTTCTCATTAAGTAAAACATCGGGTTCAATTAAGAGTGAATTCACCTGTTGCTCAATCAGCTTTGCACGAGCTCTTGTAATGGGTCCAATCCTGATTTCATTGGACTTGTTCTTTGCAGCAACATCTTCATTGTGAATAGGATTAGGAGATAGTGGAATAGTATGGATGTCCTCATCATTGATAGTCTTTATCAATCCGGATGGCCTAAGGGTAGGTTGTGGCCGCATAACCGGTCCAAAACAACGTGGCCCCAAGTATGCTCTTCCCGGGCTTCTTGGATCTTATCAAGGCATGATTGTGCATTGTATGGCTCCAGTTGCTTCTTGTTCCCATTTCCGTCATGGGGAGGAGAGTTGTGGTGCGACTTGTGTGACCTGCGCGATCCTCCGTCATGGTGGCTGCTGGGTGGCAACAGTGTGGGTGGAGGTAAACCTGGGGATGGTTTTCCTTTAACCGGGTCTGTTGGTTCGGTTTCTGCATGTGGGTTTGTTTAGTTTGGGTGCTAATGGGCTGAGACAGAGAATAGTTCGGATCAATTCGGTTTTGTGTAAATATAGTTTGGGTGTGGTTGGGTATGGTTCCAACGGGTTTAGTTTCAAATAGGCTTAAACCATAGTTGCCAACCGGTTCGAAAGATTGGTTCCTAGGCAATCATTATGTGGCGCTGATTACGGAAGTTAACTATCGTCGTTCCGATCGATCGACAACGGCGCCGAGCATATCGCTCATTATCTTCTTCCTCAGCCAGCAGCCTGAACGCCCCATCGTGCGTACCCAGACTGCACTGGTGCGACCTCCACTAAACGTCATGGCTCCATCAATCTTCTTCTGCTTACAGAATGCATGAAGGATTAAGTTGTAACTTAGCAAATTATTAGTGCCACTGCAAGAACGTGAACATGTAAGAGGCTAAGAGCTCGCCGTGCCACCGATGACGGCAACCCCAGGCGAGATTGCCACAGGGCCGATGACGGCCAAGAGCTCTGTCTCTGCTACGAGGGCGAGATTGACACGCCGCCGATGATGACCAAGGGCTCTGTTTTTTAGGGGGAGGTCACCGCTCTGCTTCCGACGATGGTGACCTCGCCGCGACACGGATGACGTCCAAGGGCTTCGTTTCCATGCTGCTGGTCGTCAACGAGAGGGGCTGGTCGCCCGTGCCGCTGCTGTCTTCGAGAGAGGGGATATTTTCTGTTAATTTATCTCCAGTCACCGTAGCCGCTTCCTCTGTGACCGCAGCCGCGGCCGCGCGCACGGCTCGCCTTGCCAGCCCTCACGACAGCAGTTGCCACCATTTGTAGCTCGCCGTCCCCGGCCCCGAGACAGATTCTGCTACCGCTGGCCAGCCCATGTCCTTGGCATCCTCAATGTCAGAGTCTTCTCCACCTAGGCTAACAAGTGGCGGCGGTGAAACAGGTGTGTACAGGGAGAATAAGAGGCGGCGATTGTGGGCAAGATGAAGCAGCTGAACAAAACAGCGGCCGCCAGTTCCGGCGTGTCGCGACGCACCTCGGTCACATGGCACCATGGGTGAGCGCACAACTTGACCATCGAGGCCGAGGCAAGCACGGCGCGCGAGGCCAAGCTGAGGGCTCTTGCCGCCGCCCACGTCGAGAGCACTTAACTCGTCGGCATCCACACTAAGCTACTCCGAGAGCGTGCTGTTCGCCGGGGCGACGGCCGACGACATGTACTGCGCCCCGCCCTCGCGCACAGCTGACCATCATTGCAGTCGTACATGGAAGCCATGGCGTTTTGCTAGTGACACAGACCAAAGACTCGTGGTGGCCTTGCCGGATGCCATCGGCGTCGATAAGAATGAGGCGAAGTGGCGAACACCGGACCCATGCTCATGAAGAAAATAACCAGCTTCTCTGACACGAACACGACTCACGGCATTGGAGGACTTCCTCGCCAGACATGACTCCCGGCGGCGTGCCGGACTCCCAACATGTCAAACACGACTTCACCGCCCGACGTCCCTCGCTGCTCCCTGTGTCGCCCGGAGGCATCACCTATAGCTAGCTAGCTCCCTCCCATGGTGTGCATACTTTTGCATGCGGTGGTGGCAACTGTAGTGAGCTAACCCCTTAGCTAGTCAACCCATTTGATCGTATAGTTCTAAAACCATTTCCGATAATGGTTCCAACCCACAGGTGAAGACCTTAGTTGAGTTCGATTTGGGTGAAAAATAAATCAAGTCTGATTTTGGTTGGGCAAACGTACGTATCAAATGGGTTTGGTTTTGGTTCGGATGCTAACTTCGCTCACGTGGGTTTGGTGGAGGTTTGGTTTAGTTCTCAAACCATTCTCAGGATTAGGTGGAGGTGGTGGGTTAGCCTTCTTGTTGCTCCCTCAATGCGAGTCTTCATGTCTGTCGTGGTTGCTTGTCGGACGCGGGGCTTCCTTGTGAGATCTTCTCATGTGTCCGTTGTTGCTGCTATGTTCTCCGTCATGCCGAGGCTACTCCTCCTGATCGTGTATAACGATGCCGACCTGAGGGCGCCTATGAGGTGGCATGCTCGTTCGGTGTGTGGATATGCTTCCTCATGATGTTGGGACTATGGGGGTGGCGGCAAGCGACGGGGGGTGTGTAGCACCCCGGGTAAAACCACTACTAGAAAATCGCTGTTGTTTTTATTCTGTGCATTATCATGACAAAAGCATGCATCTGTTTGCCTAAAACTATTTTCGAAAAGCCTATTTTGTTTTCTGGATGTTCTTCTCTTTGTTCAAATCCAAACCCCAGATCTGTCCAGATCTTTTATTTATCTAAAAACATTTTTACAAATGTTTTGTTTTAAAATAAATAAAAATAATAAATAATAAATCTATTTTGATACGAGGGAGGCCGTCGCCGGCCAGGCCCAAAAGGCCCAGCAAACCAACAGCCTACCACACCGGTTAAATCCTACCCTTAATCTGATCCCTCCCAGGAAACCCTAACCCTAGAACCACCCCTACCCCATCCCTCCAATCTGCCGCCGCCACTCCCTTCTCACCTGCCCTCTCTCGCTTGGTCAACAGCCAGGCCTGAAAAAAAAACCCGCTCCCCCTGGCCCCACCACTCCCCGATCGATCCCCTCCACGCGACCCCGCTCCCACCTACCTCGTTCCCCGTCGTTCTCCTCTACCTCGTTTTCTCCTCTCCCCGTGAGCGTCGCCGGCCTCAGGCCCTCCCGCCGCCAGCGCACCCCCTGCGGCCCCTCCTCGTCCGTTTGCCCCCGCCATCACCCCCTCCTCGCGGACCATCTCACCGCCACGCCATGACGAAGTCCTCCGCCGCCCGAGCACCCTTGCGCCCTGCTAGAGCTCGCCGGCCACCCCTGCGTTCCTCTGCTGTCGCCACCGCTTCCAGGCGCCCCGGCCTTGACCTTCCTCACGCCCATCACTCGCCCCTGCAACCCTCGGCCTCCCCTTCCTCCTCTTGTCTCCTTCCCGACTTGGCACCCCCGTCCCCATCCTTCCTCGGCCGTGCGCCGCCAGGGGCCCTTCCTGCCGCTCCGGGAGCTTCCTCTCCCCGCTGCTCTGACCTCCTCGAGGCCCTCGCTGCCTCCGGCTTTCTTAGCTCCGGCCGCGACCCCTCTCTGCCGCCCCTCCCGCAACCACCGGCCGTTCGCCCCTTTGGCTGATCCCCATCGTCGCCACTGTCTCTGCAGGAAGCCGCCTTGCTCTGCTCGACCAGCGTGTGCCACCGCCGCCTAGCCTCCTCCGTTTGGGCTCCGTCGGTCCACTCTGTAGGACTCCTTCAGGGTTCTCTCCAAAGCGCTGTGGCCCCGTCCCTGCTCACTGCCCTGCCGCCTCTTCCCGACAGCGAGGTCACCGCCACCGCATCGCCTAGGCGTGCGCCCTTCCTCCGCCTTGCCAAACATCTCAAGGCAGCCTCGTCCGTCTGCAGTGTCGCACGCGGCGTCTCCTGGCACCGTTGTGCATAGCACCTGTTTGTCCTTTTGTTTGAAAGGAATCACGCTTTCTAGGAATAAAATTGAAGTTGGCCCTTGTTTGTTCAGCTGTTGTTGGTCTCCTCACGGTGGGTGTTTGTCGCTCCCTTGTTGGTGATCATTTCCTAAATGTTGCCTCGCAGATACTCTGCTCTGTCTCGTTGATTATCATGTGTTGTTGGTTTCTAATAAGGTGCAGATGGTGGTAACATTTAGAGGCCCCGACGCCCGACCCGAAGACCGATCCTGGTGTCCAAAGACCGAACCCGAACCCTCGGAACCAAGATCTCCGAACCGAGATGTGTGAACCTTCCCGAGCCCCTATTTTATAAATTGCTATCTATATACTTGTTGCATATTAAATTGTCATGCTTGCACACATATAATGTGGTTTGGGGGCATTATGCCGATTCACCTCATAATTAAATATGGAGTCCATATGCGGGCGAATCTAGTCTAATATTGGCCCCATTTAAATTTGTGCATCGAACCGGTGATATAATTTGCATTGTTAAGACAACATTTAAATTGCGGGGTATCTAAACAACATGAACCATGTAATAAATTGTCGGGACCCCGGTTGCGCTTAATATTGCCTAATTGCATCGCATCTTTGTCATGTCATACATCATACATGCATCATGCCCGATCTTTTGCCGTAGTATTAAATAGTGCATCCGGTGTTTCTTCTAGTGCTTTGCTTCTTCACGGATTAGGAAGATGAGTTGATGCGAGTGTCGACCCGATCTTGGATGAACCTTCGGCAATGTTTTCCAGGCGAGCATCTCCCCCTTTCTACCTATCTTACTTTTATAGTATTTATTCCCTCCTGTTGATCTATTGCTATCTGTGTTGCGATGCTCTAGTTTTCGTGCCCGTGATATCCCTTGCAGCCTTATATTGCCTTGGACACATCCTTTTACCTGTTGTTTGGTAGATAGTTGGACTTGCGCGTAGGAGTCGCCTGCTCAAGTGCTGTTGCGTGTCGTCCAGTACCACAGCTGTTGGAAGGCTGCCATATACTTTATGTTGGAGATGATCATGGCTTTAATTATTGTTTAATAACTAAAATTGAAAGTAGGTAAATGCAGAGGCACCGGTGGGTAATAGACAATATTTGGATTTTAACCGCTCACTGGTGTCCCGTAGGACCCCGAGTTCTTGACACCTGTTCCGAGATCGAGCGCGCTAACCACAGGTGGGGTGTGTGGGCACCCCCATCGATTTAGTACCTGATTTCAAAGTATTGTGCTGGGGGCCACAAAGTAGTTTGGGGCTTTATTACTATCCTGTACTTATGCCATGCTTTACTGCTTTATTTACGATTGCGCGTGGAGCGCCTGTACTGTTTAGGAACCCCGTGATACGTTTTCGCTGTATCGACAAGCCCAGTCACACTTTCAGGTTCCCAGTCGTTAACAGCCGTCGACACAAACCCTGGGTCCGTCTCGAAGACCGGCCGACTTCGTTACGGGTAGCTTAGTGGGGTGGCCCCCCCGTGCTTGCTTTGGGTCTGGGAAACGTCGTGTCCGAAACCCCGTCGACATACCGTTGGGTGTATGTTTTGTGATCTTGTACCTACCTGATCTGACAACAAGGGTGTAGGTGCGTGTGGAAACTTTGGTGCACCCCTGTAGGGTTAAATCTTTTCGAGAAGCCGTGTCCATGGTTATGGACGACTTGGAGCACAGTTCTCGATCATAGACAACTATAACTAAAGTTTACTGTTATAATTTGACTTGTATCCGATATGACTAGTAATCAACTTCACTGCAACGGAATGGCTAAATAAAAGTACCAACAACTGCTGGGTTTGGGATATTTCATGCTAATTGTATCTGACTAGTAAGTGTTGCAACTACAACGGAATGGTTAACTAAAAGTGCCGACTGCTTATTATATCAGGATGACTATCTATACCTGACTAGTAATTGATGCAACGATAACTGAATAAATAAAACTGCCAACGGTGTGAGTTCCTCGGTTGACTTCCTCGTTTGGTCTCGAGAGGGAAACACCAGGATGGGTATGTTTGGTGGTAGTATCAGGTTGGTTTTGAATAGGTCTTTCTTACCCCTCTCTGATAGCCGCTATTTGTATCGAGTCTCTATAGGTTGTTTAGTGCATGCCGCGCTGCCGCTTCAGTCCACCATACCTATGTAGGCGAGGACCGCCGAATTCTAGTCTCGCCGTGTACTGGCCTCAGTACTGACCGCTCTCTTTTTCCTTTGCCCTTTGTCGGCACCCCTTTGTCTTTAGCAGGTTTTGAGATCGACGTCGTTAGCAGGGTTACCCTTCCGGCTTGGCCTGGGCAGGGTTATGGACGCCATTGGTTATTCTTCAGGGCTCTTAGCTCGATTTGCTTCTTGTCCGTAGTCGGATGATGTATCGTTTTCAAGGTGATTTGGATCTTTGTATTGTATATCTGTATTCTTGACTCTTGGAGTCGTTGTTGTATATATCTGTTTTGTGGGTTCCATCGTGGACTATTGTGTAATGATATTACTTCGTTTTCCACCCGCACGAAAGTGCCTGGTGGGCACCTTTGAATCGTTTCTATGCGGGTTTGGCGGGATTCACTAAAACTTGCATAGGGCCGATTCTGAGGGTGTTACAGGGTGAGCCTTGTCTTTGTTGCCAGAGGATACTGGGATAACATCAGTCCTATTGTGCGCATCCCTCCGCCTATGTTTCGTTGAGCCTGTGTGGGATCCTTCATCACGAGGAGATCTTGGTCTACCGCAATTGTTCATGCTTGACTAGCAAAGCTCTAGATTGGACTCAAGCCTCTGTGAGGTGGCCTTTTCCTGCTGCTTGCAAGGTTTGGCTACAAGGTTATAGACCAGAGCCACTGCCTCAGGCGACCTATCATGTTCGAGTAAGTTCTTGGTGATGACCATATTGAGTGCGGGGGTTGGCATGAATTTCTTCCCAGCTGAATCGATGTAGGGGGTAACTTTTTCCGGTTTGGATGGAGACCACTCCAAATTGCGTCGAACGCCAGGATCATCGATGACGTGAGCTGGAGCTTTATTTTCCTTGTGCTTCAACAGAAATTGCTTGTATTCGGCCTCCATTGCTCTTCCTGCCTTGATCGATTGATGCACCTTGGCCATGTCCCTATACAGCTGGGCGCCCTATTCTATGATGCACTTGGCCTCCGCGAGGATCTCTCGGCGCTTCTCATCAAGCACCGTAACGCTTCGTATATGGGTGACTATTATTGGTTCGACGAGGAGTTGGCCGTACATCACCTTGTCGGCAGGAGTGACCAAGGGGTTGCCAGCTGCTGACGTGGATGGAGGAGGCGGTAGGTTTGTTTGGTTTGTAGTACTAGGTCCGGTAGCGAGTTCCTATGGCCAGAGGGGGCATGGACTTAGCCAGATCTTGAGGATCGGCGACTTGTTTACCATTGGCCACCGTAGCTCCGGCATTGGCCGCCGCTGGTGGAGCTTTTCCGGCTCCCTGGTACTGCTGATCTTCTTCTGTCACGTTCTCGATGGCCACCAGTACCTAGCGGGAAGTAACATCTTTCTCGGCGCGCTCCTCCCTCTCGAACTCCTTCTCGATCTCCCTCATAGCAGCATCGTATTCCTCCGAGTTGGTCTCTGAACCACTGCCATCCATGTTGATGTCGGTGTGAAGTGCGTCAAGCACTAAGTCGTAATTGTCCTTGGTGTTTTCGATGGTGGAGTTGGAGGTGGTGGGTGCGGGTCTGGCAGTCTTCGCTTTTCTGAATGCGGCGGCGATCTCGGCCTCAGCTTCCTAATTGGCATCAGCGAAACTATTAACAGTTGAGATCATATCATTGAGGGTAAGCAAGCCGGAAGCCTATCGCCTCCTGAGCATATGCCGGAGAAGTGTGTTGGGCATAAGCCCCTCCACGAAGTGGTATACGAGTTCGTTAGTGCAGTAACCTTCCAGGGTTTCCCTCACCCTCATCCATCTGGCGAGGTACTCTCGGGGGGATTCCCCTGTCCTCTAGACATCTAGCTAGATCAAAGATGGTGATGATGCCGACAAAGTGTGACCTCCTCTTCTCGAACACTCGGGGAAGCCAAGTGGATCTGCGGGGTTCTTCCACCATTATATCCTGCATAGGGGCGGTTTGGGTGGGCCTTGATTTTTCCCGATCTGAGCCAGCAAACTCCAGAGAGAGATTCGAGCCAGGTTCTTCCGCAAACGTGTCCTTCCTAGAGGCGATCCATGCGGGGCTTGACGTGTTTCCGACTTCCTAGGATCTAGGACCCGAGTCGGTTTCTCTGATGAAGAGATGGATGTCCCTTATTGGAACAATGGAGCAGCGGGTGGGGTTCGTCTTAACCGGGATCCAGAACTCGTCCGAAGGGACGATCAGAACATTGCCGGAGAAGAGAACGCACCCAATGGCCACAGTCGCTGATTCCCGCGAAAAGATTGGACCTCACCCGGTGTAGAGCTCAAAACGCCTCTTGCCCCATGGTGGGCGCCAACTGCCGTGGTATTGCCGATGAGTACACCATGGAGGGGTCCTCATAGAGAGTGTTTAGAGAGGTGGGGTAAGGCGGCGAGTTGATGGGTACGAGATAACACAGCTTACCCAGTGTAACACCCCAGTTTTAGTTAATCTTGTATTAGGGTTTGTTGTGCATTTGTGAGCATCATTATTTTTGCTAAGTTAAAATGCAAATAAGAAAGAAACCAACACAAACCCTAAACTACAAAAAAACAATGGAGCCCAAATTGACTACAAGGGACCTGAGTATTTTACATATTTTATACTCTCTCTGGTATTTTTGAAATAATTCAAAACAGCTTTGGTTTTCAAATTACAAACAGAAATGAAAATAGAATTGAAGAAGGTTTCAACAGAAAAAAAGACCCAGGCCGCAGCCCAGATCGCCTTCTACCTCTCTCAACCCTTCCCAAAGCCCAGCTGGCCCATTCCTCTTATCTCTATCTGCCGCTTGCTTGTAGCCCCCAACCCCGCGACTAGCCCAACAACAGCCCACGGGCTCGATAACATTTTGTCATCCTCCCGGGGTCGTAATCCACCTCTCGATTTGCCGAAGAAGCTCGGTGTCGACGCATTGTTGGCTGCCGTGCGTCTAGATTCCTGTCGCCGCTCCGGAGTGGAGATAAGAACCGTGCAGATGTCCTCCATCTTTCCCCTCTGATATTATCCCTCCTCGATCTCTTCCTTCCTTGTCCTCCAGTGCAAGCCCGAACCCTAGCCAAACAGCCGATGAATCGCCGCTCTCTCTGGCCTTCCCTCGGCCAATCGAGGCCACCATAGGAACCTCCCTGGTGTGCTTGTTCTTCTCACCAACGTGTGCAAGTCGAGGAGCCCCCAGTCGCCTCAATTGACCGCTCCTTCCCGAAGTCCAGTCACTGTCTTTGCCGACTCCGACTGCCCCAAGCCTCGCCGCCAAGCTCCTCGCACTCCCAGTGAGCTCCTAAGGCTCAGGGTGGCCTCCGCTTGGTCGTTTGCTTGCTAGAATAGCTGCACGCTGTCGACCTATGAGCTCCACCGCTGTCGCTCGCTGTAGTTGTTTCTCCGATGACCGTAAGCCGGCAGGGCTACCACTTTGAGGTTGCCCACAATGAGGCGAGTCGAGCGCACCCCTCTGTGCCTCCCCGTGGGTCCCCAATCGCCGCCCCGTCGTCCACCTTGGAGGCCACTGCCGGCCACCGTCACGCCGACAGCCCCGTGATGTCAGCATGGCGGGTTAGAGTGGTCAACCAGTTGTGGGCCTCTCCCCTGCCGACGTGGCCACTTTTAAGGTGGCCTCGGACCCCTCTGTCAGCCTCACTGGCTAGGGTTAGGCCCGGTGTAAAAATTATTCCTCAGCTTTTGTATAATTTCATAAATTGAATAAATGTGGTAAAATCAATAACTAATTATTTATAAGTTAGAAAAATATGTATAATATATCAAAATATTCAGAAAAATGATATCTATCTTATAGCATAAAAATCATCATTGTTAAACAACTTTTATTACAAGTTCAATTAGAAGAAAAATTGAACCCTGGCAGGTGATTCCAGGGGTCTCCTATATAAGGGTTTGGACCCTTCGGATACCCTTTAAATTGCCAAGCATGCTTTAGGGTGACATTTCAAGACAACTTAACATGTCATATCATCATCCTCGTTTGATCATTGCATCGAGGCCATGTGTTAGTTGTTGTTTCCCCTTTCTTTCCGGTGTTTGGTTCTTTTCAGTAGAATACGAGATCGAAGATCGAGATCAACACCATCGAAGCTTGAAGATCGACGAACAATACTTGATCAACTATAATCAAGTCAAGTACAAGGCTTCCAAAGATCTATATTTGGGTATCAACAAACAAGGCAAGCATAGCCCCACACATAAAAGAATCCTATGTTTTCAAAGTATTTCAATCCTTACCATGATGCATACAATTCTACTGTGGTTTTTTATTGATAGATAGAGTATCCTATCTATTGCATTACTCCCTTTGAGCTTATATTACCTGATCACTACTCCTAGCATAACTAGGTTTGCTTGTGTGCACTGCTAGAGCTATTATCTGTATCTTGCTTAGCCATGCTTAGCTGTCAGTTCTGGTTCATCCATATGATGTATAAGATGCAGAGAATCTAGTATGACAGGAGAACATGATGAGGTAAGATCAGTGGTAAAGGTTAATCATGCTAAGGCTTGTATGGGAGGCCATGGTGGGATGTGGTTTTTGCAGTCCCATGCTGGCCACTACTAGGACCCGAGTTCTTGCCTTTGGAACTGAGAAGAGCGTATAGCCACACGGGGCCTGGAAAACCTCACGAGTAACTAACTTGCCTAGTATATTCCATGAGTCACATAGTTCAGGTGTTCCATTCGACATATGCATAGAAAACGTTTCGGAAGATTTGGCGGGTGAAGGTGCATCATAACAGGTAGGTAAGCATGGCTGGGGTTGGTTGGGGTGGATAGAGCCCCTAATAAACCAACCTTGCCTCACATCTCTAGGGACCGGCTTCGGGATTTGATCCGGTACGGTGGAACCATCCTTAGGGCGTGACTCATGGTCTCGGCAAACGCAAGGTAAATGTCATGTCCAACCACCCTCTGTCGGCCTTCCAAGGAATAGGGCTAAAACGTTGGCATTAAGAGTCGGTCGTGTGGGTAAAGTTGTACACCCCTGTAGGTTTAAGTCTTTTTGAAAAGCCATGTTCACGGTTATGAACGCTTGGTGACCGAATTCCAAGATTATAGAGAACTATAACCTAATCGTAACACTTGGAGGTTTCAACGTGTGCTTAAGGATGCTTCCTCATGGGTATGAGGGGGTCATCCTAGTTGTGAGATGAGGATTACTTTGGTGGATATCAAAGACATGATGATCAATACTTTGGAGATGTTCGCTCTCTTATCCCCTTTTAAAATATTCTGATTAGACGAGCTTCTTCTCCCTATTGATTTATAAACAAAGATGGATTTATGCAAAATAACCTCACCAGCCATAAGTCTTGCGGAGTGATACATTGCAAATGTATCTATAATTTTTGATGTTCCATGCTTGGTTTTATCCACTTTCTTGTGTTTTGTTCCAACTTTGGAGTACTTTTCATATGATTTCTTGGACTAACCTATTAACAAGAGCCATAGTGCCAGCTGCCTGTTTTCTGCTATTTTTGGTTCTAGGAAAGACAGAAAATGAATATTCTCGGAATTGGACGGGACAAAAGCCAAAGTGCCTATTTTTCCAGAAGGGATCAAGTGCCAGAATATGAGACGGAGAAGGGCCAGAGGGCGGCCACACCACCTGGCTGCGCGACCATACCTGGCATGCGCCAGGGGGTGGTGTGGCCAGCCCAGGTACCCCTTCGGCCTCTCCTTCCGCCTATATATTACCCTCGGGACGAAAACCCTAAGTATCCGATCAAAAATCCACGAAAGAGTATGTAGCCGCCATCATCTCCATCCCTAGATCGGGAGGGATCTGAAGCTCTTCCCGGCACCCTGCCGGAGAGGGGAGTTCACCCTGGAGGCCTTCTTCATCACCATGCAAGCCTCCGGTGTGATGCGTGAGTAGTTCATCCTTGGACTACGGATCCATGTAGTAGCTAGATGGCTGGTTTATCCTCCTTTGTGCTTTCATGTTTAGATCTTGTGAGCTCCGTTCATGATCAAGATCATCTATTTGTAATTCATACATGTTGTGTTTGCGGGGATCCGATGGATATTGAGATGCTGTTTCAGATTGATTATTGATTCTATCATGTCTTTGTTATTTGAGATCTTGCATGCTTTCCGTTGTTAGTAGCTATCTTGGCCAAGTAGATGCTAGCAACTCCAAGAGTTAGTATTTATGCTCGATAGTGGGTTCATGCCTCTGGTAATCTGGGGAAGTGACAGAAATCTCTAAGGTACTAGATGTGCTATTGCTACTAGGGAGAAAACAATAATCCTTTGTTCATAGAACAATCATATTGTTTACTTTACACGCAGTTTGTAAAGCAATAATCTGTTGCTTGCAACTCAATACTGGAGGGGGTTCGGATGATAACCTGAAGGTGGATTATTAGTCATAGATGCAGTTGGATGGCGGTATATGTATTATGTTGTAATGCCCAATCAAGTCTCAAAGGAGTCAAGATGATTAGTATATGCATGTATTGCTTTCTCGGTGTTTGTCAATTGCCCTGCTGTAATTTGTTCACCCAGCATGTTATCTATCTAAGGAGAGCCACCTCTAGTGAACTATGGATGCCGGTCCTTGTCTTTTACATACAATCTATAAACTGTTTCTGCTTTATGTTTACTTTCTGCAAACTGTTACTTCTTTCATTCGATACGTTTAATCCTTTGTTTTCCGCAAAACACGGTGAGATTGACAACCTCATCGCAAGTTGGGGACAAAGTTCTATGGTTGTGTTGTGCAGGTCTCCACGTTGCTACTAGCACCGGTAGTGCGCCCTGTCAAAGCTCAGCTAGCAACACCTTTGGGGTGTTTCCTTGCTCCTACTGGTTCGATTAAACCTTGGTTTCATAACTGAGGGAAAACTTACTGCTGTGCTCATCATACCTTCCTCTTGGGGTTCCCAACGAGCTCTACGTCGAAAGTCGAGCGCATCACGGAGTACACCCTGTACTCACCCTTGCTTTGTTGATACTTTTTGTAGAAGAGTAAGTGTCCCCTGAAAACAAGTTTGGTACGACATCTACACTGACGAGTAGCTTGGGGTTCTTGGCCGGCAGCCTGGAATCTATGGGCTGGGACATCATCATTATGCTTCAGGCCTCTTAGGCCATTTGGTAAGTTTGCTATACTTAATTGCATAATTTGCCTTCTGTTGTTTGATGTTTATGGTCAGTGACCTCTGCTTGTAATATTTTGGTTCTTTGCTCAGTTATGAGCTTGTGGTAATAAGTTTTGTGTCGCAGGGTTCCTGTGTGTTACCGATTCTTCAGTGGATATCCTCGAGCTCTAGGTTAAGCTTATGTCAGACTAAGGTCTGGGATTTGTTAAACCCAGATCTCGGGGGTGTCACAGGTTTTGGTATCAGAAAAGTACCAACCATAGGAAAACTATTGAGGTCAAACCTCTAGGGTGGCCCGATCTTTCACGATTCCCTTTCAAATCGAGGATGGAGTGCGGGGAGAGGAGGGGAGGATGAACACACACACGAAGAACGTGAAGAACACACACAAAACCACGATACAAACCAATAGCTCAAGACGGCGGTAACTGGTCCGGCGCATTCCCTAGGATCGGCGTCGGGCGGAGGACTCTCTCGCGAACCGGCACGGCGAGATGGGAGACTCGGTGAGATCTTGACGTCTTGGCAAAGGGACACCGATGCCAAGGCCTTGTACAACACGGAGGCACGATGCAAACTCCAACGAGGTTTGGGGATATTGGTGCTCCTTGGTCAAGGAGCATGACACAAGAATTAGATAGATCCACAAAGGGGTTTCCACTAATTCCAATATCATGTGTAGGGTTTACAATGGAGGTGGGGGACTATATATAGGCCAGCCACTTAAACAGTGGTACTTTAGGAATAAAAGAGAAGTTCTGGACGGTCTAAGGGGTACATGGGCCGCAGGCCCAAAGGCCTTTTCATGTCTGGCGACGGTCGGTCCGGAGACTCCGGTGTGGTGGACCGGAGATTCCGGTCGGTCTCCAGATTGGCCTCCGGAGGGGCCTTCAGATTGTCCCAGGGCCCTGTTCTAGGGGCGGACCGGAGGTGGGGCCAGAGACTCCAGTGTCTTCAGGCCGGAGACTTTGGGGGACTGGAGACTCCAGTGTCTCCAGCGGCTCCAACTTCATGCTCTTCTCCTTGTTCTCCATCCTTGGGTGCTTGGTGATGTGTCGAAGCTTTGTACCTAATGATGCATAGGGTAGTTGCATGAAGTAGCATACCATCCAAGGAGGTATCAAATTGGCACGAGGAGAGGAGCGAGTTCACCTTAGCTTGTAGGAGTTTGGATCGGGCACGAGTCATGGGTCCACTTGGGGAACTTGTTGGTGTAGATGTAGGAGCATCCGTATGACGGGCCGCATCAGCTCCCCCCCTTGGGAAAGAGTCGTCCTCGACTCTTCATGGTTATCATCTTGAGGATCTCCATGGTAGGGTGAGAGATCTTTGACATTGAATGTATTGCTTGCAAGGTACTTGGAGGTCGTTATGTCGATGATGTAGGCGTTGTTGTTGATTCTTTTGATGACCTTGAAGGGACCATGTCCTCTTGGCTTGAGCTTGGAGTCACGTTCCTTGGGGAAGCGGTCTTTGCTTAGGTGTATCCACACAAGGTCACCTTCTTCAAAGATCATCTCCTTCTTGTCCTTGTTTAACCTTGAAGCTTGGCGAAGGACTTGTTGTTTGATAGTAGCTCTTGTTTCTTCATGAAGCTTCTTCATAGCTTGTGCGTGTTTCTCGTAGTCCATGTTCATGCGCTCATGGAGAGGTAGAGGTAGGATGTCGAGCGCGGTGAGGGGCTCGAAACCATAGACGATCATGAATGGACTCATCTTGGTTGTTGAGTGCTTGGCTCGATTGTAGGCGAACTCGGCGTGTGGGATGCATTCCTCCCAATCCTTCAAGTTCTTCTTGATCAACACATGAAGGAGAGTCCCGAGGCTTCGGTTGACAACTTCGGTTTAACCATCAGTTTGGGGATGCGATGCAGATGAAAAGAGTAGCTTGACGCCGAGCTTGGCCATGAGGGTCTTCCATAAGTAGCTCATGAATTTGACATCACGGTCGGAGCTGATTGTTCGTGGCACACCATGTAGACGGACCATTTCCCTGAAAAACAGATTTGCAACATGTGAAGCATCGTCGGTCTTGTGGCACGGTATGAAGTGTGCCATTTTGGAAAAGCGATCCACAACAACAAATATAGAATCATGACCATGCTTGGATCTAGGCAATCCTAACACGAAATCCATGCTAATGTCGGACCAAGGTGTATGAGGAATAGGCAATGGCATATAAAGACCATAGGGATTAGCTTGCAACTTAGCTTGAACACATGTCATGCATCGCTGAATGTAGCGCTCCACGTCACGCTTCATTGCGGGCCAAAACTAGTGAGTGGAGAGCATGTCCAATGTCTTGTTATGGCCGAAGTGACCCATGAGGCCTCCACCATGAGATTCTTGGAGAAGCAAAAGTTGAAGCGATGACTTCAGAATGCATAGCTTGTTTTGTTTAAATAGAAAGCCCTCATGCAAATAGAAATCCTCAACTCCTTGTCATTGGAGCACTTTGCGAAAATTGGTCCAAAGAATGGATCGGAAGCATACAAAGATTTTATTTCCTCAAGACCCAACACGTTGATTTCAAGTCTTGTAAGAAGGCTTGTATGTTTGCGAGACAATGCGTCTGCAACTACATTATCTTTGCCCTTCTTATACTTGACAATGTACGGAAAAGACTCCATGAACTCAACCCACTTAGCGTGTATCTTGCTCAAGTTAGCTTGACCTTTGAGATATTTCAACGACTCGTGGTCGGAATGTATGATAAATTCCTTTGGCCAAAGGTAGTGTTTCCAAACGTGAAGGACACGAACTAAGGCAAGAAGCTTTTTGTCATAAATTGGATAATTAAGGCGAGCACCATCGAGTTTCTCGCTATGGTAGGCTATAGGACGTCTGTTTTCCATAAGGACTCCTCCAATGCCAATACCACTAGAATCACACTCTATCTCAAAAGTTTTTGTGAAATCCGGTAACACAAGGAGAGGTGCTTCGGTGAGCCTCTTTTTAAGTTCATCAAAAGATTTTTGTTGTGCTTCGGTGAGCCTCTCTTTAAGTTCATCAAAAGCCTCTTTTCGAAAAAATAGTGGCTCCGCACAACTCATCAAGCATGTCATCTAGACGTGCTATGGGATGTCGATAACACATGGTGATAGCATTGATTGGATGGCAGTCCATGCATAACCGTAACGTATCATCCGTCTTTGGAACAAGAATCATGGGTACGACACTTGGACTAGTGCTAACTTGGATCAAACCTTTGGAGACGAGTTGGTTGATTTGACGTTCGATCTCCTTTGTCTCCTCCGGGTTCGTGTGGTAGGCGGCGCGGTTTGGAAGAGGTGTGCTGGGGATGAGGTCAATGCGATGTTCGATGTCGCGAAGAGGAGGTAGTCCATGTGGAAGCTCTTCGGGGAACACATCCTTGAATTCCTGCAAAACACTCATCAAAGATGGAGGAACATTGGTTAATTCATTAGTTCTTTGCGTTAGTCCCTTGCAAAGGAGGACATAGTGCAAGATGAATGGGTTGTTCCGAACATTTTTCATCTCGCTTTTGATGGCAAGGAGAACACTCTTAGTTTTTCCTCTCGAATTTGGCTTGTGGCTCTCACTCACTATGAGGTGGTTCTCTCTCTCACCGCTCTTCTCACAAGTAGGTGTTGTGCTTTGCACCCTCGCTAAAGCCTTTGCATTGTCCGCAAATATTTGGCTAGGAGTCATTGGTTGCAAAACACATGTTTTGTTGAGCCATTTGAAGGTGTATACATTGGTGCGACCATCATGTTAAACAGCCTTGTCAAATTGCCACGGTCGACCAAGAAGCATGTGGCAAACTGTCATAGGAACCACATCACACTCCACCGTATCTTTGTAAGGACCAATGGCGAAGGAGACCGATACGGTAAGCTTGACCTTTACGGACCCTTGGTCACTTAGCCATTGCACGTGGTAGGGGTGCTTGTGTGGATGGAGGGTGAGGTTGAGCTTCTCACACAACTCGGTGCTAGCAAGGTTGTGGCGACTCCCTCCATCAATGATCACCTTGATAGATTTGCCATTGATGCCGGCTCGTGTTTGGAAGATATTGGAGCGTTGGTCTTCATGCTCTTGTGCTTGAGTGGTCAAGATCCTTGTGACGACAAGCGATGGGCTTGCGTCATGTTCACACATGAGGAGTTCTTGATCATCTTCCACTAGTTGCCTTGCCATTGCTTCCTTGACACGGGCATGAAACTCATCTTCACTCAAGTACTCTTCATCACCATTGTCATGGATGAACAAGACTTTCTTGTTTCCACATTCGGCCGACTTATGTCCTTTACCTCCACACTTGTAGCATTCACCGTTGAAAGGTGTATCACTCTTTGCTTGCTTGCCACTTGGGGGCAGTTTTCCTTGAGGAAGTGTGGGCTTGAAGGAAGGCTTGGAGGTACTTAATGAGATTCCATTGAAAGTTGTTGGTGTAGCGGTTGAAGCTTGCTTGTAGGTGAAGTACGTCTTGGGCTTGTTGTACTTGATGTCCTCTTGCACTTGACGTTCAACCTTTGTTGCTATGTGCACAAGGTCAACCATGGTGTTGTATGTTCGGAACTCGACGATGCGCTTGATAGGGTGATTCAAGCCAACAAGGAAACATGCCATTGTTTGCTCCATGCGCTCATCAATGTTGGCGTGAATCAAGTTGAGTTCCATTTCCTTAAAGTACTCTTCCACGGTCTTTGTCCCTTAACGAAGCGCTTGAAGGTTGTTGAAGAGGTCACGCGTGTAGTGCGCGGGGACGAACCGGGATCTCATGTGAGCCTTCATGTCATGCCAAGTTGTGATTGGCGGCTCTTGTCTTGCATCACGAGCAACTTGAACTTGTTCCCACCAAAGGTTGGCGTAATCATCAAACTCAAGTGAAGCCATGGCGACCATCTTCTTGTTGCTATAGTTGTGCATGCGGAAGATCTTGTCGACTTTGAGTGCCCACGACAGGTATTCTTCGGGGTCATTGGATCCGATGAACTTGGCATTGTGAACTTGAGCTTGCCAAAAGTTTCTTCATCATTGTGGTCATTGCGACGAGCTTGGTGACCTTGTTGATGATCTTGTAGTTGGGGAGGTGGAACTTGGTTCTCGCGTCCTTGTTGTGGAGCTTGCTCTTGATATTGTTGTTGAGGAGCTTGCTCTTGCTCTTGGCGCGGTTGTTGACGAAGAGGAGGCTCGTTCCTCGGTTGGTGATGTTGGTTAGGCACATGGGCCTCACGGCGAAGAACATGGTCATGAGCCTCTTGACGTGGTGGGCGTCGCTCAACTTGTATCACTTGATGCTCAAGGTTTTGTTGAGGTGGAAGAGGCGCCTCGTGATGACCATGGTGTCGGTGCGGACGTTCATGACGTTGATGACGAGGAGAAGGATCTTGGAGAGCTTCGCGTCGATGACGAACTTGATTCTTCAAATTGGAGTCATCACTTGTTGTGTCAAGTATGTGTCGCGGTCGATGGTGGTAGACTTGCGGTTGCACTTGCGGTTGCGCTTGCGGTTCCTCTTTTGGTTGCTCTTGTTGGATCACTTGTGCCCTTGTGTGATGACAGTGTGCTTCTTGGCATGCTCGTGGCCTTGAAGAGAGGTCACCATCATAGCTTGACGTTGCGGCGTGCCGTGAGGAGGGTACATAGTTCAAAGAGGTTCCATCTTCAACCACAGGGGCATCATTGCGTCTTGGAGCACTTGGATGTTGATCTTGTGGAAGGGGTGCATGACGACGCAAAGAACTTGAAGAGCTTGAAACATGTGAACACGGTCTTGCCATTCCGTCGATGAGGCGTCGAAGATTGTCATTTGTTTCGGCGACGGAGCGTTGAAGCACTTCATTTTGGTGGCCGGAGTTGTGATGCATTGCTTGAATTTCCTTTCGAGGCCATCGAAGCGGTTGTCGATGTTCTTGAACTCGGCTTGCGTCTCGCCAAATTGTTCCTCTTGTCACATCTCAAGGGCTTGGCAACATTCACGGAACTCTTGGCCGACGATGAAGTGACTTGCACGCGTCATGTACGGACCTTGATCTTCTTCTTGGGGAGGTGCTTGGGTCGACTCACCGTGCCTATCAATCATGCAAGACACACAAGTATTGTATATGGAAGTGGAATATGGTGGTGTTAGCCTTGTACCTCACCTTGGGGATTGCACCAAACTAGAAACCACAAGTGAGAGCTCTAAGCGTGCAAAGTGGAATTGCAAAGAAAACTCACACTAAAGAAAGAACTAACTCTCAAAAGCTTGTTGGTGGTAGGTTAGGATTGTGGAAAGCCAAAGAACCAACCAAAAGAAAAGGGATACTCAAAAGTGGGTAAAATCCAACAAAACTCAAGTCAAAGGCGGAGGTCAACAACTCAAAAGGGTGACAGGAACCTACGACTATATACACACACGTGGAGAAAGTTGGGATTGACACGACTATGAAAATGAGCAAACAAAATGTCCTAACGAAGACTAAGCTCGTTGTCGTGCCAATGCAAGGAGAGACCATGGCTCGTTTGCAAAGAGGGGAAAATGAGCAACCGATTTGTGCACTTGTCTTGGGCGCTCTTCTTTCTCTCTTGCTTACAAGCTTTGAGACTCTCTTTGGCAATGGGAGACTATTTTTCTTTTTCTTTTTCTTTGTATCTTTTTCTTTTTCTTTGTATCTTTTTCATTCTTTTCCTTTTTTTGCTCTCCCTTGATGCTACCTAGTCACACTTGAAAGTTCTCTTGCACTCTCACTATCCAAGGACAAATGCACAATGCTCAAGCAAACCCAAGATGAGCCACTCTCATAGGATAGGTACACACAAAGGAAGATAGGGGTTAACAAGGTGACGCAAGTTATACCTTCTTTGATGATGAACTTGGCGTCGGTGGTACGGGATGATGTTCGTGGGCCGTGGTGTCGATGAGCGCGGGGGTTGTCAATGCGGAAGCTTGTTGTTAGTTGACGACACGCCCACGGGCACAAACAAACAAGAGGAAATTAGCCAATGCAAGATTAGAGGCAAAACTGTCAAAATCAGGCGTCAGGCCGGAGACTCCGGGGTTTCAGGCCGGAAACTCCGGTGCAGGCCGGAGACTCCGGTGTGGTTAGGCCAGAGACTCCGGTGTGCAGGCTGGAGACTCCGGTCTGGAGTCAGATCGCGAACTGCTCGTGTTCTTGAGCGGAAATCCACGCCTTGGGTCCTCAAATCCGCGAAAAATTGGCCAAATTGGACTGGGAAAACACAGGATAAAGCTGGACCAACACCTAAGACAAGGTTTGGTCGGATCAAAACCACAAATAACACTACAAATCAAGAGATCGATCCAAAGGCAAATTTGGGCTGTTTTTTGGGGATTTTCGAATTTTTTGGTGGATAGAAGAAAATTTTGGGGGGGAAATCGTGAGCAACGAAGCTCTTGATACCAATATGTTGAGGGCAAACCTCTAGGGTTGCCCGATCTTTCACGATTCCCTTTCAAATCGAGGATGGAGTGCGGGGAGAGGAGGGGAGGATGAACACGACAAACACACGAACGAAGAGACTTTGGGGGACTGGAGACTCCAGTGTCTCCAGCGGCTCCAACTTCATGCTCTTCTCCTTGTTCTCCATCCTTGGGTGCTTGGTGATGTGTCGAAGCTTTGTACCTAATGATGCATAGGGTAGTTGCATGAAGTAGCATACCATCCAAGGAGGTATCAAATTGGCACGAGGAGAGGAGCGAGTTAACCTTAGCTTGTAGGAGTTTGGCTCAAGCACGAGTCATGGGTCCACTTGGGGGACTTGTTGGTGTAGATGTAGGAGTGTCCGTAGGACGGGCCGCATCAAAAACCTTGGTATTGGTCGAAGTTGACTCTAGTGCTTGTGAAAACTATTTTAAAGATGAAAAGTATTTGCGAAAACTCTAGTATGCTTCTTTTGCTTCTTACCTGGTATCATTCTAACTCTGGGTCATCTTACCTTGTGTTGATTTTGAAAAACATTTGATATCTCTTCTTGTCTTTCACAGCTTAGGCGCCTTCTGGGCATGTCGTTTTGTTATGGGGTAACCCCGTGGGTGGCCTGATCTTCACGGATCTCGTGGTTAAATCGATGGGAAAGCGAGGGGAAAGGGAGAAGGTAGCGGAAGCGGATGCACACCTCGCGAAGAACACGATGAACACACACAAAACTCACACGATACAAGGCCGATTGCTCTCGCCGGTGGCCACCGGTCCGATAGAATCCTCGCAAGGAAATATCAGTCAACATGCTCCCTCGATGGCACGCAGAGAGGGAAGAACACCTTGGAGAGGGTCTTGACGTCTTTGCAAAGGGACACCGATGCCAAGGCCTTGTACAACAAGGGAGGCGCGATGCAAACTCCAACGAGGTGGTGACGATAGTCGATCCCCTTTGGTAGAAGGGGATGAGGCAAAACTAGAGATTCCACAAAGGGGGTTTTCTTTAGTCTATTATCTATGCCTAAGGGATACATGAGGGGTGGGGGCTCTATTTATAGGCCAGCCACTTACATAGGGGTAGTTTGGGCATAATACTAGGGTTGCAACATAATAAGGGGGTACATGAGTTGTGGCCCAGCTGTTGAGGCGCGCAGGCCCAGTCTTGACCGGTAGTACCGGTCCTCGGGTCCGGTAGTACCGGACCGAAGCGGTAGCGGCTTCAGGGGCGGTAGCTCTGGGCTTCAACTGTTGTCGAGCTCTATGTCCGGTAGTATCGGTTGTGCAACAGATAGTACCACTTGGGGGCGGTAGTACCACAAGCCGATATGGGGCATCCAGAGGCGATGGTGTGGGATTCAATCATGGCGGGTAGTACCGCTGAGGCTGGGCGGTAGTACCGGGGCGCGGTAGTACCGCTGTTGGGAGCAGTAGTACCGCTCGCGTCTGTCTTCTTGGTTGACTTGGGGACGAGGTTGGACTTGGCGCTATAGATGTAGTAGCGTCCGTAGGACGGGCTGCATCAGCTCCCCCTTCAAAAAGAGTCGTCCTCGACTCTAGACGCTTGTCATGTAGAGGTGGTCGAGAGACATTCTTGATCCTGGGGTTCGCCATGTAGTCGTCCTCGAGAAGCTTGATGTGGCAACTCTTCAATGTTCCCTCACTTTCTATGTAGCCTACAAAAGCGAAGCAACACTCAAAGAGTAGCCAATTCATGAAGATTATAGCATGAGTCCTCAAGTAGAAGGAAATCACCTTATGGTGTAGAGATAGCTCGATGAAGGGTATCCATAGGTAACTCTCTACAGTTCATCTTGTCAACTCGTGGGTGGTAGAGGTTGACGTGTATGCATTCATACCTTCACACATCAAAGACCAAGCAACATATGTTTGTGTGTGATAGAGGAGCATGTCATTTGTGGCATGTCCATTCTTGTTCACAACACTATTAGCACAACTCAAGTATAGCAACGGAATGCATATGCATGTCCATACATGGAAGTTAATTGAACATCATCCAAATGTGGGAACTTGAAAACTCCATATAACGTCTTACTGTGGCACTCAAAGCAATTGACTAACATATTGATCAACATCTTTGATGCAAAGCTAGGAGAATTTAGAAAAAACACATGAGGAAGAATATCCAAAACAACATCATTATGTGTGCAAACCATCCATTGGGAAGAGAAATTGTTCAATATGTTGGATGCCACACACATATCATCTAAAGAAAATATCATGGGGGTATGAATAACGCAAGCGGAAGCAAAAGCAACGTGTTTGCAAACAAACCATATGAAAGAGCAAGTGGTCCTTATGTTTGTTGCAACAACAATACGAGAGACTTGGAAGCTCTCATGACAATACATGCTCAAAATGGCATTATGGTTGCACACAAAACATCGGAAAGAGAAATTTTTCAACATTTTTGTGGCAACACACAAAGCATCAATATTCAATGGCAACGAAACATGATTGTCACAAGGTGAAAGAATACCATCAACATGCTTGCAAGCAAACCATAGGAAAGAGCAATTTTTCAACATGAAAGATGCAAAGAATGCAAAAGGTATCAGAGCTAGGTTCGATCTTGAACTCACTTGGGGGATGCTCTCTAGAGCTCTTTTTTTCAACTCGTGCTCAACCGAGGTTGACATTCTTGTGCAGGTACCTACACACATCATAGATAAAAGGAAGAACGTGTGTGCATGGTAGATAAACACATCATCCATCATGATGTATCTCTTCTTGTGCACATCACCATTAGTGTCAAGCAAGTATGAAATAGATGCATGGTGAGTATGCAAGTGGTGGTCATTCTTATCATGGCATTTACCAAAATCTCCAATATTTGAGAAAGCTATGGGGGCCATCTCAATAGAAATCATATGATAAATATTGTTGCAAGCAAAACAAGTGAAAGAGCAATCATCCAACTTATTGCAAGCAACGGGAGAGATTGTAAAACATCCATGACAAAGCATTGTCCAAGGGGTACCATTGGTAACATCATTGCAAGCAAAACATTGGAAAGAGCAATTGTTCAACAAGTGCAAGCAATGATATCATCAACATAACATGTAGAGCATATCATGTCTATGGCAATATCATGACAATAAAAGGATTCCACATGGTCATCATGATGCTTAGCATAATCAACACATGGTAATAAGATTGGAACATATGTCATGTCACAAGTATCATCCATAGCATGCAAATTATCACAAATCATCATGTCCACTAGTGGGATCATGGCATCATCAACACCCATATGTTTTCCTTGTTCATACCTTTCATATGATGTGGGTGTTGTGGTAGTGTTGGCCTCCATGTGGGCGACTTCTTCATCATGTATGTGGATGGCATCATCTTCATCCACCATGTTCATCTTCTTGGTCGGAGACATCATCATCTCCAAGCTTGGCGCTTCTTGATCCATGGAACCTAGCACAACATGAGGAAACACACTAGAGGTAGAGGGTAAGTCGTTAGAAATCAAAGTGGTCTCACATTACCTATCAACTACCACCCTCAACTCACTCGGTGTATCACTCATGCCCTCCAAGTGGAAGCACTCAATCTCACATATGGAGTCGCTCATCTCACTCTTGCCTTCACTCAAGTGGGCTAAGTGGCTCTCATACTCACATGGGATTGGTACCACATCATCACTCAAGCATATGGGGGTAGGATCGATTCTCTCAACTCCATGCGCCTCCTTTGGTGAAGGGAAAGTCCCATGCTCACCATTCTTGACCTTATCATCGCCATCTTGCACCTTGGCTTGTGTAGTCCTCTTGACGTACTCGTCCAACTTGGCGAAGTAGAGGTCTTCGTCCTCCTCATCCATGAGGTTGCATGCGTCATCTAGGATGTCAAGTCTTGGCGTTGAAGCTTGATGGCATGGAGGATAGCTTGCTCTTGGTGCCGTTTTGGTGGTGGCACGAGTAGTGGAAGGTGCCCTTTGATGGTGTCGACGAAGGTCATTGGCGTGCCTTGCGAAAGGTTGATGTAGATGGCGCACTTGGTCATCCACATGACACTCGTGACGATGCTTCTTGTCCTTGGCACTCTTCTTGGTGAGGCGTTGTAATAAGCACAAAGCATCATTAGTCTTGGTCACCATCCTCATGGTTTTGGCGAAGTCGTTGTCCATGTCACGCTTGAAGTTGTCCATTTGATGGTGGACCTTGGTGCTCTCGAGGTGGAGGCTCCGTCTTGGTCGACGCAACTTGAGGAGCTTGTCGTTGTCGCTCTTGAAGTCGTCCATGCTTGGGGAGTTATTATTGTTGTAGAACTCCATATCACCCAAGCATGTGGATCCATTGTCGGTGTAGTGCTCCATCATGGCATCCATGCTTTCGGAGGCATATGCATGGTGGCTCATCATGGATTCTTCATAGAAATCATCCTCGGTTCCGAAGTCCCTAGACATGTTTCACAAGACCAAGTGGTGTATATGGAAGTGGTAGGGGGTTAGGAATGCAACGTCAAACCTTACTTTACATTGGAAGATAGTATCGTGCAAGTGGCAACACTTGAGAGCAATCAAAACCAAGCAAAGTGAAGTTCACGCGGAACACCAAAACCAACTAACCACTAAAACACACACACACAAAGCTTATGGTGGATGGGTATGGAAGGTGGCGTGTCCAAGAACAATCCGAACTCAAGATGTTGTAATGGCAAGTAAAGAACCATGATAATCACAAAGCAAAACAAGTCAATCCACAAGATAGGAATTATGTACAAGGAAACACACACGGTGGGATAAATGGGACTTGTGTGACAGAGAAAGTGAGCTAAGAACCAAATGATTACCTAGCGAAGACTATAAGCTCGTGTCGCACAAGTGCAAGGAGAGACGCTAGTTCGATTGCAATAAATTGGCGGGCTACAAGATATGCACAATAAGTACCACCTATTTGATGTTCATAGAGTTGTGCTTCCTATTCTATGAGGCCCTTGTTTCTTTATTTCTTTTTATTTTTCTATTTTTTTCTATTTTTCTTTTATTTTTCACTTGCCTCTTCGTTGTGCCAACCACTATACAAGATAACTATATGAGGTAGCGCACTCACAACTTTTGCTTGGAATTCTACAAGGTATCAAATGTGCATAACCCAAGCAATCATAGGAGGAACTAGTCTTAATAGGTGTTTGTTGACCGGAAAGAAAGTGTAGCTCACAAAGCAAAACAAGTGGGGAGAAGTCGTGGAATTTTTATACCATACCTCGCCGATCTTCACCCTTTATTGGTGGATTCCGCCTTGCTCACGGAATTTGGATGGATTAGATATCATGAAGCATGAAGGTGATGATGTAGAGATCTTTCTCCTCTTAAATACGAGCTAAAGAACACCAAAATCTGAGTTCGTATGAAAAGTTATGCTCAAAACGGTGAGAGGCTGAAATCTGGGAATTCTGCTGTTTTTTCTCTATACCGGGTTTCTGAGCGGTAGTACCGATCTTCCGGAGGCCCGGTAGTACCGTTTAGGTACCGGGGATGTGCGGTAGTACCGGGTTTTGACCCCGGTAGTACCGGATGTCACAGAAACACCCAGTTTTGACGCATTTTCACGACTTTGGGGCGATTTGGGCAGAAAATCTTCAAGAAAAACACCAAATCGGAGAGGTAAATGATGGAATTAGGCCATGGGAATGCAGGGGAAGATAGATCAACAAGTTTAGCAAGTAATCCACGGATCAAAACCTACCAAAACACACTCAAATCATAGATCGGTCCAAAACACGAATTGGGGCTATTTTTGGTGGAATTTTCGAATTTATGGGGAAAAGACCAAATCGAGGAGAAATCCGTGGCAACCAAAAGCTGCTGATACCAGATGTTATGGGGTAACCCCGTGGGTGGCCCGATCTTCATGGATCTCGTGGGTCAAATCGATGGGAAAGCGAGGGAAATGAAGAAGGTAGAGGAAGCGGACGCACACCTCGTGAAGAACACGATGAACACACGCAAAACTCACATGATACAAGGCCAATTGCTCTCGTCGGTGGCCATCGGTCTGATAGAATCCTCGCAAGGAAAGATCGGTCAACGTGCTCCCTCGATCCCATGCGGAGAGGGAAGAACACCTTGGAGAGGGTCTTGACGTCTTGCCAAAGGGACACCGATGCCAAGGCCTTGTACAACGAGGGAGGCGCAATGCAAACTCCAACGAGGTGGTGACGATAGTCGATCCCCTTTGGTAGAAGGAGATGAGGCAAAACTAGAGATTCCACAAAGGGGGTTTTCTTTAGTCTATCATCTATGCCTAAGGGATACATGAGGGGTGGGGTCTCTATTTATAGGCCAGCCACTTACATAGGGGTAGTTTAGGCAGAATACTAGGTTTGCAACATAATAAGGGGGTACATGGGCTGTGGCCCAGCTGTTGAGGCGCGCAGGCCCAGTCTTGACCGGTAGTACCGGTCCTCGGGTCCGATAGTACCAGACCAAACCGGTAGCGGCTTCAGGGGGCGGTAGCTCCGGGCTTCCGCTATTGTCGAGCTCCAGGTCCGGTAGTACCGTTGTGTAACCGGTAGTACCGCTTGGGGGCGTAGTACCGCAAGCCGATACCGGGGCATCCAGAGGCGATGGCGTGGGCTTCAGTCATGGCCGGTAGTACCGCTGAGGCTGAGAGATAGTACCGGGGCGCGGTAGTACCGCTGTTGGGAGTAGTAGTACCGCTCGCGTCTGTCTTCTTGGGTAACTTGGGGACGAGCTTGGACATGGCGTTGTAGATGTAGTAGCATCCGTAGGACAGGCTGCATCACGTTTCTCATCCCATTGACCTAGTATTGAGTTCTCTAGAGTTGTGTGTGTTGTGAATTCCTTGTTGCCGTTTTCTTCACTTCAGTTGAGAGATTCCTTTCCGTCATGATCTCTCTATCCTATGGGCCCCCAATATTATATTGCATGATCCATAGGGTTCTGTTCTAGGCTTCGAGGTTTCCTTTTGCCTCGTACGCCTCCTTTTTATTTGTTTGGGTGCTTTAGGAGTTCTTCCTTCTCTTGGAAGCTACCTCGTGATTACTACCTTGCGGTGCACGCTGTGTCACTCAAGTCATAGTTACTTCTTTCTCCGGTATTAACACTTGGACTTGAACCGAAATCCCGGATTGTACTAGATTCTAGTGTTGCAAATCTTATACATGAAGCTGCCCTTTAACCCAAGATCCATTCCTTTGATCCCTATCGTAAATGTTTATACATTACCTCAGGATGGCTGGTACTACAATTCTAGCATTCGAGCTTGTGGTTATTGTTGTTGTTGGATCGTGACAATTAAGGACTTCCCCTACCACCAGCTATGGCAGATGTTCTTTAATGGAACCCAATAGATTGCGACAAGGTTACTCCTCGTGAGTCTCGCATCTATACTCGTGAATCTACCACACCTTTACTCTTCTGTGAATTGGTTTTCGGAAGATTGTTAATCTATGCATGCACATCTCGGGATTCCATCCTGAGCATGTTCATTTTTCCCTTGTTGTTTTCCAACCATTGTAGATCAGTTGGCAGTCAAGTGCTATTGTGCATCGGTGTTTTATGATGCAAGATACTCAAACCATTTCGGGATGTCAGGAGAAACAAACTCCAGAACCTTGTTATATCTAGGACAAGGTCAAAGTGTTGTAACCCACAGATCAAGAGGCTCAATTAGCTTCTATATGTTCCACCTTATAGTATCACACCCTTATGTACTACAAGGTCATGCTGAGTATCATGACCCTCGTAATGAAGTGATGCTTCCACACATCTTTACCCACCCTTCCTCCGAGCTTTCACGCTCGTGAATGATGCTGTGCGTAATAATGTGGTCATTTGAGATTCTTAGCAATTGTTAATGCTTTGAACTCCAAGGACATATGAGTCATTCTTAGCGTGACGGTTACTCCTATCACCAAGCCAAGGATGACTGTGCTACAAGTACGCTACTCTGGTGCACTCTCTTCGGTTAAAGAGTTAGGCTCGTGCCGAAGCTCTAAGACTATGTCTTCTTGCCTCGTAAAGCAAGTTTCCTCTCAAGCTAAGTGACATATAGGTGGTTTGTGATATTCTATATGTCTCTCTAGAGGTATATCCATGTTGCCACATGATTGTGTTGTCAAGATCTTGAGCAAGCAAGTTGTCTGAACTGCTCCTTTCTCCAAGGTCTGTACTAGATACCCCTAAACTAGTTGGTTGAGCTTAAACAACAACTTGGAGAGTTGTAAGACAAAAGTTCTATCCGACTTAGTTCATCCTAAAGGGATGTCTAGTGTTATTCGCGTTGAACAAAGATAGTATCTCCTTCATGGATATATTATCTTCCCTCGCCTTTGATTTGATCTAGGTTATCATTAAACCAAACTCAGTTCCAAGGACTATCTTGATGATGTTGATACTCGTGATGTTTCACTTGAGTACATCCTCATGTCCTTTGATCTGACCATTATTCTGCCTCGTTCATACAACATATGAGTCCATCTTCCTAGAGTATATCGATAAGTTTATATTGAGCCCATCGATAACATCCTTATCTTCTCCAAGCTAGAATAGATTCATATGGAACAATTGGCCTTAATGTTGGAAACTTTTAAGAGCCTTCTCCGAGTTATGTCGAAGAATGTGTTCTGGATGCTAGAAGTAACCTTCCTCGATTCACGTGCAAATGTTGAAAGATGTCGCCGTGGATTCAAGTAGAGTTATGCTTGTTCCTTAAGGACATATGTGTATTTCATTGCAAGTACTCAATGTATGAGAAATATTCCCATGACAAGTTGTTAATACATGGGTCTAGCAATATAGCTCAGTCTTTTGGATCCTAACATTGTAGTTCATGTCTTGAGAATCTAGTGACTTTACCTTTGGGGTAAATGTTGCACACTTTCTATTCGGACATGCTGAGTCTAAGTACCGTTCCACCTAACCAAATTTGAATCTCAAGAAGATATGATGGTTGGTGTTCTTCAAGGTTTTAACATTGGTCCCTTTGAAAATCCAGTAAGATTAAGGTTGACACAATTAGCCAGAAGTCCTATTGTCAAATTCCCTTGATTCAACAATAACAACCACTCTTCATGAGGCTTTTTCTATGATTTATTATAGGAGTTGTGCTTATGGTTTCCTCTCTATCCGTAGTCCGGCCTTTTACTTGGTGTCTGCTTTCTTGAACATCAAGGAGAACATTTAAAGAAGTGTTGCTAAATGTCTCTCGGTCAATCCTATAGACTCTTGATGTTGGCAAATTCTATCATGCCAAGTAATCAAAGTCTAAGAATGAAGTTTCTTTTTCCTTGTGTCATTAGGAATCCTCTTACCTATTCATCTGTGGTGCAAAGTGATATCACGATCTTCGGCAAAGATTTTGATAATCCAGGATGAATAAAGAGTTACCCTTCGTTTCTTGATCATGTTCGAAGAGCGGCTATGATTTTGGTAATGAGAAGTTTCCGTCGTTACATGTTCCTTGTGACTCCTACGAGTCCTCGCCACCAAAACACCTTTCTATCTTAAACCTTCTATTGAACGAAGAGTGACCCTTTTGTATCAAAAGTAGTTCAACAACTTGGTTATCCGTATCTCTGCACCTATGAAATTTCTACTTAAGTCGTTAAGTAGAGTTTCATATCTCGAAGTTTGTGGTCATGTTATTTTTGTTGTATGGTTTTCTTTTTAGAAGCTTCTCTTGAAGCTCCATGGTCTCAATCCTTATGAAGACCAGCTATCTAACAACTTGGAACCATATCCTCTTGTTTCCTCTGCTACCTTGACCTATTTCATGTCGTCATCTCAGAGTTGTTTCTTAACACTCCTTCATGTGTTGACCATGAGATACTCGATGTGTTGTTTAGTGTGTTTCCCTCTTACCTTAGAAGTGACCCTGTTTCCTTCTATATCTTCCTACCTTTGGAATCTCGGGTCGAGATTCTCGTAAGGGGGATAGAGCTGTAACACCCCAGTTTTAGTTAATCTTGTATTAGGGTTTGTTCTGCATTCATGAGCATCATTATTTTGCTAAGTTAAAATGCAAATAAGAAATAAACCAACACAAACTCTAAACCCTAGTTTTCCCTTCCCCTTTGAAATCAATTCAAAAGGTTTTGAATATTTTGAAAACTACAAAAAAGCAATGGCTCCCAAATTGACTACAAGGGCCCTAAATATTTTACATATTTTATACTCTCTCTGGTATTTTTCAAATAATTCAAAACAGCTTTGATTTTGAAATTACAAACAGAAATGAACATAGAATTGAAGAATGCTTTAATAGAAAAAATAGACCTAGGCCGCAGTCCAGATCTCCTTCTACCTCTCTCGATCCTTCCTATAGCCCATCTAGCCCATTCCTCCTCTCTCTATCTGCCGCTCGCTCATAGCCCCCAACCCCGTGGACGGCCTAGCAACAACCCACTGGCCCGCTAACGTTTCATCGTCTTCCTAGGGTCGTCGTCCACCTCTAGATCCTCCGAAGCAGCTCGGTGTCGATGCATCGCCGGCCGCCGCGCTTCAAGATGCCCGCCGCAGCTCCGGAGTGGAGATAAGAACTGCAAAGATGTCCTCCCTCTTTCCCCTCTGATCTTACCCCTCCTGATCTCTTCCTTCCTCATCCTCCATTGTGAGCATGAACCCTAGCCGAAACCGTAGATGAATCGCCGATGTCTCTGGCCTCCCCTCGCCCAACCAAGGCCACCATAGGAACCTCCCCGGTGTGCTTGTTCTTCTCGCCAACGTGTGCAAGTCGGGGAGCCCCTAGTCGCCAAAATTTACCGCTCCTTCCTAAAGTCTGGCCACCTTCTTTGCCACCGACTCCGGTTGTACCAAGCCTCGCTGCCAAGCTCCTTGCACTCCCAGTGAGCTCCTAAGGCTCAGGGTGGCCTCCGCTTGGCCGTTTGCTTGCTAGAATAGATGCACGTCGTCGACCTGTGAGCTCTGCCGTCGTCGCTCGCCGTAGTCGTTTCTCTGATGATCGTAAGCCAGCGGGGCCACCACTTTCAGGTTGCTCGCACCGAGGCGAGTCAAGCGCACCCCTCTGTACCTCCCCGCGAGTCCCCTGTCGCCACCCCGTCATCTACCTAGGAGGCCACCGTCAGCCATCGTCACGCCGACGTCCCTATGATGTTAGCATGGCGGGTCAGCATGGTCAACCTGCAGTGGGCCTCTCCCCTACCGATGGTGGACACTGAGGTGGCCTCGGGCCCCTCTGTCAGCCTGACTGGCTAGGGTTAGCCTTGGTGTAAAAAGTATTCCCCGGCTTTTATATAATTTCATAAATTAAATAATTGTGGTAAAATCAATAACTAATTATTTATAAGTTAGAAAAATGTGAATAATATATCAAAATGTTCAGAAAAATGATATCTATCTTATAGCATCAAAATCATGCATTGTTAAACAACTTTTATTACAAGTTTAATTAGAAGAACAATTGAAACCCCATAGGTGATTCCGGGGTCTCCTGTATTAGCGTTTGGACCCTTCGGATCCCCTTTAAATTTCCAAGCATCCTTTAGGGTGACATTTCAATACAATTTAACTTGTCATATCATCATCCTTGTTTGATAATTGCATTGATGTCATGTGTTGATTGTTATTTCCCCCTTCTTTCCAGTGTTTGTTTCTTTCCGGTACAATACGATATCAAGATCAAGATCGAAGACCGAGATCAACACCATCAAAGCTTGAAGATCGACGAAAAATACTTGATCAACTATAATGAAGTCAAGTACAAGGCTTCTGAAGATCTATATCTGGGTACCAACAAACAAGGCACGCATAACCCAACACATAAAAGAATCCTATGTTTTCAAAGTATTTCAATCCTTGCCATGATGCATACGATTCTACTATGGTCTTTCATCGATAGATAAAGTATCATATCTGTTGAATTACTCCCTTTGAGCTTATATTACATGATCCACTTCTCCTAGCATAACAAGGTTTGGCTTGTGTGCACTGCTACAACTATTATGTGTGTCTTGCTTAGCCATGCTTAGCTGTCAGTTCTGGTTCATCCAGATGATGTATCAGATGTAGAGAAACTAGTATGATAGAAGAACATGATGAGGTAAGATCAGTGGTAAAGGTTAATCATGTTTAGGCTTGTATGGGAGGACACGGTGCGATGTGGTTTTTGCAGTCCCATGCTCGCCAATACTAGGACCCGAGTTCTTGGCTTGGGAACCGAGATGAGCGTATAGCCACACGGGGCCTGGAAAACCTCATGAGTACCTAACTTACCTAGTAGATTCCATGAGTCACATAGTTCGGGCATTCCATTCGACATCTGCATATAAAATGTTTTGAAAGATTTGGCGGGTGAAGGTGCATCAAAATAGGTAGGTAAGCATTGCCGGGGTTGCTTGGGGTGGATAGAGCGCCTGATAAACCAACCTCGCCTCACATCTCTAGGGACCGGCTTCAGGATTTGACCTTTGCGGTGGAACCATCCTTAGGACGTGACTCATGGTATCGGCAAATGCAAGGTAAAGTTCATGTCCAACCACCCTCTGTTGGCCTTCCAAGGAAGAGGGCTAAAACATTGGCAGTAAGAGTTGGTTGGTACATGTGGGTAAAGTTGTACACCCCTATAGGGTTAAATCTTTTCGAAAATCCGTATTCACGTTTATGAACGCTTGGTGACCAAATTATAAGATCATAGAGAACTATAACCTAATCCTAAAACTTGGAGGTTTCAACGTGTACTTAAGGATGCTGCCTCATGGGTACGAGGGGGTGATCCTAGTTGTGAGATGAGGATTACTCTGGTGGATATCAAAGATTGATAATCAATACTTCGGAGATGTCGGTCTCTTATCCCCTTTTAAAATATTCTGATTAGACAAGCTTCTTCTCCCTCTTGATTTACAAACAAAGATGGCTTTATGTAAAATAACCCCACCAGCCATAAGTCTTGCGGAGTACACCCTGTACTCAGCCTTGCCTTGTTAATACTTTTTGTAGCAGAGTATGATATGGGCATGAAGGAGGAGGTGAAGCCTAATTTTAGGACTCCACCAAGCTAGGTGATGTGGGCGCATCCCGTTGATGATTGGCACGCTAGGATGACCTACGATATGTAATGATAAGTCTAAGGTTGTGTCAAATATTATTACTATGTTATTGAGTACGAGTCTAGGTTAGGTTCGAGTCCATTGTGTGTTCTGTTTGGGTCTATCCAACCGACTAGTTGCAGGCCTCCTATATAAAGGAGCCAGCTGCCTAAGGTTTAGGGGAGTTCAGTTGTTTAGTCTAAAAACTATATTGTGCTCCACCGTGTATCATCCCTCTGGGGACGGCGATAACATTTATTATATTATTGCTGCGGAGGTTCTTGTGTTCATCAAGGATTGTCGTGCTCAGGTTTGAGGCATGGTGGTCTTCATCACGTTACTTGCTGGATTCGTTCCTCTTCTTCAGGTGACGTTCATCGCGTTATTGGAAGATTACCATCCGGGTTGACTCGCTGTGAAAGATCGGGACAAACTCAAGGATCATCGGCTTGATCTGTATCATGTGGTATCAGAGCCAGGTTGATCACAACGTATTTTTGGATCATTTGCGAACTGTTTTTCGAGAAGCAGTTTACAGCTCGGTTGGAGAAGAGACTGAAAGTTGAAGTTTTCAGATTGGATCGTGTTCTTCATTGGTAGCCAAGTCAGATCGGTGAGAAGTTTTGCATTTGTGTCGCTGGCAGGTGCGATCGATTCTGCTCGTTTTCTGTCTCGATTCCTTGAAGTCCGGTCGATTCCTGTTCAGATTAATCAGAACGAGAGAATTGTTGGCTAGAGTCCAGCCGCCGTTCGTTTGCTCCAGATCTGATTGTAATTCAAAAAAAAGAGAATGAGTCCAATCGCCATACGCCTCACGAGACCGAGTCTCCTGGGCGCCGCCTCGCGATCGCGGTCAGACGCGTGCGTCTGGTATGCTGGTTTTCAGGAAACGAAAGAAAAAACGCTGCCTCATATACAATTGGGATTGATCACTGCTTTCCGGTGTCCTTTCCATCGAGCGGGGGACCACGATCAGCCGGATTGGTATCTGCTAGCTTCCATGAGAGTAAAAAAAGCCATGATCTCACAGGATCTTGTACGTACCTAAAAAAGGGTGCAGTAGATCGCTCGTACGTGGAGCCAAGGAAAGTTTTATAAAAAAGGCAGGAAAGGAATCGTTGAAGTACAAAAAAGAAAATAGGAGAAGAATCAAGAGTCATGTGAACTCTAGGAATGGATTAATATGGGAATAGCAAAGGAAGTTTATAAGATAGACAGAGCGGATGATGTGTACGTTGACTACACTACTATTGTTGTGGGATCGTCACTTAATTCTGCAGATATAAAATGGAAGTTGGACAATTCTGCCACATATGCGGAGTTTAGATCTTGGAGGTCTGACATGGATGATGGTTTCACCAAATATCGTTCGATCAATTCCAACTTTGGTGGTTGCACTGAATTTGTTCTTACACACCGGCGTGTGGATGAGACTATGGCTAGTTGCTGGAAGGAAGATAGGACCGCAAAGGGCATAACAACACCTAGTTGGGCAGATTTGAAGCAATTTCTGCGCACTAGATTTTAGGAGAAGCCCAAGGAGCTGGACAAGGTGGTTAGTTATGAGGATGGTGTACCATTGAGTGGGCTTGCATGCAAGTCCAAGAGAGTACAAGACGATGCTTGCATGACAGTTGACAAGGGCCAGCGTTGGAATTTATTTCTAGCGCAGTGTATGATCAAAGGCAAAGCATGCAAGTTGATTATTGATGGAGGAAGCTGTACTAATGGCATTAACAAGGCAATGGTGACAGTGTTGGGGTTATCCACATGGTGTATTCCTGAACCTAAGCATCTATAGTGGTTAAATAGCTGCGGTATGCGGAAGGTAACTCATAAGGTGCGTGTGCCATTTACAGTCGGTGATTATGTTGATGAGATTGAGTGCGATGTGTTGTCATTGGAGGTATGTGGGCTGTTACTTGGTCATCCATGGAAGTATGATCGCAACGCTACACATGCTGGAAGAGCAAATACATATTATTTTGTGCATGGTGGCAAATAGCAGATTTTGAATCCTATGCAGGATGGTCACATAAAGTCTGATGTAGAGCTGGTGGTACATAAGGAGAAGGTGCGCAAGGCTAAGCCAAAATCTGGGCTAGCTAAGGTACAGGATGGAGAGCATGATGCATAGTGCAACAATGTTGATATTGCTTCAGCTATGCCTGTAGATGACAAGCCAGTGGAACTTGTTAGTGACAAGCCAGTTGAAGTGCATCCTCTTATTGCTGAGAGGAAGGATGTTGCAACATGTGTTCAAAAGGTTGTTTGTGTTGACACAGGTGTTCAGACGGATGATAGTTGTGCTCCTGATGTCCCAGTGCATGTGGTGCAGCGGGGTAACAAGAGCAGTTTTGTTAGCACACTTGTGAGGCGTTTTGTTGCGACAGTTGTGCTGATGCATAGAGGCAAGGATGGACTTGTTCGACAATTGTGTGGTCTAGGCATTACTCATCTTATGCCAGGTCGTGCAAAAAAGGTCCATGTTCAGCAACCACAGGTTCCAACAAGAGTTGAGAAGAAGAAAAAGATGATGGCGCCTAGGTCCAATCTCGTATGGAGACGCAAGGAGGTGCAGGCGCCAAGGGCTATATCAAGTCGAGCAGGCCAAGAGGGAGGATGTGGTGAGGAAGGCAAGCAAGACTTGAAGATGGCGAAGACGAGTGAAGCGATTGTTCATATCACGCCACCTTTCCGACCCGACCTGCAAGCGTTGGGGACAACGCTTCTTGAAGGGGGGATGATGATATGGGCATGAAGGAGGAGGTGAAGCCTAATTTTAGGACTCCACCAAGCTAGGTGATGCGAGCGCATCAGATTGATGATTGGCACGCTAGGACAACCTATGATATGTAATGATAAGTCTAAGGTTGTGTCAAATATTATTGCTATGTTATTGAGTTCGAGTCTAGGTTAGGTTCGAGTCCGTTGTGTGTTCGGTTTGGGTCTATCCAACCGACTAGTTGCAGGCCTCCTATATAAAGGAGCCAGCCGCCTAGGGTTTAGGGGAGTTCAGTTGTTTAGTCTAAAAACTATATTGTGCTCCACCGTGTATCATCCTTCCGGGGACGGTGATACCATTTATCATATTATTGCTGCGGAGGTTCTTGTGTTCATTAAGGGTTTTCGTGCTCAGGTTTGAGGCGTGGTGATCTTCATCACGTTACTTGCTGGATTCGTTCCTCTTCTTCAGGTGACGTTCATCGCGTTATTGGAAGATTACCATTCGGGTTGACTCGCTGTGAAAGATCAGGACAAACTCAAGGATCATCGGCTTGATCCGTATCAGAGTAAGTGTCCCCTAAAGAAAAGTTTGGTACGACATCGACACCGACGAGTAGCTTGGGGTTCCCGGACGGCAGCCTGGAATCTATGGGGTGGGACGTCATCCTTATGCTTCAGGCGCTTAGGCCATTTGTTAAGTTTGCTATACTTAATAGCATATTTTGCCTTCTGTTGTTTGATGTTTGTGGCCAGTGACCTCTACTTGTAATATTTTGGTTATTTGCTCAGTTATGAGCTTGCTATAATAAGTTTTGTGTCACAGGGTTACTGTTGTGTTACTGATTCTTCATTGGATATCCTCGAGCTCTAGGTTAAGCTTATGTCAAGCTAAGGTCTAGGATTTGTTTAACCCTGATCCTAGGGGTGTCACACCTAGGTTCAAGTCCCACAATGGTGGTGGAACTCTACTCCTGCTATAAATCACTATAATGGCAATATGCCAAGTTATAGGGATCGGCTCGTTGTGCGAGGTGTTATGAATCGTGCCCTAAAGGCTCCCACAGGTCCGGCTTATAAAGGCGCCAGAACCTAGGGTTACAGGGAAAGGACCATGCCGAACAGGTTACAGAGTCCTACACTAATACTAACTAGTCTTCGTGTCTTGTACCCCAAGGCTCCGGGTTGGTCGGTAACTGCACCATCGCCTTCCTTCTTCCGGCATGGGCCTCCCTTCTGAATCCGTCTAATTGGGTTGCCCAGCAGGCCATGGGTCATGCTACCAACTATGGGCCACCCAGGTTATCTAGATTAGAGACATGCAATGGTGATACCCATTTAGCATATCCCCAACATTCAACATGGAATCGTCTAAGAAGGGGTTCTTACTATTGTCCCATGGTGTAAAACTTAGCAAGACTCAGTGTCCTTCAACAACTTATGAGCGGAGTCGGATGAGTACAATTATGTATGCTTTGGCAGTGAGATCCATCATGTATGCAATGATTTGTACTAGACCGGATGTTTCCTATGCTCTGAGTGTTACGAGAAGATACGAACCGACCCTGGCAAAAGCCACTAGGAAGCAGTTGAAACCACCTTTAAGTACTTGATAAGGACTAATGATATGTTCTAGTTTATGGAGGTGAGGATAAACTCGGTGTAAATGGTTACATAGATGCGAGTTACCTTCCGGACTCAGATGATTCTCGTTCGTAATATAGATATGTGTTTGTAATGAATAGAGGATATGTGAGCTGGAAGAGTTCCAAGCAAGATACTATGTCTACATATATAACACAGGCTGAGTATATTGCTATCTTAGAGGCAACAAAGGAAGCTGTTTGGATCAGGAACTTCCCGATGGATATTGGTGTGGTACAAGACTTGTCCAATCCATTAGACTTGTATTGTGACAACAATGGTGCTATTTCATAAGCCAACAAACCTAGACAACACTAGAAGAACAAACATATACTCATGTGTTACCACCACATTTTTCAGTTTGTCGAACAAGGTGATATCAAGTTATGGATGGTACACACGGATGCAAATGTTGCGGATCCGTTGAAAAAACCGCTACCATAACCTAAGCATGAGGCGCACTAAGAGCCATGGGCATTAGATGTCTAGACATATGATGTAGGGAAGATTGGCTCTAGTGCAAGTGGGAGACTGTTGGGAATATTCCCTAGAGGAAATCATGTATGATGTTATTCCAAATGTATTCATAAAGTTATTGAGTAGTCCTTGTATGAACATATTCTATATATCATTGAATATGTGATTCAGTTGTGGAGCTATATATTCATGTTGTTCATACTAGATCGTCCTTGGTCATAAAGGTTGTGCTGGACACACAAGTTAGATCAATGTGCAAGTCAGTTGATGACTCGGATACTTGGAAGTGTAGCTCACGTCGTGTCTAGGTGTGCGGGAACCTATAGGTCACTCACTTAAGGGTATGCGGCCCATGTGTATTACATCCATATGGACATAGGGGTATAGACTAGATGAGCCTCAAGCGTTGAGCCCAACTAGGATAGCCCAACTAGGAGTATATATAAGTGGAGTGACAAGGGATAGTCCCCTGACCTAGCCGTCACTTTCTCCACTCCCAAATCAGGCTAGACATGATCTAGAAATCCTCTACCTAGTGCTCCTTCCTGCACGTGTGGATACCGATAAAGGTGTTGCATGTGTGACGTTGGAGAGAAAGGAGTTCACGGAGAACCAGATGAGCTTCTCATGGGATCGGTCGGCACTGCCTCAGCGCACTACATCAAGTTCAGCATCTACGCGGCTAGCGATAATCTCGTGGCCTATCACCTCAGCCATTTCTTCGGTGTACCGCATAGAAAAAGTTTTATTTATCTTCGTGCGGCCCAACAGTGTCATTTGTGATAGACCCAGCAGGTCCAACTAGAGAGTAAATTGACAGTTTTCTTCTTAATTGGTTTGTCACCACATGGAATAACATTTATTCCTATCTCCCTCTTTGATATCCCTATCCGTAGCCCTCTGTTTGTCTTTAGCCTCTTCTTTAAGATAGAGGTGTGCATTTCAGAAAAAATGTGCTTCATTATAACTTGCTCATCAGGGGAGAGCTCCTCTAACTCAGATTTAATATCTAGTTTATTATATTTCTCTATGAGGTTTATTTTTAAGTTCCTAAATTCAACCTCAGTATTCTAACTCCAACCTTTACACCATCATCTAAACCTACTAACATTTTGTTTCCATATATCAATTGCATCCTCGCCAACAACTAGCAAAGACCAATTATTAATGGCAAGCTCTTTAAAGTATGATCTCATAAGCCACCACTTCTCAAATCTGTAAATGACAACTTTTGAAGTGACTCCACAATTGCCACAGAGTTGGTGTGTGGTCACTACCGAGCCTTGGAAGTTCTCTAGTGAATCCATAGGGAAAACCAAATAAAGTTTAACATTGCAAAAAACCATTTCAATGTTGGATATGATCAGGTTCTCTTAGTTATTTCCTAAGTAAATATTCTATTACTAAGTTTGACTTCTAAACGACTCAAAATCTCTACCCAAGCATTAAACTTTTCACTCGATCTATGATCAATTATGACATTGCTCTTGTCTCCTTGAAACCCAACTACATTGAAATCACCACCAATAATGGCGTGACCATGGCCAACAAAAAGATCAAGGAGCTATCAAATGAAATCACCACCAATAACTACATTGAAATCACCACCAACATTGCTCTTGTTATTGTTGACATTCTGTTGAGGGCAAACCTCTAGGGTGGCCCGATCTTTCACGAATCCCACTCAAATCGAGGATGGAGTGCGGGGGAAGGAAGGGAGGATGAACACGACGAACTCACGCACGAAGAACGTGATGAACACACACACGCAAAACCATGATACACACCAATAGATCATGCCGGCGGTGACCGGTCCGGCATAATCCCTAGGATCGGCGACGGCGGAGGACTCTCTCTCGAACCGGCAGGGCGAGATGGGAGACTCGGTGAGATCTTGACGTTTAGGCAAGGGGACTCCGATGCCTAGGCCTTGTACAACACGGAGGCATGATGCAAACTCCAACGAGGTTTGGGATATTTGGTGCTCCTTTGTCAAAGGGGCATGAGGCTAGAACTAGATAGATCCACAAGGGGTTTCCACTAATTCCAAATATCATGCCTAGGGTTTACAATGGAGGTGGGGGACTATATATAGGCCAGCCACTTAAACAGGGGTACTTTAGGAATAAAAGACAAGTTCTGGACGGACTAAGGGGTAATGGGCCGAAGGCCCAAAGGCCTTTTACATGCCTGGCGTCGGTCAGACCGGAGACTCCGGTGTGCAGGCCGAAGACTCCGGTCTCGGCCAGAGAATCCGGTGAAGCCTCCGGACCAACCTCCGGAGGGGCATTCAGATTGTCCCAGAGCCTGGTGCAGGGGTCAGACCAGAGGAGGGGCCGGAGTCTCCGGGGTCTTCAGGTCAGAGACTTTGGTAGGGCGGAGACTCCGGTGTGCGCAGACTGGAGACTCCAGTCTGAGCAGCTCCAGCGACTTGTGCTTCACGCTCTGCTCCTAGTTCTCCATCCTTGGGTGCTTGGTGATGTGTTGGGGCTTTGTACCTGATGATGCATAGAGTAGTTGCATGAAGTAGCGCACCATCCAAGGAGGTATCAAATTGGTACGAGGAGAGGAGAGAGTTCACCTTAGCTTGTAGGAGCTTGGCTCGGGCACGAGTCATGGGTCCATTTGGGGGACTTGTTGGTGTAGATGTAGTAGCGTTCGTAGGACGGGCTACATCAAAAGGCGTGGCTAAAAGATCCTGACGCCATTCCTAAGATGTATGAGGTGCAGATTCCAAGTAGGGTAGGGCGATAGCTTTGCTAGAAGCACCTAGTCATCATCCATCTGGAGGAGGTTCTGGAATCGGTACATGGCTTTCAGGACCCCGAAGAGGCGGCCAGAAAGCATCCTCACCACCTGCAGTCTTGGCCTAGAAGGATCGATGGCACAGGACCACCACCATTTCGTGACGGCGCACACAGTTTCGGTGGGGGAACTGGGCTTGGACAAGCTGGTGGTTCTGATTTCCCTCGAGTGAATATAGAGCTCTAGTGAATTGTTGTAGTATGTATGGGGAAATATTTCTATGGGACCTGGTCCACGGATTTGGAGGCGTGGACCAATTTCAGCAAACGACACGTGTCCAAAACAGTAAGAAAAAATAGGATTAAAAACTATTTTCTAGATCTAAATTGCCACGTGCCAATCAGGTAAATTGGTGCACCTGTGGACCAGGTCCTATAGAATTTTTCCCGTATGTATGGCTAATGAATTTGTAGTATGGATAGCGTAGCAGGAAGGTAGCATCGACTAAAAATATGTAATAGTTTGAATCAATGTAGTATGTGTGTTGAGGGCAAACCTCTAGGGTGGCCCGATCCTTCATGATTCCCTTTAAAATCGAGGATGGAGTGCGGGGAGAGGAGGGGAGGATGAACACGACAAACGCACGCACGAAGAACGCAAATAACACACACACACACACACAAAACCACGATACACACCAATAGCTCACGCCGACGGTGACCGGTCCGGCGCAATCCGTAGGATCGATGCCGGGTGGAGGAGTCTCTCTCGAACCGGCACAACGAGATGGGAGACTTAGTGAGATCTTGACGTCTTGGCAAAGGGTCACCGATGCCAAGGACTTATACAACACGGAGGCACGATGCAAACTCCAACGAGGTTTGGGATATTGGTGCTCCTTGGTCAACGAGCAAGAGGCAAGAATTAGATAGATCCACAATGGGGTTTCCACTAATTCCAATATCATGCCTAAGGTTTACAATGGAGGTGGGGGACTATATATAGGTCAGCCACTAAAACAGGGGTACTTTAGGAATAAAAGTACAAAGTTCTAGACGGACTAAGGGGTACATGGGCCGCAGGCCCAAAGGCCTTTCCATGCCTGGCGTCGGTCGGACCGGAGACTCCGGTGTGGTGGACCAGAGACTCCGGTTTAGGCCGGACATTCTGGTCAGTCTCCGAACCAGCCTCCGGAGGGGCCTTCAGATTGTCCCAGGGCCCGGTGTTGGGGTCAGACCGGAGTCTCCGGGGTCTTCAGGCTGGAGACTTTAGTGGACCAGAGACTCTGGTGTGCGCAGACCGGAGACTTCGGTCTGAGCAGCTCCAGCGGGTCCTTCTTCACGCTCTTCTCCTTGTTCTCCATCCTTGGGTGCTTGGTGATGAGTCGAGGCTTCGTACCTGATGATGCATAGTGTAGTTGCATGAAGTAGCACACCATCGAAGGAGGTATCAAATTGGCACGAGGAGAGGAGCGAGTTCACCTTAGCTTGTAGGAGTTTGGCTCGGGCATGACTCCTGGGTCCACTTGGGGGACTTGTTGGTGTAGATGTAGCAACGTCCATAGGACGGGCTGCATCAGCTCCCCCCCCATGGGAAAGATTCGTCCTCGACTCTTCATGGATATCATCTTGAACATCTCCATGGTAGGGTGAGAGATCCTTGACATTGAATGTATTGCTTGCAAGGTACTTGGAGGTCGGTATGTCGATGATGTAGGTGTTGTTGTTGATTGTTTTGAGGACCTTGAAGGGACCATCTCCTCTTGGCTTGAGCTTGGAGTCACGTTCCTTGGGGAAGCGGTCTTTGCTTAGGTGTATCCACACAAGGTCACCTTCTTCAAAGATCATCTCCTTCTTGTCCTTGTTTAACCTTGAAGCTTGGCGAAGGACTTGTTGTTCTATAGTAGCTCTTGTTTCTTCATGAAGTTTCTTCATAGCTTGTGCGTGATTCTCGACGTCCATGTTCGTGCGCTCATGGAGAGGTAGTGGTAGGATGTCGAGTGCGGTGAGGGGCTCGAAACCATAGACGGTCATGAATTGAGTCATCTTGGTTGTTGAGTGCTTGGATCAATTGTAGGCGAACTCGACATGTGGAATGCATTCCTCCCAATCCTTTAGGTTTTTCTTGATCAACACATGAAGGAGAGTTCCAAGGATTCGGTTGACAACTTCGGTTTGGCCATCAGTTTGAGGATGCGATGCGGATTTAAAGAGGAGCTTGACGCCGAGCTTGGCCATGAGGGTCTTCCATAAGTAGCTCATGAATTTGATGTCGCGGTCGGAGACGATTGTCCTTGGCACACCGTGAAGACGGACGATTTCCCTGAAAAACAGATTTGCAACATGTGAAGCATCGTCGGTCTTATGGCACGATATGAAGTGTGCCATTTTGGAAAAACAATCCACAACAACAAATATAGAATCATGACCATGTTCAGATCTAGGCAATCCTAACATGAAATCCATGGTAATGTTGGACCAAGGGGTATGAGGAATAGGCAATTGCATATAAAGACCATAAGGGTTAGCTTGCGACTTAGCTTGAACACATGTCGTGCATCATTAAATGTAGCGCTCCACGCCACGCTTCATCTTGGGCCAAAAGTAGTGATTCGAGAGCATGTCCAATGTCTTGTCGCGACCAAAGTGACCCATAAGGCCTCCACCATGAGATTCTTGGAGAAGCAAAAGTTGAAGCGATGACTTCGGAATGCATAGCTTGTTTTGTTTAAAAAGAAAGCCCTTCTGCAAATAGAAATCATCAACTCCTTTGTCATTGGAGCACTTTGCGAAAATTGGTTCAAATAACGGGTCGGAAGCATACAAAGATTTTATTTCCTCAAGACACAACACATTGATTTCAAGTCTCGTAAGAAGGCTTGTGTGTTTGTGAGACAAAGTGTCCGCATCTACATTATCTTTGCCCTTCTTATACTTGACAATGTACGGAAAAGACTCCATGAACTCAACCCACTTAGCGTTTCTCTTGCTCAAGTTAGCTTGTCCTTTGAGATATTTCAACGACTCGTGGTCGGAATGTATGATAAATTCCTTGGGCCAAAGGTATTGTTGCCAAACTTGAAGGACACGAACTAAGGCAAAAAGCTCTTTGTCATAAATCGGATAGTTAAGGTGATCACCTTCAATTTTTTCCTATGGTAGGCTATAGGACATCCGTTTTACATAAGGACTCCTCCAATGCCAATACCACTAGCATCACACTCTATCTCAAAAGTTTTTGTGAAACCCGGTAAAGCAAGAAGAGGTGCTTCCGTGAGCCTCTTTTTAAGTTTGTCAAAAGATTTTTGTTGTGCTTTGCCCCACATGAAGGTGACATTCTTTTTGTCAACTCGTTGAGAGGACAAGCAATGGTTGAAAGTCTTTCACAAAGCGACGATAGAAACCGGACAACCCATGAAAACTTCGGAGTTCACTCACATTTGTTGGGATGGGCCAATCTCGTATGTCCTTTACCTCGGAAACATCAACTTCAATTCCCTTCGAAGAAATGAAAAATCCAAGAAAAATCAACTTGTCTTTAGAAAAAGTGCGCTTCGGAAGATTAGCATAAAGCTTTTCAAGTCGAAGGATTTGCAAAACTTCCTTGACATGTGTTATATGGTCCTCAAGTGATTTGCTATAAAAAAGGATATCATCGAAATAGACAACAACACTTTTTCCAATGAGAGAACGCAAGATATGATTCATTAGGTGCATGAAGGTGGATGGGGAATTAGACAAACCAAAGGGCATAACCAACCATTCATAGAGACCAAGTTTGGTCTTGAAGGCGGTTTTCCACTCACCACCTTCAGCCATGCGTATTTGATGGTAACCACTATGAAGATCAACTTTCAAAAAAATAGTGGCTCCACACAACTCATCAAGCATGTCATCGAGACGTGGTATGGGATGTCGATAACGCACGGTGATAGCATTGATTGGACGACAGTCCATGCATAACCGTAACGTATCATCCATCTTGGGAACAAGAATCACGGGTACAGCACTTGGACTAGTGCTAACTTGGATCAAACCTTTGGAGACGAGTTGGTTGATTTGACGTTCAATCTCCTTTGTCTCCTCTGGGTTCGTGCGGTAGGCGGCGTGGTTGGGAAGTGGTGTGCCAGGGATGAGGTCAATGCGATGTTCGATGCCGCGAAGAGGAGGTAGTCCATGTGGGAGATCTTCGGGGAACACATCCTTGAATTCCTACAAAACACTCATCAAAGATGGAGTAACATTGGTTAACTCATTAGTTCCTTGCGCTAGTCCCTTGCAAAGGAGAACATAGTGCAAGATGGATGGGTTCTTCCAAACATCTCTCATCTCACTTTTGGTGGCAAGGAGAACACTCTTAGTTTTTCCACTCGAGTTTGGCTTGTGGCTCTCACTCACTATGAGGTGGTTCTCTCTCTCACTGCTCTTCTCACAAGTAGGTGTTGTGCTTTGCGCCCTCGCTAAAGCCTTTGCATTGTCCGCAATTATTTGGCTAGGAGTCATCGGTTGCAAAACACATGTTTTGTTGAGCCATTTGAAGGTGTATCCATTGGTGCGACCATCATGTTGAGCAGCCTTGTCAAATTGCCACGGTCGACCAAGAAGCATGTGGAAAACTGTCATAGGAACCACATCACACTCCACCATATCTTTGTAAGGACCAATGGCGAAGGAGACCGATACAGTATGCCTTATCTTCATGGACCCTTGGTCACTTAGCCATTGCACGTGGTAGGGGTTCTTGTGTGGATGGAGGGTGAGGTTGAGCTTCTCACACAACTCGGTGCTAGCAAGGTTGTGGCAACTCCCTCCATCAATGATCACCTTGATAGATTTTCCATTGATGTCGGCTCGTGTTTGGAAGATATTGGAGCGTTAGTCTTCATTCTCTTGTGCTTGAGTGGTCAAGATCCTTGTGACGACAAGCGATGAACTTGCGTCATGTTCACACATGAGGAGTTCTTGATCATCTTCCACTTGTTGCCTTGCCATTGCTTCCTTGACACGGGCATCAAATTCATCTTCACTCAAGTACTCTTCATCACCATTGTAATGGATGAACAAGACTTTCTTGTTTCCACATTCAGCCGACTTGTGTCCTTTACCTCCACACTTGTAGCATTCACCATTGAAAGGTGTATCACTCTTTGCTTGTTTACCACTTGGGGGCAGTTTTCCTTGAGGAAGTGTGGGCTTAAAGGAAGGCTTGGAGGTACTTGATGAGCTTCCGTTGTTGTTGGTGTAGCGGTTGAAGCTTGCTTGTAGGTGAAGTACGTCTTGGGCTTGTTGTAATTGATGTCCTCTTGCACTTGACGTTCAGCCTTTGTTGCTATGTGCACAAGCTCAACCAAGGTGTTGTATGTTTGGAACTCGACGATGCGCTTGATTGGGTGATTCAAGCCAGTAAGAAAACGTTCAATTGTTTGCTCCATGCGCTCATCAATGTTGGCGTGAATCAAGTGGAGTACCATTTCCTTGAAGTACTCTTCCACGGTCTTTGTCCCTTGACGAAGCGCTTGAAGGTTGTTGAAGAGGTCACGCGTGTAGTGCGCGGGGACGAACCGGGATCTCATGTGAGCCTTCATGTCATGCCAAGTTGTGATTGGCGGTTCTTGTCTTGCATCACGAGCAACTTGAACTTGTTTCCACCAAAGGTTGGCGTAATCATCAAACTCAAGCGAAGCCATGGCGACCATCTTCTCGTTCCTATAGTTGTGCATGCGGAAGATCTTGTCGACTTTGAGTGCCCACGAGAGGTATTTTTTGGGGTCATTGGATCCAGTGAACTTAGGCATTGTGAACTTGAGCTTGCCAAAAGTTTCTTCATCGTTGCGGTCATTGCGACGAGCTTGGTGACCTTGTTGATGATCTTGTAGTTGTGGAGGTGGAACTTGGTTCTCGCGTCCTTGTTGCGGAGCTTGCTCTTGATATTGTTGTTGAGGAGCTTGCTCTTGCTCTTGGCGCGGTTGTTGATGTGGTTGAGGCGCTTGGGCCTCATGGTGGTGAGGGTGTGGAGCCTCTTGACGTGGTTGACGATGAAGGGGATGCTCATTCCTTGGTTGGTGATGTTGGTTAGGTACATGGGCCTCACGGCGAAGAACATGGTCATGAGCCTCTTGACATGGTGGGCGTCGCTCAATTTGTATCACTTGACGCTCCAAGTTTTGTTGAGGTGGAGCTGGCGCCTCGTGATGACCATGGTGTCGGTGTGGAAGTTCATGACGTTGATGACGAGGAAGAGGATCTTGGAGAGCTTCACGTCGATGACGAGCTTGATTCTCCAAATTGGAGTCATCAGTTGTTGTGTCTAGTATGTGTCGCGGTCGATGGTGGTAGACTTGCGGTTACACTTGCGGTTGCGCTTGTGGTTGCTCTTGTTGGAGCACTAATGCCCTTGCGTGATGACGGTGTGCTTCTTGCCTTGCTCTTGGCCTTGAAGAGAAATCACCATCATAGCTTGACGTTGTGGCGTGCCGTGGGGAAGGTACATAGTTCGAAGAACTTCCATCTTCAACCACGGGGGCATCATTGCGTCTTGGAGCACTTGGATGTAGATCTTGTTGAAGAGGTACATGACGACGCGAAGAACTTGAAGAGCTTGAGGCACGTGAACGCGGTCTTGACATTCCGTTGATGAGGCGTCGAAGATTGTCATTTGTTTTGGCGATGGAGCGTTGAAGCGCTTCATTTTGGTGGCCGAAGTTGTGATGCATTGCATGCATTTGTCGTTCGAGGCCGTCGAAGAGGTTGTCGATGTTCTTGAACTCGGCTTGCGTCTCGCCAAATTGTTCATCTTGTCGCATCTCAAGGGCTTGGCAACGTTCACGGAACTCTTGACGGACGATGAAGTGACTTGCGTGCGTCATGTATGGTCCTTGATCTTCTTCTTGGGGAGGTGGTTGGCTCGACTCACTGTGCCTATCCATCATGCAAGACACACAAGTATTGTATATGAAAGTGGAATATGGTGGTGTTAGCCTTGTACCTCACCTTGGCGATTGCACCAACTAGAAACCACAAGTGAGAGCTATAAGCGTGCAAAGTGGAAATGCAAAGAAAACTCACACTAAAGAAAGAACTAACTCTCAAAAGCTTGTTGGTGGTAGGTTAGGATTATGGAAAGACAAAGAACCAACCAAAAGAAAAGGGATAGTTAAATGTGGGTAAAATCCTACAAAACTCAAGTCAAAGGCGAAGGTCAACAACTCAAACGGGTGACGGGAACCTATGAATATATACACACATGTGGAGAGAGTTGGGATTGACACGACTATGAAAATGAGCAAACAAAATGTCCCAACAAAGACTAAGCTCGTTGTCGTGCCAATGCAAGGAGAGACCGTGGCTCGTTTGCAAAGAAGAAAAGTGAGCAATGGATTTGTGCACTTTCCTTGGGCGCTCTTCTTTCTCTCTTGCTTACAAGCTTTGAGACTCTCTTTGGCAATGGGAGACTATTTTTCTTTGGCTTTTTCTTTTTCTTTGTATATTTTTCTTTTTTTGCTCTCCCTTGATGCTACCTAGTCACACTTGATATTGCTCTTGCACTCTCACTATCCAAGGACAAATGCACAATGCTCAAGAAAACACAAGATGAGCCACTCTCATAGGATAGGTACACACAAAGGAAGATAGGGGTTAACAAGGTGACGCAAGTTATACCTTCGTTGGTGATGATGAACTTGGCGTCGGTGGTGCGGGATGATGTTTGTGGGCCGTGTTGTCGGTGAGTGCAGGGGTTGTCGATGCGGAAGCTTGTTGTTAGTTGACATCACGCACCGTGGCACAAACAAACAAGAGAAAATTAGCCAATGCAAGATTAGAGGAAAAACTGTCAAAATCAGGCGTCAGGCCGGAGACTCCGGGGTTTCAGGCCAGAAATTCCGGTCCAGGCCGGAGACTCCGGTGTGGGTAGACCGGAGACTCTGATGTAGGCCGGAGACTCCAGTCTGGAATCAGATCGCGAACTGCTCGTGTTCTTGAGCGGAAATCCATGCCTTGGGTCCTCAAATCCGCGAAAAATTGGCCAAATTGGGCTGGGAAAACGCAGGATAAAGCTGGACCAACACCTAAGACAAGGTTTGGTGGATCAAAACCACAAATAACACTCCAAGAGATCGATCCAAAGGCAAATATGGGCTGTTTTTTTGGGGATTTTCGATTTTTTTGGTGGATAGAAGAAAAATTTGTGGGGGAAATCGTGAGCAACGAAGCTCTTGATACCAATATGTTGAGGGCAAACCTCTAGGGTGGCCCAATCTTTCATGATTCCCTTTCAAACCGAGGATGGAGTGCGGGGAGAGGAGGGGAGGATGAACGTGACGAACGCACGCACGAAGAACGCGAAGAACACACACACACACACACAAAACCACAATACACACCAATAGCTCACGCCGGCAATGACCGGTCCGGCGCAATCCCTAGGATCGGCGTCGGGCGGAGGACCCTCTCTCGAACCGGCATAGCGAGATGGGAGACTCGGTGAGATCTTGACGTCTTAGCAAAGGGTCACCGATGCCATGGCCTTGTACAACACGGAGGCACGATGAAAACTCCAACGAGGTTTGGGATATTGGTGCTCCTTGGTCAAGGAGCATGAGGCAAGAATTAGATAGATCCACAAAGGGGTTTCCACTAATTCCAATATCATGCCTAGGGTTTACAATGGAGGTGGGGGACTATATATAGGCCAGCCACTTAAACAGGGGTACTTTAGGAATAAAAGTCAAGTTCTGGAAGGACTAAAGGGTACATGGGCCGCAGGCCCAAAGGCCTTTTCATGCCTGGCGTCGGTCGGACCGGAGACTCCGGTGTGGTGGACCGGAGACTCCGATCTAGGCTGGAGATTCCGGTCAGTCTCCAGACCAGCCTCTGGAGGGTCCTTTAGATTGTCCTAGGGCCCGGTGTTGGGGTCAGACCGGAGGGTGGACCGGAGTCTCCGGGGTCTTTAGGCCGGAGACTTTTGGTGGACCGGAGACTCCGGTGTGCGCACACCGGAGACTCCAGTCTAAGCAGCTCTAGCGGCTCCTTCTTCATGCTCTGCTCCTTGTTCTCCATCCTTGGGTGCTTGGTGATGAGTCGAGGCTTCGTACCTGATGATGCATAGTGTAGTTGCATGAAGTAGCACACCATCCAAGGAGGTATCAAATTGGCACGAGGAGAGGAGCGAGCTCACCTTAGTTTGTAGGAGTTTGGCTCGAGCACGAGTCATGGGTCCACTTGGGGGACTTGTTGGTGTAGATCTAGGAGCATCCGTCGGACGGGCTGCATCAATGTGTGGGTAATGGATTTGAAGTATGTGTGTCTAATGCATCTGTGTTGAACATCGTGCTTTATAATTTCTGTGAATAACCAAGGACAACCTCATGAAAAGGGGATGGACTGGGAATGAGCAATGTCAATTCTGTGGATGCCAAATGATGAGCGATCCAGAAGACAATAAATAATTCTTGTTTCAAATGAAGATTACCTTATCCTTATAACACTATATACTGGTTTTATAACACATTGAACTGCAGTACCATTTTGCAGAGAACACAAGACAAATGAAAAATGGTTTACAGCACAGACTGCAGACGCAAAATCTGTACGTAAACTATCGTCTGAATTTTTTCTGTCTGGGACAAAAAATGACAATTAACTGGATTTAACCACGAGTAGTAATTGAAGGAAATAGATACTTGATAGTATTTGTTTACAACAGTAGTACTTCCATACAAAAGGGTCTTATATCTGCACAAAAGTGGGCTAAACTTCCTACTAGTTTATAAACCAATGCGTCAGCATTTCATCTACAAAAGTCATTCTTCAGTCTCCACCAGAAATCTGCAGATCTCCACCAGAAAAGTTGGTTGGCCAATTGCCTTGAGAGGACGTAAGTTCTTTGATCATTTAACCCAAACTGATCTATTGCCTTCTCGCCAAACTACAAGAAATCTGCATCATTCATGCACGACCACTTTGCTTGTACCAGTCCCGGTTCAATAGGACCATCCGTGCCGCCGCAACGATTTCTTCGAACCTGAAATTCAACATCTTCTTGTGGGGATCGTAGGTCTATGTGAACTGGAACCTGAATTCCGGTGTTGAGCTAGTGTCCGCCGCCGGCTCTAGCTGTCGAACAATCCATCAAGCTGAGTGTAGACGCTTGGTCTCCGCCGCGGTACGACCTCCGACGGTGTGTTGGATGGAGCGTCTTTGCCGCAGACAGCGTGTCCCAGCATTCCCCACTGCAGTAAGGTTGCCTGCGCCGAAGAATGGACGCGAGAGTTCCTAGAACTTGGCGCTGCCCTGTTCGAGGGTGTGTACCCTCGGTGGCATGCTTTCATGAACAATTTGACACGTACCTTGTCCCTCCTACCGAGAGCACGCCATAATTCCGCCGCGCGCTTTCTCTATAGCGCTCTCTTGGCCCTGCTCGCCACATCTGGCACCGATGATGTTGGCGCCGCCGCCGCAGCCGATTCGGCACATTCGGTGAAATCATTTGCCTAGAAGGGTAATGGGAGACCGGCCTTGAAGTAGAGCTTCATGGCCTACCTTAGAGGGGCTAAATACCCTAGTTTCGGTGGCTATCGTGATGGCTGCTTAGGCGGGGCCATGTTAGCCTAGGTGGTGCGACGTGGCGGAGCTACGCAAGGTGAACTGTGGTTTGACGGAGAAGGAGAGTGACATACTGATAGTAGGTTTGGACACCGAGCACGCGTGAAAATAATCATCTCCCATTTCCTGAGAGGGTAATAATTTGACACTCGTTGCATTAACCGCTCAATCCTTTTCCCTTGTCAGCATAAGAGTGTGAACCTATTATAAAAAAAATGGTCGTGGCTATCCACCTCATCGGGCAATGTACCAGGAAAGGTAGGAGACTGGGTTCCATTTTAGACATGTTGACGACTGTGCCCTTATGTTTATATGATATTATTTCTATGCCACTATGTACCGTCGAATTGTAGCAACACCATCAGAAACAAGGGATGACGACGTGGCATGTTTTATTTTTTTAAAGGGCATTAGAAATAGGGGATGACGATGTGGCATGTTTTCTGAATGGGGGGCCCGCCTCCTCCACCTTCGATGACGTGCATCCCAGGTTCGAGGACTAGTGCTGCCCACCAACACATTATTGTGCAATTTTCTATGTTTTATCGCAACCAGCTCCGCTCCACTCCTCTGCTACTGCCGCCGCTACTCCATTCAGTCGTGCACCGTTCTCGTCCTCCCCTTGGGCCATTGTCCACCTGCCCTCCCCTCCTTGCCATCCCCTTACGTCCCCTCCCTGTCCTGTCTCCTTGCCGACGCCCACTGCCCAGGCGCGTCTGGAAATGAAAATCGAGAGTCGGCAGTTGGGTTAGGCGCCCAACAACGCTGGTGATGCGGCCCGTCCTACGGACGCTCCTACATCTACACCACCGAGACCCTAAGTGCACCGATGACCCGTGCCCGAGCCAAGCTCCTCCAAGATAAGGTGAATTCGCTCCTCTCATCATGTGACTTTGACATACACCTGGATGGCTTGCTACTTCATACCACTACTCTGTGCATCATCAGGTACGAGCCCCCGCCGCGTCGATCCACGAGCCCTGAAGCTGCACCTGCCCTAAAGCTGACTGAGCCGGAGTGTCTGCTCGGAACTAGCCGGAGTGTCCGGCCCAGCTGGATTGTCCGGCGCGACTTGGGCAGAGTGTCCGGCCTGCCCCAGCCCCACCCTGGCATGGACATTCAGAAGGCCAGTTCGGACACCACCCGGACACTACCAGGAGTGTCCGGCCACCCCAGACTGTCCGACCGTTTCGACTCGGATTGTCCGGCCTGAAGATGGGCCTACGAGCCTAGCTAGGCCTTGTGGCCCATGTACCCCTCTACTTCGCCCAGAACTCTACTTTAATGCCTGAATTAGCCCTGAACTTGTGGTTGGCCTATATATAGTCCCCCACCTCCATTGTAAACCCTAGGCATGATATTGGAATTAGTGGAAACCCCTTTGTGGATCTACCTAGTTCTTGCCTCATGCTCCTTGACCAAGGAGCACTAATATCAACAAACTTGATGGAGTTTGCATCGTGCCTCCGCGTTGTACAAGGCCTTGGCACCGGTGTCCCTTTGCCAAGACGTCAAGATCTCACTGAGTATCCCATCTCGCCGTGCCGGTTCGAGAGAGAGTCGTCCGCCCGACGCCGATCCTAGGGATTGCGCCGGACCGGTCACCACCAGCGTGAGCTATTGGTGTTTATCGTGGTTTTGCGTGTGTGTGTTCATCGCGTTCTTCGTGCGTGCGTTCGTCCTGTTCATCCTTCCCTCCTTCCCCAGCACTCCACCCTCGATTTGAGTGGGATTCGTGAAAGATCGGGCCACCCTAGAGGTTTGCCCTCAACATATTGATATCAAGAGCTTCGTTGATCACGAATTCCCCCACAATATTTTCTTTTATCCACAAAAAATTCGAAAATCCCCAAAACAAAAGAGCCCCATATTTGCCTTTGGATCGATCTCTTGATTTGGTGTGTTATTTGTGGTTTTGATCCGACCAAACCTTGTCTAAGGAGTTGGTCCAGCTTTATCCTGCGTTTTCCCAACCCGATTTGGCCAGTTTTTCGCAGATTTGAGGACTTAAGGCGAGGATTTCCACTCAAGAACGCGAGCAGGAAACCCGCCGGAGTGTCCGGACCGATTTGACCGTACTGTCCGGCCCGACCAGAGTGTCCGGCCGAACTCGACCGGAGTGTCCAGCCTGACCGGAGTGTCCGGCTCAGACAGACCGGAGTGTCCGCCTGCAACACCAGTTTTGACAGTTTTGCCTCATTTTTCGCATTGGCTAATTTACTTTGTTTGCTTGTGTCCCGTGTGTGTGTCAGCAACTAACAGCAAGCTTCCGCATCAACAACCTCCGCGCTCATCGACACCACGGCCCACGAACATCATTCCGCACCACCGATGCCAAGTTCATCATCACCAACGAAGGTATAACTTGCGTCACCTTGTTAACCCCTATCTTCCTTTGTGTGTACCTATCCCATGAGAGTGGCTCATCTTGTGTTTGCTTGAGCATTGTGCATTTGTACTTGGATAGTGAGAGTGCAAGAGCAATATCAAGTGTGACTAGGTAGCATCAAGGGAGAGCAAAAAAAAGATACAAAGCAAAAGAAAAAGAAAAATAGTCTCCCAGTGCCAAAGAGAGTCTCAAAGCTTGTAAGCAAGAGAGAAAGAAGAGCGCCCAAGGCAAGTGCACAAATCCGTTGCTCACTTTTCTTCTTTGCAAACGAACCACGGTCTCTCCTAGCATTGGCCTGACAACGAGCTTAGTCTTCGTTAGGACATTTTGTTTTCTCATTTTCATAGTCGTGTCAATCCCAGCTATCTCCACGTATGTGTATATAGTCGTAGGTTCCCGTCACCTTTTGAGTTGTTGACCTTCGCCTTTGACTTGAGTTTTGTTGGATTTTACCCACTTTTGACTATCCCTTTTCTTTTGGTTGGTTCTTTGGCATTCCACAATCCTAACCTACCAGCAACAAGCTTTTGAGAGTTAGTTCTTTCTCTGAGTTTTCTTTGCATTTCCACTTTGCACGCTTATAGCTCTCACTTGTGGTTTCTAGTTTGGTACAATCCCCAAGGTGAGGTACAAGGCTAACACCACCATATTCCACTTCCATATACAATACTCGTGTGTTTTGCATATGGATAGGCACGGTGAGTCGAGCCAACCACCTCCCTAAGAAGAAGATCAAGGTCCGTACATGACGCGAGCAAGTCACTTCATCATTCGACAAGAGTTCCATGAATGTTGCCAAGCCCTTGAGATGCGACAAGATGAACAATTTGGCGAGACGCAAGCCAAGTTCAAGAACATCGACAACCGCTTCGACGGCCTCGAACGACAAATGCATGCAATGCATCACAACTTCGGCCACCAAAATGAAGCGCTCCAACGCTCCTTCGCCGAAACAAATGACAATCTTCGATGCCTCATCGACGGAATGGCAAAGCCATGTTCACGCGCACCAAGCTCTTCAAGCTCATCGCATCGTCATGCTCCTCCTCAACAAGATGTTCAACCAAGTTCTCCAAGACATAATGATGCCCCTGTGGTTGAAGATGAAAGTTCTTCGAACTATGTACCTTCCCCACGGCACGCCGCAATGTCAATCTATGATGGTGATTTCTCTTCAAGGCCAAGAGCAGGGCAAGAAGCACACCGTCATCACGCAAGGGCATTAGTGCTCCAACAAGAGCAACCGCAAGTGTAACCACAAGTGCAACCGCAAGTCTACCACCATCGACCGCGACACATACTTGACACAACAAGTGATGACTCCAATTTGGAGAATCAAGCTCGTCATAGACGTGAAGCTCTCCAAGATCCTCCTCCTCGTCATCAACGTCATGAACGTCCACACCGACACCATGGTCATCACGAGGCGCCTCCTCCACCTCAACAAAACTTGGAGCGTCAAGTGATACAAGTTGAGCGACGCCCACCATGTCAAGAGGCTCACGACCATGATCTTCGCTGTGAGGCCCATGTGCCTAACCAATGTCACCAACCGAGGAACGAGCCTCCCCTTCGTCGTCAAACGCGTCAAGAGGCCTCGCCACCATGAGGCCCAAGCGCTTCATCACCATCAACAACCACGTCAAGAACAAGAGCAAGCTCTTCCACAACCATATCAAGAGCAAGCTCCGCAACAAGGTCACGAGAACCAAGTTCCACCTCCTCAACCACAAGATCGTCAACAAGCTCGTCACAGCGATCGCATGGAAGATGAAGACCATCATCAACATGGCAACAATCGCTACCATGACCGCAATGAGGAAGAAACATTTGGCAAGCTCAAGTTTACAATGCCCAAGTTCACCGGATCCAATGACCCCAAGAATACCTCTCGTGGGCACTCAAGGTCGACAAGATCTTCCGCATGCACAACTATAGCAATGAGAAGATGGCCGCCATGGCTTCGCTTGAGTTTGATGATTACGCCAACCTTTGGTGGGAACAAGTTCAAGTTTCTCATGATGCAAGGCAAGAGCCACCAATCACAACTTGGCATGACATGAAGGCCCACATGAGATCCCGGTTCGTCCCCGCACACTACACGCGTGACCTCTTCAACAACCTCAAAGTGCTTCGTCAAGGGACAAATACCACGGAAGAGTAGTTCAAGGAAATAGAACTCAACCTGATTCGCGCCAACGTTGCTGAATGCATGGAGCAAACAATGGCACGTTTCCTTATTGGCTTGAATCACCCAATCAAGCGCATCGTCGAGTTCCAAACATACAACACCATGGTTGACCTTGTACACATCGCAACAAAGGCTGAACGTCAAGTGCAAGAGGATATCAAGTACAACAAGCCCAAGATGTACTTCACCTATAAGCAGGCTTCAACCGCTACACCAAAAACTTTCAATGGAACCTCCTCAAGTACCTCCAAGCCTTCCGTTAAGCCCACACTTCCTCAAGGAAAACTGCCCCCAAGTGGCAAACAAGCAAAGAGTGATACACCTTTCAATGGTGAATGCTACAAGTGTGGACGTAAAGGACACAAGTCGGAAGAATGTGGAAACAAGAAAGTCTTGTTCATCCATGACAATGGTGATGAAGAGTACTTGAGTGAAGATGAGTTTGATGCCCGTGTCAAGGAAGCAATGGGAAGGCAACAAGTGGAAGATGACCAAGAACTTCTCATGTGTGAACATGACGCAAGTCCATCACTTGTCATCACAAGGATCTTTACAACTCAAGCACAAGAGCATGAAGACCAACGCTCCAATATCTTCCAAACACGAGCGGACATCAAAGGCAAATCTATCAAGGTGATCATTAACGGAGGGAGTTGCCACAACCTTGCTAGCACCGAGTTGTGTGAGAATCTCAACCTCACCCTCCATCCGCACAAGCACCCCTACCATGTGCAATGGCTAAGTGACCAAGGGTCCGTGAAGATCAAGCATACCGTATCGGTCTCCTTCGCCATTGGTCCTTACAAAGATACGGTGGAGTGTGATGTGGTTCCTATGGCAGTTTGCCACATGCTTCTTGGTCGACCATGGCAATTTGATAAGGCTGCTCAACATGATGGTCGCACCAATGTATACACCTTCAAATGGCTAAACAAAACATGTGTTTTGCAACCGATGACTCCTAGCCAAATAATTGCGGACAATGCAAAGGTTTTAGCGAGGGCGCAAAGCACAACACCTACTTGTGAGAAGAGTGGTGAGAGAGAGAACCACCTCATAGTGAGTGAGAGCCACAAGCCAAACTCGAGTGGAAAAACTAAGAGTGTTCTCCTTGCCACCAAAAGTGAGATGAGAGATGTTCGGAACAACCCATCCATCTTGCACTATGTCCTCCTTTGCAAGGGACTAGCGCAAGGAACTAATGAATTAACCAATGTTCCTCCATCTTTGATGAGTGTTTTGCAGGAATTCAAGGGTGTGTTCCCCGAAGAGCTCCCACATGGACTACCTCCTCTTCGCGGCATCGAACATCACATTGACCTCATCCCAGGCGCACCTCTTCCAAACCGCGCCCCTACCGCACGAACCCGGAGGAGACGAAGGAGATCGAACGTCAAATCAACCAACTCGTCTCCAAAGGTTTGATCCAAGTAAGCACTGGTCCAAGTGTCGTACCCGTGATTCTTGTTCCAAAGACAGATGATACGTTACGGTTATGCATGGACTGCCGTCCAATTAATGCTATCACCGTGCATTATCGACATCCCATACCACGTCTCGATGACATGCTTGATGAGTTGTGTGGAGCCACTATTTTTTCGAAAATTGATCTTCGTAGTGGTTACCATCAAATACGCATGGCTGAAGGTGATGAGTGGAAAACCGCCTTCAAGACCAAACTTGGTCTCTATGAATGGTTGGTTATGCCCTTTGGTTTATCGAATGCCCTTTGGTTTATCGAATGCCCCACCTTCATGCGCCTTATGAATCACATCTTACGTTCTCTCATTGGAAAAAGTGTTGTTGTCTATTTCGATGATATTCTTGTTTATAGTAAATCACTTGAGGACCATATAACACATGTCAAGGAAGTTTTGCAAATCCTTCGACATGAAAAGCTTTATGCTAATCTTCCCAAGTGCACTTTTGCTAAAGACAAGTTGATTTTTCTTGGATTTGTCGTTTCTTCGAAGGGAATTAAAGTTGATGTTTCCAAGGTAAAGGACATACGAGATTGGCCCATCCCAACAAATGTGAGTGAACTCCAAAGTTTCATGGGTTGGCCGGTTTCTATCGTCGCTTTGTGAAAGAATTTTCAACCATTGTTTTCCCCTTAATGAATTGACCAAAAAGAATGTCACCTTCATGTGGGGCAAAGCACAACAAAAAGCTTTTGACGAACTTAAAAAGAGGCTCACCGAAGCACCTCTTCATGCTTTACCGGATTTCACAAAAACTTTTGAGATAGAGTGTGATGCTAGTGGTATTGGCATTGGAGGAGTCCTTATGCAAAACGGACATCCTATAGCCTACCATAGCGAGAAACTTGATGGAGCTAACCTTAACTATCCGATTTATGACAAAGAGCTTTTTGCCTTAGTTCGTGTCCTTCAAGTTTGGCAACACTACCTATGGCCCAAGGAAATTATCATACATTCCGACCACGAGTCGTTGAAATATCTCAAAGGCCAAGCTAACTTGAGCAGGAGACACGCTAAGTGGGTTGAGTTCATGGAGTCTTTTCCGTACATAGTCAAGTATAAGAAGGGCAAAGATAATGTAGTTGCGGACGCATTGTCTCGCAAGCACATGAGCCTTCTTACGAGACTTGAAATCAACGTGTTGGGTCTTGAGGAAATAAAATCTTTGTATGCTTCCGACCCGTTCTTTGAACCAATTTTCGCAAAGTGCTCCAATGACAAAGGAATTAATGATTTCTATTTGCATAAGGGCTTTCTATTTAAACAAAACAAGCTATGCATTCCGAAGTCATCGCTTCAACTTCTGGTTCTCCAAGAATCTCATGGTGGAGGCCTCATGGGTCACTTTGGCTGTAACAAGACATTGGACATGCTCTCCACTCACTACTTTTGGCCCAAGATGAAGCGCGACGTGGAGCGCTACGTTCAACGATGCACGACGTGTGTTCAAGCTAAGTCGCAAGCTAATCCCTATGGTCTTTATATGCCATTGCCTATTCCTCATACACCATGGTCCGACATTAGCATGGATTTCGTGTTAGGATTGCCTAGATCTAAGCATGGTCATGATTCTATATTTGTGGTTGTGGATCGCTTTTCCAAAATGGCACACTTCATACCGTGCCATAAGACCGACGATGCTTCACAAGTTGCAAATCTGTTTTTCAGGGAAATCGTCCGTCTACACGGTGTGCCACGAACAATCGTCTCCGACCGCGACGTCAAATTCATGAGCTACTTATGGAAGACCCTCATGGCCAAGCTCGGCGTCAAACTCCTCTTTTCATCCGCGTCGCATCCTCAAACCGATGGACAAACCGAGGTTGTCAACCGAAGCCTCGGAACTCTTCTACGTGTATTGATCAAGAAAAACTTGAAGGATTGGGAGGAATGCATTCCCCACACCGAGTTCACCTACAACCGAGCAAAGCACTCAACAACCAAGATGAGTCCATTCATGATCGTCTATGGTTTCGAGCCCCTCACCACGCTCGACGTCCTACCACTACCTCTCCATGAGCGCACGAACATGGACGTCGAGAAGCGTGCACAAGCTATGAAGACGCTTCATGAAGAAACAAGAGCGACTATTGAACAACAAGTCCTTCGCCGAGCTTCAAGGTTAAACAAGGACAAGAAGGAGATGATCTTTGAAGAAGGTGAACTCGTGTGGATTCACCTAAGCAAAGACCGCTTCCCCAAGGAACACGACTCCAAGCTCAAGCCAAGAGGAGATGGTCCCTTCAAGGTCCTCAAAAGAATCAACAACAACACCTACTTCATCGACATACCTACCTCCAAGTACCTTGCAAGCAATACATTCAATGTCAAGGATCTCTCACCTACCATGGAGATGTTCAAGATGACAACCATGAAGAGTCGAGGACGACTCTTTCCCAAGGGGGGAGCTGATGCGGCCCGTCCTACGGACGCTCCTACATCTACACCACTGAGTCCCCCAAGTGGACCGATGACCCGTGCCCGAGCCAAGCTCCTCCAAGATAAGGTGAATTCGCTCCTCTTATCATGTGACTTTGACATACACCTGGATGGCTTACTACTTCATGCCACTACACTGTGCATCATCAGGTACGAGCCCCTGCCGCGTCGATCCACGAGCCCTGAAGTTGCACCTTCCCTAAAGATGACTGAGCCGGAGTGTCCGCCCGGAACTAGCCGGAGTGTCTGGTGCGACTCCGCCGGAGTGTCCGGCCTGCCCCAACCCCAACCTAGCATGGACATTCAGAAGGCCAATTCGGACACCACCCGGGCACTACTCGGAGTGTCCGGCCACCCCGGACTGTCCGGCCATTCCGACCCGGACTGTCCGGCCTGAAGATGGGCCTGCGATCCTAGCTAGGCCTTGTGGCCCATGTACCCCTCTACTTCGCCCAGAACTCTACTTTAATGCCTGAATTAGCCCTGAACTTGTGGTTGGCCTATATATAGTCCCCCACCTCTATTGTAAACCCTAGGCATGATATTGGAATTAGTGGAAACCCCTTTGTGGATCTACCTAGTTCTTGCCTCATGCTCCTTGACCAAGGAGCACCAATATCACCAAACCTCGTTGGAGTTTGCATCGTGCCTCCGCATTGTACAAGGCCTTGGCATCGGTGTCCCTTTGCCAAGACGTCGAGATCTCACGGAGTCTCCCATCTCACCATGCCGGTTCGAGAGAGAGTCCTCCGCCTGACGCTGATCCTAGGGATTGCACCGGACCGGTCACCACCAGCGTGATCTATTGGTGTTTATCGTGGTTTTGCGTGTGTGTGTTCATCACGTTCTTCGTGCGTGCGTTCATCGTGTTCATCCTTCCCTCCTTCCCCCGCACTCCACCCTCGATTTGAGTGGGATTCGTGAAAGATCGGGCCACCCTAGAGGTTTGCCCTCAATAGCTGGTGATCCGGATCCCGCTCGAAGATGGATCCTACGTGGCTTGAGAACACAGAGATGGGTCCTGCACGGTTGGAGAGCATGGAATCTCCTTCAAGTCTGGAGAGCACAGAGGAGAAGGAAACATGAGAAGAGGAAGCGGGGTGCAGAGCTTTAGAGGTATGGAGCCCGGAGAAGGTGTCGTACATCCTCATTGAAGGGTAAGAACCGTGATTCCTTTTCTGCATACCCTAATTAGCGTTTCTAGTCCCGTGGTGATGGCAAGGATATGTGTTGGTAACCGCATGATGTCTATACAGCTTGTCCTTGAGCATGATGCTTTGTCTAGCGAGCATGAAGACACTAAAATGTGTGGCGGTGCGGATGATGATGAGAAAGCATATCCAGACATGGCTGCTGACCCAGATAGGATGGAGAGTAGGGAATATTTGGTTGATTCGAACTTTGAGCCTAACTATGGGACCGATGAGGAAGAGGAATGTGAAGATGTGGAAATGGGATGTAGATACGATGACGAAGGTGAGGACAGGCTAGTGATACACTTTGACAGGGACAATCGTACAATTGATGAGGGGACTATCTTTGATAATGTGGAGGACTGCAGATATGCAGTTTCCACCTAAGCAATTAGAGTTGGGTTTGAATTTATCATTGAAAAGAGCGTCCAAAAGAGATTTAGGGTGCATTGTAGGGAAAGTAATGTGTGTAAATGGAGATTACATGCATCTCCAATGTGGGGTGGGCACCCAATTCAGGTTGTAATAGCTACATTTAGTTTTAGTCTTTCTCATATTTATTCTGCTCATAATTAGCTCTAATTTATTTGGATTCTTATCGAATGCAGCTCAAAGTAAACATGAAGAAACACAACTGCCCTAATACTTCTTTAAGTGATAAAATTAGACCGGCAACTACCAAGTGGATTGCTGCTACTGTATTTGGCTTGGTGAGGCAGGATCATAACATTAGACCTGCTGAACTCAGAGCAAAGATTAGCAAAAAGTTTAACGTTCTGACTCCTTCCATAGAGTCTTTGATGGGAAGGAGATGGATCTAGACTTCATTCAAGGCAAGTGGAATGACAGTTTTCAAAATGTTGTATAGTTTCAAAGCTAAGGTAGAAAAAACATCACCTGGTAGTGTTGTTGACATCGATTACGAGGTTGTGAAAGAGAAAAGGTCTCAAGGGGGGTCAGGTAGAAGCAGGTAGATAAGAAATGCTTCAGGAGATGTCTTGTCCACCTGAAGGCATGCTGGAAGGGGTTCCTAGATGGCTTCAGGCCATACTTGGTAATAGGCACAACTTCTTTAAGAGGGAAGTTTAGGGGACATGTTGCTTCTGCTTGTGCTTTGGATGCGCATAATTGGCTTCTACCCATAGTGATGCAGCCCGTCCTGCAACGCTACTACATCTACAACGCCAAGTCCCCAAGATCATCCCCAAGTCAACCAAGAAGACGGTCCAGTAGCAGCCAGCTCTAGAACCAGAGTCTCTGCCCTCATCGCCCCGGAGAGTCGCCTGATGCCAACCGGAATGTCCGGCGCAGCCGGAGTGTCCGGCCAGATCCAGCCGGAGTGTCTGCCCTACCCCAGCCCCGTCCTGGCACGCACAACCAGTATGCTACATCAGACTCTACCCGTACACTACCCGGAGTGTCCGGCCACCCCGGAGTGTCCGGTCCACCCGACCCGGACTGTCCGGCCTTAGTGATGGGCCTGCGAGCCAACGTCTAGGCCCTTGGCCCATGTACCCCTCTATTCCGCACCAAACCCTAGTTTTATGCCCAAACTACCCCTGAACTTGTGGCTGGTCTATGAATAGAGACCCCACCCCTCATTGTATCCCAAGTATAGATGATAGACTAAAGACAACCCCCTTTGTGGAATCTCTAGTGTTGCCTCATCCCCTTCTACCAAAGGGGATCGACTATCATCAAAACCTCGTTGGAGTTTGCATCGCGCCTCCCTCGTTGTACAAGGCCTTGGCATTGGTGTCCCTTTGCCAAGACGTCAAGACCCTCTCCAAGGTGTTCTTCCCTCTCCGCGTGGGATCGAGGGAGCACGTTGACCGATCTTTCCTTGCAAGGATTCTATCGGACTGGTGGCCACCAGTGAGAGCAATCGGCCTTGTATCGTGTGTGTTTTGTGAGTGTTCATCGTGTTCATCGTGTTCTCCCTTTCCCCTCGCTTTCCCATCGATTTGACTGCGCGGTCCGTGAAGATCGGGCCACCCACGTGGTTACCTCATAACACATAGCTTATGTTGTTCTTGAGGGTGAATGAAATGAAAGATGGACATGGTTCATACAGAGACTACGGGCAGTAATTGGTCACCCTGAAGGCTTGGTGATACACACTGGTGCATGCAAGGGTCTTGAGAATGTTGTTGATGCTATGTTTCCGGGGGTTGAGCATAGGGAATGCATGCGGCATCTCGCTACTAACTTCACAAAGAAGTTCAAAGGAATGATCTTTGAAGAGGACTTGTGGCGATCAGCATACACATACACCCCAAGCACACATGCTACTTACTTACAGAACATGTATGTAGTACCAAAGGTGAAAAAATACCTTGAAGAACATCACAATTCACACCAAGCTATGGGCCAGAAGCAAGGTTGGTGAGTTAAGCAAGGTGTATTTTGTTTCCAATAATTTGGCAGAGAGTGTCAATGCTAAGATTTCGGGCATGAAGACACTTGCAATTGTTATTTTGTTGGATGCAATAAGACAGTGCATAATGGTGAAGATAGATTTAAGGCAAAGAATTTGTGCAAGAAATATTTAGGCCATAAAAGAGTTCCAAAGTTGGTTATGTTACTGAATGCAAGAACTAGGGCAATGAGAACGATAAAGATGATGATGGTTAGAAGTTCCAGAACATTAGCTGAGGTTTATGCAGATTGCAAGCGTGGAACTGAACGGAGGTACACTGTAGACATTGGAAACAAGACTTGTTCATGCACGAAGTGGCAGATTACTGGTCTGCCATGTCACCATGCACTGTACTTCATCTAAAAGCTTAGAGGTAGCGGAGCTAAAATAGAGAACTATGTTGACAACTATTTCTCCATGGACAAGTTTGCTGCAACTTATGCAGAAAACGTACCACCTATGGTTGATGAAAATGATTGGCAGATTGTCGATCCAGGGTTCAAACTTCAACCACCAGTTCTTAGGAGGCCACCTGGGAGGCCTAGAAAGCTAAGGATCGAAGCCTCCACCGATAAAGGTTCAAGGCTAAGAGCTAGGAAAAGGAAATTCAAACGTTGTGGAGGATTCAGCCATATAAAGAGGTTGTGCAAAAACCCAGTTCAACATGATCTTGTCCTTGTTCACACCCCGGTGGCAGAAAATGAGGCTTCTTAGCCAGAACTGGAGGAAGAGCAGCGCGAAGACGAAGAACTTGAGGAAGTGCAGCAGGTGGAGGAAAACGGTGATGAGCACTCAAAGGAAAACATAGGTAAGCAGCAAATTTATGAAGAAGTGGAGGTGCCGGCGAGAAAAGGGTGTGAAAAGAAACAAAAGGGTAAGCGGAACGGGAAGGAAAAGGAAAATAATGGAGGTGTATTAGAATATGAAGAAGTTCTAGGGGTGATTAAGGATGTCCTTGAGGATCTTTCAGCTAACTGCAGGAGAAATAATAAATCCCTGCCAATTTCATCTTTGTAAGATTCTCTAGATGAAAGGTAAGCCTAAAAATTGTTTTATTTGCCATTTGATCATTTTTCCCATCCTCATCAACTATTGCTTAATGCAGCATGCGCTAGCAGACTAATAAGAGGAGAAGAAAGAAGCGGGCACAGTAACGTTGTTTCTTGAAATATCATTTAAACTGAACTAGTCATGTCGTCTTTATTTATATCTGGCACGTGCAACGTGTCTGTGATAGGGTCAGATGGACCAGATTACAACTTTTTAAATATTATTACTTGGAGTAATTTTTACCTGCATATGGACACATCTACTAGTTCCCATCTCCCTTGGATTCCCATCTCCTCTAGCACACTCCAAAATTATGGCTGTGCCATCAAGTGCTGGTAGCAGAGTCAGCATATTGTCCCATCAGATGTGAACACGCGAACTTTGTTTGTTCAGAGTTGGACGACTTTTGATTAGTTTGAAAGACAGAGAAACCTAAAACATGGCCACTAAAGCACGGTCAATATATGCCCTCAGAAACTATTCCTCAAAAAATATTATTACTCCCTCCTTCTAGAAATAAGTGACTTGAATTTGTGTAGATTCGTATGTATCTAGACATGTTTTGGGTACAGATACATTTAAATATCTAAAAAATTCTAAGTCAGTTATATATGGATAGAAGTAGTACATTTAAAACACGCATGACCACTTCTCCTCTAGCGCACTCCAAATTATGGCTGTGTCATCAAGTGCTGGGAGCAGAGACAGCGTATTGTCCCATCATGCCAGGAACGCGCGAACTTTATTTTCAGGATCGGACGACTTTCGATTAGTTTCAAAGACAAAGACACCTAAAACATGGCCAACATATATACATTATGACGCTAATTGACTATGACTCAAGTGACCCTAATCCAAAGAGGGCATTAAGATACCATACATAGATTTAATTTAGGCTTAAGTGTCCCTAATCGACTATGACGCTCCCGCAGCCTCCATCATCGACGATGTTTTTCGCGTCGCTGTCAGCCTCCTCCATGTCGGAATCGATGCCGACGTTCCTGGCCGCGTTCCTCCTCGTCATGGATTCTTCACAGTGCGCCACATCGATAACGGTGGAGGTCGTATGCCCAGGAAGTGCCCAGAAGCGCTGCCTCCCTTCAGGGTTGTGCAAATCCGAGTGGATCTCCCACCGGTGGGTTCCACACAGCTCAATCAATGTCGTCCGCTCCTTCTTGATTAGCTTTTGCTAGTATGTGCTCGTGCACGAGTACCGTTCCATTGCCTTCTTCGGCTCTGGCAGCTGGCAGCGACGCTCCTTGATCTACCTCACCAACGTATTGTCGTGCAAGAGCGATGCGACATGCACCCCAACGTAACTGAGCTCGAAGACGGCAGGAAGCCTCGCGAACGGCGGCACGAGTATGTCATAGTGGCCGAACTTATGAGCCTCGTGCAAGATGTGTTTGGGCCTCTCCCTCTCCATGGCAATGAAGGAACATGATCTGAGCTTCGGCCCCGAGGTTAAGGGGATAAGGGCAAGGACGTAGGCCTAGTCATGGATGCCACTGCCAATTAGTTCACAGAACAGACTTCTCGCGGATCGCCCTTACGAAGGACATCCTTATCGTCCACGCACCCCAATCCAACGGTGCCTAAGAATCGGTGATCGGGTCTTCTAGAAGCCTGGAGCGGCTGCTGGTTAGTTCTGCGTCCCGATTGTTTGTGGACAATGACTGTCATTGAAAAGAACACACATCCACATGACTCTGGCGGATCCATGTGGTTTCTGGAAAGAACACACATTCAATGAATCTAGTGTTGGTTTATGAAAAGAACACACAAGCAATGAATCTAGTTGTGGTTCCATGTGGTTTATGAAAAGAACAAACATGCAATTACTATAGTTGTGCTTTATGAAAATAACACACATGCAATGACTATAGTTGTGGTTTATGAAAAGAACACACATGAAAATGACACTAGTGGTGGTTTAGGAAAAGGACACACATACAATGTCTCTAGTTGTGGTTTAGGAAAAGAACAAACATGCAATGACTCTAGTGGTGGTTTATGAAAAGGACACACATGCATTGAAACTGGTGGATCCATGTGGTTTAGTAAAATAACACACATGCAATGACACTAGTGGTGGTTTAGAAAAAGAAAACACATGCAAAGACAAGCAATGACACTAGTGGATCCATGTGGTTTAGGAAAGGAACACACATGCAATGACACTGGTGGTAGTCATTGAAAAGAACACACATGCAAATGACTCTAGTGGATCCATGTGGTTTATGGAAAGAACACACATACAATGTCACTAATGGTGGTTTATGAAAAGAACACACGTGCAATGACTCTAGGTATGGTTCCATGTGATTTATGAAAAGAAGAAACATGCAATGACTACAGTTGTGGTTTATGAAAAGAACACACATGCAATGACTCTGGTGGATACAAGTGATTTATGAAAAGAACACACATGCAATGACACTAGGGGTGGTTTTTTTTCGTGGTGGTTTAGGAAAACAACACACATGCAAAGACATGCAACGACACTGGTAGATCCATGTGGTTTAGGAAAGGAACACACATGCAATGACACTGGTAGTGGTTAATGAAAAGAACACACATGCAAATGACTCTGGTGGATCCATGTGGTTTATGCAAAGAACACACATGCAATGAATCTAGTGGTGGTTTAGGAAAAGAACACACGTGCAATGACACTGGTTTATCCTTGTAGTTTATGAAAAGAACAAACATGCAATGACTCTAGTTGTGGTTTATGAAAAGTACACACATGCAATGACTTTAGTGGTGGTTTAGGAAAAGAACACACATGCAATGACACTGGTGGATCCATGTGGTTTAGTAAAATAACACACATGCAATGATACTAGTGGTGGTTTAGGTAAAGAACACACATACAACGTCTCTAGTTGTGATTTAGGAAAACAACAAACATGCAATGACTCTAGTGGTGGTTTATAAAAATGACACACATGCATTAACACTGGTGGATCCATGTGGTTTAGTAAAATAACACACATGCAATGACACTAGTGGTGGTTTAGGAAAATAACACACATGCAAAGACATGCAATGACACTGGTGGATGCATGTGGTTTAGGAAAGGAACACACAGACAATGAAACTGGTGGTGGTTAATGAAAAGAACACAGATGCTAATGACTCTAGTGGATCCATGTGGTTATGGAAAAAACACACATGTAGTGAATCTAGTAGTGGTTTATGAAATGAACACACATGCAATGACACTGGTGGATCCATGTGGTTTAGTAAGATAACACACATGCAATGACACAAGTGGTGGTTTAGAAAAAGAACACACATGCAATGTCTCTAGTTGTGGTTTATGAAGAGAACAAACATGCAATGACTATAGTGGTGGTCTGTGAAAAGAAGACACATGCATTGACACTGGTGGATCCATGTGGTTTAGTAAAATAACACACATGCGACAACACTAGTGGTGGATTAGGAAAAGAACACACATGCAAAGACATGCAATGACACTGCTGGATCCATGTGGTTTAGGAAAGGAACACACATGCAATGACACTGGTGGTGGTCATTGAAAAGAACACATGCAAATGACTCAGGTGGATCCGTGTGGTTTATGGAAAGAACACACATGCAATGACACAGGTGGTGGTTTATGAAAAGAACACACATGCAATGACTCTAGTTGTGGTACCATGTGGTTTATGAAAAGAACAACCATGCAATGACTATAGTTGTGGTTTATGAAAAGAACACACATGCAATGACTCTGGTGGATCCAAGTGGTTTATGAAAAGAACAAACATGCAATGACACTAGTGGTGGTTTAGGAAAATAACATACATGCAATGACACTAGTGGTGGTTTAGCAAAAGAACACACATGCAATGACACTGTTGGATCCATGCGGTTTAGGAAAGGAACACACATGCAATGACACTTCTGGTGGTTAATGATAAAAACACATATGCAAACGACTCTGGTGGATCCATATGGTTTATGGAAAGAACACACATGCAATGAATCTAGTGGTGATTTAGGAAAAGAACACACATACAATGACACTGGTGGATCCATGTGGTTTATGAAAAGAACAAACATGCAATGACTCTAGTTGTGGTTTATGAAAAGTACACACGTGCAATGACTCTAGTGGTGGTTTAGGAAAAGAACACACATGCAATGACACTGGTGGATCCATGTGGTTTAGTAAAATAACACACATGCAATGACACTAGTGGTGGTTTAGGTAAAGAACACACATACAATGTCTCTAGTTGTGGTTTAGGAAAACAACAAACATGCAATGACTCTAGTGGTGGTTTATAAAATTGACATACATTAATTAACTCTGGTGGATCCATGTGGTTTAGTAAAATAACACACATGCAATGACACTAGTGGTGGTTTCAGAAAAGAACACACATGCAAAGACATGCAATGACACTGGTGGATCCATGTGGTTTAGGAAAGGAACACACAGACAATGAAACTGGTGGTGGTTAATGAAAAGAACACACATGCTAATGACTCTGGTGGATCCATGTGGTTTATGGAAAGAACCCACATGTAGTGAATCTAGTAGTGGTTTATGAAAAGAACACACATGCAATGACACTAGTGGATCTAAGTGGTAAAAGAACAAACATGTAGTGACTATAGTTGTGGTTTATGAAAAGTACACACATGCAATGACTCTAGTGGTGGTTTAGGAAAATAACACACATGCAATGACATGCAATGAGAATAGTGGATCCATGTGGTTTAGGAAAATAACACACATGCAATGACTATAGTTGTGGTTTATGAAAAGAACACACGTGCAAATGACACTGGTGGATCCATGTGGTTTAGTAAAATAACACACATGGAATGACACTAGTGGTGGTTTAGGAAAAGAAAACACATGCAATGTCTCTAGTTGTGGTTTAGGAAAAGAACAAACATGCAATGGCTCTAATGGTGGTTCATGAAAAGGACACACATGCATTGACACTAGTGGATCCATGTGGTTTAGTAAAATAACACACATTGAATGACACTAGTGGTGGTTTAGGAAAAGAACACACATGCAAAAACATGCAATGACACTGGTGGATCCATGTGGTTTAGGAAAGGAACACACATGCAATAACACTACTGGTGGTCACTGAAAAGAACACACATGCAAATAACTCTGGTGGATCCATATGGTTTATGGAAAGAACACACATGCAATGAATCTAGTGGTGGTTTATGAAAAGGACACACAAGCAATGACTCTAGTTGTGGTTCCATGTGGTTTATGAACAGAACAAACATGCAATGACTATAGTTGTGGTTTATGAAAATAACACACATGCAATGACTATAGTTGTGGTTTATGAAAAGAACACACATGAAAATGGCACTGGTGGATCCATGTGGTTTAGTAAAATAACACACATGCAATGACACTAGTGGTGGTTTAGGAAAAGAACACACATGCAATGTCTCTAGTTGTGGATTAGGAAAAGAACAAACATGCAATGACTCTTGTGGTGGTTTATTAAAAGGACACACATGCATTAATACTGGTGGATCCATGTGGTTTAGTAAAATAACACACATGCAATGACACTAGTGGTGGTTTAGGAAAAGAACACGCATGCAAAGACAAGCAATGCCACTGGTGGATCCATGTGGTTTAGGAAAGGAACACACATGCAATGACACTGGTGGTCGTCATTAAAAAGAACACACATGCAAATAACTCTGGTGGATCCGTGTGGTTTATGGAAAGAACACACATATAATGTCACTAATGGTGGTTTATGAAAAGAAAACACATGCAATGACTCTAGGTGTGGTTCCATGTGGTTTATGAAAAGAAAAAACATGCAATGACTATAGTTGTGGTTTATGAAAAGAACACACATGCAATGACTCTGGTGGATACAAGTGGTTTATGAAAAGAACACACATGCAATGACACTAGTGGTGGTTTAGGAAAAGAACATACATATAATGACACTAGTGGTGGTTTTGGAAAACAACACACGTGCAAAGACATGCAATGACACTGGTGGATCCATGTGGTTTAGGAAAGGAACACACATGCAATGACACTGGTAGTGGTTACTGAAAAGAACACACATGCAAATGACTCTGGTGGATACATGTGGTTTATGGAAAGAACACACATGCAATGAATCTAGTGGTGGTTTAGGAAAAGAACACACATGCAATGACACTGGTGGATCCATGTGGTTTATGAAAAGAACAAACATGCAATGACTAGTTGTGGTTTCTCAAAAGTACACACATGCAATGACTTTAGTGGTGGTTTAGGAAAAGAACACACATGGTATGACACTGGTGGATCCATGTGGTTCAGTAAAATAACACACATGCAATGAAACTAGTGGTGGTTTAGGTAAAGAACACACATACAATGTCTCTAGTTGTGGTTTAGGAAAAGAACAAACATGCAATGACTCTAGTGGTGGTTTATGAAAAGGACACACTTGCATTGAAACTGGTGGATCCACGTGGTTTAGTAAAATAACACACATGCAATGACACTAGTGGTGCTTTAGGAAAAGAACACACATGCAAAGACAAGCAATGACACTAGTGGATCCATGTGGTTTAGGAAAGGAACACACATGCAATGACACTGGTAGTGGTCATTGAAAAGAACACACATGCAAATGACTCTGCTGGATCCATGTGGTTTATGGAAAGAACACACATACAATGTCACTAATGGTGGTTTATGAAAAGAACACACATGCAATGACTCTAGGTGTGGTTCCATGTGGTTTACGAAAAGAAGAAACATGCAATGACTATAGTTGTGGTTTATGAAAAGAACACACATGCAATGAGTCTAGTGGATACAAGTGGTTTATGAAAAGAACACACATGCAATGACACTAGTGGTGGTTTTTTCGTGGTGGTTTAGGAAAACAACACACAAGCAAAGACATGCAATGACACTGGTGGATCCATGTGGTTTAGGAAAGGGACACACATGCAATGACACTGGTAGTGGTTAATGAAAAGAACACACATGCAAATGACTCTAGTGGATCCATGTGGTTTATGGAAAGAACACGCATGCAATGAATCTAGTGGTGGTTTAGGAAAAGAACACACATGCAATGACACTTGTGGATCCATGTGGTTTATGAAAAGAACAAACATGCAATGACTCTAGTTGTGGTTTATGAAAAGTACACACATGCAATGACTTTAGTGGTGATTTAGGAAAAGAACACACATGCAATGACACTGGTGGATCCATGTGGTTCAGTAAAATAACACACATGCAATGACACTAGTGTGGTTTAGGTAAATAACACACATACAATGTCTCTAGTTGTGGTTTAGGAAAAGAACCAACATGCAATGACTCTAGTGGTGATTAATGAAAAGGACACACATGCATTGAAACTGGTGGATCCATGTGGTTTAGTAAAATAACACACATGCAATGACACTAGTGGTGGTGTAGGAAAAGAACACACATGCAATGACACTGGTGGAACAATGTGGTTTAGGAAAGTTACACTGATGGGGATATGCCAAACGGGGTATATGCCCAGGAGGATATTTCGATTGGGTCAAAGGCTTGGTGAGTGGGCCTGCAGGACGGCGACTGGAATGCGACTAAGGAAAAGGCCCGGAGATTGGAGACTGGAGGCCCAGAAGCATACTCGAAGCCCAGTCGGATTAGGTCAAAGCCTCTGAATCCATATCTTGTTCGGTTGTAAACTGTAAACCCTAGCGAGGTGCCTCCTATATAAACCTCCCTAGGGTACTCTGAGGACTTACGTTCCATCATACACCCCTTCGAGCAACTCGCTGCTTAGACGCCGAGCTCGTTGCCCATGTAACTCGCTCTCCATCAATCTAATATACCAGGAGTAGGTCTTTACCCTCCGGGGGGGCGAACCTAGGTAAACCCATGTGCATCCGCCCACATCTCGCACCGCAGATGGCCGCCAGCTCTCGCCCCCGATTCTATCAATCGCTGCCTACTGCAGCGACTGCCGTGGCCATTTCCACGACAGTGGCGCCCACCTTGGGGCCTCGCCAGACTGGCCTGAGTTCTGCGGCTAGACCCTGCTCGCCGATCGACCGGATGATCGCCACCAGCCGCATGGTCTCCATCGGCGGGATCTTACAGATCCTGCCCAGCAGCTACATCCCAGCGTCGCGCTCGATCACCCACATCACGATAATGCCAGTTGGCTCCATCAACCTTTTCGTCGGCTTCACCGGCGCAGTCGACCCGACAGCGACAGTGATCATCGGTGGATCACCGCCACGCCGCGATCTGCTCTCGGAGGAGCAGGTCCGATCCATTAGGAGCCTCGCCTCCGAGTACGACTCGGCCGCCAGCAACGCGGCCGAGACCAATACCACCGCGGGCGACGCGGCCCTCCATGATGACGCCAACTCCGTGACCCCTGCCTCGGTCGAGAGATCCATCACTGCAACATCAAGGGAGGACTCCATCACGCGGGTCTCCAACCCTGAGGACTTCGAGGACTCCTCAATCCTCGGGATCTTCGATTCTGACTCCGGCTCGGTGTCCCCCGAGGACTTCCGCGCCAGATCCAATCGCTTCAACGCGATCTACATGGCAGGCAGCATGGTTGCCCCGCCAGATCCATTCTCCACACCAATCCCTCCGACCGCAACGGCCACAGAGGTGGAGGAAGCCCGCCTGTGACGGGAGGAGGCGCAGCGCAAAGAGCTAGCCGAGCGCGAGAAATTCCGCCTCGAGCGAGCAACGGCGCAGGAGCTATCACTCTATCACCAGCGCCGCATCAGGACCCGCCTGAACTCCAACATCCAAGGCCGCGTCCTAAACTTCAATGATGAGAGCGACCCCGCACGCGCGGCCGAACGCGAGTACTGCGAGAACGCACCACCAGGCGGCAGCAATCGACCACTACCCGGCGCATTGGCGACTAGGGCCTCGCCACCACCCATTGGTCGCGTGCCCCCGCTGGACCAACCGCGGATCATAATCTCGCCACAGGCCCGCGACGCCAACGGACTCCCACTATACTCCACCCCGATGGACAACATCGTCGCGGCCGACGCCGCAGTCGCAAACCTCGACGTCCAAGGAGAAGGCACGCTATAGATCCAGTATGCCAAGGCCCTACTCGCCAGGGCCGTCGAGCAGCAAGCCACGGGAGTCGACCCGCGGGGGCGGATGTATTCCCACTCCTTGCTAAGTAGGGCGGCCTCAAGCGGTCACCCAAACGTCACCAACATCGTGACCTGCCCACCACCGCAGCCCCTGGCGAACCAGGCATGGGCCAACCCCACACTCTCCACCAACGAGCCGCGACCGGTGAACAACACGGTCACCGCCAACGGGCAACCCATCGATGCCCGAACGCACATCGTCAACAACCAGGCTTGGCGGGCGCGCCAGCCCAACGACTTGAGGCACACCCTCACTAACCGCGGCGACCCCGAACCTAGGGGCGCGCTCAGCCGAGTCGGCCCCCAGTGCTTCGGACCTATGATCCGAGGAGAGAAGTACCCCGCCAACTTCAAGGCGCCCAAGGAGATCGAAAAGTATGATCCGACGTACGATCCAGCGGTCTGGCTAGACACATACCTCATGGCGATGGGAATCGCCGGCCACACCGACCTGCTAGCCGCTCGCTACCTCCCCCTGATGATGGAGGGTGCGACCCGACAATGGATCAACACCCTCCCCGCCGACAGCATCGACTCGTGGGAGGAGATGCGGGACGCCTTCGTCAGGCACTTTGAAGGCTCCTACAACCGCGCCACCACCATCGAGGACCTAGAACGATGCATCCAGGGACAACGCGAGTTGACCCGCCACTGGATCCAAAGGTGCCAGGAGCTATGGATCAACGCCTCCGGCATCCACCCGGACACGGCAATACACTGCTTCAAGAACGCGTGCCGGTACGAACCCTTGGTCGCCAAGATCAAGAGGGTCTACCAGACGCTCGACAACATCCCCAACCTCCTTGATATCGCCAAGGGCTACGCGGAGGAGGACCCCAACCAGGACTCCCACGACCAGTCAGGGGGAAGACGCCGCGTCAGCACCCACGATAGCGGGCGACAGCGCGATATGCACTATAGTAACACTCTCATCACCAGCAAGCGCCGCGGTGACGGGTGAGTCGACTTCGTCGCCAATGCTGGCTACGACCAACGCGGCCCAAAGAACTTCCGCCGCAATGGAGGAAACTACCACGACAGCAGAAACTACCATGCCAACATCGTGGGGAGGCCGAAATTCGACCCCGCCGCCCTACTCAACCAACCCTGTGACTACCACAGTAGGGAGGGCAAACCCGCTACCCACACTACCGCCGACTGCCACTCGCTCAGGGAGATCGAAAAAGCAAGGCGGGCACGAGACGACCCCAACAACAACCGGCCACGGGATAATGGAAACGCCGGCGGCTTTGGCAATGCCGGCGGATCACTCCACACCTTCACCGATCTCGGCACCAAGCGCGAGAGGAAAGTGCTCGCCCGCGCAGTCACTGTCAATGCGGTGACACCGGTCGATATTCCCCGCTTCCTCAACTGGTCTGAGCAAAGCATCACCTGGAGTCACCAAGACTATGCACCAAAGATCGAGTACCCAGGGCGAGTCGCCCTGGTGGTCAGACCTAAAGTGGCCGACTACTGGCTTCCCAAGACACTGATGGATGGCGGGAGCTCCATCAACATAATGTACATGGACATGTTCAAGAGGCTCCAGCTCCTAGAATCAGCAATCAATCCGACCCTGCCAACCTTCCACGGCATCATCCCCGGTCGGAAGGCGTACCCGATCGGAAAAGTAACCCTGCCAGTCACCTTTGGCACACCAGCAAACTACCGCACCAAGCAGATCGAGTTTGAGCTGGTGAACTTCCACAACCCCTACCACTGCATCCTGGGATGCCAAACGTTAGCCAAATTCATGGCGGCCCCCCATTACGCCTTCAACATGATGAAGCTTCCAGGGCCAAGCGGCATCATCACCGTCCACGGCGACCCCTATATGGCCGTGGAATGTGAAGACAAAGGCGTTGAATTCACTGACGCCGTCATCGCCGCGGAGACTAACCACACGGAAGAGCTCGCGAAATACACGGGCAACATCAACAAGGATGACCCTACCATCCTGAAGAAGCCAACCGCTGCGATCTCCACATTCGAGGCGACCACGCACACCCGCACCGTAGAGCTCGTCCCGGGCGACTCCAGCCAGACGGTCACCATTGGGGTGCGTATGAGCCCTGCATAGGAAAGCACGCTCATCGGGTTCCTCCGTGAGAATCGCGACATCTTTGCATGGAAACCATCTGACATGCCCGCTGTCCTGAGGGAACTCGCTGAGCACAAACTCAACACCGACCCCAAAGTGCGACCAGTAAAGCAGTCACTACGGCCCTTCAATAAAGAGCACCGCCGAGCAATCGCCGAAGAAGTAGAGCGCCTGCTAGCCGCAGGCTTCATTCGGCCAATCAAATACTCCAAGTGGCTGGCAAACCCAATCCTGGTCCTAAAAAAGAACAATACATGGAGAATGTGTATCGATTACACTAACCTCAATAGCGCCTGCCCGAAGGAGGAGTTCGTCCTACCGCGCATCGATCAGATCATCGACTCGACCGCGGGACTGGAGTCGTTGTGCTTCCTTGACGCGTATTCTGGCTACAACCAGATCAAAATGGCGGTCGAGGATGAGGAGAAGACTGTGTTCATCATGCCATTCGGCGCCTTCTGCTACACGGCCATGAAGTTCGGCCTCAAGAACGCCGGAGCAACCTACCAAAGGTGCATGCAGGAGTGCCTCGCGAGCCAAATTGGCCGCAACATACATGTCTATATTTATGACGTGGTGGTAAAATCCACCCGCCAAGACGACCTGCTTGCCGACCTGGCCGAAACCTTCGCAAACTTCCGAAGGTACAACATCAAGCTCAACCCAGGAAATGCACCTTCGGTGTCCCCACTGGACAACTCCTGGGATACATGGTCTCCAAACGAGGCATCAAGGCCAACCCCACCAAGATCGACACCATCGCGTGACACGGGAAACCTGAGTGCCTGCGTGACGTCCAGAAGTTGGACGGGCGAGTCGCGGCTCTCAGTCGCTTCATCCCTCGGCTCGGTGAGAAGGTAATGCCCCTCTACTGCCTGATGCGCAAGAACCCCACGGTCCGATGGGACGCTGATACATTACAAATGTATCTATAAATTTTTGATGCTCCATGCTTGGTTTTATCCACTTTCTTGTGTTTTGTCCACACTTTGGACTACTTTTCATATGATTTCTTGGACTAACCTATTAACAAGAGACACAGTGCCAGCTGCCTGTTTTCTGTTGTTTTTGGTTCCAGGAAAGTCAGAAAATGAATATTCTCGGAATTGGACGGGACAAAAGACAAAGTGCCTATTTTTCAGAAGACTCCAGGAGCCAGAATACGAGACGGAGGAGAGCCAAGGGCTGGCCACACCACCCCTAGGCGCGGGCTGGGCCTGTCCATGCCAGGGCATGGTGTGGTGGCCCCAGGCACCCCCTCTGTCTCCCTTTTCGCCTATAATAAGCCTTCTGACCTAAAAACTTCGGGGGGTTCGACGTTTTTCCAAAAAAAAGTTCTGCTGTGCCGCCGTCACCGAAGGGGAGATTCGGGGGAGAGAAAGTCTCTGTTCCGGCACCCTGCCGGGACGGGGAAGTTCCCCCAGAGCCATCTCCATCGATCTCCACCATCATCTTCATCGACCATCCATGTTTCCCTCATCTATGAGTGAGTAATCCCCCACTATAGGCTATGGGGATGGTAGGGATTGGATGATATCGTTCATGTAATGGCATCAGATTGTTAGGGCATGGTGCCTAGTATCTCTTATTAGTGCTTTATGACTTTGTTGCGACTTGTTGTGCTTAATGCTTGTCACTAGGGCCTGAGTGCCATGATTTCAGATCTGAACGTATTATTGATTCATTATGATAGTATTGTTTTGGGTCTTATCTGCAAGTTGTATACACACGTCGTTGTCCGGAACCTATGGCCCCGAAGTGACAGAAATCAGGATAACCGGAAGGGAAAGGCTTTGATGTGAGGTTCACATGTGTTCAGGGAGTGTTAATGCTTTGCTCCGGTGCTCTATTAAAAGGAGCACCTTAATTGCCAGTAGTTCCCTAGAGGCCCCGCTGCAAACGGGCTGGCAGGACAAAAGATGTTGTGCAAGTTCTCATTGCGGGCACGTATGACTATATATGGAACACATGCCTAGGATTGTCTAGTACTTGGATGCTTTATCATATTTATCTGCAACTGCCCTATGTTCTGATTGCTATGTAAATTGTCTTGTCCATGCAACGCCCGTCCATCCATCCATATGCCTACCGCACTCGAATCCCATTGGTTACTGCTTTTGTTACTACTGTCTTTGCTTTACTACTGCTGTTACTTTACTATTCCTACTACAAAACTGTTGCTACTGATAAACTGCTATGAGCAAGATTGTTTCTAGGTGCAGCTGAATTGACAACTCAGTTGTTAAGACTGATAAGTATTGTTTGGCTCCCCTTGTGTCGAATCAATAAATTGGGTTTCACTTCCCTCAAAAATACTACGATACACCCCCTATACTTGTGGGTCATCAAGACTATTTTCTGGCGCCGTTGCCGGGGAGCATAGCTTTATTTATCAAGTCCACTTGGATTCACTATTGTTCAAACTAAGTTTATTTTCTCCTTGTTTGCTTGTTTCTTTATCAAAAATACAAAAAAAAATAGTTCCTACTCTAGTTGTTATTTTTGTTGGTCTGTTATTATCTTGCTTTGTCATGATTGTTGTCAATGGTTGGTTTCTTTGAAACTGAAGCTTATTGGCAAGGTGGGTTCATGGAAGATCAAAAATATTATTATAAGGAACACCGCTTCTCACAAAAAGGGAAACACTTATGGGAACAAATTGATAGATTGTATACCATTGCTAGAAACGTGTGCTCTATTTATAATGCTACTTATTGTTGTGATGAATCTCGTTGCAGAAAGAGGTATAAACACCTCCCTTTTCAATGTGAGTATAATGATAATGATACCATATGTTCCTATGCTAAAGGAATTTATGACTTTTATGATGCGGAACAAATTGAAGAATTTATTGCTTGGAAGGGTGCTTTTGAACTTGCTAGTTTGCTTGAAAATATTGATGATTCACCTTATAAGTATGAGGTTTATGGTATACTTAAATTTTGCTTTGATAATTACAAGGATGAAAATAGCTATATCCTTGAATATTTTAATAGATGCTTTCCACAAATGGAAGAGACTAATACCTTGCAGGACCCTATGGAAGAGACTAATGCCTTGCAGGCTCCTATGGAAGAAGAAATTGATGAACCTGAAATCTCATTAGATGAAAAAGAGGAGGAGAGTGATGAACAAAAGGAGGAAGAATGGATTAGCTACCCATGCCTACCTTATAATGAGAGTAACTCTTTATCCCTTACATTATTTGATTGTCCTCCATGCTTACTAAAGGAGGATGAATGTTATGTTCCCGAGGTTTCTTTTGAAGATGTTTATGATAAAGCTCTAGTGCTTGTAGATCATGAAAAGCATGCTTTATGTGATAGTTATATTGTTGAGTTTATTCATGAGGCTACTGAAAATTATTATGAGAGAGGAAAATATGGTAGTAGAAGTTTTCATGGTATTGAAACACCTCTCTATGTGCTGAAAGTTTTGAAGTTACTCTTGTTTTATCTTCCTATGCCTGTCACTTTGTTCTTTGTGAATTTATTTGCATACAAGATTCCTATGCATAGGAAGTGAGTTAGACTTAAATGTGTTTTGAATTTGCTTCTTGATGCTCTCTTTTACTTCAACTCATATTTCTTATGAGAGCATCCTCTCAAACTATTATGCCTGAAGATGATAATATGTCTATTATTCTTGGGAGACCTTTTCTTAAATACTGCAGGAGCTGTTATCAATTGTAATCAAGGGAAGGTGACCTTCAATGTTAATGACAAGGAACACACTGTCTATTTCCCCAAGAAGATTGAAAGGACTTATGGTTTAAATACAATTGAATATGCTGAGGGCATTCAAGTTGGAGAAATATACTGTCCCCTACCAAGAGAAAAATTTGAAACTATTATGATTGGGACCATTGCTATCAAAGTTGAGGTAACATAATCATTAGTGGAATACAAAGTTTTGTATCATATGAAATTGTTTTGGTAACAAGACCTGATCAACCTTGTTAACAAAAGGATTTCATTGAACAAAACAATGTTTCCACCATTATTATCTCCGCTTACTTCTATTCTATCCATTTTAGTTTTTCCTTATGCCTAACTTAAAGGCGTTAAAGAATAGTACTTATTGGGAAATAACCCAAAAGTTTTAGATGAGTCTTGGAAGTTATTACTTCATTAATAACCGCTCCTTATCCCTTTTATTTGATTTTTTGTGCCAAGAATAACCTCTAATGAGAGAGAAGTAATGATTGGAAAACTTGCTGTCCCAAAACAGATTTTTGTGCTTCACCGTAAAAATTCGTGTAAAATCTCTGAACGTCATTTTGAGGAGTGATTTTTTGTGCTTCTGCCCCAGGTTGTTATCTAACTTTAGTTAGTTCAACACTTTTTGATTTGAGCAACAGAAGGTTTTCGAAAAAATTCGTCTTTACCCGCTGGTCTGTTTTGACAGATTTCTGCCATTTTCTGCATTTGTTTCTTGTTGGTTCCTTTTTGAGTTCTTTTGGGGAATTGAGCTTTTTGAGGGAAGTTATACAGTAGCTAGTGTTTAATGGAAGTTTATTTGGTGTTAGAACTGAACCTTGATACTTATTTATCTTAAGTGCACTAATGTTGCTAATGAGATTGTGTGAAGTTTTGTATGAAGGAAAATTTTCAGGTGTATGGAAGGAATGAGTAATGAGATCAAGGATGGACTAAAGCTCAAGCTTGGGGATGCCACGCGTGTCACCCCAAGAAATATCCAACAAGTACAAGCGTCAAAGCTTGGGGATGCCCAAGGCATCCCCTTCTTCATCAATAAAAATCCCAGGTTTCTTCCAAACGCTTCATTTTTATTGTTTCATGCACAGTTGTGTTTTTCTTGGAGCGTCTTCTTTTTCATTTTTGTTTTGGTCTTAGTTTGCTTGGTTTGCTTAGTTTTCTGAATAAATTGGTTAGATCCCCTCTTTCTTACATTTGGTTTGCAAATAGTTTGGTTTGGTTTGGAAAAGAGTAGGAAAGTTCATGCCTATGTGGTAAAAAGAGCTTGTTTTTGACTGTGGCTATGCTTTGTCATGCCATGCTTGATATTGTTTTGGCTTTACGCTTAGTATTCTTTGCTGTAGCATGACTTGTTATAAACAATTGAGATTGCTTAATGTGCCTTGGATGAATCATGCGTTGTTTTAGCATATTAAAGCATAATATAGTGGTATTCTCCTTTGATGCTTTATTTGGGTTGACTTGGCGCATGCTCACACCATGTTATGACTATCCAAAGTCACCATGGCCTTTATGATCCTTTAGTTTTCAACTTGCAGTATCACTTTATGCTTTGATCAATGATGTTTTGTCGCTCTGCATGATTATGGCCATTATTTCTCTCTCGTTTGTCGCTCCCTTACTATTGCTAGCCTTCACTTACACTGAGTATGTTTTACTCAAGTTTCCAACTCCTTAAACCAAATATTGCCAAAGTGTCCACCATACCTACCTATTAGCATCATTTGCTACTTCCATGCATATTCAATATGCCTTGTTTTCTTCCGAATAAAATGTTTGCTTGTTATGAGAAAGTTAGTTAGTAAAGCTCTCACGAACTTGATGGCACACTTTATTTCCTGCACTTAATAAACCTGAACCATTGTGAACTCCCCATGAAAGTTATATGCTTGCTAATTATAGGCTGGGGATTAGCAGAACCGTGTTGTCACGGGGAACGCTTTCAACACTTGTAAATATATACCCAGTTGATATCTTGCTCTTTTGTTTGCGGATGTCGTCGGTGTGAAATAAAAGGGGAGCTTGTAAGTCCATGGAGTTATATATGTGTGTTAGAGAAACGCCTGGGCCGCTGGTCTAATCCATGCTGACATGGTGGAAACCTGCAGCATAACCATAATGATATCTATGAAGCATTCTTCTTATAAAAAAAGAGAGAGATAGCTATTGAGAAAAAGAAAAGAAAAAGAGGTTTATGAAAAGAGGAAAGAGAAAAAAAGCACAATTTTCCCATGGTAAATAAGAAGATTGCTGAGATACTCATTGTCTTCTTGCCTTGTCATTTTGATATGGGGATTCTTCCGTATCATCGGGCAAGGGGTACCACGTTGGTGGTTCTCAATGATACGCATATACTTACGATGACAGGAACTTACTGGTAACTAAAGTTGAGTAGCATGAGGAGCGACCCTCATACTCAAGGGACTTGGGATTTTCAGTTTATAGTCTGTCAAGCATATAACTCAGATTGGACCTCACTTTCACCTTAAGCACATTAAAGATGCTTATGATAGGGGCAATGAGAGCTCAAAGCTAATGAGTACCATACTTTCAACATTTGGAAGCCTTTCAAACTTTTCAGAACCTGTTCATTTCCTTGTTGAGTCTTCACACATTCTTTGAGCACTTTCTTGAGAGCATAGTGGCCATTCTTAGTTCTATGTGCATTGTCCCAAGACTTGTTGATTGATGCATACCTTGATACTGCTTGTTTTAAACTATTTGTATCTAGTCACTCTTGTAAACTTTGAAGGTGTCCTATGCATTTATGTTTGCTACTCTATGAGGGACAAGCTGAATGCCACTATGCTATGTTTTCTTTATGTGAAACAAACAAACGTCTTGCAAAGCATTGTTATTCATGAATCTTTTGTTTGTGCCTTTTCATATTGCATCATAGTTTCTTTATCTTATTGCTAGAACTTTGTATTTCATGTTATGATTGAAGTACTATGATCCCAGCTTTGAATGTTTTACAAATACTTTGATCAAGTCTTTGATGGTGCATGCCACCTCAAAAATTCTTTCTTTCTTTTTATCACTTACCTACTCGAGGACGAGCAGGAGTTAAGCTTGGGGATGTTGATACATTGCAAATGTATCTATAATTTTTGATGCTCCATGCTTGGTTTTATCCACTTTCTTGTGTTTTGTCCACACTTTGGAGTACTTTTCATATGATTTCTTGGACTAACCTATTAACAAGAGCGATAGTGCCAGCTGCCTGTTTTCTGCTGTTTTTGGTTCCAGGAAAGTCAGAAAATGAATATTCTCGGAATTGGACGGGATAAAAGCCAAAGTGCCTATTTTTCCAGAAGACTCCAGGAGCCAGAATACGAGAAGGAGGAGAGCCAGGGGCTGGCCACACCACCCCTAGGCGTGGGTTGGGCCTGGCCGCGCCAGGGCATGGTGTGGTGGCCCCAGGCACCCCCTCGGTCTCCCTCTTCACCTATAAGAAGCCTTCTAACCTAAAAACTTCGGGGGGTTCGATGTTTTTCCAAAAAAAGTTCCACCGCGCCGCCGTCACCGAAGGGGAGATTCGGGGGACAAAAAGCCTATGTTCTGGCACCCTGCCGGGATGGGGAAGTGCCCCCGGAGCCATCTCCATCGATCTCCACCATCATCTTCATCGACCATCCATGTTTCCCCCATCTATGAGTGAGTAATCCCCCGCTGTAGGCTATGGGGATGGTAGGGATTGGATGAGATCATTCATGTAATGGCATCAGATTGTTAGGGCATGGTGCCTAGTATCTCTTATTAGTGCTTTATGACTTTGTTGCGACTTGTTGTGCTTAATGCTTGTCACTAGGGCCCGAGTGCCATGATTTCAGATCTGAACGTATTATTGATTCATTATGATAGTATTGTTTTGGGTCTTATCTGCAAGTTGTATACACCCGTCGTTGTCCGGAACCTATGGCCCCGAAGTGACAGAAATCGGGATAACCGGAAGGGAAAGGCTTTGATGTGAGGTTCACATGTGTTCATGGAGTGTTAATGCTTTGCTCTGGTGCTCTATTAAAAGGAGCACCTTAATTGCCAGTAGTTCCCTAGAGGCCCCGCTGCAAACGGGCTGGCAGGACAAAAGATGTTGTGCAAGTTCTCATTGCGAGCACGTATGACTATATATGGAACACATGCCTAGGATTGTCTAGTACTTGGATGCTTTATCATATTTATCTGCAATTGCCCTATGTTCCGATTGCTATGTAAATTTTCTTGTCCATGCAACGCCCGTCCACCCATCCCTATGCCTACCGCACTCGAATCCCATTGGTTACTGCTTTTGTTACTACTGTCTTTGCTTTACTACTGCTGTTACTTTACTATTCCTACTACAAAACTGTTGCTACTGATAAACTGCTGTGAGCAAGATTGTTTCCAGGTGCAGCTGAATTGACAACTCAGTTGTTAAGACTGATAAGTATTCTTTGGCTCCCCTTATGTCGAATCAATAAATTGGGTTTCACTTCCCTCGAAAATACTACGATACACCCCCTATACTTGTGGGTCATCAGACGCGGAGGCGGACAACGCACTCAAAGCACTCAAGGAAGTGCTACTTGCGGCTCCACTCCTAGCTGCCCCAATCGACAAATAGCCAATGCTCGTCTATGTGGAAGCCTCCACTCAAGTCGTCAGCACCGTGATGGTCGTCAAACGGCCAAAGGAGGGCAAGGAACGCCCCGTACAGCGCCCCGTCTACTACATCAGCAAAGTCCTGACGGACTCAAGACATCGCTACCCGTAGTACCAAAAACTGGTATACGCGGTATTCCAAGCTCAACGGCGACACCCACACTACTTTCAGGAACACCCAATCACGGTCATCTCCTTCGCGCCACTTCAGGACATAATACGCAATCGTGAGGCAACTGGGAGAGTCGCCAAGTGGGCCGTCAAAATCAGTGTCCACAACATGAAGTACGAGCCCCGCAAAGCGATCAAGTCGCAAGCCCTGGCTGATTTCATCGCAGACTGGGAAGAAGCACAGTAGCCGGTGAAGCTCCCATACCTCCACTACTGGTCGCTCCACTTCGACGGGTTCAAGAACGCCGATGGCGCCGGGGCTAGGGTCATACTGACCTCCCCCAAGGGAGACAAGCTCCGCTACATGCTCCACCTCAACTTCAAGCCCTGCACCAACAACATGGCAGAGTACGAGGCCCTCCTTCACGGCATGCGGGCCACCAAGGAGATGAACATCAACCACTTATGGTGCTACGGCGACTCCGATCTAGTCGTCGGCCAAGTCGTCGGGACCTGTCACACCGTCTCCTCGACAATGATAGCATACCGCTAAGCGGTAGACCAGCTGGGAGGACACTTCAATGGTTACTCAATCGAGTGGATCGATAGGCGAAAGAACGAGGAAGCAGACGCCCTCTCCTGCATCGGGTCAGCTCGGCAAACACCACCCGCAGGCCTCTTCCTCGACATCATCCACAAGCCTTCGGTCTCCCCGCCGAAGGAGATCAACATCGGGATACCACTACAACCTGAGTCGGCCCTAGTCGCCATGATCATGGAGCCCAGCGACTGGACGACACCATATGTCGCCTTCCGCCAAGAGTTCCGTGAACGTTGCCAAGCCCTTGAGATGCGACAAGATGAACAATTTGGCGAGACGCAAGCCGAGCTCAAGAACATCGACAACCGCTTCGATGGCCTCGAAAGGCAAATGCAAGCAATGCATCACAACTTCGGCCACCAAAATGAGTCGCTTCAACGCTCTGTCGCCGAAACAAATGACAATCTTCGACGCCTCATTGACGGAATGTCAAGACCGTGTTCACGTGCTTCAAGCTCTTCAAGTTCTTCGCATCGTCATGCACCTCCGCAACAAGATGTACCTCCAAGTGCTCCAAGACGCAATTATGCCCCCGTGGTTGAAGATGGAACCTCTTCGAACTATGTACATTCCCCACGGCATGCCGCAACGTCAAGCTATGATGGTGACCTCTCTTCAAGGCCACGAGCAAGGCAATAAGCACACCGTCATCACGCAAGGGCACTAGTGATCCAACAAGAGCAACCACAAGAGGAACCGCAAGCGCAACCGCAAGTCTACCACCATCGACCGCGACACATACTTGCCACAACAAGTGATGACTCCAATTTGGAGAATCAAGCTCGTCATTGACGTGAAGCTCTCCAAGATCCTCCTCCTCGTCATCAACGTCATGAACGTCCACACTGACACCATGGTCATCACGAGGCGCCTCCTCCACCTCAACAAAACTTGGAGCGTCAAGTGATACAAATTGAGCGACGCCCACCACGTCAAGAGGCTCATGACCATGTTCTTCACCGTGAGGCCCATGTGCCTAACCAACATCACCAACCGAGGAACGAGTCTCCTCTTCGGCATCAACCGCGTCAAGAGGCTCCACACCCTCGCCACCATGAGGCCCAAGCGCCTCAACCACGTCAACAACCGCGCCAAGAGCAAGAGTAAGATCCTCAACAACAATATCAAGAGCAAGCTCCGCAACAAGGACGCGAGAACTAAGTTCCACCTCCCCAACTAAAAGATCATCAACAAGGTCACCAAGCTCGTCGCAATGACCGCAACGATGAAGAAACTTTTGGCAAGCTCGAGTTCACAATGTCCAAGTTCACCGGATCCAATGACCCCGAAGAATACCTCTCGTGGGCACTCAAAGTCGACAAGATCTTCCGCATACACAACTATAGCAACGAGAAGATGGTCGCCATGGCTTCGCTTGAGTTTGATGATTACGCCAACCTTTGGTGCGAACAAGTTCAAGTTGCTCGTGATGCAAGACAAGAGCCGCCAATCACAACTTGGCATGACATGAAGGCTCACATGAGGTCCCGGTTCGTCCCCGCACACCACACGCGTGACCTCTTCAACAACCTTAAGCGCTTCGTCAAGGGACAAAGACTGTGGAAGAGTACTTCAAGGAAATGGAACTCAACTTGATTCGCACGAACATTGATGAACGCATGGAGCAAACAATGGCATGTTTCCTTATTGGCTTGAATTACCCAATCAAGCGCATCGTCGAGTTCCAAACATACAACACCATGGTTGAGCTTATGCACATAGCAACAAAGGCTGAATGTCAAGTGCAAGAGGACATCAAGTACAACAAGCCCAAGACGTACTTCACCTACAAGCAAGCTTCAACCACTACACCAACAACTTTCAATGGAAGCTCATCAAGTACCTCCAAGCCTTCCTTCAAGCCCACACTTCCTCAAGGAAAACTGCCCCCAAGTGGCAAGCAAGCAAAGTGTGATACACCTTTCAACGGTGAATGCTACAAGTGTGGAGGTAAAGGACACAAGTCGGCCGAATGTGGAAACAAGAAAGTCTTGTTCATCCATGAAAATGGTGATGAAGAGTACTTGAGTGAAGATGAATTTGATGCCCGTGTAAAGGAAGCAATGGCAAGGCAACGAGTGGAAGATGATCAAGAACTCCTCATGTGTGAACATGACGTGAGTCCATCGCTTGTCGTCACAAGGATCTTGACCACTCAAGCACAAGAGCATGAAGACCAACGCTCCAATGTCTTCCAAACACGAGTCGGCATCAATGGCAAATCTATCAAGGTGATCATTGACGGAGGGAGTTGCCACAACCTTGCTAGCACCGAGTTGTGTGAGAAGCTCAACCTCACCCTCCATCCGCACAAGCACCCCTACCACGTGCAATGGCTAAGTGACCAAGGGTCTGTGAAGATCAAGCATATCGTATCGGTCTCCTTTGCCATTGTTCCTTACAAAGATACGATGGAGTGTGATGTGGTTCCTATGACAGTTTGCCACATGCTTCTTGGTCGACCATCGCAATTTGGCAACGCTACTCAACATGATGGTCGCACCAATGTATACACCTTCAAATGGCTCAACAAAACATGTGTTATGCAATCGATGACTCCTAGCCAAATAATTGCGGACAATGCAAAGGCTTTAGCGAGGGCGCAAAGCACAACACCTACTTGTAAGAAGAGCGGTGAGAGAGAGAACCACCTCATAGTGGGTGAGAGCCACAAGCCAAACTCGAGTGGAAAAACTAAGAGTGTTCTCCTTGCCACCAAAAGTGAGATGAGAGATGTTCGGAACAACCCACCATCTTACACTATGTCCTCCTTTGCAAGGGACTAGCGCAAGGAACTAATGAATTAACCAATGTTCCTCCATCTTTGATGAGTGTTTTGCAGGAATTCAAGGATGTGTTCCCCGAAGAGCTCCCACATGGACTACCTCCTCTTCGCGGCATCGAACATCGCATTGACCTCATCCCCGACGCACCTCTTCCAAACCGCGCCGCCTACCACATGAACCCGGAGGAGACGAAGGAGATCGAACGTTAAATCAACCAACTCGTCTCCAAAGGTTTGATCCAAGTTAGCACTAGTCCAAGTGTCGTACCCGTGATTCTTGTTCCAAAGACGGATGATACGTTACGGTTATGCATGGACTGCCGTCCAATCAATGCTATCACCGTGTGTTATCGACATCACATACCACGTCTCGATGACATGCTTGATGAGTTGTGTGCAGCCACTATTTTTTCGAAAATTGATCTTCCTAGTGGTTACCATCAAATACGCATGGCTGAAGGTGATGAGTGGAAAACCGCCTTCAAGACCAAACTTGGTCTCTATGAATGGTTGGTTATGCCCTTTGGTTTGTCTAATGCCCATCCACCTTCATGCGCCTAATGAATCATATCTTGTGTTCTCTCATTAGAAAAAGTGTTGTTGTCTATTTCAATGATATTCTTGTTTATAGCAAATCACTTGAGGACCATATAACACATGTCAAGGAAGTTTTGCAAATCCTTTGACATGAAAAGCTTTATGCTAATCTTCCCAAGTAGACTTTTGCTAAAGACAAGTTGATTTTTCATGGATTTGTCATTTCTTCGAAGGGAATTGAAGTTGATATTTCCAAGGTAAAAGACATACGAGATTGGCCCACCCCAACAAATGTGAGTGAACTCCGAAGTTTTCATGGGTTGGCTGGTTTCTATCATCGCTTTGTGAAACACTTTTCCACTATTGCTTGTCCTTTGAACGAGTTGACGAAGAAGAATGTCACCTTCGTGTGGGGTAAAGCACAGCAAAAAGCTTTTGATGAACTCAAAAAGAGGCTCACCGAAGCACCTCTCCTTGCTTTACCGGATTTCACAAAAACTTTTGAGATAGAGTGCGATGCTAGTGGTATTGGCATTGGAGGAGTCCTTATGCAAAACAGACGTCCTATAGCCTACCATAGCGAGAAACTTGATGGTGCTCGCCTCAACTATCCGATTTATGACAAAGAGCTTTTTGCCTTAGTTTGTGTCCTTCAAGTTTGGCAACACTACCTTTGGCCCAAGGAATTTATCATACATTCCGACCACGAGTCGTTGAAAATCTCAAGGGCCAAGCTAACTTGAGCAAGAGACACGCTAAGTGGGTTGAGTTCATGGAGTCTTTTCTGTACATTGTCAAGTATAAGAAGGGCAAAGATAATGTAGTTGCGGACGCATTGTCTCGCAAACACACAAGCCTTCTTACGAGACTTGAAATCAACGTGTTGGGTCTTGAGGAAATAAAATCTTTGTATGCTTCCAACCCGTTCTTCGAACCAATTTTTGCAAAGTGCTCCAATGACTAAGGAGTTGATGATTTCTATTTGCATAAGGGCTTTCTATTTAAACAAAACAAGCTATGCATTCCGAAGTCGTCGCTTCAACTTTTGCTCCTCCAAGAATCTCATGGTGGAGGCCTTATGGGCCACTTTGGTCGCGACAAGACATTGGACATGCTCTCCAATCACTACTTTTGGCCCAAGATGAAGTGTGACGTGGAGCGCTACGTTCAACGATGCACGACATGTGTTCAAGCTAAGTCGCAAGCTAATCCCTATGGTCTTTATATGCCATTGCCTATTCCTCATACACCTTCGTCCGACATTAGCATGGATTTCATGTTAGGATTTCCTAGATCTAAGCATGGTAATCATTCTATATTTGTTGTTGTGGATCGTTTTTCAAAAATGGCAAACTTCATACCGTGCCATAGGACCGACGATGCTTCACATGTTGCAAATATGTTTTTCAGGGAAATCGTCCGTCTTCACGGTGTGCAAAGGACAATTGTCTCAGACCGCGATGTCAAATTCATGAGCTACTTATGGAAGACCCTCATGGCCAAGCTCGGCGTCAAGCTCCTCTTTTCATCCGCATCACATCCTCAAACTGATGGCCAAACCGAAGTTGTCAACCGAAGCCTCGGAACTCTCCTTCATGTGTTGATCAAGAAAAACCTGAAGGATTGGGAGGAATGCATCCCACACGCCGAGTTCGCCTACAATCGAGCCAAGTACTCAACAACCAAGATGAGTCCATTCATGATCGTCTATGGTTTCGAGCCCCTCACCGCACTCGACATCCTACCACTACCTCTCCATGAGCGAACGAACATGGACGTCAATAAACGCGCACAATCTATGAAGAAAATTCATGAAGAAACAACAGGTACTATCGAACAACAAGTCCTTCGGCAAGCTTCAAGGTTAAAAAAGGACAAGAAGGAGATGATCTTTGAAGAAGGTGACCTTGTGTGGTTACACCTAAGGAAAGACCGCTTCCCCAAGGAACGTGACTCCAAGCTCAAGCCTAGAGGAGATGGTCCCTTCAAGGTCCTCAAAAGAATCAACAACAACGCCTACATCATCGACATACCGACCTCCAAGTACGTTGCAAGCAATACATTCAATGTCAAGGATCTCTCACCCTACCATGGTGAAGTTCAAGATGATAACCATGAAGAGTCGAGGACGACTCTTTCCCAAGGGGGGAGCTGATGCAGCCCGTCCTACGGATGCTCCTACATCTACACCAACAAGTCCCCCAAGTGGACCCATGTCTCGTGCACGAGCCAAACTCCTACAAGCTAAGGTGAACTCGCTCCTTTCCTCGTGCCAATTTGATACCTCCTTGTATGGCATGCTACTTCATGCAACTACCCTATGCATCATCAGGTACGAAGCTTCGGCACATCACCAAGCACCCAAGGATGGAGAACAAGGAGCAGAGCGTGAAGCAGGAGCCATTGGAGCTGCTCAGACCGGAGTCTCTGGTCTGCTAACACCGGAGTCTCCGGCCTGCCAAAGTCTCCAGCCTGAAGACACCGGAGTCTTCGGACCCACCTCTGGTCTGCCCCCGGAACCAGGCGCTGGGACAATCTGAAGGCCCCTCCGGAGGCTAGTTCGGAGACCGACCGGAGTCTCCGGCCCAGACCGGAGTCTCCGGTCCACCACACCGGAGTCTCCGGTCCGACCGTCGCCAAGCATGAAAAGGCCTTTGGGCCTGCGGCCCATGTAACCCCTAGTCCGTCCAGAACTTGTCTTTTATTCCTAAAGTACCCCTGTTTAAGTGGCTGGCCTATATATAGTCCCCCACCTCCATTGTAAACCCTAGGCATGATATTGGAATTAGTGGAAACCCCTTTGTGGATCTATCTAATTCTTGCCTCATGCTCCTTGACTAAGGAGCACCAATATCCCCAAACCTCGTTGGAGTTTGCATCGTGCCTCCACGTTGTACAAGGCCTAGGCATCGGTGTCCTTTTGCCTAGACGTCAAGATCTCACCGAGTCTCCCATCTCGCCGTGCTGGTTCGAGAGAGAGTCCTCCGCCCGACGCCGATCCTAGGGATTGCGCCGGACCGGTCACCGCCGGCGTGAGCTATTGGTGTATATCGTGGTTTTGTGTGTGTGTGTTCATCGTGTTCTTCGTGCGTGTGTTCGTCGTGTTCATCCTCTCCTCCTCTCCCCGCACTCCATCCTCGATTTGAAAGGGAATCGTGAAAGATCGGGCCACCCTAGAGGTTTGCCCTCAACATTTGCCCTCAACACGTTCAAGAAGGCCCCATCCGGCTTCACCCACCTCCTGGCCGCGGTCGACAAATTCACCAAATGGGTCGAAGCCAAGCCGATCAAAAAGTGCGACGGCAAGATGGCCACTAAGTTCCTCTGCGAGCTCATCTACAGGTACGGCTACCCGCACAACATCATAACGGACAACCGCACCAACTTCGCCAAGGGTGCCATGGCGAAATTTTGTGAGGAGCATAGCATACGACTCGACCTCGCCTCAGTCGCCCAGCCGGAGTCAAACGGCCAAGCAGAACGCGCCAATCAGAGCGTCCTCCACGGACTCAAGCCATGACTCCAAGTGCCCCTCGAGCGAACCCTAGGATGTTGGGTTGAAGAGCTCCCCTCCGTAATATGGGGGATCCGCACCTCCGTCAACGGCTCCACGGGGTTCACGCCCTTCTTCATGGTATACGGCGCCGAAGCCGTGACGCCAACGGACCTAGAGCACGACTCGCCTAGAGTCGCCAACTATGTTGAGGCGACAAATGAGACCGCCCGCCAAGATAGCATCGACCATCTTGACGAGGCACGCGACCTGGCTTGCTCCCGCACTGCCATCTACCAGCAGGGACTCCGCCGCTACCACAGCCGCCGAGTCCGGACCCGCATCTTCCAGGAGGGCTACTTGGTCATACGATTGGCCCAGGACAAGAAAGGCATGCACAAGCTCTCCCCTCCATGGGAGGGGCCATTCGCCATAGGACGCGTCCTCGGCAACGACGCCTACTACCTAATAGACATACGAGGCGATGGCCAACTTGAGGTCGGGAAGCCATGGAATGTAAACCTTCTCCGAAAGTTCTTTACATAGAACTCAAACTTGTACCCAGATGATATATAATGAAATTCGGATCGCACAAATTGTGTTCACTCACCATACTCTTGTGCCACTCGCACTCATACATTAAGCAATACGCTACCTACAGAAGTCAACCCTTGGTCGAGCGATCGGCACGGCTAAGTAGTGCGACCGAAGGGCACCGAAGATATTCAGCCTTTGTGTCGTCCACGAACACGCCAACCCGGAGCCACCATCGGACTCGCCCCGCTCGACTAGCCCACCGGGCCAAGATGACCGACGTTCGCTTCCCACAGCGACCTGTCCTCCCCATCCTCGAGCAAAGCGACTCGAACGGTTAAGTACCATGCACAGAGACTTTGCAAACAGAAACCCTTACATGGCTCGGGAACACACCAAGTATGAGAGCTGCCTTGGACTCGCCACGCAACTGGCTCTCCGAGCCACGGGGAGAGACGCGTTACAAACAATGCACACACAACCCGTAATAGGCACACGCTCGGGGAATCGCCTAAAACAACCCCACTCGCACTCGGGGACTCGCCCCTTTAAGTCGCGAGGGACAAACAACACAAAAATCCAAAGCAAACACACATGTACACAAACGAGTTATACCCCATTAAAGGGCGGACGCGCTCGGGGACTCGCTCAAACAAATAGTTAAACACACCACACAATTAAGCTTGCATTGCGAGTCGATTGACTCCTCTTACTCACATACAAAATATTGTTCATATTACAAAAGTCGCCACTTAGCATATCTTACAAACTGCCTAGAGAAGCTATCTATTTTGCAGGCCCTGATGAAGAAGCATCACCACCACCCTTGACACGGACGAATGGCTGCCATGGGTTCGTCGAGTAGGTCGTCAGCGACTTCGATAGCACCGACCGGAAGGGTTTCTCTGACATCAGGTCACGATGTTCTGGCTCAGGGTCGCTCGGTTCCACCACTGTCTCCTGGTATGGCAGCAGGTCAACCATCGCCAGCACCCGATCAACAAAGGGGGCAGCCTTGGCGGTCAACTTCAACACCTTCGACATCTCCATCGCGCCAGTCGCCGAAGGGTAGCCGCTGGTGACGTCGTCAAGGTCGAAGTCGTCAGGGAAGTGCGTGAGCCCCATGCTCAACGCCGTGGTGGCCCCACGCCTGAAAGCTAAACGCGCCATCCACTCTATGGCACCAGGTACCTCCTCCAAGTAGCGCCACACTTCAGTCAGTCCCCCAGGTATAACCTCGGTGGGAGACATTCCCTGGAGAACCGCCTGGACGCACAATGCCGAGGCAGTGGCCGTGTTCACCACCGCGGTCACACACTGCGAAGCATTGAAGGTCTACACCACCGGATCGCTTTGACCTATTACAGCTGCCATGTCAGACGTCAGTGCCACCATGAATTCACCCACTCAGGGACTCTTCGCACATATCAAAAGGAGAGCAATGACTCACCAAGGAGCTTCCGGTAGTGTTCGGTGACGTGCTTCTCCAAGGCAGCGAGATCGCCCTACAGCCCAAGGATGATGGAGTCCGCAGCCTTCTGCTCCTCCTTATCCGCGGCAACTGCGGCCTTCACCCTATCCTCAGAGGAGATCATGGCTGCTTTTGCCTCCTCCAACTCCTTCACAAGCGAGTCGATACGCCCATTCGCCATGTCTAGCTCGGCAGCTGGAATGTACCCTTCCCGGGCTTTGGTAATGGCGGCCAGAAGACCATCTGCACGGAATAGAAACAACAGTCAGAATTCCGTCAACATTAGCAGCTCACAATTGCCAACTAAATCAAGTACTCACCGGCAGCCTCCTGAAGTCGCCGGTTTGCCTCCTGCGCCAAGCGCAGATCATGCTCCAGACGCTCTTTTGTGGCCTACCGGTCAGCAGACTCCCTTTGCAAGCCCTACAAGCATAATGAAAAATAAGCAACTACAAAAACACAAATTTCGTGTCCAGCCGCTAAAATTCAGCGACTAGACACTCGGGGACTGACGACTAGAAGAAACTCAATGCCTAGCCGCTGCAATTCAGCGACTAGACACTCGGGGACTGGACGTACCTGAATGGCGGTGCCAAGCATATTGCGAAGTTCTCTGGTGTCCGTCGTAGGGACCATGAAGGAGGTACGCCCGTGACATGGTCCGATGTCCTCATCGACGATCTCCGGCATCTGCGAAGATTGGGTTTCCGCCACGGTTGGAAAACCCCTCGCCATGAAGCGCGGGAACAACGCGGACGCCCTTGCCAGGGCACTAGTTGTTGGAGCCGGCGGTACTGCCGTTGGATCCCCATCAGCTGGCTCCGATTGAGTGGCTGCCACCTACTCGCCATCGGTGGTGGCATCACTCCCTCTGGCACTATCTTGTCCTGCAGCCTCATCGGGCTCACCCTTCTGCTTCTTCGCGTTTTGAGCAGGCGCAGCATCCGTAGCAGGTTTCCTCTTCCTAGGGAGATCGCCTTCCCCTGTGGTGACGGTCGATGGAATTTTAGCCACCGAAGGGCGGCCTATCTTCTTAGCACCGGGTCTACAAAAACCTCCAAAGTCAGCAAAGAAATCACACAAAAATAAGTCCACCAATTGGAAAAGAAACCTCTGAGGACTTACTTGGCGACTGGAAGAACACGCAACCCCGTGCCGATGTGGGCGGGCTTATCTAACTCTGGGCCTAACTTACACGTGAGACCTTTCTCGAAGACATCCGAAGCCCACGACACCACGGGCCTCTTCGATGATGAAGCCGTGGTTGCAGGAATCTCCGGCTCAGAAGACGCCGCCATCCTCGAAGGTCGCGGCGACTTCGACGCCGCAGCCTTAACTACCTCCTGCTCTGGAGCCATCGAAGTTGTTGGCGCGATCACCGCAAGAGGAACTTCCACCGCTACTTCGGTGCCCTCAGCCTCTGATCCCATCATCGGAATCACGCCCTCCGGGATCTTGCGTGAGGTCTCGGCCGCGTCATTGTCGGATTCGCCATCTGACTCGAACACCACCGCCGACCTGGGCGGTGACGCCGGCTTCTTCGCTGGCGACTTCGGCTTGCGCGCGGGTTTCGGCGCTGTGGCTGTTCGCCGAGAATATGTGCTCTTGCAAGATCTCGTCGTCTTCTTCGCGCTCTTCAAGACTATGGCTTGCCTCGAACTCGCGCTGCTTCTGCATGCGAGTCTTGCGGGCCGCGGGCGCTGGGGGAGGAACCTCCATTTCCTCCTCTTCGTCCTTAGAAGATTCTCCTGTGGCACCCTCCTCGAACTCTTGGGGGACCTCTTCGTCGAGTGGGGGGAGCCAGCCTTCTAGAACCTAGAACAACTGAGAGTGGACACAAATGAGTTTTAGACGATGCGGCTGCAAATTGCACCGCGAGAATCCCGACTAAAGATAAATTTGGAGAAAAGGACTTACTGTGGGGGCTTTGTTCTTCATAGGCACGTAAGGAGCGAGCCCGGCCGACGTGGTTGTAAATTCCGTGTTAGTGATCTTCTTCAGGGCGGCCTTATAGTCTTTAGAGTACCACGACTCGTTGCTGGTCCGAGAAGGATCATTCTTCCCACTGTACTCGTACATCCAGTGCGGCCAGGCCGCCAATGGAACCAGGCGCCGCCCGAGCCAGCAGTTATACAGGTTGATCGAGGATAGCCCCCTGACCTTCAGCTTCTGGATCTGGTCCATAATTTCCACGACAGCCATCCTTTGATCGTCGGGGAGCCTGTCCGTTGCCAGCCAACAGGGCTCGCTTCTCTCCATAACGAATTCCGGTAGTGCCACTTTGCCAGAGGGGGTGGACTCCTTCACGTAGAACCATCTCTTCTTCCACTCGCTCGCAGCCTTCTTCGGCAGCATGAGCTTGACGAAGTTGACCTTCGGCTTCAGCTGAAAGGTGAGGCCTCCAGCCACCAAGATTGGGCCGCCGGACCCTTCGCGCCTGATCCGGCCGTGGAAAAGCTCCAGCCATAGTGGGAAGTATGGCCTATAGCCGAGGTAACACTCGCAGAAGGCGACAAAGATCGCTAGCTGTTCGATGTTGATCGGGCCAAGATCTGACGGTTTGATCGCATAATATGCGCAGAACCGCCGGAATAATAATGAGGTAGGGAACCCCAAGCCCCTCTCCAAATGGCTTGGGAAGCAGATGAACTCACCAGCGCGCGGCTTTGGCTCGATCTCGGAAGACGCAGGGATCCGCCAATTCCCTTTGTGGAGGACCTCGGCGTCCTCGAAGGACCTGAGCTGCGCTGCGGTGCACTTAGATTTCCCCCACAAGCCTTTCGGTGGCGCCATCGGGAAGAAAGCCGGATCGCTTGGTCTGGACAGTTTGGATCGGGGGAAGACAGAAGGAATGGATGCGAGAGAATGAAGAACGTGAGGAAGGATCTGCAGGACTGATCTGTCACTCCCCTTATAAAGGAGTGCTACCCACCAATCTCGGGGTAGCCGTTACCCGCGGTAATTGCGCTGAAGTTACCGTTGGACTACCCAACAGATAGTCTTGACCAAGTTGATGGTCCAACTCCTTCACTCGACTCGCTTGCAACTGTGCCCTGTCCATTCGCCGAAGCAGCGACTTGATAGCGGTTGCATTCACCAAAGCAGTGACTGGAAACCTGGTGGAAAATTTCCTTGGTTTTGGTAGAGTCCATCACCGATTCGACTGGGCTTCCGAATTGGACTCGCCTACTCCGACTGCCAAATGAACACCTGTGTTTGAATCAACGATGGCCTCGGGGACTACTGATGGGGATATGCCGAATGGGGTATGACCAGTAGGACGTTCCGATTGGGTCAAAGGCTTGGCGAGTGGGCCTATAGGATGGCGACTGGAATGCGACTGAGGAGAAGGCCTGGCAATTGGAGACTGGAGACCCAGAAGCGTACTCGAAGCCCAGTCGGATCAGGTCAAAGCCTCTGAATCCATATCTTGTTCGGTTGTAAACTGTAAACCCTAGCGAGGTGCCTCCTATATAAACCTCCATAGGGTACTCTGAGGACTTACATTCCATCATACAACCCTTTGAGCGACTCGCTGCTTAGACGCCGAGCTCGCCGCCCCTATAACTCGCTCTCCATCAATCTAATCTCGCAGGAGTACGTCTTTACCCTCCGGGGGGCTGAACCTAGGTAACCCATGTGCATCCGCCCCCATCTCACACCGCGGATGGCCGCCAGCTCTCGCCCCCGATTCTATCAATCACTGCCTACTACAGCGACTGCCGTGGCCATTTCCACGACAAACACACATGCAATGACACTGGTGGTGGTCATTTAAAAGAACACAAATGCAAATGACTCTGGTGGATCCATGTGTTTTATGGAAAGAACACACATGAAATGACAATGGTCGTGGTTTATGAAAAAAAACACATGCAATGACTCTAGTTGTGGTTCCATGTGGTTTATGAAAAGAACAAACATGCAATAACTATAGTTGTGGTTTATGAAAAGAACACACATGCAATGACTCTAGTGGTGATTTAGGAAATGGACACACATGCAATGACACTGGTGGATCCATGTGGTTTAGGAAAGGAACACACATGCAATGACACTGGTGGTGGTTTATGAAAAGAACACACATGCAAATGACACTGGTGGATCCATGTGGTTTAGTAAAATAACACACATGCAATGACAGTAGTGGTGGTTTAGGAAAAGAAAACACATGCAATGTCTCTACTTATGGTTTCGGGAAAGAACAAACATGCAATGACTCTAGAGGTGGTTTATGAAAAGGACACACATGCATTAACACTGGTGGATCTATGGTTTAGTAAAATAACACACATAGAATGACACTATTGGTGGTTTAGGAAAAGAACACATATGCAAAGAGATGCAATGACACTGGTGGATCCATGTGTTTTAGGAAAGGAACACACATGCAATGACACTGGTGGTGGTCACTGAAAATAACACACATGCAAATGACTCTGGTGGATTCATGTGGTTTATTGAAAGAACACACATGTAGTGACACTGGTGGTGGTTTATGAAAAGAACACACATGCAATGACTCTAGTTGTGGTTCTGTGTGGTTTTTGAAAACAACAAACATGCAATGACTATAGTTGTGGTTTATGAAAAGAACACACATGCAATGACTCTAGTTGTGGTTCCATGTGGTTTATGAACAGAACAAACATGCCATGACACTGGTGGTGGTTTATGAAAAGAATACACATGCAATGACACTAGTGGTGGTTTAGGAAAAGAACACACATGCAAAGACATGCAATGACACTGGTGGATCCATGTGGTTTAGGAAAGGAACACACATGCAATGACACTGGTGGTGGTTAATGAAAAGAACACACATGCAAATGACTCTTGTGGATCCATGTGGTTTATGGAAAAAACACACATGCAATGAATCTAGTGGTGGTCTAGGAAAATAACACACATATGATGACACTAGTGGATCCATGTGGTTTATGAAAAGAATAAACATGCAGTGACTCTAGTTGTGGTTTATGAAAAGTACACACATGCAATGACTCTAGTGTTGGTTTAGGAAAAGAACACACATGCAATGACACTGGTGGATCCATGTGGTTTAGTAAAATAACACAGATGCAATGACACTAGTGGTGATTTGGGAAAAGAAGACACATGCAATGTCTCTATTTGTGGTTTAGGAAAAGAACAAACATCCAATGACTCTAGTGGTGGTTCATGAAAAGGACACACATGAATTGACACTTGTGGATCCATGTGGTTTAGTGAAATAACACACATGTAATGAGACTAGTGGTGGTTTAGGAAAAGAACACACATGCGAAGACACTGGTGGTGGTCATTGAAAAGAACACACATGCAAATGACTCTGGTGGATCCATGGGTTTTATGGAAAGAACACACATGCAATGATACTGGTGGTGGTTTCTGCAACGAACACACATGCAATGACTCTAGTGGTGGTTCAATGTGGTTTATGAAAAGAACAAACATGCAATGACTAGAGTTGTAGTTTATGAAAAGAACACATATGCAATGACTCTAGTGGTGGTTTAGGAAAAGAACACACATGCAATCACACTATGGATCCATGTGGTTTAGGAAAGGAACACACATGCAATGACGCTGGTGGTGGTTTATGAAAAGAACACACATGCGAATGGCACTGGTGGATCCATGTGGTTTAGTAAAATAACACACATGGAATGACACTAGTGGTGGTTTAGGAAAAGACCACACATGCAACGTGTAGTTGTGGTTTAGGGAAAGAACAAACATGCAATGACTCTAGTGGTGGTTTATGAAAAGAACACACATGCATTGACACTGGTGGATCCATGTGGTTTAGTAAAATAACACACATGAAATGACACTAGTGGTGGTTTGGGAAAAGAACACACATGCAAAGACATGCAATGACACTAGTAGACCCATGTGGTTTAGGAAAGGAACATACATGTAATGACATTGGTGGTGGTCATTGAAGAGAACACACATGCAAATGACTCTGGTGGATCCATGTGGTTTATGGAAAAAACACACATGCAGTGACACTTGTCAACACCCGGATTTTTAATCCTAGATGCCAGTTATGCCATACATCGCAATCCCAGGATTACCATTTTTGCGAGACATAACAGAATTGGTACCACAGTACATCATCCATTATAGACCATAATAAAGGTCTTACAAATAAAGGATCTCGTGATCCAGTCTTAATACAATCAAAGCAGCGGAAAGTAAATGTAGTAGGGGCTCCATCTTTAGGGTCACAAGCAATGCTGACGATGGGAGATGATCCTAGTTGTCATAAACCTCCTGCTGTCCATCTTCCTGGTAGTCCTCATCATAGTCTGGCCACGGGAATAGCCAGGGACAAAGCCATGAGTACTCTTTAAGTACTCGCAAACTATCACTAACAAGTAAGGTAGTTCTAGTAGGAATCTTAAGCTCTAAGTTTATTTGCAAAAAAGCGAGGTTTATTTCATAAGGAGTTCAAAAGTAAAGAACCTAATGTAATCACTTAAGTGAGAACCTGGTTTTCATGTCCACAACCCTGTTGTGGTCAAGTCAAAGTCATAGTTCAATTCACAAGTCATTTTTGAAAACATCTGACAACAGAACAGTATGGCCACTCCAACTGTCCATAACCGCGGACGCGACTATTCAAATTGTTTGACACTCTGCAGAGGTGGTACACTTTCACCATAAAATTCGATACATCCGTTAGGGATAACCCTGAATCATCATACTTAGTATGCGGATAATCAATCCTAACCTTTGAATTACACACTCTAGTATAGGCACCTCTCCTATGAGCTTGGCCTCCCAGCCATGGCCAGCTGCCATCCTGGGCACTGCATAGGTGGACATTCACACTCACGAGGTAGCCTCAGCTCAAGCTCTTTCCGCGAGGGAACCCATACCAAGCCATATAAACTTCTAGTTAAGCCCTACCCAATTCAGGTATTGTGGTTGTACGGTAAAATTGGAATGGTATCACATCCGAACCCAACCATCAGTTTTTATAAAGGGGCAAGGCTCATGCCTCAACATTTTCATCATCAACCATTGTGTTTGTCAACACATGTCAAAACATTTCAATAGAATGAACCATCATTCCAAGGTTTTCATAATCATTTTCACCAAGTATTCCCATCTAAAGTGATCAACTTTTATCCTTAGCACTAGCCACTAAAGTTGAGGGTATTCACTAATGAGGGGTGCTAATCAAGTGTAACTATCCAAAACTAGTTTTATGCCTTTTAATGGCATCTAAGTATAACTACTTAGGCCTAGTTTTATACTCTTTATGGTATCTATCCTATTTTTCCAACACTCACAATTTACTAACTAAAGGTAAAGAACTCTGGTAAAAGTAAAAGAATAAAGCTTGCAAGTAAAACTTAGGATTGATATAATCAAGGTTGCATAACCAAAGAAAGCCTCATGCATCTTGCATAGGTTATCAAGTTTGCAAGTGTTAGCTTGCATAGTTCTAGCTTGCCTTGAGTAGTGAAGTGGTTGAAGTTCTCTTCTTCTTCTTCTTCTTCTTGGTAGTACTCCTCCTCCTCGTATCTCGGGTCGGTACTATTGTCTATAAATGAATACGCGGTACACAATCACCAAAGAATACTTAACTACTTCTATTTAGCACACAAAGGTTCACACTAGATGATCTAGCATCATCACAATCATCACATGAAATAAAGACCTAGTCTTATTTATCTTATTTTGGAAAATTAATTTCTACTCTTTGAAAATACTTAAGATTTAATATTCTCCAATTAAAATATGGGATCATGTTGACACATGTCATCACCTCATATTCTAATACTTGGGAATGTGAGTTAAAGTGGTGGTCACATTTTATAAAGTTTAATATTACTATTTAATAAAATTAAAGTGACTAGAAATGCCTATATAGCATTCTTTTGGTACTAATCCAAGATCACTGCATGTAAACCTATATATTTTTACATATTCAGATAGATCTTGTCAAATGTGATTTTTGAGAGTTGGAATCAACCCAAAAGAATTTATGGTTGATTTTTGAAAAATGTTTGAAGTTGGAAAAGTCTCTGTCTTTTTATTTTTGGTATAGGTGATCTATAATTTCAAATGATTTGAATCCAACGGGCTTGGATACATATTTTGAATACCTTTCTAACAAAATTGGAATCATGCAATTTGGTTCAGTGAATCTCTTTAATTTGATTTTTGAATCTACTAACAGAATCTAGTTTTAACTAAAATGAAAAAAATGAATTGACGGGCTCTGCATGGGAAACTAACTGGGCCGGCCCAATCTGCACAGCGCGGCGCAGCGGTCTGCTGACAGAACAGTCCCACGCGTCAGCGACTAAACTAAACCGAAACGGTAAGTTTCAATCTAGGTCGTGCGATTAGAGCGCGATCGATGTCTGAGCATCGTCGTCTCCGTCGCATAGCTCTAGCGAGACTGAACTCTAATCACGATGGTGGGGGTACGTGGGGGCTCACCAAGGCTCCAGCTAAGGTCGGCGATGGGGGCGAACAACGTTGTCGACGACGGCGGTTCGAATGGTGGTCGCGGCGGCTCCTGGGGCGGCTCCTAGCTCCGGTTCCTCTTCTCTCTACATCGGCGGGATCCGGTGAAATTCCGGTGATGTGGTGCTCGCCTTGCTCCGGGAAGAGGTGTGAGAGGTGTCTGAGAGAGAGGGGAGTGAGATGGTGTGGAGAATTGGGGCTGGAGTGGCCTCTATTTATACACCGGTGAGAGGGACAGAGCGGGATGGCTCGGCCTCGTCGGCGACGGCGTTGTAGTGAGCTATACGCATGGCTGAGGGTAGGGGTCGACGCGGTGCTTCAGGGTGATCGTCATGCATGTGATGGCGCGGCAAGGGGTGGTCGTGAACGGGCGGGAGCGGTCCGTGCTCTGTGCAGGAACGGTGGCGTTCGAGACTGTTATGGGTCTCCTTGTGGATTCACCCTTGGAGTGGCCTGATCTTCATGGATTTGAGGCGGAAGTGAGGGAAAACACGATGAACACAACTCTAATGCAAGGTAAAGATACAAACACACACCAAATCACAGCCAATTCGATTTGCTCCCATTGGTTCAAACAACCAATCCAATCCCGTACTACCTGCCTAACCCTTCGCTCCGAGGGACCGTAGAATGGAAAGCGCCTTCTAAACAACTCGGCAGAAGGGAAGGGGCCTATGTATTTGCATGACCCCTGCGGATTTGACCCTACCTACACCCGGAGCCAATCCCCTAGCGGTCCTGCCACCACGCCGCAGAACAGGAGCTCGTGTGGAACCTTGGATTTCTGGCGTAACAGCGGTGGAGGGTATCAAAATATTACGGCCGCATAACATAGGGGCCTACGCTAAGGTCGGCCAAAATATGGACACCCCGCTTGTGATATCGCTGCTGCATTGAATTCAATCAATACTGAAAGAAACCTTTCGGAATTACTAAATCCAAGAACCTGAACTCTTTATTTAACCAGCAGGATACCCTTTCTATTGATTAAAGATCTTCGGCGGAGGAAAGGAGGCGACTAATCGCTTCTAGCGAAGCAGCGAGTTCATGAGCAAGTGAATGAACGAGCAGCGAGTGAAGTGCAACAGTCGTAAGTAAGGCTCGCCATGTTCCTAAAAGGAGTGACCATCTTTTCTTCCCAATCCCCTATAATCGAGAAAGCCGTCCAATAGCAAACCTAACCCCTGCCTAGAGTTTATAGGTCTCAAACCTATTATTTTTGAAACGGTGAGGGACCTTGCGGTAGAATTACCAAAGGAAAGATCGGCAAGCGGACGGTAGAATCCAAATCAAGGAGAGAGTAGCAACCAAGTAGAATCCCAAAGGGGAGAGACCAAGCATTACTAGAATCCTTGATAGGGAGAGACCAAACACTTGAGGAGGGTCTTGCCAACTTGGAGAAGGGCACCGACTCCAAGGCCTTGTACAACTCATAGATTTACTATTGAGAGGGGGTTCCCATCTAGGCTTTGGCACCTGCCTCAATTCATCATCATCTCTCTAGGGTTTCAAGGAGGGGGTGGTGGCATATATATAGGCCAGCCACGAGCTAGGGGTAAAACAGGCATAAGCAGGAAGTTTGGGGCGTCACATGGGCCAAGCCTAGCTTTAGGCGCGCAGGCCCACGATGCTCGGTCCGAAGACTCCGGCGGGGTCCAGAGACTCCGGTCTGTCTCCGGTGTCGCCTCTGGAGGGGGTCTCAGACTGTCCTAGGCGCAGGTTCGGGGCTCGGTCCGGAGACGGGCCGGAGACTTCGGTGTGGTAGACTGGAGACTCCGGTCTGCTGGTCCGAAGACTCCGGTCCTGCTTCAACAGCTTCTTGCGTCTTCTCTTCTAGGCCTCTTGCTTGGGTGTCTTGGCTTCAGGGCCATCCTTGCTACATCTTCCTCACATCATGTTCATGGACCTAGTCACATCATGGGCATTTGTCTCAAGTAGGATTCCATTCGCATCATAACCAACGAAAGGCAAATCATGGAAGGAGTTCACGTTTGGAGTGATGATTAGCGTGGCATGATGTGGACCAAAGGTGGTTTCCGTATGTTGGGCCACATCAGAGACAGTGCATAGTCGCTACGGTCCACGTGGCGACGAACGGGCGTGTCTGGGGGGTAGCTGGGGTCACGGTGAGTATGGGAACGCGCGGTGAGGTTGAGGCGCGGCGTGTGTGCGTGTGTCGGCTGCGGCACTCTAGAGCGCTCTCAGCATGGCACACAGAGAGGTGGGCGCGGCGATTACGGCTGGTCCACGGCTTGACTACGGTTGAGGGGTGGACAGAGGGTGGCGGTGGTGTGGCGCCTGTCTCCTGGGCATCGTGGGAGAGGGCGGTGCGGTCTGTGGTGAGTGTTCCTTGGTCGACCAGCGCGGCGAGCTTCGGACGGTGCTGCACTGGCGCGAACGGCAAAGGGGGGAGTTGTCCACTGCGCTGCTAGACACTGGGGAGACAGGGGAGAGAAATGGGGCACTAGTGGTGATTGATCACTGCTCAGAACAGTAGAAGTGAGGTAGTGGTTTTCTGGTGTCTACAAGGTGCTCAACCAAATGGCCGCATGAATTTAAGTTTTGAATTTTTGGATGAATTTTGGTGAGTGTTCTGAGTACTTGCTTGATAGTCTAAGGTTGCTTAGGTTTGCCAAGGTGAATTAATTTGAGTGGTTTTTAAAAATGGTGATCTATGCATATGAACTTGATTCAATTTTGCAATGTCCATTATATAAATTTGTAATTTGTTTCTGTTAGTTTGTAAGGTGGGCTTGGGTCCACTTTTACTTGGTCTATCAAGGGGTGAAAAGAATTGGGAAAGTTTCTGTTAGAAATCTTTTACTAGAAACACTCAAAGTGGTCTAGTGGATAATTTTCGTCAAAATGACCATTTGCTAATATGATTCATATTTGATTTTTTTATTTTGTTTGTAAATGGCCTAGATGATGTAGTATTCATCTTTAAACCATTCCTTATCATTTGTAGCAATCAAACATGGCAATTGCACTCCTTCCTACACTAATGCAATTCACACATACACTCATATTAGATTTAATAAGAAAAGTTTTGTTAACCCTAAACTTGGGTGATTAGAACTTGATAATCTTGATTAATATTTTTGGGGTGTTACAAACCTTCCCTCCTTAAACAAAATCTTGTCCCGAGATTTAAGAAAAACTAGGAACTAAAGAGATCTAGAAACTCAGTCCTAATGTAATCTTCTCTCTCTGAAGTAGCATCTTCTTCAGTATGGTTGCTCCAGTGGATCTTGAGAAATTTGATACTCCGGGTCCTGGTGGTTCTGAAGTCTTCTTCCAAAACACGAATGGGTACTTCACGGTAAGTTAGATCCTTGTTGCTATCTATGACTCCATAATCGATGTTCTTGAACACTTCGGTCTTCTCCGGAACTTCTAGGCATTTGCGAAGTAACGAGATATGGAACACATTATGTATGGATGACATCTACTCCGGTAGTTCCAGTTGATATGATACTTCTCCTCGGTGATTCAAAATCTTGAAAGGTCCAATATATCTGGGGGCTAACTTCCCTTTCAGTTGAAAACGTTACATTCCTTTCAAGGGTGATACTTTGAGATACACAAAATCTCTGACATTGATGGTCAGGTCTCGACGTCTCTTGTCAGCATAACTCTTCTGTCTGCATTGGGTGATCTTGAGGTGTTCACGGACTTTGTGAACCTTCTCTTCAGCTTCTCGTAGGATGTCGGGTCCAAAAATCTGACTCTCTCCTACTTGCGACCAATTCAAGGGGGTACGGCACTTCCTTCCATACAGAAATTCAAATGGGGCCATTTGCAAACTGGCTTGATAACTATTGTTATATGAGAATTCTGCGAAAGGCAGATAATCTTCCCATTTTGATCCATATTCTAGCACACAAGCTCTCAACATATCTTCTAAGATCTGGTTGACTCTTTTAGTTTGCCCATCGGTTTGCGGGTGATAAGCTGTGCTGAAGTTCAGCTTGGTTCCTAATCTTTCTTGGACTTTCTGCCAAAATCTTGAGGTAAACTGGGTTCCTCGATCCGATACTATGGTCTTAGGGGTTCCATGCAAACTGACGATTCTAGCAATGTATAGCTCTACTAGCTTGGAACTCTAGTAGGTGATCTTGACATGTATAAAATGGGCTACCTTGGACAGTCTATCAACTATGACCCAAATAGAGTCATTTCCCTTACTAGATGTAGGCAAACCGGTGATGAAATCCATTCCGACAGAATCCAGTTTCCATTCCGGAATCTGCAATGGTTGCAAAAGTCCTGCGGGTCGCTGATGTTCCGCTTTGACTCTCTGACAGATATCACACTTGGCTACGTAGCTTCCGATTTCTCTCTTCATCTTGTGCCACCAAAATTGCTCCTTCAAATCCCGATACATCTTCGTTCCTCCGGGATGGATAGAATAAAGAGTATCATGATCTTCCTGCATAATGACTTGTTTGAACTCCGAATCTACTGGCACACAGATACGTCCTTTGTACGACAAAACTCTTTCTTCATCTTCGGTGAATCCGAGTACCTTCCCTGTCCTGATACGACGTTTGATCCTGTCGATACTTGCATTTCCTTTCTAGGCTTCCTTGATCTGACTGATCAAAGTGGGTTGAAGTTCAATACTAGCTAGGAATCCTTCGCTAACTAGATATGTTCTAAACTACTCCAACTCTTCATGCAAACTTGGCTGGGCTTCTTTTATCATGGTGTTTAATCTACACTACAATCTCCTAAGAGCATCCGCTACCACATTGGCTTTGCCGGGGTGATAGTGAATGTCAAGGTCATAATCCTTGATTAACTCTATCCATCTCCTTTGCCTCATATTCAGCTCCTTCTGGGTGAAAATATACTTCAGACTCTTGTGATCCGAATAAATCTCAGAGCGGTTACCCATCAGGTAATGATGCCATGTCTTCAAAGCTAAAACTACGGCTGCCAGTTCTAGGTCATGGGTAGGGTAGTTCTGCTCATGTTGCTTCAGTTGTCTAGATAGATACGATATGACCTTGCCTTCTTGCATCAACACACATCCGATACCAATCTTGGATGCATCACAATACACATCAAAAGGCTTCTTGATATCTGGCATAATCAGAATTGGGGCTGAAATCAATCTCTTCTTGAGCTCTTGAAAACTTGCTTCACATTTGTCTGTCCATTCAAACTTCTGATGTTTCTTCAACAATTGGGTCGTTGGTCTTGTGATGCTCGAAAATCCTTCTACGAACTTGCGGTAATATCCCGCTAATCTAAGAAATGCGCGGACCTAGGTTTGAGTGGTTGGGGCTTCCCATTCTTCAACATCCTTAATCTTGGTGGGATCGATAGCGATTCCTCCTACCGACACAATATGTCCTAGGAATCCTACTGGTCAAACAGATCCTCTATCTTTGGCAGTGGATACTTGTTCTTGATGGTGACATCATTCATCTTCGGATAATCCGTGCATAAACGGTTACCTCCATCTTTCTTATCCACAAACAAAATAGGCGATCTCCATGGCGACGCACTTGGTTGAATCAAACCTTTCTCCAGCATAGCATCAAGTTGCTTCTTCAGCTCCACTAATTCCGATGGGTTCATACTATAAGGTCTCTGAGCTGTGGGTCCGGTTCCATGAACTAGTTCAATGATGAACTCGATATCAAGATCTGGGGCCATACCGGGCAATTCGTCTACGAACATGTCGGGGTATTCACAGACTACTCTAACTTGGTCTAGGGTTGGTTGGGCTAGACTCTTGTTGCATTTGAATTGACGGGGCAGTGTCTCAGATACATGCTCTACTGATACTCTAGTGCTACTGGTCATAGTCGATTAATCCTTTATGTTTCGACATCCAATCCATTCCTAGTACTACTTCCAAACCTTTGGTTCCAAGTACTATTAGATTAGCATAAAATTCTATTCCATGGATTCTGATAGGTACAGCCTTGCAAAATTTTCTAGCTTTGGTGGTTGAACCAGGTATTTGAACTATCATAACATGCTTCAATTTTGTTGGTTGAATCTTACTAGTGCATGCAAATTCTTCTGTAACAAATGAGTGCGATGCTCCAGAATCAAACAACACTCTAGCAAGTACGGAGTTAACAGAAAACATACCCAGCACGACATCTGGCACTTCCTGAGCTTCTTCAGCATTCATGTGGAACAGATGGCCGTTGCGGTTGAGCGAGTTCCCTGGGGCAAGTCTCCTTCTAGGTTGAACACGGTGTTGCTGTTGAGCAGGTGCATTCATGCATTCACATTGGTGGCTGCTGCAAGCTTCTTGGGGCACTCGTTGGAGTAGTGACCCTTGACTCCGCATTCAAAGAAAGTAATCAGGGACTTGTCTTTTCCTGCAATAGGCACAGCATTGCTTCTAGTCCTTGGGGCAGTATTGTTGTTGTTGTTGTTGGACTTGGGTGCTGCACAGTTGAAGTTATTGGAGTTGTCGAGGTTATTGTTGTGGTTTCCTCCATGCCTTGGGTTTTCTCCTCCACGGTTGGGATAGCTTGGACGGGACATAGGGGGTCTGTTGTTTCTTGGGGCATATCCTGCAGACGGGTTGGGGCGATACTTCTGGGTATGATGGGATCCAAGCTGGTGCATCATGCGACGCTTGTGGTTGTCATTGACTTAGTTGATCTTCCCTTCCATCTGAATGGCATAGTCCACTAAAGCTTCAATAACATCAAAGGGAATGTTGACTAGCACGGTTTGCATCTCATCATGCAGTCCGTTCAGGAATCTCTCTTTCTTCTTTGCTTCTGTGTCAATCTCATTAGGGGCATATCTAGCTAAAGATAAGAATTTGTCACAGTATTCCACCACAGTCATCCTTCCTTGTTTCAATTCCCTGAACTCATCCCTCATCCTTTTAATCAGACCTGGGGGCACATGAGTCCGACTAAACTTGATTTTGAACTCATCCTAAGTCATCATCTGACCTACGTTCATGGTACGGATGCTATTCCACCAGGCTCTTGCATCACCTGCCAGATAATGGGTGGCAAACAGTAATTTTTCATTGGCCTCAACTCCTGCGACCTCTAAGTTGTTCTCCATGGTTTGCAGCCAGTCACAGCATCTAATGGCTCTTCAGACTTACTAAAGATAGGTGGGTTGGTATTCTGAAAGTTCTTGAGCTTGGATCTATGGTTATCCTGGTTTCCATGGCCTTGATTATTGTGGGCCATCTGAGCTATCTGTTGAAGAGTGGCTAAGTTGGCTTGACGTTCGGCTCTACTAGCTTCACGGTTAGAAACTAACATTTGTAGAATCTACAACATTGGGTCCTAAGATGAGCTACTTCCTCCAGGATTTTCACGAGTCATCTGAAGATTGAGATAGATAGTGAGATAAGAGGGAAATTTCTAAGGTTCATGGTTTTGTTTCAAAAGCTTTAAACTTGGAGTATAACTTAGTTTTTGTAAGCTAACAACTTCCTCTCATTCATTCATTCAGTCCAAGCACACAATACAAACACACACCACAACACAAATAGAAAACAGATGGTTTTAAGAACCATTCTGTGAAGCTACGATACAATGGCATCTAGTCATCATCAATGAAGGCGGAATCATCATCATCAGCGTGGAACTCCATGGCATCGTCCTCTAGGTAGTCGTCATCATCACTGAGGTAAGAGTAGAGATCTCCATGGATATCTTCCCCTTCCTCCTCCTTCGCTTCAAGTTGGATCTCTTGTTCACGAATGCTCTTCTCGAGAGTGGCCACCTTCTTGCGAAGACGATCGATGATGCGATCCTTCTTGTCACGCTGACGATGAAGTGATTGGCGCTCCTTGGCGAGGGTCTGGTCCTTCTTGACTGCAATGGCCTTGTTATGGTTGGCATAGGCACGGGCGTTGTCCAACTCCATCTGTCAATCATACAACATGAAGTCGAGATTATCCACTTGGTGCTTCTGCTCCGTGTGTCCTGGCATCTCCAAGGGCATTCCCATAGAATCCCGCCTTGCGTAGTGAGCAAAGCGAGTTCCGATGATCTGGTTGATGTTTTGTCCACACAGACGGGCGAGAGCTTTTTGCATAGCCCTGGCTAGTCCGTCTAGCCAGTTGTTCTCCCTCAAGCTGAATTGGATCTTCTCCGATGTGGGTGCTTCCATCTTGCCTCTGATATCTGCAACTATCAGCCACTGTAGGTCTCCTCCCACGTGATCGTTGAGTTGTGCCCCGAAGAACTCCGGGTGCGAGCGCTCAAGATACTCTGCAAGTGCATCTAGATCCCTCTCAAAGATCAGGTGGCCTCCGTTGCCCAGCTGGTAGAATTTGCTATACTTGACCTCCATCTATAAGAATTTAGGGTGAGCAAGTTAGTGGGGTGATCAAGTGTGTCAAATTTTATGTAGGATTGCAAGAATTTTTGAGGAACATGAATTTTTTGAAATAATCTCAAGGGTAAGTGGGAATAGGTTTTCATAAATACTCACTTCTTGTGTTTTGAAACTAAGTTTTTGGGTCTAGCGTCCATTCTAACTAGGGTCTCCTATGGTCAAGATGGCTCTAATACCAACTTGTCAACACCCGGATTTTTAATCCCAGATGCCTGTTATGCCATACATCGCAATCCCAGGATTACCATTTTTGTGAGACATAACAGAATTGGTACCACGGTACACAATCCATTACAAACCATAATAAAGGTCTTACAAATAAAGGATCTCGTGATCCAGTCTTAATACAATCAAAGCAGCGGAAAGTAAACGTAGTAGGGGCTCCATCTTCAGGGTCACATGCAATGCTGACGATGGCAGATGATCCTAGTTGTCATAGACCTCCTGCTGTCCATCTTCCTGGTAGTCCTCCTCATAGTCTGGCCACGGGAATAGCTAGGGACAAAGCCATGAGTACTCTTTAAGTACTCGCAAACTATCACTAACAAGTAAGGTAGTTCTAGTAGGAATCTTAAGCTCTAAGTTTATTTGTAAAAAGCCAGGTTTATTTCATAAGGAGTTCAAAAGTAAAAAACCTAATGTAATCACTTAAGTGAGAACCTAGTTTTCATGTCCACAACCCTATTGTATTCCCATCTAAACTGATCTTCTTTTATGCTTAGCACTAGCCACTAAAGTTGAGGGTATTCACTAATGAGGGGTGCTAATCAAGTGTAACTATCCAAAACTAGTTTTATGCATTTTAATGGCATCTAAGTATAACTACTTAGACCTAGTTTTATACTCTTTATGGTATCTCTCCTATTTTTCCAATACTCACAATTTACTAACTAAAGGTAAAGAACTTTGGTAAAAGTAAAAGAATAAAGCTTGCAGGTAAAACTTGGGATTGGTATAATCAAGGTTGCATAACCAAAGCAGGCCTCATGCATCTTGCATAGGTTATTAAGTTTGCAAGTGTTAGCTTGCATAGTTCTAGCTTGCCTTGAGTAGTGCAGTGGTTGAAGTTCTCTTCCTCTTCTTCGTAATACTCCTCCTCCTCGTATCCCGGGTCCGTACTATTGTCTATAAATGAATACGAGGTACATAATCACCAAACAATAATTAACTACTTCTATTTAGTCCACAAAGGTTCACACTAGATGATCTAGCATCAGCACAATCATCACATGAAATAAAGACCTAGTCTTATTTATCTTATTTTCGAATAGTAATTTCTACTCATTGAAAATACTTAAGATTTAATATTCTCCAATTAAAATATGGGATCATGTTGACACATGTCATCACCACATATTCTAATACTTGGGAATGTGAGTTAAAGTGGTGGTCACATTTTATAAAGTTTAATATTACTATTTCATAAAATTAAAGTGACTAGAAATGCCTATATAGCATTCTTTTGGTACTTGTCCAAGATCACTGCATGTAAACCTAAATATTTTTGCATATTCAGATAGACCTTGTCAAATGTGATTTTTGAGAGTTGGAATCAACTCAAAAGCATTTATGGTTGATTTTTGAAAAATGTTTGAAGTTGGAAAAGTCTCTATCTTGTTATTTTTGGTATAGGTGATCTATAATTTTCAAATGATTTGAATCCAACAGGCTTGGATAGATAATTTGAATACCTTTCTAACAAAATTGGAATCATGAAATTTTTTTAGTGAATCTCTTTGAATTGCCTTTTGAATCTACTAACAGAATCTAGTTTTAACTAAAATGAAAAAATCTATTTGAATCGACGGGCTCTGCGCGGGAAACTAACTGGGCCGGCCCAATCTGCACAGCATGGTGTAGCGAGCTGCTGACAGAATGGTCCCACGCGTCAGCGACTAAACTAAACTGAAATGGTAAGTTTCAATCTAGGTCGTGCGATTAGAGCACGATCGATGGCTGAGCATCGTCGTCTCCGTCGCATAGCTCTAGCGAGACTGAACCCTAATCACGATGGTGGGGGTACGTGGGGGCTCACCACGGCTCCAATTAAGGTCGGCGATGGGGGCAAACGACGTTGTCGATGACGGCGGTTCGAATGGTGGTCGCGGTGGCTCCTAGATCCGGTTCCTCTTCTCCTCTACAGAGGTAGGCTCCGGTGAAATTTCGGCGATGTGGTGCTCGCCTTGCTCTGGGGAGAGGTGTGAGAGGTGTCTGAGAGAGAGGGGAGTGAGATGGTGTGGACAATTGGGGTTGGGGTGGCCTCTATTTATACACCGGCGAGAGGGACAGAGCGGGATGGCTCGGCCTCGTCGGTGACGGCATTGCAGTGAGCTATAGGCATGGCTGAGGGTAGGGGTCAACGCGGTGCTTCAGGGCGATCGTCATGCGCGTGATGGCACGGAAAGGGGCAGTCGAGAACGCTTGGGAGTAGTATGTGCTCTGGGCGGGAACGGTGACGTTCGAGATGGTGCACAATCGCTACGGTCCACGCGGCGGCGAACGGGTGTGTCTGGGGGTAGGTGGGGTCATGGTGAGTATAGGAACACGCGGTGAGGGCGAGGCACGGCGTGTGTGCACGTGTCGGCTGTGGCGCTCTGGCGCGCTCTCGGCATGGCAGACAGACAGGTGGGCGCGGTGATTACGGCTGGTCAACTGTTGCCTGTGGTCGAGGGGTGGATAGAGGGTGGCGGTGGTGTGGCGCCTGTCTCCTGGGCGTCGTGGGAGAGGGCGGCGCGATCTATGGCGAGTGGTTCTTGGTCGACCGGGGGACGAGCTTCGGGCGGCGCTGCACTAGCGCGAACGGCAAAGGGGGGAGATGTCCACTGTGCTGCTAGAAACTGGGGGAGACAGGGGAGAGAAATGGGGCACTAGTGGCGATTGTTCACTGCTCAGAATAGTAGAAGTTAGCCAGTGATTTTCTGGTGTCTGCAAGGTGCTCGACCAAATGGCCGCATGAATTTAAGTTTTGAATTTTTGGATGAATTTTGGTGAGTGTTCTGAGTACTTGCTTGATAGTCTAAGGTTGCTTGGGTTTCCCAAGGTGAATTGATTTGAGTGGTTTTTGAAAAATGGTGATCTATGCATATGAACTTGATTCAATTTTGCAATGTCCTTTAAATAGATTTGGAATTTGTTTCTTGATGCAGCCCATCCTACAGACGTTACTACATCTACAACGCCGTCATCTAGAACAAGATCGTCCCCAAGTTAACCAAGAAAATGGACCAGGAGCAGCCAACTCTAGAACAAGAGTCTTCGCCGTCATCGCCCCGGATAGTCCGCCTGATGTCAGCCGGAATGTCCGGCGTAGCCTGAGTGTCCGGCCAGATCCAGCCGGAGTGTCCGGCCTACCCCGCCTCCATCCTGGCACGGACAGTCAGTAGGTCACATCGAACTCTACCCGGACACTACCCGGAGTGTTCGGCCACCCTGGACTGTCCGGTCCACCCGACCCGGATTGTCTGGCCTAAGTGATGGGCCTACGAGCCAACATCTGGGCCCTTGGCCCATGTACCCCTCTATTCCGCACCAAACCCTAGTTTTATGCCCAAACTACCCCTGAACTTGTGGCTGTCCTATAAATAGAGCCCCCACCCCCTCATGTATCCCTTAGGCATAGATGATAGACTAAAGAAAACCCCCTTTGTGGAATCTCTAGTTTTGCCTCATCCCCTTCTACCAAAGGTCACCACCTCGTTGGAGTTTGCATCGCGCTTCCCTCGTTGTACAAGGCCTTGGCATCGGTGTCCCTTTGCCAAGACGCCAAAACCCTCTCCAAGGTGTTCTTCCCTCTCTGCATGGGATCGAGGGAGCACGTTGACTAATCTTTCCTTGCGAGGATTCTATCGGACCGGTGGCCACCTGCGGGAGCAATCGGCCTTGTATCGTGTGAGTTTTGCGTGTGTTCATTGAGTTCTTCGCGAGGTGTGCGTCCGCTTCGCTACCTTCTCCCTTTCCCCTCACTTTCCCATTGATTTGACCATGAGATCCATGAAGATCGGGCCACCCACGGGGTTACCCCATAACATCTGGTATCAACTGCTTTTGGTTGCCACGGATTCCTCATCGATTTGGTCTTTTCCCCATAAATTTGAAAATTCCACCAAAAATAGCCCCAATTCATGTTTTGGATCAATCTGTGATTTGAGTGCATTTTGGTAGGTTTTGATCCGTTCATTACTTGCTAAACTTGTTGATCTACCTTCCCCTGCGTTTCCATAGCCTAATTCCTTGATTTCCCGCATCAATTTGAGGTTTTTGTTCGAGTTTTTCCGCCAAAACTCGTCCCGTTCGTGTTCTGGAAGTTCTGGTTCGACCGGACCGGTCTGTCCGGCCAAAATGGACCGGAATATCCGTCCCACCGGAGTTTTCGACGTAAACGGACCAGAATATCCGCCCCGGCCGGACTGTCCAGCCTGTGCGCCCCGGACTGTCCGCCCCCCTGCTGACAGAAAAATCTGCTTCACGGTTTTGAGCATAACTTTTACATACGAACTCGGATTTTGGTGTTCTTTAGCTCGTTTTGAAGAGATGAAGGAGCTCTACATCATCATATCCATGGTTCATGCTATTTACTCCATCCAAATTCCGTGAGCAAGGTGGAATCCACCAATAAAGGGTGAAGATCAGCGACGAAAGGTATAAAAATTCCACGACTTCTCCCCACTTGCATCCCTTTGTGAGACATACTATCTTTGCTTCAACAAACACCTATTGAGACTAGTTCCTCCTATGATTTCTTGGGCTATGTACATTTGATACCTTGTAGAATTCCGAGCAAAACTTGTGAGCGTGCTATCTCATATAGTTATCTTGTATAGTTGCTGGCACAAGGAAGAGGCAAGTGAAAAAGAAAAGAAAAAGAGAAAAAAAATATAGAAAAAAAGAAGAAAAAGAAAGAAAGAAACAAGTGCCTCATAGAATAGGAAGCACAAGCTCGATGATCATCAAATAGGTGGTACTTATTGTGCATATCTTGTAGCCCACCAATTTTATTGCAATCGAACTAGCGTCTCTTCTTGCACTTGTGCGACACGAGCTTATAGTCTTCGCTAGGTAATCATTTGGTTCTTAGCTCACTTTCTACGTCGCACAAGTCCCATTTATCCCACCGTGTGTGTTTCCTTGTACATAATTCCTTCTTGTGGATTGACTTGTTTTGCTTTGTGATCATCGTGGTTATTTACTTGCCATTACAATATCTTGATTTCGGATTGTTCTTGGACACGCCACCTTTCGTACCTATCCACCATAAGCTTTGTGTGTGTGTGTTTTTTAGTGGTTAGTTGGTTTTGGTGTTCTGCGTGAACTTCACTTTGCTTGGTTTTGATTGCTCTCAAGTGTTGCCACTTGCACGATACTATCTTCCAAGGTAAAGTAAGGTTTGACGTTGCATTCCTAACCCCCTACCACTTCCATATACACCACTTGGTCTTATGAAACATGTCTAGGGACTCCGGAACCGAGGATGATTTCTATGAAGAATCCTTGATGAGCCACCATGCATATGCCTCCACAAGCATGGATGACAGGATGGAGCACTACACCGACAATGGCTCCACATGCTTGGGTGATATGGAGTTCTACAACAACAATAACTCCCCAAGCATGGACGACTTCAAGAACGACAATGACAAGCTCCTCAAGTCGCGTCGACCAAGACGGAGCCTCCACCTCGAGAGCACCAAGGTCAACCATCAAATGGACAACTTCAAGCGCGACATGGATAACGCCTTCGCCAAAACCATGAGCATGATGGCCAAGACTAATGATGCTTTGCGCTCATTACAACGCCTCACCAAGAAGAGTGCCAAGGACAAGAAGCATTATCGCGAGCGTCATGTGGATGACCAAGTGCGCCATCAACAACATTTGGCAAGGCACGCCAATGACCTCTGTCGACACCATCAAAGGGCACCTTCTACTACTCGTGTCACCACAAAAATGGCACCAAGAGCAAGCTCTCCTCCATGCCATCAAGCTTCAACGCCAAGACTTGATGTCCTAGATGACGCAGGCAATCTCATGAATGAGGAGGACGAAGACCTCTACTTCGCCAAGTTGGACGAGTACGTCAAGAGGACTACACAATCCAAGGTGCAAGAGGGCGACGACAAGGTCAAGAATGGTGAGCATGGGATTTTCCCTTCACCAAAGGAGGCGCACGGAGTTGAGCAAACTGAGCCTACACCCATATGCTTGAGTGATGATGTGGTACCAATCCCATGTGAGTATGAGAGCCACTTAGCCCACTTCAGTGAAAGCAAGAGTGAGATGAGTGACTCCACCATATGTGAGATTGAGTGCTTCCACTTTGAGGGCATGAGTGATACACCCAGTGAGTTGAGAGTGGTAGTCGATAGGTCATGTGAGACCACTTTGATTTCTAACGACTTACCCTCTACCTCTAGTGTGTTTCCTCATGATGTGCTAGGTTCCATGGAGCAAGAAGTGCCAAGCTTGGAGATGATGATGCCTCCAACCAAGAAGATGTACATGGTGGATCAAGATGATGCCATCCCCATACATGATGAAGAAGTCGCCCACATGGAGGCCAATACTACCACAACACCCACTTCATATGAGAGGTATGAACAAGGTAAAAATAAGGGTGTTGATGATGCCATGATCCCACTAGTGGACATGATGACTTGTGATGATTGGCATGCTATGGATGATGTTTGTGATATCACATATGCTTCATTGATATTTCCATGTGATACTTTGCCTTTGCATAATGTTGAGCATGTGAAATTATTTGATTGTGATGATGTTGCCATAGACATGTCATGCTCTAAATGGTACGTTGATGATATCATTGCTTGCACTTTGTTGAATAATTGCTCTTTCCAATGTTTTGCTTGCAATGATGTTACCAATGGTACCCCTCGAACCATGCTGCGTCATGAATGTTTTACAACCTCTCCCGTTGCTTGCAATAAGTTAAATAATTGCTCTTTCACTTGTTTTGCTTGCAACAATAATTCTAATATGGTTTATATTTAGATGGCCCCCATAGCTTTCTCAAATTTTGGAGATTTTGGTAAATGACATGATAAGCATGTTCCCCACTTGCATACTCACCATGCATATTTGTCATACTTTATTAACACTAATGGTGATGTGCACAAGAAGAGATATGTCATGATGGATGATGTATTTCTCTACCATGCACACACATTCTTCCTTTTATCTATCATGTGTGTAGGTACCCGCACAAGAATTTCAACCTCGGTTGAGCACAAGTTGACAAAAAGAGCTCCAGAGAGCATCCCCCACGTGAGTTCAAGATCGAACCCAGCTCTGATACCTTTTGCATGCTTTGCATCTTTCATGTTGAAAAATTGCTCATTCCTATGGTTTGCTTGCAATCATGTTAATGGTATTCTTTCACCTTGTGACAATCATGTTTCGTTATTGGATATTGATGCTTTGTGTGTTGCCACAAAAATGTTGAACAATTTCTCTTTCCGATGTTTTATGTGCAACCATAATGCCATTTTGAGCATGTATTGTCATGAGAGCTTCCAAGTCTCTCGTATTGTTGTTGCAACAAACATAAGGACCACTTGCTCTTTCATTTGGTTTGTTTGCAAACATGTTGTTCTTGCTTCCACTTGCGATACTCATACCCCCATAATTTTGGATTTTGATGATATGTGTATGGCATCCAACATATTGAACAATTGTTCTTTCCAATGGTTGGTTTGCACACATAATGATGTTGATTTCGATATTCTTCCTCATGTGTTTTTTTCGAATTCTCCTAGCTTTGCAACTAAGATGTTGATCAACATTTTAGTCAATTGCTTTGAGTGCCACACTAAGATGTTATATGGAGTTTTTGAGTTCCCACATTTGGATGATGTTCAGTCAATTTCCATGCACTTTGACCTTGCATATGCATCCTGTTTGCTATACTTGAGTTGTGCTAATAATGTTGTGAACAAGAATGGACATGCCACAAATGACATGCTCCTCTAGCACACACGAACATATGTTGCTTGGTCTTTGTTGTGTGAAGGTACAATTGCATACGCGTCAACCTCTATGGACAAAGAGTTGACAAGACGAATCAAAGAGCGTTACCTAGGGTTACCCTTCAATGAACTATCTCTACATTACAAGGTGACTTCCTTCTACTTGAGGACTCATGCTATAATCTTCATGAATTGGCTACTCTTTGAGTGTTGCTTCGCTTTTGTTGTGAGCTTTGTAGGCTTCATGGAAGGTGAAGGAACATTGAAGATTTGCCACATCAAGCTTCTCAAGGATGACTATATGGTGAACCCCAAGGTCAAGAAGGTCTCTCGACATCATCTTCTTAGGATGAGCATGAAGAGTCGAGGACGACTCTTTTTGAAGGGGGAGCTGATGCAGCCCGTCCCGCGGACGCTACTACATCTACAACGCCAAGTCCCGAAGATCGTCCCCAAGTCAACCAAGAAGATGGACCAAGACCAGCCAGCTCCAGAACAAGAGTCTCTGCTGTCATTGCCCCGGAGAGTCCGCCTGATGCCAGCCAGAATGCCCGACGCAGCCGGAGTGTCCGGCCAGATCCAGCTGGAGTGTCCGGCCTACCCCGCCTCCATCCTGGCACGGACAGTTAGTAGGTCACATCAGACTCTACCCAGACACTACCTGGAGTGTCCGGCCACCCTGGACTGTCCGGTCCACCTGACCCGGATTGTCCGGCCTAACTGATGGGCCTAGGAGACAACATTTGGGCCCTTGGCCCATGTACCCCTCTATTCTGCACCAAACCCTAGTTTTATGCCCAAACAACCCCTGAACTTGTGGCTGGCCTATAAATAGAGCCCCCACCCCCTCATGTATCCCTTAGGCATAGATAATAGACTAAAGAAAACCACCTTTGTGGAATCTCTAGTTTTGCCTCATCCCTTTCTACCAAAGGGGATCGACTATCGTCACCACCTCGTTGGAGTTTGCATCGCGCCTCCCTCGTTGTACAAGTCCTTGGCATCAGTGTCCCTTTGCCAATACGTCAAGACCCTCTCCAAGGTGTTCTTCCCTCTCCACATGGGATCGAGGGAGCACGTTGACTGATCTTTCCTTGCGAGGATTCTATCGGACCGGTGGCCACCTGCGGGAGCAATCGACCTTGTATCGTGTGAGTTTTGCATGTGTTCATCGTGTTCTTCGCGAGGTGTGCGGCCGCTTCCGCTACCTTCTCCCTTTCCCCTTTCTTTCCCATCGATTTGACCACGAGATCCGTGAAGATCAGGCCACCCACCCTAAACTTGAGTGATTAGAACTTGATAATATTGATTAATATTTTGGGGTGTTACAACACTGGTGGTGGTTTATGAAAAGAACACACATGCAAAGACTCTAGTTGTGGTTCCATGTGGTTTATGAAAAGAACAAACATGCAATGACTATAGTTGTCGTTTATGAAAAGAACTAACATGCAATGACACTTGTGGTGGTTTGTGAAAAGAATACACATGCAATGACACTAGTGGTGGTTTAGGAAAAGAACACACATGCAAAGACATGCAATGACACTTGTGGATCCATGTGGTTTATGAAAAGAACAAACATGCAATGACTCTAGTTGTGGTTTATGAAAAGTACACACATGCAATGACACTAGTGGTGGTTTAGAAAAATAACACACATGCAATGACACTGGTTGACCCGTGTGATTTAATAAAATAACACACATGCAATGACACTAGTAGTGGTCTAGGAAAAGAACACACATGCAATGTCTCTAGTTGTGGTTTAGGAAAAGAACAAACATGCAATGACTCTAGTGGTGGTTTATGAAAAGGACACACATGCATTGACACTAGTGGATCCATGTGGTTTAGTAAAATAACACACATGCAATGACAATAGTGGTGGTTTAGGAAAAGAACACACATGCAATGACACTGGTGGATCCATGTGGTTTAGAAAGGAACACTGATATGGGGTGGCTCGATCTTCTCAGTAAGCGGATGGCGGTGATGATGGTGGATGATAGATAACTAGCCTGTAGCTATGAACTCTCCCGCTCGATCCCTGATACCAATGCAACAGCTCTCGAACCTTGTAGGATATTCACAACACCACGCTCTTGCGCACGCAGCCGTGACCATGAACGGTAGTATGCAATCTACTAATTCCCAATGGAACAACAAATCACACTCAATTATAGTTGGTAGATTCGAACACAGGGTAATTTCAGAGGTTCTATGAAAGAAACAACTCCAAAATAGTTTTAACGTGGTCTCCCCTAAACTAGAGGGCGTTCCCAGGCTTATATGGCTGCCAGAACGTCCAAAAAACATGAACCGAAAACGTGTCTGATACAGTCAGATCCGTCCGGATCTGATGGGAACGAGCCGGATTATCCAGTCTAAGAGGGCCGGATTATCCGGGGGTCGGATTTTCCGGGGGGACAATCCGGTCAAATATCTGCCCCGGTACTAAACGTCACGCACGAAGTCCTTTGCAGAATATCCAAAGCAGGGTCGGATTATCCGGGGTGTGGGGGCCGGATTATCCGGGGTCTTTTAGGCATGGAAGTACTCATTGGAAAGATCTTGGAATTATCTATCCAACATGATGAGGATATATACAGGGATTATGATGATTCTGACTGCCTGAACTGGAAGGAAATATTGAGTCAAATCAATAATGACTATCAGGTGAATTCATTCTTAATTGAACCTGATGTTTTACTTAATGAGAACTTTATACTACCTAAGTCTATGCATCTTTGTATGATCGGGTTTATTGATAACACAAGCGTTGCGCGAGGAGGAGGAGAGTTGCAGCAAGAAGGACAAGCGCTGATTTCCAATATCAACAAGTGCGCGAGGGAGGAGCGGGAGGCATGCGCACTAGGAGGCAATGAACAAATCACGTATGAGCAAGAGAGAGAGATGGCGCACCCAGAATTACATGTTTGAGGTGTTCCGCGACGTTTGGACTGCGTGCCAATAAGGCCGAACCCATATATGGGTCGGTATGTATCAGTTTGAGTCGAACCGAGTCAGTTTGGGCCAAGTTATGGCTGTTTTTAGGCCCATTTAGAGGGGAGGACGCCCCAGCCCTCATATAAACCTCCGTAGCCGTCACAAGTTAGGGTGAAGACCACGTTAAAATATTTTGGAGTTGTTTCTTTCATAGAACCTCTGGAATTACCCTGTGTTCGAATCTACCAACTATAATTGAGTGTGATTTGTTGTTCCATTGGGAATTAGTAGATTGCAGACTACCGTTCGTGGTCATGGCTGCGTGCGCAAGAGCGTGGTGTTGTGAATATCCTACAAGGTTCGAGAGCTGTTGCATTGGCATCAGGGATCGAGCGGGAGAGTTCATAGCTACAGGCTAGTTATCTATCATCCACCATCATCATCGCCATCCGCTTACTGAGAAGATCGGGCCACCCCATATCATCTTGGTATCAGATTTCCTCGTTGCCTCGGTAAGCAATCCACAATCCATCGATAGATTAGAGAGTGTTTTTCATCCTATACAGAAAAAGCCCCCACAAAACGAGTTGCCATAGCCTAGATTACATCGTAATCGAGTAATAGTTGCTGGTTGAGTTCCTCTTTTTGATTAGATTTAGATCTGTTCTTCGTAGATTGGTTTTCTAGTTGTTCTAGTTGTTTTCCACCATCATTTTCCGCTACCATCAAGTCAGATCCGACCAAGTAAAGAGTCCTAGTTGCGTACTGCTTGGCAAGTCGGAATAAAAAAAAATTATTTTTGACCGTCGCCTCACCACAGACCGGTCTGTCCTCATACGAGAAAAAACAAAAATTTCTGCCGCCATCCTGCCGCCGCAGGATTTTAGGCCGTTTTTCTGCCGTGGCAGAGACCAATTCTCAGGTCAAAATTTTTTCTTTTTTGTTTATTTTTTGTACTGAGTCCACATAGCGTACCTATCCTTGTGAGCCTTAGTAAACCTTTCTTTGTGTCTAAAACTATCCTACGAGACTAGCGTGCTTAGTGCTCTGCGGGCTGCTCAGTTTAGCAATCTTGTGCCCGTTTCGTTGAGACATTGCTAGCATATCTCCTTGTGCATTGCAACACGAGCATTCCTCCGACATACCTTACTTTATTGAGCTCATTTTCATAGTTGCGATTGCCCCATTTATCTCCACCGTGTGTGTTTCCGTGGGTCTTTGTCATACGATCAGCACTAGGACTTGTTTGCGGTGTAGTTAGGATACCATACCTACAGCTCCACCATAAATAACCTGTGTGCCCTGCGATCGTTCTCTATACCTTTGGTATTCACTTCATCACATCAGTGCATCAGTCCTTGATTTCGAATTGGTAAGCATCACTATTCACTTTGGAACGGTAAGATCTGCTTTCTTGTCAGTTTTTGAGTGAGTTGTGAGTGTGCCACCAAAACAGTTTTGTGTTTTTGCACTAATGTACTAATCATGACTTCTACTAGTGTTGATGTGATGCAGAAATCAGATGATATTTACCATGACTATTTAGCTATTGTGGTTGGCATGGCATATGATCCAACTACAATCAAGTGGCGATTGGAAAGTTCCGCCACACCCGCAGAATATCAGATTTGGGAAATTGATATGGGATTTGGTTTTGCGAGATGTCGTACTTTCGATAGCAAGTTTAATGTCCATATAGAATACATTCTTGCTCACCGACGTGTGGATCAAGAGGTAGCTCGTTGGTGGAAGGACGCAAGGATTGTGTATGGTGTCATGGGTAAAAAAATCCTTTGGGAAGATTTCAAGCAATTTCTACGTTCTATGTTTTTGAACAACTACAAATGGCCTATTCCAGAAATTTTGAGAGTGGACACTAATGAGACATGTGAGTTGTCTACTAACGTAATCATGTCTACTCCTAGTGTTGTATCTTGTGATGTACAGGTTGCTTTTGAAGAAAGGGAGCCGCCTATTTTACAACCTGCATCACACGATCTGGTATTGTCACTTGAGGAGGATGCCATAGTACCTACTACAGCTGAGAAGATTGTTGATGACATTGGTACTAATTTGGAGCTTCAGCCAACATGTGCCACATATTGTGAGTTTATTCCTTTAGTGAAGCCTCCTTGTGATTTGCCTTACACTATTGTTTCAGCACCATGTGATAGTTTACCAAATTCCAATTTTGATCATGTGGTACTGATTACACATAAAGAAATACTTGCTCGAATACCACCTGCTGATATTGTGTTTTCGATCATGCTAAATGAACCTATGAGTATGAGCAGTGCTATGGACAAGATTTCTGAAATTTCATGTCTAAATTCTAGCACATATTCTCCTTGTTTCACTTTCAATCTAATTGGTGAATATAGCATGCATGAAAATTTTCTTGTGGATCACATATGCATTACTTGTGATAGAATCGCTGAACTGAAACATGCTGTTTTCAGCCATACTTGTTGTGTGTCGATGACTTGTTGTGGGACATATGCTGAAATTTGTGATAGTATGAAACTAAAGTCAGATCTAGTTGATATAATACAGCCAACACAAGTAATTTTACCTATCTTGGATCGTTGTAATCTTGCTAGAATAGAACCCAAGTTTTCATATCCTTTGTGTTTGTCCCAAAAGTCTTTGTCTAGCTATGCTACTGATCTATACTTCACTTATATTTGCAAATTGAGTTGCATCTTCCATACTGGACAACATGATCATGTTTATATTAATCAGAGTAGCGCAGTTGAAGCATGGTGTGAATCAATTTGGTTTTCACACATATTGAATTGGTTAGATCTTGTCCACAAATTTGATCATAGATCTTCTTTAAGAAAACTGAATTTAATATTGAAGAACAAGACTATCTATTTAGTTGTTTTTCACCATGATCATGATTCTTTGTACTTCACTTATACCTGCAATTTAAGTTGCTTGATGTATACTGGACATACTTTTCATGTGAACAACAATAATACAACATGTTATATATACATATACTTTGCGTACACGTTATTCTTTTTGTTTCTCCCACTTTCAGCTTACCTAAAGCCGAGGACGGCTTTTCATGAAGAAAGGGAGGATGATGAGGATATATACAGGGATTATGATGATTCTGACTGCCTGAACTGGAAGGAAATATTGAGTCAAATCAATAATGACTATCAGGTGAATTCATTCTTAATTGAACCTAATGTTTTACTTAATGAGAACTTTATACTACCTAAGTCTATGCATCTTTGTATGATCAGGTTTATTGATAACACAAGCGTTGCGCGAGGAGGAGGAGAGTTGCAGCAAGAAGGACAAGCGCTGATTTCCAATATCAACAAGTGCGCGAGGGAGGAGCGGGAGGCATGCGCACTAGGAGGCAATGAAGAAATCACGTATGAGCAAGAGAGAGAGATGGCGCACCCAGAATTACATGTTTGAGGTGTTCCGCGACATTTGGACTGCGTGCCAATAAGGCCGAACCCATATATGGGTCGGTATGTATCAGTTTGAGTCGAACCGAGTCAGTTTGGGCCAAGTTATGGCTGTTTTTAGGCCCGTTTAGAGGGGAGGACGCCCCAGCCCTCATATAAACCTCCGTAGCCATCACAAGTTAGGGTGAAGACCACGTTAAAATATTTTGGAGTTGTTTCTTTCATAGAACCTCTGGAATTACCCTGTGTTCGAATCTACCAACTATAATTGAGTGTGATCTGTTGTTCCATTGGGAATTAGTAGATTGCAGACTACCGTTCGTGGTCACGACTGCGTGCGCAAGAGCGTGGTGTTGTGAATATCCTACAAGGTTCGAGAGCTGTTGCATTGGCATCAGGGATCGAGCGGGAGAGTTCATAGCTACAGGCTAGTTATCTATCATCCACCATCATCATCGCCATCCGCTTATAGAGAAGATCGGGCCACCCCATATCACAACAAGTGCTTATTTGCTTGATTTGGAGTTCGTATGAAGAATCTACGTCCGTTTGAATTTTAGGACTTCTGTCTGTCCGAATTGAACGTTCCTTCTCTTCGATGATCTCCCTTGCTTGTATTGCGCCTTCCTCCCGCTCCTCCCGCGTGCATCCTTGGGCGATCATCATGTTGGGCTTCTCTTGTAGCCCTTCTCCTCCTCGCGCCATGCTTGTTTCTCCAATGAACCTGATCATACATAAATGCATAGACTTAGGCAGTATAAAGTTCTCATCAATCAAAGTACCAGATTTGTTTAGGAGTAAATTCACATGTTGTTCAAGTAGCTTAGCATGAGCTCTTGTAATAGGTCCAATTCTAATCTCATTGGACTGATCCTTTCTTGCAATAGTTGTAGCATCTTCAGTAGTCATTGGGGTAGGTGTAATTGTAGGGATGTCCTCATCATCTCCCCCCCCCTTGAAAAGGCGTCGACCTCGACGCTCCAAGGTCTTCTCCAGCATATGGTGAAAAATCAGCAACGTTGAAGTTGTTGCTAACTCCACCAAACTCCTTAATAGGTATATCAACCGAGTAGGCATTATCATTAATCTTGGCTAACACCTTGTAAAGACCAGCACCACGTGGCTTCAATTTTGACTTATGAAGTAGTGGGAACCTATCCTTGCGTAGATGCACCCAAACCATATCTCCAGGCTCAAACAACACTTCTTTCCTTGCTTGATTCCTTGCAGCAGCAATGTTCTTGCCTTTCTTCTCAATATCCTCTCGAGTCTTCTCATGTATTTTCTTCACATAATCAACACGTTTTGATGCCTCCATATCAACTCTCTCACGTAATGGCAGAGGCAACATATCAAGTGGCGTCAATGGCTTGAAACCATACACCACCTCAAAAGGACAAAGCTGAGTAGTTGAATGCACCGCCCTGCTGTAAGCAAACTCAACATGTGGCAAACACTCTTCCCACTCCTGCAGATTCTTTTTAATCATGGTCCTTAGCAGCCGTGACAATGTTCGATTCACCACCTCTGTTTGACCATCTGTTTGGGGGTGACATGTAGTACTGAACAACAGCTTCATTCCTAGCTTCCCCCATAAGGTCTTCCAAAAGTAGCTCATGAACTTGACATCACGGTCAGAAACAATCGTCTTCGGTACTCCATGTAATCTCACGATGTCCCTGAAAAACAGGTTAGCAACATGCGACGCATCGTTGCTTTTGTGGCAGGCAATAAAATGACCCATCTTAGAGAACCTATCCACTACCACAAATATAGAATCATGAACTCTCTGAGTTTTAGGTAGACCTAGCACAAAAACCATACTAATGTCTTCCCATGGAGTAGTAGGTGCAGAGAGAGGTGTATACAGACCTTGAGGCTTCAACTTAGATTTCGACTTGTGGCATGTAATACATCGGCTCACAAATCTGTACACATCACGCCTCATCTTGGGCCAATAAAAGTGATCAGCAAGCAAGAGCAATGTCTTCTCACGCCCAAAGTGACCCATCAAACCACCAGCATGTGATTCCTGCACTAAGAAAAAACGCAACGACGATTCTGGAATACATAGTTTGTTAGCTCGAAACAAATATCCATCATGTATATGATACTTATCCCATGCATTTCTAAGAGCACACAAACGATATGGTTCAGCAAAATCATGGTAAGTTGCATAAAGTGCACAAATAGCTTCTAATCCAGGAATTTTAACATCAAGATTGGTTAATAGCATATTCTTCCTAGACAGAGCATCAGCAACAACGTTCTCTTTTCCCTTCTTATAATTAATGATGTAAGGAAAAGACTCAATGAACTCAACCCATTTAGCTAATCTTCTATGCAAGTTTGATTGAGCTTTCAAGTATTTCAATGCTTCATGATCAGAATGTATGATGAATTCCTTTGGCCACAAATAATGTTGCCAAACCTCAAGTACTCTAACAAGTGCGTACAAGTCTTTGTCATAGATAGAATAATTCAAATGAGCACCAGTCAATTTCTCAGAAAAATAAGCTATAGGCCGACCCTCTTGCATCAAAACGCCACCTATGCCTATACCACTAGCATCACATTCAACTTCAAATTGCTTCGAAAAATCAGGTAATGCAAGTAATGGTGCAGAAGTAAGCAAACGTTTTAATATATCAAATGCAATGTCTTGGGCCGCGCCCCATACAAAAGGAACACCTTTCTTTGTCAAATCATTCAAAGGTGCAGCAATGGTGCTAAAATCTTTCACAAAGCGCCTTAGAAACCAGCGAGGCCGTGGAAACTACGCACTTGACTAACATTCATTGAGTAGGCCAATTCTGAATTGATTCAATTTTAGATTGATCTACCTCTACTCCATGCTTAGAAACAACAAATCCTAGGAATATGACCTTATCTTTTGCAAATGTACACTTCTCAAGATTAGCATACAGTTTATTATCACGTAACACTTGCAAAACTTGTCGAATATGAGTGCAATGTTCAGTTTCGTTGTGGCTGTATATAAGTATATCATCAAAGTAAACAACCACGAAACGACCAATAAACTCTCTCAAAACATGATTCATCAAACGCATGAAAGTACTAGGTGCATTAGTAAGACCAAACGGCATAACTAACCACTCATACAAACCGAATTTAGTTTTGAATGCAGTTTTCCATTCATCCCCTTCTTTCATCCTAATTTGATGATAACCACTACACAAGTCTATCTTAGAGAAAACAGCAGCACCACTCAATTCATCTAACATATCCTCTAAGCGTGGAATAGGATGACGATATCGAATAGTGATGTTATTAATCGCTCTACAATCTACACACATGCGCCATGTACCATCTTTCTTAGGAACTAAAATAACAGGAATAGCACAAGGGCTAAGAGAGACACGAATGTACCCTTTATCCAGCAACGCTTGTACTTGCTTCTGAATTTCCTTAGTCTCTTCGGGATTAGTCTTGTAAGGTGCACAGTTGGGAAGTGTGGCGCCAGGAATCAGGTCCACTTGATGTTCTATACCACGCAATGGAGGTAAACCTACGGGTACGTCTTCTGGAAACACATCCCCAAAGTCCTGCAAAACAGAAGAGACACCAAGAGAAATAGGGGTCATGTTGTTAGAAACCAATACCTTGCCCTTATACATGAGCACAAGTGGCATGGCTGTAGGATCCTCACGAAACTCTCTCATATCCTCCTTGGTGGCTAGTATCAATAACCCAGGCACTCTCTCACTTTTTGTTATATCACTCAATTTGGGCTCAATTACATCAGGAACAGCTGTTACACAGTCTCGCCGAGTGGTAGTATCTTCTTTCAAGTTCACCTCTATCTTCTGGCGAGAATCATTCACAATTTCTTGTGGTGTCATTGGCTGCATAGTAGTCTTCTTTCCTTTAAATTCCAAGTGATATGTGTTGGCTCGGCCATTGTGTTGCACATGGCGATCATAGAGCCAAGGCCGACCCAATAGTAGGTGACAAACAGTCATAAGAACCACATCAAAATCAATAGAATCTTTGTATGGCCCTATTTGAAAATTCACACGTACCATATGATTTACCTTCATCTCACCACTGTTGCTCAACCATTGTATGTAGTATGGCTTGGGATGAGGTAAATATGTCAAATTCAGTTTGGCACATAGTTCCTTGCAAGATTTCTACAGCTACCTCCATCAATAATTACCTTGCAAGCTTTGTTTGGTCCAACTAGAGCTTTTGTTTGGAACAAGTTGCAATGCTGGGATTCCTCAACCGGTTGCACACTAAGTACACGTGAAGATACGACAATAGTGGGTGCACTCTCAGCATATGCATCAGCACCAACCTCGCCGTCATCAATATCATCATCCGAAGCTTCATCTCCACTTTCTACTTCACCTTGTTCATTAACAAACATAACCTTGTTGTTTGGATAATCTTTCTTGTAGTGACCTCTACCTCCACAAGTATGGCACACCACATCACGAGTACGTGTCGTAGACATGTTGGAACCCGAGCTAGCAGCAGGAGCAGCGCGTTTCCGAGCATTAGAACCAAACGAAGGTGTACTTGCTGGTTTGGTCGATGGTGTAAATGGAGCAGCAGCTGGTGGCATGACTCTAGGAGGTGTAGATCTGGCCGAAAATCTGCTGGAGGATGAAAAACGAGCACGTGACTTCGCCTCTTCTGCCAACTGGGATTCCGCCTCTCTAGCATGATGCAACAACTCATTCATGGTCTCATACTTGTGATGACGAACAATGCTCTTGATCAGTAACTTCAAATTGTTTAGGAATCGCTGCATGGTCATCTCAATGGACTCACGAATTCTAGCACGCTGCATAAGCATCTCTATCTCCATGTAGTACTAATCAACTGTCATGGTGCCTTGCTTCAGTTGCGTCAATTTATCAAAAACTGACCGCAAGTAGTTAGTTGGTACGAAATGAGCCTTCATGATTTGCTTCATCTCGCGCCAATCCATCACACGAAGTTCATTTTCCTCCCTTCTATGTTGCACAAGAGCATCCCACCAACGCAAAGCATAACCATCAAATTCAGATGCTGCAAGCTTGACCTTCTTATCTTCTAGATAGTCAAATAAGCGCCAGAGTTTCTCAATCTTCAACTCCCATGTGAGGTAGTCTTCAGGATCAATGGAACCATCAAACTTAGGAATTGAGAATTTTGGCTTGCCCAAACCATCATCAGCAGCTTTGTTGGGCACACGTTGACCACGCCCAAGAGGGGCAAACCCACGACCATGAGCAGGTGCATGGATAGGGGGAATAGCACGTCCCCTGCCAACATGTGGAGCAGCATCAACAACGCTACCCTCATCAAAGTCATCAAAGGCATCATCATGTTGAGGATCTTCCCTTCTATGTAAGGCGGTTGTCAAACCCTCAATGGAATGCTGCAAAGTGGTGACATTGACATTGAGCGTAGCCACTTGTGTTTGGATAGTATCAACCGTCCCAACATGCTGATCCAATCTCATATTCATATCTTGGAGATACTTGTCAATGGCATCTGTCGTGTTAGTAAACACACGTGTCAAGTGGGATTTCAAAGCCTCATATCCACGCCAATTGACGAGCTCCTCATCCTTCTTTTTCTGCAACACAACATCATCATCACTAGAAGACATGATTAGTAGGTTAGTGCAAAAATCAGAATCTGTATGGTGGAAACTCTCACAACTCACTCATAACTAATAAGAAAGGAGATCTTACCGTTCCAAAGTGAATAGAGATGCTCTACCAAACGAAATCAAAGACTGATGCAGTTGATGTGATGAAGTGAATATCAAAGGTATAGAGAATGATCGCAGGGCACACAAGTTATGTAAGGTGGAGCTATAGGTATGGTACCCTATCTACACCACAAACAAGTCCTAGTGTTGATCGTACAAATACCCAAGAAACACACACAGTGGAGATAAACGTGGCAAAGCAACTTATGAAAAGGAATATTGCAATGCACAAGAGAGACGCTAGTAATAGCTCAAATAGAACAGGCACAAGATTGCTCAATCTACTAGTGCTATTATAAAACTAGTCCTCCAATCAACCTTGATATCTCCCTTTTGTTGTTTACTTTTGTATCTCTTTTCTTTTCTCTTTTTTTAACAACTTTTTTTTTCTTCTTTCTATTTTTTTTGAGTTTTCAACTATCTGATACAATGCAATACGTGATGCAACAATTCTGAACAATTAGGGGCCGGATATTCCGGTTTGTCGGGGGCCGGATAATCCGGTCTACCTGGACGAAAAATTTGCACTTCAAACCCTAATGAGCAGCCTGTCAGAGCAAAGCAACTAGTCTCGTGGGTAAGTTCCTAGGCATGGATGCTGTAGATAGGCTGTGTCTATGGTATGCAAACAAAGGTACGCTATGTGGACTCGGACAAACGAGGAAAAACTTGTGGAACACGGTGATGGTTGACACGGCGGAAAACAAGATCAAACCCTATACCTAGACACAAACGAAAAACTAGACTCCTACGAGGAAAAACCTGCAGATCGGATCTACGAGAAGATACAATCAGCAACTAAAACTCGAAAACGATGCAATCTAGTCTATGGCAAATCTTTTTGTAAGGCTTTTTCTATAGAGGACGAAAAACACTCTCTAATCTATGGATGGATTTGTGGATGCTTACCGAGGCAACACTGGAAATCTGATACCAAGATGATATGGGGTGGCCCGATCTTCTCACTAAGCAGATGGCGGTGATGATGGTGGATGATAGATAACTAGCTTGTAGCTATGAACTCTCCCGCTCGATCCCTGATGCCAATGCAACAGCTCTCGAACCTTGTAGGATATTCACAACACCACGCTCTTGCACATGCAGCCGTGACCACGAACCGTAGTATGCAATCTACTAATTCCCAATGGAACAACAGATCACACTCAATTATAGTTGGTAGATTCGAACATAGGGTAATTTCAGAGGTTCTATGAAAGAAACAACTCCAAAATAGTTTTAACGTGGTCTCCCCTAAACTAGAGGGTGTTCCTAGGCTTATATGGCCGCCAGAACGTCCGAAAAACGCGAAACAAAAACGTGTCTGATACAGTCAGATCCGTCTGGATCTGATGGGAACTTTTTGGGCCGGATTATCCGGTCTAAGAGGGTCGGATTATCCGGGGGCCAGATTTTCTGGGGGGAAAATCCGGTCAAATCCGGTCAAATATCCGCCCCAGAATCTCCAAAGCAGGGTCAGATTATCCGGGGTGTGGGGGCCGGATTATCCGGGGTCTTTTAGGCGTGGAAGTACTCATTGGAAAGATCTTGGAATGATCTATCCAACAAGTGGTTATTTGCTTGATTTGGAGTTCGTATAAAGAATCCACGTCCGTTTGAATTTTAGGACTTCTGTCTGTCCGAATTGAATGTTCCTTCTCTTCGATGATCTCCCTTGCTTGTATTGCGCCTTCCTCCCGCTCCTCCCTCGTGCATCCTTGGGCGATCATCATGTTGGGTTTCTCTTGTAGTCCTTCTCCTCCTCACGCCATGCTTGTTTCTCCAACGAACCTGATCATACATAAATGCATAGACTTAGGCACTATAAAGTTCTCATCAATCAAAGTACCAGATTCGTTTAGGAGTAAATTCACCTGTTGTTCAAGTAGCTTAGCACGATCTCTTGTAATAGGTCCAATTCTAATCTCATTGGACTGATCCTTTCTTGCAATAGTTGTAGCATCTTCAGTAGTCATTGGGGTAGGTGTGATTGTAGGGATATCCTCATCAAACACACTTGCAATTACACTATTGGTTGCCATTGAAATGAACACACATGCAAATGACTCTGGTGGATCCATGTGGTTTATGGAAAGAACACACATGCAACGACACTTATGGTGGTTTATGAAAAGAACACACATGCAATGACTCTAGTTGTGGTTCCATGTGGTTTATGAAAAGAACAAACATGCAATGACTATAGTTGTGATTTATGAAAAGAACACACATGCAACGACTCTAGTGGTGGTTTAGGAAAAGAATAGACATGCAATGACTCTGGTGGATCTATGTGGTTTAGGAAAGGAACACACATACAATGACACTGGTGGTGGTTTATAAAAAGAACACACAAGCAAATGACACTGGTGGATCCATGTGGTTTAGTAAAATAACACACATGCAATGACACTAGTGGTGGTTTAGCAAAAGAACACACATGCAATGTCCCTAGTTGTGGTTTAGAAAAAGAACAAACATGCATTGACTCTAGTGGTGGTTTATGAAAAGGACACCCATCCATTGACATTGGTGGATCCATGTGGTTTAGTAAAATCACAGATGCAATGACACTAGTGGTGGTTTAGGAAAAGAACACACATGCAAAGACATGCAATGACACTGGTGGATCCATCTGGTTGAGGAAAGGGCACACATGGAATGACATTGGTGGTCGTCACTGAAAATAACACAGATGCAATGACTCTGGTGGTGGTTTATGAAAAAAACAGACATCCAATGACACTGGTGGATCCATGTGATTTAGTAAAATAACACACATGCAATGACACTAGTGGTGGTTTAGGAAAATAAAACACATGCAATCTCTCTGCTTATGGTTTAGAAAAGAACAAACATGCAATGACTCTAGTGGTCGTTTATGAAAAGGACACACATGCATAAACACTGGTGGATCCATGTGGTTTAGTAAAATAACACACATTGAATGAAACTATTGGTGGTTCAGGAAAAGAACACACATGCAAGGACAAGCGATGACACTGGTGGATCCATGTGGTTTAGGAAAGGAACACACATGTAATGACACTGGTGGTGGTCATTGAAAGGAACACACATGCAAATGACTCTAGTGGATCCATGGGTTTTATGGAAAGAACACACATGCAATGACACTGGTGGTGGTTTATGAAAAGAACACACATGTAATGACTCTAGTTGTGGTTCCATGTGGTTTATGAAAAGAACAAGCATGCAATGACTATAGTTGTAGTTTATGAAAAGAACACACATGCAATGACTCTAGTGGTCGTTTAGGAAAAGAACACACATGCAATCACACTGTGGATCCATGTGGTTTAGAAAAGGAACACACATGCAATGACACTGGTGGTGGTTTATGAAAAGAACACACATGTGAATGGCACTGGTGGATCCATGTGGTTTAGTAAAACAACACACATGCAATGACACTAGTGGTGGTTTAGCAAAAGACAACACATGCAATGTCTCTAGTTGTGGTTTAGGAAAAGAACAAACATGCAATGACTCTAGTGGTGGTTTATGAAAGGGACACACATGCATTGACACTGGTGGATCCATGTGGTTTACTAAAATAACACACACACAATGACACTAGTGGTGGTTTAGGAAAATAACACACATGCAAAGACATGCAATGACACTAGTGGATCCATCTGATTTAGGAAAGGACCACACATGCAATGACACTGGTGGTGGTCATTGAAGAGAACACACATGCAAATGACTCTGGTGGATCCATGTGGTTTATGGAAAGAACACACATACAATGACACTGGTGGTGGTTTATGAAAAGAACACACATGCAAAGACTCTAGTTGTGGTTCCATGTGGTTTATGAAAAGACTATAGTTCTGGTTTATGAAAAGAACACACATGCAATGACTCTGGTGGATTCATGTGGTTTATGAAAATAAAAAACACGCAATGACACTGGTGGTGGTTTTTGAAAAAAATACACATGCAATGACACTAGTGGTGGTTTAGGAAAAGAACACACATGTAAAGACATGCAATGACACTGGTGGTTCCATGTGGTTTATGAAAAGAACAAACATGCAATGACTCTAGTTGTGGTTTATGAAATGTACACAAACACAATGACTCTAGTGGCGGTTTAGGAAAATAACACACATGCAATGACACTGTTGGACGCATGTGATTTAGTAAAATAACACGCATGCAATGACACTAGTATTGGTTTAGGAAAAGTACACATATGCAATGTCTCTTGTTGTGGTTTAGGAAAAGACCAAACATGCAATGACTCTTGTGGTTGTTTAGGAAAAGGACACACATGCATTGACACTGGTGGATCCATGTGGTTTAGAAAGGAACACACATGGAATGACACTGGTGGTGCTCATTGAAGAGAACGCACATGAAAATGACTCTGGTGGATCCATGTGGTTTATGGCAGAACACACATGAAGTGACACTGGTGGTGGTTTATGAAAAGAACACACATGCAAAGACTCTAGTTGTGGTTCCATGTGGTTTGTGAAAAGACTATAGTTGTGGTTTATGAAAAGAACACACATGCAATGACTCTGGTGGATCCATGTGGTTTATGAAAAGAAAAACACGCAATGACACAGGTGGTGGTTTATCAAAAGAATACACATGCAATGATACTAGTGGTGGTTTAGGAAAAGAACACACCTGCAAAGACATGCAATGACACTGGTGGATCTTGTGGTTTATGAAAAGAAACAAACATGCAATGACTCTAGTTGTGGTTTATGAAACGTACACACATGCAATGACACTAGTAGTGGTTTAGGAAAAGAACACGCATGCAATGTCTCTAGTTGTGGTTTAGGAAAATAACAAACATGCAATGACTCTAGTGGTGGTTTATGAAAAGGACACACATGCATTGACACTAGTGGATCCATGTGGTTTAGTAATATAACACACATGCAATGACACTAGTGGTGGTTTAGGAAAAGAACACACATGCAATGACACTGGTGGATCCATGTGGTTTAGGAAAGGACACACATGCAATGACATTGGTGGTGGTCACTGAAAATAACACACATGCAAATGACTCTGGTGGATCCATTTGGTTTATGCAAAGAACACACATGCAATGACTCGGGTGGTGGTTTATGAAAATAATAGACATGCAATGACACTAATGGATCCATGTGATTTAGTAAAATAATACACATGCAATGACATTAGTGGTGGTTTAGGAAAAGAAAACACATGCAATGTCTCTACTTATGGTTTAGGAAAAGAACAAACATGCAATGACTCTAGTGGTGGTTTATGAGAAGGACACACAAGCATTAACACTGGTGGATCCATGTGGTTTAGTAAAATAACACACATTGAATGACACTATTGGTGGTTTAGAAAAAGAACACACATGCAAAGACATGCGATGACACTGGTGGATCCATATGGTTTAGGAAAGGAACACACATGCAATGACACTGGTGGTGGTCACTGAAAATAACACACATGCAAATGACTCTGGTGGATTCATGTGGTTTATTGAAAGAACACACATGCAGTGACACTGGTGGTGGTTTATGAAAAGAACACACATGCAATGACTCTATTTGTGGTTCCAATCGTTTATGAAAAGAACAAACATGCAATGACTTAGTTGTGGTTTATGAAAAGGACACACATGCAATGACTCAGGTGGATCCATGTGGTTTATGAAAAGAACAAATATGCAATGATAATGGTGGTGGTTTATGAAAAGAATACACATGCAATGATACTATTGGTGGTTTAGGAAAAGAACACACATGCAAAGACATGTAATGACACTGGTGGATCCATGTGGTTTCGGAACACACATGCAATGACACTGGTGGTGGTTAATGAAAAGAACACACATGCAAATGACACTTGTGGATCCATGTGGTTTATGGAAAGAACACACATGCAATGAATCTAGTGGTGGTCTAAGAAAATAACACACATACAATGACACTGGTGGATCGATGTGGTTTATGAGAAGAACAAATATGCAATGACTCTAGTGGTGGTTTAGGAAAAGAACACACATGCATTGACATTGGTGGATCTATGTGGTTTAGTAAAATAACAAACATGCAATGACACTAGTGGTGGTTTGGGAAAAGAAGACACATGCAATGTCTCTAGTTGTGGTTTAGGAAAAGAACCAACATCCAATGACTCTAGTGGTGATTTATGAAAATGACACACATGAATTGACACTTGTGGATCCATGTGGTTTAGTGAAATAACACACATGCAATGACACTAGTAGTGGTTAAGGAAAAGAACACACATGCAAAGACATGTAATGATACTAGTGGATCCATGTGGTTTAGGAAAGGAACCCACATGCAATGACACTGGTGGTCATTGAAAAGAACACACATGCAAATGACTCTGGTGGATCCATGGGTTTTATGGAAAGAACACACATGCAATGACACTGGTGGTTGTTTATGAAAAGAACACACATGCAATGAATCTAGTTGTGGTTCCATGTGGTTTATGAAAAGAACGAACATGCAATGACTATAGTTGTAGTTTCTGAAAAGAACACACATGCAATGACTCTAGTGGTGGTTTAGGAAAAGGACACACATGCAATCACACCGTGGATCCATGTGGTTTAGGAAAGGAACACACATACAATGACACTAGTGGTGGTTTATGAAAATAACACACATGTGAATGGCACTGGTGGATCCATGTGGTTTAATAAAATAACACACATGCAATAACACTAGTGGTGGTTTAGGAAAAGACCACACATGAAACGTCTCTAGTTGTGGTTTAGGAAAAGAACAAACATGCAATGACTCTAGTGGTGGTTTATGAAAAGGACACACATGCATTGACACCGGTGGATCCATGTGGTTTACTAAAATAACACACACACAATGAAACTAGTGGTGGTTTAGGAAAGGAACACACATGCAAAGACATGCAATGACACTAGTGGATCCATCTGGTTTAGGAAAGGAACACACATGCAATGACACTGGTGGTGGTCATTGAAGAGAACACACATGCAAATGACTCTGGTGGATCCATGTGGTTTATGGAAAGAACAAACATGAAGTGACACTGGTGGTTGTTTATGAAAAGAACACACATGCAAAGACTCTAGTTGTGGTTCCATGTGGTTTATGAAAAGACTATAGTTGTGGTTTATGAAAACAACACACAAGCAATGACTCTGGTGGATCCATGTGGTTTATGAAAAGAAAAAACACGCAATGAAACTGGTGGTGGTTTATGAAAAGAATACACATGCAATGACAATAGTGGTGGTTTACGAAAAGAACACACATGCAATGACTCTAGTTGTGGTTTATGAAACGTACACACATGCAATGACTAGTGGTGGTTTAGGAAATTAACACACATGCAATGACACTGCTGGATCCATGTGATTTAGTAAAATAACACACATGCAATGACACTAGTAGTGGTTTAGGAAAAGAACAGACGTGCAATGTCTCTAGTTGTGGTTTAGGAATAGAACAAACATGCAATGACTCTAGTGGTGGTTTATGAAAAGTACACACGTGCATTGACACTAGTGGATCCATGTGATTTAGTAAAATAACACACATGCAATGACACTAGTGGTGGTTTAGGAAAAGAACACACATGCAATGACACTGGTGGATCCATGTGGTTTAGGAAAGGAACACACATGCAATGACACTGGTGGTGGTCATTGAAGAGAACACACATGCAAATGACTCAGGTGGATCCATGTGGTTTATGGAAAGAACAAACATGCAGTGACACTGGTGGTGGTTTATGAAAAGAACACACATGCAAAGACTCTTGTTGTGGTTCCATGTGGTTTATGAAAAGACTATAGTTGTGGTTTATGAAAAGAACACACATGCAATGACTCTGGTGGATCCATGTGGTTTATGAAAAGAAAAAACACGCAATGACACTTGTGGTGGTTTATCAAAAGAATACACATGCAATGACAATAGTGGTGGTTTACGAAAAGAACACACATGCAATGACTCTAGTTGTGGTTTATGAAACGTACACACATGCAATGACTCTAGTGGTGGTTTAGGAAAATAACACACATGCAATGACACTGCTGGATCCATGTGATTTAGTAAAATAACACACATGCAATGACACTAGTAGTGGTTTAGGAAAAGAACACACATGCAATGTCTCTAGTTGTGGTTTAGGAATAGAACAAACATGCAATGACTCTAGTGGTGGTTTATGAAAACGACACACATGCATTGACACTAATGAATCCATGTGATTTAGTAAAATAACACACATGCAATGACACTAGTGGTGGTTTAGGAAAAGAACACACATGCAATGACACTCGTGGATCCATGTGGTTTAGGAAAGGAATACACATGCAATGACACTGGTGGTGGTCATTGAAGAGAACACACATGCAAATGACTCTGGTGGATCCATGTGGTTTATGGAAAGAACACACATGAAGTGAAAATATTGGTGGTTTATGAAAAGAACACACATGCAAAGACTCTAGTTGTGGTTCCATGTGGTTTATGAAATGACTAGTTGTGGTTTATGAAAAGAACACACATGCAATGACTCTGGTGGATCCATGTGATTTATGAAATGAAAAAGCACGCAATGACACTTGTGGTTGTTTATGAAAAGAATACACATGCAATGACACTAGTGGTGGTTTCGGAAAAGAACACACATGCAAAGACATGCAATGACACTGGTGGATCCATGTGGTTTATGAAAAGAACATACATGCAATGACTCTAGTTGTGGTTTATGAAACGTACACACATGCAATGACTCTAGTGGTGGTTTAGCAAAATAACACATGCAATGACACTGCTGGACCCATGTGATTTAGTATAATAACACACATGCAATGACACTAATAGTGGTTTAGGAAAAGAACACACATGCAATGTCTCTAGTTGTGGTTTACGAAAAGAGCAAACATGCAATGACTCTAGTGGTGGTATATGAAAAGTACACGCATGCATTGACACTAGTGGATCCATGTGGTTTAGTAAAATAACACACATGCAATGACACTAGTGGTGGTTTAGGAAAAGTACACACATGCAATGACACTGGTGGATCCATGTGTTTTAGGAAAGGAATACACATGCAATGACACTAGTGGTGGCCATTGAAATGAACACACATGCAAATGACACTAATGGTGGTTTATGAAAAAAACACACATGCAATGACACTAATAGTGGTTTATGAAAAGAACACACATGCAATGAGACTAGTTGTGGTTCCATGTGGTTTATGAAAAGAACAAACATGCAATGACTATAGTTGTGGTTTATGAAAAGAACACAGATGTAATGACTCCATTGGTGGTTTAGGAAAAGAACAGACATGCAATGACACTGGTGGATCCATGTGGTTTACGAAAGGAACACACATGCAATGACACTGGTGGTGGTTTATGAAAAGAACACACAAGCAAATGACAATGTTGGATCCATGCGGTTTAGTAAAATAACACACATGCAATGACACTAGTGGTGGTTTAGGAAAAACACGCATGTAATGTCTCTAGTTGTGGTTTAGGAAAAGAACAAACATGCATTGACTCTAGTCGTGGTTTATGAAAACGACACAGATGCATTGACACTGGTGGATCCATGTGGTTTAGTATAATCACACATGCAATGACACTAGTGGTGGTTTAGGAAAAGAACACACATGTAAAGACATGCAATACCACTGGTGGATCCATGTGGTTTAGGAAAGGACACACATGCAATAACATTGGTGGTGGTCACTAAAATAACACACATGCAAATGACTCTGGTGGATCCATGTGCTTTATGGAAAGAACACACATGCAATGACTCTGGTGGTGGATATTGAAAAGAATAGACATGCAATGACTATAGTTGTGGATCCATGTGGTTTATGAAAAGGACAAACATGCAATGACTATAGTTGTGGTTTATGAAAAGAACACACATGCAATGACTCTGGTGGATCCATGTGGTTTATGAAAAGAACAAACATGCAATGCCACTGGTGGTGGTTTATGAAAAGAACACATATGCAATGGAACTAGTGGTGGTTTACGAAAAGTACACACATGCAAAGACATGCAATGACACTGGTGGTGGTTAATGAAAAGAACACACATGCAAATGACTCTGGTGGATCCATGTGGTCTATGGAAAGAACACACATGCAATGACTATAGTTGTGGTTTAGGAAAAGTACACACAAGCAATGACACTGGTGGATCCATGTGGTTTATGAAAATTACAAGCATGCAATGACCCTAGTTGTGGTTTATGAAAACTACACATATGCAATTACTCTAGTGGTGGTTTAGGAAAAGAACAGACATGCAATGACACTGGTGGATCCATGTGATTTTGTAAAATAACACACATCGAATGAAACTAGTGGTGGTTTAGGAAAAGAACACACATGCAATGTCTCTAGTTGTGGTTTAGGAAAAGAACAAACATGCAATGACTCTAGTGGTGGTTTATGAAAAGGACACACATGCATTGACACTGGTGGATCCATGTGGTTTAGTAAAAAAACACACATGCAATGACACTAGTGGTGGTTTAGGAAAAGACCACACATGCAATGTCTCTAGTTGTGGTTTAGGAAAAGAACAAACATGCAATGACTCTAGTGGTGGTTTATGAAAAGGACACACATGCATTGACACTGGTGGATCCATGTGGTTTACTAAAATAACACACACGCAATGACACTAGTGGTGTTTTAGGAAAAGAACACACATGCAAAGACATGTAATGACACTGGTGGATCCATGTGGTTTAGGAAAGGACACACATGCAATGACATTGGTGGTGGTCACTGAAAATAACAAACATGCAAATGACTCTGGTGGATCCATGTGGTTTATGGAAAGAACATACATGCAATGAGTCTTGTGGTGGTTTATGAAAAGAACAGACAAGCAATGACTATAGTTCTGGATCCATGTGGTTTATGAAAAGGACAAACATGCAATGATTATAGTTGTGGTTTATGAAAAGAACACACATGCGATGACTCTGGTGGATCCATGTGGTTTATGAAAAGAAAAAACATGCAATGCCACTGGTGGTGGTTTATGAAAAGAACACACATGCAATGGAACTAGTGGTGGTTTACAAAAATAACACACATGCAAAGACATGCAATGACACTGGTGGTCATTAATGAAACGAACACACATGCAAATGAATCTGGTGGATCCATGTGGTTTGTGGAAAGAACACACATGCAATGACTATAGTTGTGGTTTAGGAAAAGAACACACATGCAATGACACTAGTGGATCCATGTGGTTTACGAAAATTACAAACATGCAATAACCCTAGTTGTGGTTTATGAAAAGTACACATATGCAATGACTCTAGTGGTAGTTTAGGAAAAGAACACACATGCAATGACACTGGTGGATCCATGTGATTTAGTAAAATAACACACATGCAATGAAACGAGTGCTGGTTTAGGAAAAGAACACACATGCAATGTCTCTAGTTGTGGTTTGGGAAAAAAACAAACATGTAATGACTCTAGTGGTGGTTTATGAAAAGGACACACATCCATTGACACTGGTGGATCCATGTGGTTTAGTACAATAACACACATGAAATGACACTAGTGGTGGTTTAGGGAAATAACACATATGCAAAGACATGCAATGCCACTGGTAGATCCATGTGGTTTAGGAAAGGAACACACATGCAATGACACTTGTGGTGGTCATTGAAAAGAACACACATGCAAATTACTATTGTGGATCCATTTGGGTTATGGAAAAGAACACACATGCAATGACACTGTTGGTGGTTTATGAAAAGAACACACATGCAATGACTCTAGTTGTGGTTCCATGTGGTTTAGGAAAAGAACAAACATGTAATGACTATAGTTGTGGTTTATGAAAAGAACACACATGCAATTACTCTAGTGGGGGGTTAGGAAAAGAACAGACATGCAATGACACTGGTGGATCCATGTGGTTTACGAAAGGAACACACATGCAATGATACTCGTGGTGGTTTATGAAAAGAACACACAAGAAAATGACACTGGTGGATCCATGTGGTGTAGTAAAATAACACACATGCAATGACACTAGTGGTGGTTTAGGAAAAGAACACACATGTAATGTCTCTAGTTGTGGTTTAGGAAAAGAACAAACATGCATTGACTCTAGTGGTGGTTTATGAAAAGGACACATATGCATTGACACTGGTGATCCATGTGGGTTAGTAAAATCACACATGCAATGACACTAGTGGTGGTTTAGGAAAAGAACACACACATGCAAAGACATGCAATGACACTGGTGGATCCATGTGGTTTAGAAAAGACACACATGCAATGACATTGGTGGTGGTCACTAAAATTAACACACATGCAAATGACTCTGGTGGATCCATGTGGTTTATGGAAAGAACACACATGCAATGACTCTGGTGGTGGTTTATGAAAATAACAGACATGTAATGACTATAGTTGTGGTTCCATGTGGTTTATGAAAAGATCAAACATGCAATGACTATAGTTGTGGTTTATGAAAAGCACACACATGCAATGACTGTGGTGGATCCATGTGGTTTATGAAAAGAACAAACATGCAATGACACTGGTGGTTGTTTATGAAAAAAAACACATGCTATGGAACTAGTGGTGGTTTAGAAAATAAGACACATGCAAAGACTTACAATGACACTGGTGGATTCATGTGGTTTAGGACAGGAACACACATGCAATGACACTGGTGGTGGTTAATGAAAATAACACACATGCAAATGACTCTGGTGGATCCATGTGGTTTATGGAAAAAAACATGCAATGACTATAGTTGTGGTTTTGGAAAAGAACACACATGCAATGATACTAGTGGATCCATGTGGTTTATAATAATTACAAACATGCAATGACCCTAGTTGTGGTTTATGAAAAGTACACATATGCAATGAATCTGGTGGTGGTTTAGGAAAAGAACACACATGCAATGACAGTGGTGGATCCATGTGATTTAGTAAAATAACACACATGCAATGACACTACTGGTGGTGTAGGAAACGAACGCACATGCAATTTCTCTAGTTGTGGTTTAGGAAAAGAACAAACACACAATGACTCTAGTGGTGGTTTATGAAAAGGACACACATGCATTGACACTGGTGGATCCATGTGTTTTAGTAAAATAACACACATGCAAGGATACTAGTGGTGGTTTAGGAAAAGAACACACATGCAAAGATATGCAATGCCACTAGTGGATCCATGTGGTTTAGGAAAAGAACACACATGCAATGACACTGGTGGTGGTCATTGAAAATAACACACATGCAAATGACTCTGGTGGATCCATGTGGTTTATGGACAGAACACACATGCAATGACACTGATGGTGGTTGAAAAGAACACACATGCAATGACACTGATGGTGGTTTATGAAAAGAACACACATGCAATGACTCTTGTTATGGTTCCATGTGGTTTATAAAAAGAACAAGCATGCAATGACTATAGTTGTGGTTTATGAAAAGAACACATATGCAATTATTCTAGTGGTGGTTTAGGAAAAAACACACATGCAAAGACATGCAATGCCACTGGTGGATCCATGTGGTTTAGGAAAGGAACACACATGCAATGACACTGGTGGTGGACACTGAAAATAACACACATGCAAATAACTCTGGTGGATTCATGTGGTTTATTCAAAGAACACACATGTAGTGACACTGTTGGTTGTTTATGAAAAGAACACACATGCAATGACTCTAGTTGTGGTTACATGTGGTTTATGAAAAGAACAAACATGCAATGACTATAGTTGTGGTTTATGAAAAGAACACACATGCAATGACTCTGGTGGATCCATATGGTTTATGAAAAGAACAAACATGCAATGACACTGGTGGTGGTTTATGAAAATAATACACATGCAATGACACTAGTGGTGGTTTAGGAAAAGAACACACATGCAAAGACATGCAATGACACTGGTGGATCCATGTGGTTTAGGACAGGAAAACACATGCAATGACACTGGTTGTGGTTAATGAAAAGAACACACATGCAAATGACTCTTGTGGATCCATGTGGTTTATGGAAAGAACACACATGCAATGAATCTAGTGGTGGTCTAGGAAAGTAACACACATTCAATGACACTGGTGGATCCATGTGGTTTATGAAAAGAACAAACATGCAATGACTCTAGTTATTGTTTATGAAAAGTACACACATGCAATGACTCGAGTGGTGGTTTAGGAAAAGAACACACATGCATTGACACTGGTGGATCCATGTGGTTTACTAAAATAACACGCATGCAATGACACTAATGGTGGTTTGGGAAAAGAAGACACATGCAATGTCTATAGTTGTGGTTTAGGAAAAGAACCAACATCCAATGACTCTAGTGGTGGTTTATGAGAAGGACACACATGAATTGCCACTTGTGGATCCATGTGGTTTAGTGAAATAGCACACATGCAATGACACTAGTGGTGGTTTAGGAAAAGAACACACATGCAAAGACATGCAATGATACTGGTGGATCCATGTGGTTTAGGAAAGGAACACACATGAAATGACACTGGTGGTGGTCATTGAAAAGAACACACATGTAAATGGCTCTGGTGGATCCATGGGTTTTATGGAAAGAACACACATGCAATGCCGCTGACCTCGCCGAAGCAGCACCGCCACCGACTCGACGGTGGTTATTCCGAAGACCTCCGCTGCTCTTTTTCTTCCCCTTGTAGTACCAGCTTATCTCATGTTGTTTCCCTCTCTGTAGTGCACCACAACCACCGCAATCCCTCGCTAGAGTCTCGCTGGAATCCGCGAAGACCTGCCGCCGCTTGACGCTGCTCGAGGAGGAGATAGGCGACGTCACCCCCGGGAACGGAACCACAACAGAGAGGCGGTCGTCGTCATCTACTTCGTCGAGTCGGAGGCCAGCCGCATCGCCGCCGCTGACCACCACCGACGAGCCACCGCCATTCACCATCGGCGTCGAGCCATCATCCCCGCCAGGTCAGTCGCTTTCGCTCCTGACCGTTAGATCACGAATCGATGGCGTAGATTAGATCTCCGGGCTGAAGAGGTATTAGCAAATAGCGTTGCGCCATGTGGCATATGCACGTGTCAGCACCGCGTCAGAGCTGCGTGCCTCGCTGAACCAATCTGGTGCGGCCACTTGTTGTCTGCGTGACTGCACCATCAGCAAATAATTTTTAAATGGGAAGAAAAGGCTTTGATCTTGTAAAATTCATAGTAATTCGAGTACTTGGCCAAAAATTGCGTATAATATACCGTTGGATTCATAAAATTGAGTAGAACACAAATCTGTAATAATATTGCTAGTTTAATATACTGATCTTGTGGTAGAATTTAAATATTAGTTTGGCATATTTTAATTATAGGAAAATAATCGCAACTCCGTTTTAGTTGATTCTTGTTGCTTACGAGATCTACTATGTAAAATTGGTATACCATGCTTAGAGTATTTAGATCTGTTTCGAGGTAGATTGGAAGTGTAGATCCATTTATGAGCATATTTAATTAAGTTATAATCCAAAATACTTAAAATCTGTGGGAAATCGATACTAATGACATCCCCAACTCAATAACACCCCTGAATAATATCCTTGGTCAACTTTGAACACATCCTTGCATATTACCATGTTGCATGCATGCATAATTACCTTCGTGGCATTGTTTTGTGCAAATTGTGATTGGATCTATGTTTGTGTTTTGTTAGATTGTTCGGAGTGTGCCGAGGAGTACTGTTGTGTAGAGTGTTGCTCGGAGCAAGGCAAGTTACACCACTTGTTCATGTTAAATGTCCCAGTTTTTGACTATGCATGTTTTACTCTTCAAATCTTGTAGTATGCATGTGTAGGTTTTTAGTAGATTTTCTTATTACTATTTTTGCAAGTGCAATTTTGTAGTATGCCATGAGTAGGCTTATACTTAGGAATTTTCCATCCTAATAGGTTCCCCTGTTTTTGCTAAGTATTGCTTGCTATGCTATATATATACTAAGTACCGTTGGGAGGGTTCGAAAGACTCAGAATTTTCTAAGTATAAGAGCTCTCTCGAGTGAACTTTTCTTCTCAAAACCCCTTCAAAAGAAAAACTAAGTTTTCTTCTGGGCGGAATGGTTGTCGGGTCAACGAGTGGAATTTGGTGGAGGACGGCCGCCCAGGATTCAAAAAAGTCTGCCATGTTTTAGAATTCAGAAGCTGCCAGTGCAACCACAATACATATGGGCTCTGTCTTGGCTTAGTACTTAGTGGGAAACCTCACCGGGGTACCAACATTTGGAGGTTCTTGGCACGGTTGGATCTAGCTGGTAGAGGGTCTACTAAGGGAAGGCCTCGCCATGGTCTTGTCTGTAAAAGGGCTTGATCGTGGATTGTGGGGAAAGTGCACAACCTCTCAAGAGTATTGCAATCTGATCGATCAACCGAGTTCACGGAAAAGAACACCTTGAGCATCTGAAGGATGGAGCCTCTGGAAGATCTTCCTCTCTCTTTTTCCAAACTTAAAGTTTTATGAAACCCCATGGCATGAGTAATATCGCCATTGGGTGGGATTTTGGGGACTTGGTGCCTAATATCCAAGTGCTAGATGGATTGGACACTTGGTGAGTAATATTCTTGTGTTCCACTCGACCCTATACTACTTAAACAATGTTTACAAAGTAGGATAAACACTTCTTCTTTTCTTCTTACTTAGAGAAAATTGTCCTTATGCAAAAGAACCCCAAAGCCTACACTTAGCCTTGCATGTAGAGATAGTCTTATTCTTTCCTTGGTGTAGTTTGCCAATACATTCAAAGTATTGACCCAACTTGTTGGCTACACGTCTTATGTGCAGAATTCGAAGACTGAAAGGTGCGTAGGGATCACGGGTCTTCACGCAACTAACCTGAGGCGTTGACGGACCCAAGTTTTATTAAGTTTCCGCTGTTTTATTTGAGCAAGCTATAAGCTATGCAAGTTGTAACAAATATACTCTGGATTATTCGTGTAATAATGACTTGTGTTTTACATGATATTCATCGACTGTGAAGTGCTAACTATTGATCCAAGGACTAGCATGTTAATCACAGGGACTTAGGATCCTCAACGATCCGAGGTCACAACAGATGGTATCAGAGCACAAAGTTGTCTGTAGGACGTGACCCCTAGGATTGGAAACCACCTTTACCATTATGTGTTTTTTCTTTCTATATTCTTCTAAGTTATTTATGCTCTTCTTGTAATCTCTTTTCCTTATCTCTTTGTATCTAACCTACAATCTCCTAACTTAAAGATGACGAGCTTCTACTACGACACCGCCGAAGACATCAAGTTCCTGCGCTTTGGGGAATGCCTTCTGGACATTGTCAAGACGTTCGGGCTGCCCATGCCGTCGATCAAGGGGAGCGAGTTGAGGAAGATGCACAAGGAAGGATGCTGGGCAATCGAAGTCATCCAACCGGGTCGAAAGGAGACTGAACCCAAGACGGAGACCATTGTGCTCAACATCGTCAGCGACTCCAAGGAGAAAGGACTTAGCACCAGCATGCAAGAGCTCATTGGACGCCTATGCGGACGCCACCATGAAGAGGTTGTAGGCCACTACATCAATCTCTTTGGAAGGCGTGATGAGAAAGGAGTTCCAATCGAGTTAACCCCGGAGGAAAGGGCAACATCCAAGCGTCAAAGGATCCAATACCAAGACTTGGAGTGCCACATCAACGACCTTGAGGAGGGAAGCTGCTTTGAGATCATGAGGAATGACGACTTATGCGCCCTAGTCGAGGAGAAGGACGAGAAGATCCAAGAGCTAGAAGAGAAGATCAAGTCCCTAGAAGGGGATATCACAGCCCAAAACAAGAAGTTCACTAATCAAGAGAAGAGGGTACAGGATAAGAACAAGAGGATTAGGGAACATAATCTGTTACTCGCGAGAAACGAGATGGAGTTCACAAACTTTTCTCACATGTTGAAGGACCTGCGAGCCACCAAGAGGAGCTTGGAGGAGAAGATCACGCCCATGGCTAAGGAGTCAAACTTGATCAAGGAGTTGCAGGAGGAGAAGAAGGAACTTCAAGAGAAGCTTAAAGCTGCTAACCAGGAGCTGCAAGAGGTGAAGGAACTTCAAGAGAAGCTCGAAGATGCTACGCAGGAGCCGCATGAGGTGAAGGAACTTCAGGAGAAGCTCGAAGCCACGACAAAGGACATAGAGTTATACAAGACAATGCTGGAGAAGGAAGGCTTCACCATTGAGGATGAGGAAGTGGATGATGAGTAGAGTAGATAGTTGGACCACCTTTATTTTTATAGTCAATGTTATTCGCGGTTGTAATAAATACCAAAACTATATTGGTTTAGTTAAACTTGGATGAGTTGTGTTAAACTTTGTGCTATGTGTGCCTTTTGTGTTTCTCGAGTGTTTTTGTTATGGGGTAACCCCGTGGGTGGCCCGATCTTCACGGATCTCGTGGTCAAATCAATGGGAAAGCAAGGGGAAAGGGAGGAGGTAGCGGAAGCGGACGCACATTTCGCGAAGAACACGATGAACACACGCAAAACTCACACGATACAAGGCCAATTGCTCTCACCGGTGGCCACTGGTCAGATAGAATCCTCGCAAGGAAAGATCGATCAACGTGCTCCCATCAATCCCAAGCGGAGAGGGAAGAACACATTGGAGAGGGTCTTGATGTCTTGGCAAAGGGACACCGATGCCAAGGCCTTGTACAACAAGGGAGGCGCGATGCAAACTCCAACGAGGTGGTGACGATAGTCGATCCCCTTTGGTAGAAGGGCATGAGGAAAAACTAGAGATTCCATAAGGGGGGTTTTCTTTAGTCTATCATCTATGCCTAAGGGATACATGAGGGAGTGGGGGATCTATTTATAGGCCAGCCACAAGTTCAGGGGTAGTTTGGGCATAAAACTAGGGTTTGGTGCGGAATAGAGGGGTACATGGGCCCAGGGCCTAGATGTTGGCTCGCAGGCCCATCACTTAGGCCGGACAGTCCGGGTCGAGTTGACCGGATAGTCCAGGGTGGCCGGACACTTCGGGTAGTTTCCGAACTAGCCTTCTGAATGTCCACGCCGGGTTGGGGCTGGGGCAGGCCGGACACTCCGACTGGATTCGGGCGGACTCTCCGGTTCTGGAGCTGGCTGCTCCTGGTCCATCTTCTTGGTTGACTTGGATACGATCTCGGGGACTTGGCGTTGTAGATGTAGTAGCATCCGCAGGACGGGCTACATCAGCTCCCCCCTTCAAAAAGAGTCGTCCTCGACTCTTCATGCACATCACTAAGAAGATGATGTCGAGAGACCTTCTTGATCCTGGGGTTCACCATACAGTCGTCCTTGAGAAGCTTGATGTGGCAACTCTTCAATGTTCCTTCACCTTCCATGAAGCATACAAAGCTCATAACAAAAGCGAAGCAACACTCAAAGAGTAGCAAATTCATGAAGATTATAGCATGAGTCCTCAAGTAGAAGGAAGTCACCTTATAATGTAGAGATAACTCATTGAAGGGTAGCCCTAGGTAACTCTCTTCGGTTCGTCTTGTCAACTCTTTGTCCATAGAGGTTAACGCGTATGCAATTGTACCTTCACACAACAAAGACCAAGCAACATATGTTCGTGTGTGATAGAGGAGCATGTCATTTGTGGCATGTCCATTCTTATTCACAACACTATTAGCACAACTCAAGTATAGCAAACATTATGCATATGCATGGTCAAAGTGCATGGAAATTGACTGAACATCATCCAAATGTGGGAACTCAAAAACTCCATATAACATCTTAGTGTGGCACTCAAAGCAATTGACTAAAATATTGATCAACATCTTTGATGCAAAGCTAGGAGAATTCGGCAAAAACACATCAGGAAGAATATCTAAAGCAGCATCATTATGTGTGCAAGACAACCATTGGAAAGAACAATTGTTCAATATGTTGGATGCCATACACATATCATCAAAAGCCAAAATCATGGGGGTATGAGTATCGCAAGCAGAAACACAAGCAACATGTTTGCAAACAAACCAAATGAAAGAGCAAGTGGTCCTTATTTTTGTTGCAACAACAATACGAGAGACTTGGAAGCTCTCATGACAATACATGCTCAAAATGGCATTATGGTTGCACACAAAACATCGGAAAGAGAAATTGTTCAACATTTTTGTGGCAACACACAAAGCATCAATATCCAATAATGAAACATGATTGTCACAAGGTGAAAGAATACCATTAACATGCTTGCAAGCAAACCATAGGAAAGAGCAATTTGTCAACATGAAAGATGCAAAGCATGCAAAAGGTATCAGAGTTGGGTTCGATCTTCAATTCACTTGGGGGATGCTCTCTAGAGCTCTTTTTGTCAACTCGTGCTCAACCGAGGTTGACATTCTTGTGCGGGTACCTACACACATCATAGATAAAAGGAAGAACGTGTGTGCATGATATAGAAACACATCATCTGTCATGACGTATCTCTTCTTGTGCACATCACCATGAGTGTCAATCAAGTGTAAAATATATGCATGGTGAGTATGCAAGTGGGGAACATGCTTATCATGGCATTTACTAAAATCTCCAAAGTTTGAGAAAGCTATGGGGGCCATCTCAATATAAACCATATGAGAATTATTGTTGCAAGCAAAACAAGTGAAAGAGCAATTATTCAACTTATTGCAAGCAACGGGAGAGATTGTAAAACATTCATGACAAAGCATGGTTCGAGGAGTACCATTGGTAACATCATTCCAAGCAAAACATCGGAAAGAGCAATTGTTCAGCAAAGTGCAAGAAATGATATCATCAATGTAACGTTTAGAGCATGGCATGTCTATGGCAACATCATCACAATCAAATAATTTCACATGCTCAACATTATGCAAAGGCAAAGTATCACATGGGAATACCAATGAGTCATATGCGATATCAGAAACATCATCCATAGCATGCCAATCATCACAAGTCATCATGTCCACTAGTGGGATCATGGCATCATCAACACCCTTGTTTTTACCTTGTTCATACCTCTCATATGAAGTGGGTGTCGTGGTAGCATTGGCCTCCATGTGGGCGACTTTTTCATCATGTATGGGGATGGCATCATCTTCATCCACCATGTTTATCTTCTCGGTTGGAGGCATCATCCTCTCCATGGAACCTAGGACATCACGAGAAAACACACTAGAGGTAGAGGGTAAGTCGTTAGCAATCAAAGTGGTCTCACATTACCTATCAACTACCACTCTCAACTCACTCATGCCCTCCAAATGGAAGCACTCAATCTCACGTATGGTGGAGTCACTCATCTCACTCTTGTTTTCACTGAAGTAGGCTAAGTGGCTCTCATACTCACATGGGATTGGTACCACATCATCACTCAAGCACATAGGGATAGGCTTGGTTCTCTCAACTCCTTGCGCCTCCTTTGGTGAAGGGAAAATACCATTCTCACCATTCTTGACCTTGTCGTCGCCAGCTTGTGGTGTAGGCCCTTGTCTTGGAGCTTGCTCATCCTTTGCCATGGCCTCCTTGGCTTGCGTAGACATCCTCTTGGCGTACTCGTCCAACTTGGCAAAGTAGAGGTCTTCGTCTTCCTCATCCATGAAGTTGCATGCGTCATCTAGGACATCAAGTTTGGGCGTTGAAGCTTGATGGCGTGGAGGAGAGCTTGCTCTTGGTGCCATTTTGGTGGTGGCACAAGTCGTAGAAGGAGCCTTATGATGGTGTCGATGGAGGTTATTGGTGTGCGTTGCCAAAGGTTGATGTAGATGGCGCACTTGGTCATCCACATGACGCTCGCGACAATGCTCCTTGTCCTTGGCACTCTTCTTTTCATGGTGGTGCCTTCTTGAGCTTGGTTGAGCATTATGGATGCTGCTCAACATTTATTCCCCGTCTTCATGGCGAAGATGCCTTGAATGACATCTTGTATCCTCTTGATGTTGGTGATGATCTCGAGAGGATGTTTGTGGATGAAGATTCTTGCCTTCTGGCGCCTTCTGTAGAAGATGATGTTTGGGCATCACTCTTCTTGGAGTAGACGACACTTGATGCCTTGGAGGTAGATGCACTTGACGCCTTGGAGATGGTCGTGCTTGGCGCCTTGGAGATGGTGGCGCTTGACGGCTTGGAGGTGATGGCGCTCGTCGCCTTGGAGATGGTGGTGCATGACGCCATGTAGGTGGTGGCGCTTGACGCCTTGGAGGTGGATCATCGAAGTAGGTGGTGCCCTTTGGTGTGGCACGCTTGGCCTTGAAGGTCATGGTTTCTTGATGATGTGTCTCCGCTAGCTTGGCATAGTAGTCCTCCATCTCCAAGCGGTGGAGGCATTTTTCATGGCTCATGGAAGAGCCGTCGAAGTGGGTGAAGCTCGCCATGTCCTCCATGCTTGGTGATGCGTCATCGTTGTAGCACTCAAAGTCATCCATGCTTGGGGAGTCGTTGTTGATGTAGTACTCCATATCACCCAAGCATGTGGAGCCATTGTCGGTGTAGTGCTCCATGTAGTCCATGCATGTGGAGCCATTGTAGGTGTAGTGCTCCATGTACTCCATGCATGATGAGCCATTGTCGATGTAGAGCTCAAAGTCATCCATGCTTGAGGATCCATAGTTGATGACGTGCTCCATGTCTTCCATGCATGTGGAGCCGTCATAGGTGCAATGCTTCGGGTCCTCAAAGCATGCGGAGCCATTGTCGGTGTAGTGCTCCATCATGTCCTCTATACTTGTGGAGTCGTAGTCGTGGTGGCACATCATGGATTCTTCATAGATATCATCCTCGGTTCCGGAGTGCCTAGACATGATTCACAAGACCAAGTGGTGTATATGGAAGTGGTAGGGGGTTAGAGATGCAACATCAAACCTTACTTTACCTTGGAAGATAGTACCGTGCAAGTGGCAACACTTGAGAGCAATCAAAACCAAGCAAAGTGAAGTTCACGCAGAACACCAAAACCAACTAACCACTAAAAAAACACACACACAAAGCTTATGGTGGATAGGTATGGAAGGTGGCATGTCAAGAACCAATCCAAACTCAAGATGTTGTAATGGCAAGTAAAGAACCACGATGATCACGAAGCAAAACAAGTCAATCCATAAGAAGGAAATATGTACAAGGAAACACACACGGTGGGATAAATGGGACTTGTGCGACGGAGAAAGTGAGCTAAGAACCAAATGATTACCTAGCGAAGACTATAAGCTCGTGTCGCACAAGTGCAAGGAGAGACGCTAGTTTGATTGCAATAAATTGGTGGGCTACAAGATATGCACAATAAGTACCACCTATTTGATGTTCATCGAGCTTGCGCTTCCTATTCTATAAGGCACTTGTTTCTTTCTTTTTCTTTCATTTTCTATTTTTTTCTCTTTTTCTTTTCTTTTTTCACTTTCCCCTTCCTTGTGCCAACAACTATAAAAGATAACTATATGAGATAGCGCGCTCACAACTTTTGCTCGGAATTCTACAAGGTATCAAATGTGCATAGCCCAAGCAATCATAGGAGGAACTAGTCTCAATAGGTGTTTGTTGAATGCAAAGATAGTGTATCTCACAAAGGAAAGCAAGTGGGGAGAAGAAGCAGAATTTTTATAGCTTTCATCGATAATCTTCACCCTTTATTGGTGGATTCCGCCTTGCTCTCGGAATTTAGATGGAGTATATAGCATGAACCACGGAGATGATGATGTAGAGCTCTTTCTCCTCTTCAAAACAAGCTAAAGAACATCAAAATCCGAGTTCGTATGCAAAAGTTATGCTCAAAACGGTGAAACAGGTTTTCCTGTCTGCAGGGGGCGGACAGTCCGGCCGGGGCGGAGATTCCGGTCAATTTATACCAGATACTCCGGTGGGGCGGATATTCCGGTCGGTTTAGACCGGACAGTCCGGTCCGTCCGAACCAGAACTTCCAGAACACGAACAGGACGAGTTTTGACAGAAAAACTCGAACCAAAACCTCAAATTGATGGGGCAAATCAAGGAATTAGGCTATGGAAACACAAGGGAAGGTGGAGCAACAAGTTTAGCAAGTAATCCATGGATCAAAACCTACCAAAACGCACTCAAATCACAGATCGATCGAAAACACGAAATTGGGGCTATTTTTTGGGGATTTTCGAATTTATGGGGGAAACGACCGAATCGATGAGAAATCCGTGGCAACCAAAAGCTGCTGATACCAGATGTTATGGGGTAACCCCGTGGGTGGCCCGATCTTCACAGATCTCGTGGTCAAATTGATGGGAAAGCGAGGGGAAAGGGAGAAGGTAGCGGAAGCGGACGCACATCTCGCGAAGAACACGATGAACACACGCAAAACTCACACGATACAAGGCCAATTGCTCTCATCGGTGGCCACCGGTCCGATAGAATCCTCGCAAGGAAAGATCGGTCAAGGTGCTTCCATCAATCCCAAGCGGAGAGGAAAGAACACCTTGGAGAGGGTCTTGACGTCTTGGCAAAGGGACACCGATGCCAAGGCCTTGTACAACAAGGGAGGCGCAATGCAAACTCCAACGAGGTGGTGACGATAGTCGATCCCCTTTGGTAGAAGGGGATGAGGCAAAATTAGAGATTCCACAAGGGGGTTTTCTTTAGTTTATCATCTATGCCTAAGGGATACATGAGGGGGTGGGGGCTCTATTTATAGGCCAACCACAAGTTCAGGGGTAGTTTGGGATAAAACTAGGGTTTGGTGCGGAATAGAGGGGTACATGGGCCAAGGGCCCATACATTGGCTCGCAGGCCCATCACTTAGGCCAGACAGTCCAGGTCGAGTTGACCAGACAGTCCGGGGTGGCCAGACACCCCGGGTAGTGTCCGAACTACCCTTCTGAATGTCCACGGGTTGGGGCTGGGGCAGGCCAGACACTCCGGCTGAGTCGTGCCGGACACTCTAGCTGGATTCAGGCGGTCTCTCCGGTTCAGGAGCTGGCTGCTCCTGGTCCATCTTCTTGGTTGACTTGGGGACAATCTTGGGGACTTGGCGTTGTAGATGTAGTAGCGTCCGTAGGACGGGCTACATCAGGTTTTCTTGTGTTTACATCAGTTATTCCTTAGGCTTTCTATCTGATATGGGGTGGCCCATTCTTCTCAGTAAGCGGATGGGGGTGGTGATGGTGGATGATAGATAACTAGCCTGTAGCTATGAACTCTCCCGCTCGATCCCTGATGCCAATACAACAACTCTCGAACCTTGTAGGATATTCACAACACCACGCTCTTGCGCACGCAACCGTCGACCACGAACGGTAGTTTGCAATCTACTAATTCCCGATGGAACAACAGATCACACTCAATTATAGTTGGTAAAATCGATCACAAGGTAATTCCAGAGGTTCTATGAAAGAAACAACTCCAAAATAGTTTTAACGTGGTCCCCTAAACTAGAGGGTGGTCCTTAGGCTTATATGGCCGCCGGAATGTCCGAAAAACGCGAAACGAAAACGTGTCTGATACAGTCAGATCCGTCCGGATCTGATGGGAACTTTTTGGGCCGGATTATCCGGTCTAAGAGGGCTGGATTATCCGGGGGCCGTATTTTCTGGGGGAAAAGTCCGGTCAAATATCCGCCCCGGTACTGAACGTCACGCACGAAGTCCTTTGCAGAATCTCCAAAGCAGGGACGGATTATCTGGGGTGTGGGGGCCGGATTATACAGGGTCTCATTGGAAAGATCTTGGAATTATCTATCCAACAAGTGCTTATTTGCTCGATTTGGAGTTCGTATGAGGAATCCACGTCCATTTGAATTTCAAGACTTCTGTCTATCCGAATTGAACGTTCCTTCTCTTGGATGATCTCCCTTGCTTGTATTGCGCCTTCCTCCCGCTCCTCCCTCGCGCATCCTTGGGCGATCATCATGTTGGGCTTCTCTTGTAGCCCTTCTCCTCCTCGCGCCATGCTTGTTTCTCCAACGAACCCTGATAATACATAAATGCATAGAATTAGGAAGTATAAAGTTCTCATCAATCAAAGTACCAGATTCATTTAGGAGTAAATTCACCTGTTGTTCAAGTATATTAGCACGAGCTCTTGTAATAGGTCCATTTCTAATCTCATTGGACTGATCCTTTCTTGCAACAGTTGTAGCATCTTCAGTAGTCACTAGGGTAGGTGTAATTGTAGGGATGTCCTCAGCACTATCTATTTCTTAACTTGTTTCCCCAACCCCACAGATGGCGAGACAAGGGAACAACAATATGCCCCCAGATATGGCACAACTTCTGAACTCCCAGAATCAGCTGATCCAACTCCTCATTCAAAACATGCAAAACAACAACAACCCGCCGCCTCCACCACCTCCACCGCCCCAACAGGATCGCCTGACTCGGTTTTTGAGGTTGAACCCTCCTACTTTCTCAAGTAGTTCTGAGCCAACTGTGGCAGATGACTGGCTCCGCACCACCAACAAGAAGTTAGACACTGTCCAAGTTGTTGGAGCTAACAGGGTGCGCTTTGCCGCGCTCCAACTTTAGGGACCAACTGCTGAATGGTGGGATAACTATCAAGTCACCCACCCTGATATTGATGCTATCACCTGGAACTAGTTTGAGGTGGCTTTTTGTACTCATCATGTAGCTGCTGGTGTCATGTCACTGAAGAGACGTGAGTTTCGCGACTTGAAGCAGCTGCACCGCTCTGTCTCCGAGTATGGGGACCTTTTCAACAAGCTGGCACATTATGCACCTGATGATGTTTCCACTGATGCCAAGAGGCAGGAAGAGTTCCTAAGGGGACTTAATGATGAGATATCCATTCTGCTTGTGGCTCTGAAGTTTGATAACTATCAGGAACTTCTGGAAAGGGCAGTTGTGGTTGAAGCAAAGCAAAGGAGTATAGAGAACCGCAAGAGAAAGTCCACCTCACACAAGCACAACTTAGCCCCATATCAGAAGCAACGCACTTCGTCACCACCGCCCCACAACCACAATGGTCATCGTCATGGGAGACATGACCACAATGGCCATAAGCACCGCAATGGAAATGGCAATGGGAAGGATCTGAGTGAAGTGACATGCTTCAAGTGTAACAAGACAGGGCATTATGCAACTACTTGCCTTGAAAATATGAAGAATGGGAATGGCAATGGGAACGGCAACGGACACAACCATGGTAATGGAAATGGGAAGAAGCCAAATCCATTTGTCAAAGCCATGGTGAATCATGTCTCCGTGGAGGATGCTCGTGAGGCACCTGACTCTGTGATTGGTAAGTTCAAGTTTAATTCCATCCCTGCAGTTGTTCTTTCTGATACTGGTGCATCGCATTCATTCATATCAAGGGTATTTGTGGATAGAGGCAAGATACCTACGGAGACTATTAGTACTCCTCTAAGGGTAGGTTCTCCTGGAGGAGAAATAGTGGCAAACTCTGGATGCCGTGGGTTAGAACTAAGGATTGAGGCACACATCTTTCCCACAAGTCTAGTCCTTCTAGAGCCATAAGGCTTAGACATAATTTTGGGCATGAATTGGATGACCAAATATGAGGGAGTCATAGATTGTGCCAAAAGGACTATAGCACTCACAACTCCGGATAAGAAAAGAATATGCTTTAATTCAGCCTTTGCACTCAAAGGAATTATGGTGAACTCTCTTAAGGGGGTTAGCATGGAGGATGTGCCAGTTGTGAAGGAATATCGAGATGTATTTCTGGAAGAATTGCCAGGGATGCCTCCTGACCGAGACATCGAGTTTCTCATGGACTTGATGCCTGGGACTGGACCGATAGCAAAGAGACCATACAAGATGGATGTTGATGAGTTAAAGGAACTTAAGAAACAACTTAGAGAGCAGTTGGACAAAGGCTTCATTCAACCAAGTGCGTCATCATGGGGAGCGCCTGTCTTATTCGTGGAGAAGAAGGATAAAACCAAGAGACTAGTCGTGGACTACCGGTCGTTCAATGAAGTGACAATCAAGAACAAGTACCCTCTACCCAATATCAACGACCTATTCGATCAATTAAAGGGAGCTAGTGTGTTCTCTAAGATTGATCTCCGATCAGGTTATTTCCAGTTAAAGATCCGAGAACAGGATGTACCCAAGACAACCTTCACCACAAGATACGGATTGTATGAGTACACCATGATGTCTTTTGGTCTAACCAATGCCTCGGCATATTTCATGACTATGATGAACAAGGTGTTCACGGAGTACTTGGATAAATTTATTGTTGTGTTCATTGATGACATACTCATATAATCCAAGGATGAGAAGGAACATTTGAGGCATCTGCGCCTAATTATGGAAAAGCTGAGAGAACACAAATTGTATGCCAAGTTCAGCAAATGTGAGTTCTGGTTAAAAGAAGTGGGCTTCCTTGGTCGTATTGTGTCGGCTAAAGGAGTTGTCGTGGACCCAATTAAGGTAGCTTCCGTGATAGGATGGGAGTCGCCTAAGAATGTGGGTGATATCAGGAGTTTCTTGGGCCTTGCAGGATATTACCGAAGGTTCATTGAGAACTTTTCCAAGAATAGCAAAGCCTATGACCGAATTGTTGAAGAAAGAAAAGAAGTTCCAATGGACCGAGGCATGTGAAGAAAGTTTTCAAGAATTGAAGAAGCCCCTAGTAACAGCACCAGTTTTGTGTCAGCCTGATATCCAGAAGGATTTCCAAGTCTATAGCGACGCTTCTCGACAAGGACTTGGTAGTGTACTGATGCAAGATGGGAAAGTAGTGTCATACGCCTCTCGGCAACTTAAGAACCATGAGAATAACTACCCCACACACGATTTGGAACTAGCATCAGTTGTGCATGCGCTCAAGGTATGGAGACATTACCTCATGGGCACACATTGTGATGTGTTCACGTATCACAAGAGTCTGAAATATATCTTCACTCAAAAGGAGTTAAATATGAGGCAAAGGAGATGGCTTGAACTCATCAAGGACTATGACCTGGACCTATAGTACCATCCTGGAAAGGCCAATGTTGTGGCTGATGCCTTAAGCCGGAAGGTCTATGTAAATGGACTTACCATGGGAGAACTCCCAAAGGATTTGTGCGAACAGTTCAAGGATCTCAGGTTGGAAATAGTTCCGGAATGATACTTAGCGACTATGGAGATAGTGCTAATGCTTCTGGACCAAATCAAAGAGGCCCAGAAGGGGGACAAAGGGTTGGACGAAATAAAAGTTAATATAAGCAAGGGTAAAGCAAAAGGGTTTCATACGGATGAACAAGGGACACTTTGGTATGAGAAGAGTTTGTGCGTTCCCAATGATCCCGATATCAAGAAGTTAATTCTTCAGGAGGATCACAATTCGCCTTACTCAATTCATCCCGGTAATACAAAGATGTACATGGATGTGAAGGATATATTCTGGTGGAATAACTTGAAAAGAGATATTGCCAAGTACATCTCTTTGTGTGACGTGTGCAACAGAGTCAAGCACGAACATCAAAAACCAACAAAGCTGATGTAGCCATTACCTGTGCCCGATTGGAAGTGGGACATGGTAGGCATGGATTTTATCACAGGACTACCCTGGACTCATTCTGGGTATGATTCTATCTGGGTAGTGGTCGATCACTTCACCAAAGTGGCCCACTTCATTCCTATAAAGACCACCTATACAAGTGCTAAACTTGCCAAGATTTATATGTCAAGGGTTGTGAGTCTGCATGGTGTACCTAAGGGGATTGTCTCTGATAGAGGTACCCAATTCACCTCAAAGATTTGGAGACAGCTACACGAGTCTCTAGGGACACGACTGGAGTTTAGTACTGCTTTCCACCCGCAAACAGATGGCCAAACAGAAAGAGTTAATCAAATCTTGGAGGACATGTTAAGAGCTTGTGCTCTAGACTATGGGTCTAGTTGGGATGACAACTTTCCATACGCGGATTTCTCGTACAATAACAATTATGAAACTAGTATCAAGATGGCTCCATTGGAAGTTCTATATGGCAGGAAGTGTAGAACTCCGCTGCTATGGAATCGAGTTGGAGAACGTAGTTTGTTTGGACCTGAGCTGATCAAGGATGCCAAAGAGAAGGTAAGGCAGATTCAAGACAGGTTAAAAGTAGCCCAATCTAGGCAAAAGAGTTATGCTGATTCCAAGCGCAGGGATGTAACTTATGAAGTGGGAGACCATGCATATCTCCAAGTTTCACCACTACGAGGAGTTCAGAGATTTGGAATCAAGGGTAAGTTAGCACCCCGATTCATAGGGCCCTACAAGATTTTGGCACATAGAGGGGAGGTTGCCTATCAGTTGGAATTGCCTGAAGTATTGACTGTTCATGATGTTTTCCATGTGTCACAACTAAAGAAATGTCACCCGGAAAAGGCTGAAACACCGTTAAGGGATACGGTTCCCCTGGATGAGGTTCAACTGGAAAAAGATCTCACCTATGAGGAAAAACCCACCAAGATTCTAGAGACAACCGAGAGGATTACTTGTACCAAGACTATTAGGTTTTGCAAAGTTTAATGGAATCACCATTCCGAGGAAGAGGCCACATGGGAACGTGAAGAAGACCTGAAGGAAGAACACCCACACCTATTTGCTAACCAACCTAAATCTCGGGGACGAGATTCTTCTTAAGGGGGGTAGGTTTGTAACATAGCTAATTTTTCAATTTCAGATGTTACTAGAAGCATGCATCATATCATATGCATCATGGCATCACACAATAAAAGTTGCATCAAATACTTTTCCTAAACCCTATAGTCATATAAAGACAAAAAAGGGGTTATACAAAACCTAATCTTCTAAATCCTTCCAAAAGTGTTATTTAATAAACCCATATTAATCTCCTTATTTTTACAAAATTTTAGAGACCAATTTCATTAAATTTGGAGTTGTTATGCAAAAGTTATTAAACAAACAGTAAAACAGAAAAGGAAAATGGAATAATACAAAAAAAACTAACTAACCTAAGCGAGCTAGCTAGACCAGCCCGCGAACTAACCACCATAGCGCCGCAGGGGCGAGCGGCGCGTACCGCGTCGCCTAGCTAGGCCGGCCCAGCCCGTCCACCCGCGCAGCCGTTCGCGCCCGCAGTCGCCGATAGGTGGGCCCCGCCCCATCGTCGTCTCCGTGGAGAATGGGGCGGACTCCAAACCGCCACCGCCCCAGGAACAAACTCCGGCCGATTCAGAGGGGAGCTCTGTGACCCCCGCCCCCAAGTCTCTGGCCTTTTTAAACCCTACACCACGCCGCCCTAAACCCAAGATTTCTTTTCGTCGTTCCGCCACCGGGCTGCCGCTCGCGAGCTTACCGCCGATCTTGCCGGAGCAGCACCGCCACCGACTCGGCGGTGGTTATTCCGAAGACCTCCGCTGCTCTTTTTCTTCCCCTTGTAGTGCCATCTTATCTCATGTTTTTTCCCTCTCTGTAGCGCAACGCAGCCACCGCAATCCCTCGCCGGAGTCTCACCGGAATCCGCGAAGACCAGCCACCGCCTAACGCTGCTCGAGGAGGAGATAGGTGACGTCACCCCCGGGAACGGAACCGCAACGGAGAGACGGTCGTCGTCATCTACTTTGTTGAGTCGGAGGCCAGCCGCATCACCGCTGCCGACCACCACCGACACGCCACCGCCGTTCACCATCGTCGTCGAGCCATCATCGCTGCCAGGTCAGTCGCTTTCGCTCCCGATCGTTAGATCACGAATCGATGGCGTAGATTAGATCTCCGGGCCGAAGAGGTATTAGCAAATAGTGTTGCGCCGCGTGGCATATGTACTCGTCAGCGCCGCGTCAGCGCCACGTGCCTCGCTGAACCAATCTGGTGCGACCACTTGTTGTCTGCGTGACTACCCCGTCAGCAAATAATTTTTAAATGGGCAGAAAAGGCTTTGATCTTGTAAAATTCATAGTAATTCGAGTACTTGGCCAAAAACTGCGTATAATATACTGTTAGATTTATAAAATTGAGTAGAACATAGATCTGCAATAATATTGCTAGTTTACTGTACTGATCTTATGGTAGAATTTAAATATTAGTTTGGCATATTTTAATTATAGGAAAATAATCGCAACTCCGTTTTAGTTGATTCTTTTGGCGTTGGCTTTGTATCTACGAGATATACCATGCTTAGAGCATTTATATCTGTTTCAAGGTAGGTTGGAAGTGTAGATCCATTTATGAGCATATTTGATTAAGTAATAATCCAAAATACTTAAAATCTGTGGGAAATCGATAATAATGACATCCCCAACTCAATAACACTCCTGAATAATATCCTTGGTCAATTTTGAACCCATCCTTGCATATTACCATGTTGCATCCATGCATAATTACCTTCGTGGCATTGTTTTGTGCAAATTGTGATTGATTCTATGTTTGTGTTTTGCTAGATTGTTCGAAGTGTGCTGAGGAGTACTGTTGTGTAGAGTGTTGCTCAGATCAAGGCAAGTTACACCACTTGTTCATGTTAAATGTCCCAGTTTTTGACTATGCATGTTTTACTCTTCGAATCTTGTAGTATGCATGTGTAGGTTTTTCGTAGATTTTCTTATTACTATTTTTGCAAGTGCGATTTTGTAGTATGCCATGAGTAGCTTTATACTTAGGAATTTTCCATCCTAATAGGTTCCCCTGTTTTTGCTAAGTATTGCTTGCTATGCTATATATATATACCAAGTACGCATTGGGAGGATTCGAAAGACTCAAAATTTTCTAAGTATAAGAGCTCTCTCGAGCGAAGTTTTCTTCTCAAAACCCCTTCAAAAGAAAAACTAAGTTTTCTCCTGGGCGGAATGGTTGTCGGGTCAATGAGTGGAATTTGGTGGAGGACGGCCGCCTAGGATTCAAAGAAGTTTGCCATGTTTCAGAATTCAGAAGCTTCTAGTGCAATCACAATACATATGGGCTCTGTCTTGGCTTAGTACTTAGTGTGAAACCTCACCGGGGTACCAACATTTGGAGGTTCTTAGCACGGTTGGATCCAGCTGGTAGAGGGGCTACTAAGGGAAGGCCTCTCCATGTTCTTGTCTGTAAAAGGACTTGATCGTGGATTGTGCGGAAAGTGCACAACCTCTCGAGAGTATTGCAATCTGATTGATCAACCGAGTTCATGGAAAAGGACACCTTGAGCATCTGAAGGATGGAGCCTCTAGAAGATCTTCCTCTCTCTTTTCCAAACTTAAAGTTTTATGAAACCCCAGGGCGTGAGTAATATCACCATTGGGTGGGATTTTGGGGACTTGGTGTGTAATATCCAAGTGCTAGGTTGATTGGACACTTGGTGAGTAATATCCTCGTGTTCCACTCGGCCCTATACTATTTATACAATGTTTACAAAGTAGGGTAAACTCTTCCTCTTTTCTTCTTACTTAGAGAAAATTGGCCTTATGCAAAAGAACCCCAAAGCCTACACTTAGCCTTGCATGTAGAGATAGTCTTATTCTTTCCTTGGTGTAATTTGCCAATACATTCAAAGTATTGACCCAACTTGTTAGGTGCACATCTTATGTGTGCAGAATCCGAAGTCTGAAAGGTGTGTAGGGATCGCGGGTCTTCACGCAACTAGCCTGAGGCGTTGATGGACCCAAGTTTTATTAAGTTTCCGCTGTTTTATTTGAGCTAGCTATAAGCTATGCAAGTTGTAATAAATATACTCCGGATTATTCGTGTAATAATGACTTGTGTTTTACATGATATTCATCGACTGTGAGGTGCTAGCTATTGATCCAGGGACTAGCATGTTAATCACAGGGACTTAGGATCTTCAACGATCCGAGGTCACAACAGGTGCATCCATGTGGTTTATGAAAAGAAAAAACACGCAATGACACTGGTGGTGGTTTATGAAAAGAATACACATGCAATGACACTAGTGGTGGCCATTGAAATGAACACACATGCAAATGACTCTGGTGGATCCATGCGGTTTATGGAAAGAACACACATTCAATTACACTGGTGGTGGTTTATGAAAAGAACACACATGCAATGAGTCTAGTTGTGGTTCCATGTGGTTTATGAAAAGAACAAACATGCAATGCCTATAGTTGTGGTTTATGAAAAGAACACATATGCAATGACTCTATTGGTGGTTTAGGAAAAGAACATACATGCAATGACATGCAATGACATTGGTGGATCCATGTGGTTTAGGAAAGGAACACACATGCAATGACAATGGTGGTGGTTTATGAAAAGAACACACAAGAAAATGACACTAGTGGATCCATGTGGTTTAGTAAAATAACACATATGAAATGACAGTAGTGGTGGTTTAGGAAAAGAACACACATGCAATGTCTCTAGTTGTGGTTTAGGAAAAGAACAAACATGCATTGACTCTAGTGGTGGTTTATGAAAAGGACACACATGCATTGACAATGGTGGGTCCATGTGGTTTAGCAAAATCACACATGCAATGACACTAGTGGTGGTTTAGGAAAAGAACACACATGCAAAGACATGCAATGACACTGGTGGATCCATGTGGTTTAGGGAAGGACACACATGCAATGACATTGGTGGTGGTCACTGAGAATGACACACATGCAAATGACTCTGGTGGATCCATGTGGTTTATGGAAAGAACACACATGCAATGACTCTGGTGGTGGTTTATGAAAAGAACATACATGCAATGACTATAGTTGTTGATCCATGTGGTTTATGAAAAGGATAAACATGTAATGACTATAGTTGTGGTTTATGAAAATAACACACATGCAATGACTCTGGTGGATCCATGTGGTTTATGAAAAGAATAAACATGCAATGCCACTGGTGGTGGTTTATGAAAAGAACACACATGCAATGGAACTAGTGGTGGTTTACGAAAAGAATACACATGCAAAGACATGCAACGTCACTCATGGATTCATGTGGTTTAGGAAAGGAACACACATGCAATAACACTGGCGGTGGTTAATGAAAAGAACACACATGCAAATGACTCGGGTGAATCCATGTGGTTTTTGGAAAGAACACACATGCAATGACTATAGTTATAGTTTAGGAAAAGAACAGACATCCAATGACACTGGTGGATCCATGTGGTTTATGAAAATTACAAACATGCAATGACCCTAGTTGTGGTTTATGAAACGTACACATATGCAATAACTCTAGTGGTGGTTTACGAAAAGAACAAACATGCAATGACACTGGTGGATCCATGTGATTTAGTAAAATAACACACAAGCAATGAAACTAGTGGTGGTTTCGGAAAAGAACACACATGCAATGTCTCTAGTTGTGGTTTAGGAAAATAACAAACATGCAATGACTCTAGTGGTGGTTTATGAAAAGGACACACATGCATTAACACTGGTGGATCCATGTGGTTTAGTACAATAACACACATGCAATGACATTACTGGTGGTTTAGGAAAAGAACTCACATGCAAAGACATGCAATGCCACTAGTGGATCCAAGTGGTTTAGGAAAGGAACACACATGGAATGAAACTAGTGGTGGTCATTGTAAAGAACACCGATGCAAATGACTCTGGTGGATCCATTTGTTTCATGGAAAGAACAAACATGTAATGACACTGATGGTGGTTTATGAAAAGAACACACATGCAATGACTGTAGTTGTGGTTCCATGTGGTTTATGGAAAGAACAAACATGCAATGGCTATAATTATGGTTTATGAAAAGAACACAGATGCAATGACTCTATTGGTGGTTGAGGAAAAGAACAGACATGCAATGATACTTGTGGATCCATGTGGTTTAGGACAGGAACACACATGCAATGACACTGGTGGTGGTTTATGAAAATAACACACAAGCAAATGACACTGGTGGATCCATGTGGTTTAGTAAAATAACACACATGCAATGACACTAGTGGTGGTTTAGGAAAAGAACACACATGCAATGTCTCTTGTTGTGGTTTAGGAAAAGAACAAACATGCATTGACTCTAGTGGTGGTTTATGAAAAGGACACACATGCATTGACACTGGTGGATCCTTGTGGTTTACTAAAATCACACATGCAATGGCACTAGTGGTGGTTTAGGAAAAGAACACACATGCAAAGACATACTATGACACTGGTGGATCCATGTGGATTAGGAAAGGACACACATGCAATGACACTAGTGGTGGTTTAGAAAAATAACACACATGCAAAGACATACAATGACACTGGTGGATCCATGTGGTTTAGGAAAGGACACACATGCAATGACATTGGTGGTGGTCACTGAAAATAACACACATGCAAATGACTTTGGTGGATCCATGTGGTTTATGGAAAGAACACACATGCAATGACTCTGGTGGTGGTTTATGAAAATAACAGACATGCAATGACTATAGTTGTGGATCCATGTGGTTTATGAAAAGAAAAACATGTAATGACTATAGTTATGGTTTATGAGAATAATACACATGCAATGACTCCGGTGGATCCATGTGGTTTATGAAAAGAACAAACATGCAATGCCACTGGTGGTTGTTTATGAAAAGAACACACATGCAATGGAACTAGTGGTGGTTTACGTAAAGAACACACATGCAAAGACATGCGATGACACTCGTGGATTCATGTTCTTTAGGAAAGGAACACACATGCAAATGACTTTGGTGGATCCATGTGGTTTATGGAAAGAACACACATGCAATGACTATAGCTGTGGTTTAGGAAAAGAACACACATCCAATGACACTGGGGGATCCATGTGGTTTATGAAAATTACAAACATGCAATGACCCTAGTTGTGCTTTATGAAAAGTACACATATGGAATGAATCTAGTGGTAGTTTAGGAAAAGAAAACACATGCAGTGACAGTGATGGATCCATGTGATTTAGTAAAATAACACACATGCAATGACACTAGTGGTGGTTTATGAAAAGAACACACATGCAATTTCTCTAGTTGTGGTTTAGGAAAAGAACAAACATGCAATGACTCTAGTGGTGGTTTATGAAAAGGACACACATGAATTGACACTGGTGGATCCATGTGGTTTAGTAAAATAACACACATGCAATGATACTAGTGGTGGTTTAGGAAAAGAACGCACATGCAATGCCACTGGTGGATCCATGTGCTTTAGGAAAGGAACACACATGCAATGACACTAGTGGTGGTCATTGAAAAGAACACACATGCAAATGACTCTGGTGGATCCATGTGGTTTATGGAAAGAACACACAAGCAAATGACACTGGTGGATCCATGTGTTTTAGTAAAATAACACACATGCAATGACACTAGTGGTGGTTTAGGAACAGAACACGGATGCAATGTTTCTAGTTGTGGTTTAGGAAAAGATCAAACATGCATTGACTCTAGTGGTGGTTTATGAAAAGGACACACATGCATTGACACTGGTGGGTCCATGTGGTTTAGTAAATTCACACATGCAATGACACTAGTGGTGGTTTAGGAAAAGAACACACATGCAAAGACATGCAATGACACTGGTGGATCCATGTGGTTTAGGAAAGGACACACATACAATGACATTGGTAATGGTCACTGAAAATGACACACATGCAAATGACTCTGGTGGATCCATGTGGTTTATGGAAAGAACACACATGCAATGACTCTGGTGGTGGTTTATGAAAAGAATAGACATGCAATGACTATAATTGTGGATCCATGTGGTTTATGAAAAGGATAAACATGTAATGACTATAGTTGTGGTTTATGAAAATAACACACGTGCGATGACTCTGGTGGATCCATGTGGTTTATGAAAAGGACACACGTGCATTGACACTGGTGGGTCCATGTGGTTTAGTAAATTCACACATGCAATGACACTAGTGGTGGTTTAGGAAAAGAACACACATGCAAAGACATGCAATGACACTGGTGGATCCATGTGGTTTAGGAAAGGACACACATGCAATGACATTGGTGGTGGTCACTGAAAATAACACACATGCAAATGACTTTGGTGGATCCATGTGGTTTATGGAAAGAACACACATGCAATGACTCTGGTGGTGGTTTATGAAAAGAACAGACATGCAATGACTATAGTTGTGGATCCATGTGGTTTATGAAAAGGACAAACATGTAATGACTATAGTTGTGGTTTATGAAAATAATACACATGCAGTGACTCTGGTGGATCCATGTGGTTTATGAAAAGAACAAACATGCAATGCCACTGGTGGTGGTTTATGAAAAGAACACACATGCAATGGAACTAGTGGTGGTTTACGTAAAGAACACACATGCAAAGACATGCGATGAGACTCGTGGATTCATGTTCTTTAGGAAAGGAACACACATGCAAATGACTTTGGTGGATCCATGTGGTTTATGGAAAGAACACACATGCAATGACTATAGTTTTGGTTTAGGAAAAGACCACACATCCAATGACACTGGGGGATCCATGTGGTTTATGAAAATTAAAAACATGCAATGACCCTAGTTGTGATTTATGAAAAGTACAAATATGGAATGACTCTAGTGGTGGTTTAGGAAAAGAACACACATGCAGTGACAGTGGTGGATCCATGTGATTTAGTAAAATAACACTCATGCAATGACACTAGTGGTGGTTTAGGAAAAGAACGCACATGCAATTTCTCTAGTTGTGGTTTAGGAAAAGAACAAACATGCAATGACTCTAGTGGTGGTTTATGAAAAGGACACACATGCATTGACACTGGTGGATCCATGTGGTTTAGTAAAATAACAGACATGCAATGATACTAGTGGTGGTTTAGGAAAAGAACGCACATGCAAAGACATGCAATGCCACTGGTGGATCCATGTGGTTTAGGAAAGGAACACACATGCAATGACACTAGTGGTGGTCATTGAAAAGAACACACGTGCAAATGACTCTGGTGGATCCATGTGGTTTATGGAAAGAACACACATGCAATGACACTGATGGTGGTTTAGGAAAAGAACACACATGCAATGACTCTAGTTGTGGTTCCATGTGGTTTATGAAAAGAACAAACATGCAATCACGATAGTTGTGGTTTATGAAAAGAACACAGATGCAATGACTCTATTGGTGGTTGAGGAAAAGAACAGACATGCAATGACACTTGTGGATCCATGTGGTTTAGGAAAGGAGCACACATGTTATGACACTGGTGGTGGTTTATGAAAAGAACACACAAGCAAATGACATTGGTGGATCCATGTGGTTTAGTAAAATAACACACATGCAATGACACTAGTGGTGGTTTAGGAAAAGAACACACACGCAATGTCTCTTGTTGTCGTTTAGGAAAAGAACAAACATGCATTGACTCTAGTGGTGGTTTAGGAAAAAAACACACATGCAATGACACTTGTGGATCCATGTGATTTAATAAAATAACACACATGCAATGACACTAGTGGTGGTTTAGGAAAAGAACACACATGCAATGACACTGGTGGATCCATGTGGTTTAGGAAAGGACACACATGCAATGACATTGGTGGTGGTCACTGAAAATAACACACATGCAAATGACTCTGGTGGATCCATGTGGTTTATGGAAAGAACACACATGCAATGACTCTGGTGGTGGTTTATGAAAAGAACATACATGTAATGACTATAGTTGTGGTTCCATGTGGTTTATGAAAAGGACAAACATGCAAAGACTATATTTGTGGTTTATGAAAAGAATAAACATGCAATGACACTGGTGGTTGTGTATGAAAAGAACACACATGCAATGGAACTAGTGGTGGTTTAGGAAAAGAACACACATGCAAAGACATGCAATGACACTGGTGGATTCATGTGGTTTAGGACAGGAACACACATGCAATGACACTGGTGGTGGTTAATGAAAATAACACACATGCAAATGACTCTGGTGGATCCATGTGGTTTATGGAAAAAACACACATGCAATGACTATAGTTGTGGTTTAGGAAAAGAACACACATGCAATGACACTGGTGGATCCATGTGGTTTATGAAAATTAGAAACATGCAATGACCCTAGTTGTGGTTTATGAAAAGTACACACATGGAATGAATCTAGTGGTGGTTTAGGAAAAGAACACACATGCAATAACAGTGGTGGATCCATGTGATTTAGTAAAATAACACACATGCAATGACACTAGTGGTGGTTTAGGAAAAGAACGCGCATGCAATTTCTCTAGTTGTGGTTTAGGAAAAGAACAAACATGCAATTACTCTAGTGGTGGTTTATGAAAAGGACACACATGTATTGACACTGGTGGATCCATGTGGTTTAGTAAAATAACACACATGCAATGACACTAGTGGTGGTTTAGGAAAAGAACACACATGCAAAGACATGCAATGCCACTAGTGGATCCATGTGGTTTAGGAAAGGAACACACATGCAATAACACTGGTGGTCATTGAAAAGAACACACATGCAAATGACTCTTGTGGATCCATATGGTTTATGGAAAGAACACAAATGCAATAACACTAATGGTGGTTTATGGAAAGAACACACATGCAATGACTCTAGTTGTAGTTCCATTTTGTTTATGAAAAGAACAAACATGCAATGACTATAGTTGTGGTTTATGAAAAGAACACACATGCAATGACTCTAGTGGTGGTTTAGGAAAAAAAACACATGCAATGACACTGGTGGATCCCTGCGGTTTAGGAAAATAACATACATGCAATGACACTGGTGGTGGTTTATGAAAAGAACACACATGCAAATGACACTGGTGGATCCATGTGGTTTAGTAAAATAACATACATGCAATGACACTAGTGGTGGTTTAGGAAAAGAACACACATGTAAAGACATGTAATGACACTGGTGGATCCATGTGGTTCAGGAAAGGAACACACATGCAATGACACTGGTGGTGGTCATTGAAGAGAACACACATGCAAATGATTCTAGTGGATCCATGTGGTTTATGGAAAGAATACACATGCAATGACTTGTCATGGTGGTGGGACGGAAAATTCCATGGATAGTCTAAAGATGGGGCCAATGAGTTCTAGGGGAATCAAGGGAGGGAAAACATGGTGATTCCACGCATAGACGTAGTTATTTTCTTCTATCAATGGTGGATACAAGTGCTCCTTGAGCTGTTCATGAGAAGGAGATAATGTCTCTTTCTCCCCACAACCTAGCTCTAGAGTTCTACCTTAGAGAAAATGATCGATCCCTCCCTATGGAGGCCTCGGTGCTCCTTATATAGGCGAGCCCGGGTGACATAGTTAGGGCACACGTGGCAGCATATTCCTCGAATATGCCCCTTGGTTAAAGATAGATGCTTCTTTATTCCCTTTAATGGCTCGTCCGGACTTTGGACGTAACCAATAGCGTAATCCTTGCCTTTAAGCGTCACTAGACACGGGCTACGTCAGCCGACATTGCCCGCGTCATCTTGGTCGCCCCTGTACCGCTGGTCCCTCCCTTTGCTTTGCTTCGCTCACGATACAGCTAACAAAGCCACCTTTTGACCAGCGGGAGATTCCTTCCTTCTCTTGGAAGCCATATGATAGTCCGACTTTCACGTGGCTAACCCGGCTACGAGGGTACTTGCATAATAGATAGACAAACATGGTCGGCATATATTTTATGCCGGTCAGGCTAAGGCTAGGGAGATGCTCCACGGGCCGGGTTACTCCGTAGGTCGGCCTGCCTTGAGGTGACCCGGCTAGCACTTTCTTTGACCGTGTCGTACCTCAGCTAACTCGGCCTTTATACCCCGACGTTACCCTACCCGGGGGTATCCCCCCAACATTAGTCCCCGAAGCTGGTGCGGTGTTTGCAACTTTAGTTGTTAAGGCCACAACAGGTTCCCATATCCGGATCTTTGCCTCTTTGGCCGAGTTACTCCCTAATCCGGAGTTTTTTCTCATGCGCTACCTTGGCTCAGTCCGAGTTTTTCCTCGCTAGCCGGGTCTTTTGCTCGCATATCCGGGTTACCTTCCCTTCTCGCGTACGCTTCCCCATGTCCTACGTGGAGGGTAATCATCATCTTGCCTCATATTAAGGGCCACACCCATTTACTGCACCAATAACTATTGCAATGTCAGGAATAACTGCGGTGCACGTCCCTTCACTGCAGCGCCTCATGAACTGTAACAACACGTTGCGTCATGGGATCTTTTGGTCCCTGTGGCCATTGCTGTGGCTAGCCTCTGATTGGTTGGTTCGGTCGCGTACACGCCCGTTGCATGTGGCAGGGCAACCACAAAGGATCCCACTACGCGCCCTCACGCGTGGTTAAGTAGGGGCTGGGAGCAATCTTGGGGAAGTTCCCCACACATTGCGTGCTCCCTTGCCTCCTTTCTTCTTTGCTGCGATGCTGCTACCACCACTGCTTCTATTCCAGTGCTGCGCCACCGCAATCGCGTCCAAATACTCCTAGCGACTGCGTCGCCACCTCTGTTCAAGATCTCCACCACGGGTCCCTACGCTTCCAGGTTCCCCGCCTCCGGCTACCTCTACTCCGACCTTGTCCTCGAGGACCTCGACTTCACCATGACCGAGGAAGAAGCTATCGTGGTTGCTTAGTAGGAGGAGGAAGCGAGGGCTGTGAGCGCGGCTGTTGGGACGGTGTGTTTGTCTGCGAGGACGATTTGGATTGGCTTTACGCCACGCGCCGCATCCCTGCCGGCGTCGCCTGCCGCCTCGCCACCGACGAGGTTTCTCCCTCTCCCAATCCAGGCGAGTCGTGGTTTTCCTCTCCTACTTTCAGCGCGGCTTCGGCCTTCCTGTTTCCAATTTGTTTTTTGATTTCATCTCCACCTACTAATTGCAACCACACCATCTCCTTGCCAACGCCATCACCTCTCTATCTTCTTTTGCCTCCGTCATTGAGGGGTATGTCGGCCTCTGGCCATCAAAAGAGATGTGGATCAAGTTCTTCGGTCTGCGGAAGAACATCGTTCCGGACAAGCATCTCACCCTGGCGGAGAAGCATCTGACCTAGTATGGGGCAGCCTCCATCTCTCCCTGCAAGGGCTCTACATTCCCTTGGGTCACCGGGCTCGAGTCTTGCAAAGGCTGGGCCCGGACTTTCTTCTATGTCCGGAACACCATGGATAAGGACTTGATCCGGCTCCTCCCCTTCAAGCTTGGCGTCCCGGACACCTCTTTGTGGGAGAACATTTCTAAGCGACCCACAGCTCTGGCGAACCAGGTTGACCGCCGGATCAAGGAGCTGCTCAGGGAGAAGCTGCGGGGGGAGGATATCATGATCACCTTCGTTTGTAGCCGGGTCTCCCCCTGCAGAAACGCACCCACAAGATCTGCTACTTGAGCGCCCCCCTTGACCCCCACCGGACTTCCTCCTTCGAGCTTGATAACTCGGCGGTATACCACCGGGTTAAGGCCATTTTCAACATGGAGAAGGAATTCTCCGAGGCTTGGGAATGGGGGCTTGCACCCTACACCCGGTACAATGCTCCTCCAAAGGTAAACTTCTTACTTTCGGCTTTTCCGGGTCTTCTTGATATGCCGGACAACTTTCTTAACTTAACCCCTGCTGTTTTATTCTCAGCTATTTCTCCAGCAGCCACTTGAAGATGGCAGGAGCTGGCGAGCAAGTGGGTGCCAGACTATGCCAAGGCGGACGAGCTGGAGCCTGATCCGGAGACCTTTCTACCCACTCCGGACATCGTCAAACGCACCTCTAGTAAGGCCTCTTCTTTAAGGGATTGGTCGGATGACGATGACTCGGATGTTGAGCTTCTTGAGGTACTTGACCCGGTGCCCATCTCTTACTCTTTCCCGGTTATGTTCGAATCTTTAGCTAACCCGGATGGTCAGGTCCACAAGGTTCCCCCCTTGCCACAAGTGGTCTGGTCCCTGCTCCCTCCCAAAAGCGCGCGGCTACCTCGGCCGCAGCTTCCGAGGCGCCGCCGCCCAAGAAGAGGCAGAAGAAGTCCGGGGTGAAATCCTCAGCCAAACCAGCGGCCAAGAGCACGGTCCGGATGGCACCAAAACCTCGGGCCCCTCCAACCTCGGATGAGTAAGTCTTTCTGCGTCTACACTTGGGTTTTTCTATTTCTGCCTTTACCTTTGCTTCTTATCTGTTTTATCTTTCTCTTCTTGACTTGGTGCTCTTTTATTTTTCAGAGCTCCTAGGGTCATTCCCCAAAGCGGCTCCGGCATTGCCTCTCCGATCCGGAGTAGTCCTTCTCCCCCCCTCCCGTGATGACGATGCTCGCCCGCTCAGTCCTATTCAAGAGGGCTCCACGGCTGCGCCTGATCAGAGCCCTTCTCGTCATGAGGAGGGCAATGTTAGCGCGGGGGTTAGTGGGCAGCTCAGGATACGGCTATGTTAGATCATCTTAGCTCCTCTTCTCTAGTGCCAGCGCCCAGTTCTGAGGTGCCTGTCAAGTTTTTCTTTAGCTCCAGGACCACCCCAATCAAGTTTTTCTTCAGCTCTAGTTTCCTCTGAACCAGTAGCACCAGCACCAGCAACACCAACAGCAGCAGCACCAGCAGCACTAGCATCAGCAGCACCACCAGCCCCAACAGCACCAGCAGCACCAACAGCACTAGCATCAGTAGCACCACCAACATCAGGAGCATCAGCAATAGCAGCATTAGCTCTAGCACCAACCTCGGCACCAAAGCCAACAGCAGCAATAGCCTCCACCAAGCCTCCAAAAAGGAAAGCTCCGCTAGCCGCCTCTAGATCTACAGTGTCCATTGCGGACATTTTTCAGCCAGCTTCCCAGGCTCCGTCTGGACCAGCAGCTTCGAATCTTCCCCAGCACTCCGAATCATCCGGCAAGAAGCTGCCAGGCCAGCTAGGGGCATAACTTTCGGGTCTCCCGCTGCCAGATTAGAGGGTAGTAGGCAGCTAGTCCTGCTGCAGCCCAATCTGCAAGGCGAGAGGCCCATGTCAAAGGCTTCGTGGCGAGTCACTCTCCCAGTGGCGAAAGTTACAGTGCACTGCTCCGGGAGTACGTGAACAACTGGAACAACGCTGAATTTATTGATCCAAAGGATGATCTGTCGGAGAAGTTCGGCCCAGCGGAGTTCAGCGCCCAAATGAACTTCGCCACCAAAGCCATCTCTTTGGCTGGCCGGATGATGGAGGTAACCCTATTCCTCCGCTGTGGTAGTTTATATGTATGAACACTTATAGATATATCCCCTAGTCCCCGAGCCTTCGAGGGAGTAACTTGTTACTCGGTCAGATGCTCCTAGAGAATTCACTTTACGACCTTAGCAATTTCAAATAGTGATAAAGTTAGAGCTGGGTTAAGTTCCACTTGGCCCAGATCTTGTAGACTTCGAATATCCACACACCTAGAGCCGGTTTAAGTTCCAGTTGGCCCGGATCTCGTAGACTTCGAATATCCATACACCTAGAGCCGGGTTAAGTTCCACTTGGCCCGGATCATGTAAACTTTGAATATCCACACACCTAGAGCCGGGTTAAGTTCCACTTGGTCTGGATCTTGTAGAATTCGAATATCCACACGCCTAGAGCCGGGTTAAGTTCCACTTGGCCCAGATCTTATAGACTTCGAATATCCACATGCCTAGAGCCGGGTTAAGTTCCACTTGGCCCGGATCTTGTAGACTTTGAATATCCACACACCTAGATCCGGGTTAAGTTCCACTTGGCCCGGATCTTGTAGACTTCGAATATCCACACACCTAGAGTCGGGTTAAGTTCCACTTGGCCCGGATCTTGTAGACTTCGAATATCCACACACCTAGAGACGGGTTAAGTTCCACTTGGCCCGGATCTTGTAGACTTCGAATATCCACATACCTAGAGCCAGGTTAAGTTCCACTTGGCCCGGACCTTGTAGACTTCGAATTATTTTCACTTTGCCTGTGAACTAACATCGTCTTGGTTTTTTCAGATCACCACTAGCCGCCGAACTGCTGAGTTCTAGTGCCTGCTGGAATCCTATAAAGATGTTCGTGCGCGTTATGGCAAGCTCTTGGAGGAGCACCAGAAGAAGATAAATTTTGGTTACTTAAGACTTTTCCTTTTTCCACTTTCTTTCCTTCGAGTTATTCGTGATCCATATTAACTTATTATTCGAATTATGCAGCCGAGGTTAAGGCTGAGAACATCATCATGCGCAAAAATCTGGCTGAAATTCATGGTACTTTGTCTTGTCCAAACGATCATTGCACGCTCTGTTCTTGACTCGGTAGATATTTATACTTTGGCTCCACCGGATGAACCCACTATTGTAGTTTCCCTCAACGACAACGTACATATTCCTGATATGATGACACATTTTATCGAACAAGCAGGAAAGCATCAAGCTAAATTGAAGAAGAAGGACAACAAGATAGCTCGGCTACGCCTCCAAGACTCGGAAATTACTCGGCCGAATGAAGAAATCCAGAGGCTTAAGGGCCTCCATAAATCCGAACTGGAGAAGGCTGACCAAGAGTTTGCCGAGGAAAAAGAGCGTCTAACCACGCAAATTTCCAATGACCAGAATTTATTGCAGGAAGCCGACGTAAAACTTATGTTGGTGACCTCGGAATACGAGAAACTCTAGGCCCACAACACCAATGTCCATTCCGAGTTTCAACCTCTCCTCTTCCAGATTGCCCATGAGTTCCTTTCCCTTGCTCAACTTTTGTTTCTCCGGACTTACTGTTTTGCTCACTGTTTCCTCTGTTCTATTCTCAGGCAAGTTTCCAGAAGGTGATACTCTTGCTGCTGCTATAGCCTGGTCCCGTGAGCAACGTGGTATTCCCACAGGTCCTGCTGCCGGGCCAATCCCTTATGATACAGAGGACTTGCTGGCGAGCCTCTTCACTCGCATCGAGCTAGTGAAGAATTACGCGCAGATATTATGCCGGCGGCGATGCGGATGTTGAACTCCCTCTGGCCCACTGATACCACTCCCAAAAGAAATGCAGCTTTCATAGCCAAATTGATGGAGTGTGATACTCAAGTGAACTTGTGGCGAGATTCTGCCGCACGAGCCGAGGCTGATATCGCGCTACAGTTCATTCTGTCACGGTATGAAGGAATATACTTGGGGATGCTCACCGGCATGCGCACCGGATCTAAGTGGTCCGAAGATCCGGAGTGCGTTGCTCGTCGCAAAGCCTGCGCCAACAAGCTTATCTAGTACTCCTTCTGCCATGCTTGGAACGAGGGGCCGAGCTATCTTGACGTATTTGATGATGAAGTTAATTCTGAGGGTATGGGATACAAGGGAAGCGAGGGCGAGGCCTCCAAACTTGGCGACGAAGTTGAAGATCCGGAAGATGGAGAGGCCAACCCTGAATATGAGGCCGAGGCTAGCCCCCCGCCCACGAACTCCGAAGTACCTCCTCCTTCGGCCAATGATTCGGCTTCTGCCCCTGCTCCTTGAAAACACTTAACCGTATTTGTCAGATCCCCGGAATGCTGGGTGAAAATGTATTTAAGTACCTTGGTTTGGTTTTGCTACAATTTGTGATGTTTGCGACTAAGTTCCTAATGTCGGATTATCGTTGGCGAAGTCCCCGAGTTTCCTTTTCTTGTTCTCCCAATTTTTGACTCGGCTCACGTCTACCTTGATTCGGTTTCTTGACTTACGAGTCTAAGGTTCAAAAAATTGACTTAACAATACTTGAAGCTTTGAGATTAGCTCAAAATAATCCGGCGTTAGACGAATAAAGTAGATACAGGGTTAGTCTAAATAACAAATGTCGGCTCGCTTAAGTTCTTTTCCTTAGTCGTTTTTCATGTGCTTTGCCATTCCAAACTTGTTCTCTTGCTTGCCATGAAGCCAATTCTTGTTGGACAATCGCAAAGTCGAAGAGTTGGGTTTTTGGTGCTCACACATTACTAATCCGGCTAAGACATAAGCGAGTTGACCTAGCCGACATATAAAAATATGAAAACAAGAAGAACAATTATTAGGGAAGTCCCCGAGTTTCTGCTTGGGGTCCCGAAGTTTTATTAATAACCTCATTGCTGACATACATACCGACATATGAGTAGCTCAGATACATTCACCTCTTTGTCAGGTGTAAAAAGGACGAAGTAGTGCTACATTCCACGGTTGCTTTGATTCTTCTCCGGACCTGTCCGCCTTGTTCTTTTCCTGTGGCTGTGCATCAATAAGATAGTAGGAATCATTGTGCAAAGCTTTGCTTACAATGAAAGGTCCTTCCCATGGAGGGGATAATTTATACATGCCAGCAGTGCGCTGCACTAATCGGAGTACCATATCACCTTCCCGAAAAACTCGGGGGTTTACTTTCCGGCTATGGTAGCGTTGGAGATTTTGCTGATATATGGCGGATCTGGACAAGGCCAGTTCTCTCGCTTCTTCCAGCAGATCAACATCATTTTTCCGGGCTTCACGCACTTTGGATTCTGTGTATTGCGTGACCCTTGGAGAATCATGCTCCATGTCGGCTGGTAGTACAACTTCTGCCCCATATACCAGAAAAAATGGCGTATAGCCTGTTGATCGATTCGGAGTTGTTCTTAAACTCCACAGTACCACTGTTAGTTCTTCTATCCAGCACCCCGCTAATCTTTGCAGCGGCTCTATGAGTCGGGGTTTTATCCCGGATAATACCTGATGCAGCCCGTCCTACGGACGCTCCTACATCTACACCAACAAGTCCCCCAAGTGGACCCATGACTCGTTCACGAGCCAAACTCCTACAAGCTAAGGTGAACTCGCTCCTTTCCTAGTGCCAATTTGATACCTCCTTGGATGGCATGCTACTTCATGCAACTACCCTATGCATCATCAGGTACGACGCTTCGGCACATCACCAAGTACCCAAGGATGGAGAACAAGGAGCAGAGCATGAAGCAGGAGGCGCTGGAGCTACTCAGACCGGAGTCTCCTGTCTGCTCACACCGGAGTCTCCGGCCTACCAAAGTCTCCGGCCTGAAGACACCGGAGTCTCCGGACCCACCTCCGGTCTGCCCCCGGAACCAGGCGCTGGGACAATCTGAAGGCCCCTCCGAAGGCCAGTCCGGGGACCGACCGGAGTCTCCGGCCCAGACCGGAGTCTCCGGTCCACCACACCGGAGTCTCAGGTCCGACCGTCGCCAGGCATGAAAAGGCCTTTGGGCCTGCGGCCCATGTCACCCCTAGTCCGTCCAGAACTTGTCTTTTATTCCTAAAGTACCCCTGTTTAAGTGGCTGGCCTATATATAGTCCCCCACCTCCATTGTAAACCCTAGGCATGATATTGGAATTAGTGGAAACCCCTTTGTGGATCTATCTAATTCTTGCCTCATGCTTCTTGACTAAGGAGCACCAATATCCCCAAACCTCGTTGGAGTTTGCATCGTGCCTCCACGTTGTACAAGGCCTAGGCATCGTTGTCCCTTTTTCTAGACGTCAAGATCTCACCGAGTCTCCCATCTCGCCGTGTCGGTTCGAGAGAGAGTCCTCCGCCCGACGCCGATCCTAGGGATTGCGCCGGACCGGTCACCGCCGGCGTGAGCTATTGGTGTGTATCGTGGTTTTGTGTGTGTGTGTGTTCATCGCGTTCTTCGTGCGTGCGTTCATCGTGTTCATCCTTCCCTCCTCTCCCCGCACTCCATCCTCGATTTGAAAGGGAATCGTAAAAGATCGGGCCACCCTAGAGGTTTGCCCTCGACATATTGGTATCAAGAGGTTCGTTGCTCACAATTTCCCCCACAAAATTTTCTTCTATCCACCAAAAATTCGAAAATCCCCAAAAAACAGCCCATATTTGCCTTTGTATTGATCTCTTGATTTGGAGTGTTATTTGTGGTTTTGATCCGACCAAACCTTATCTTAGGTGTTGGTCAAACTTTATCCTGCGTTTTCCCAGCCCAATTTGGCCAATTTTTCGTGGATTTGAGGACCCAAGGCGTGGATTTCAGCTCAAGAACACGAGCAGTTCGTGATCTGACTCCAGACCGGTGTCTCTGGCTTGCACACCGGAGTCTCCGGCCTGCACACCGAAGTCTCCGGCCTACACCGGAGTCTCCGGCCTACCCACACCGGAGTCTCTGGCCTGCACCGGAGTTTCCGGCCTAAAACCCCGGAGTCTTCGGCCTGACGCCTGATTTTGACAGTTTTTCCTCTAATCTTGCATTGGCTAATTTCTTCTTGTTTGTTTGTGCCCGTGTGCGTGTCGTCAACTAACAACAAGCTTCCGCATCGACAACCCCCGCGCTCATCGACACCACGGCCCACGAACATCATCCCGCACCACCGACGCCAAGTTCATCATCATCAAAGAGGGTATAACTTGCGTCACATTGTTAACCCATATCTTCCTTTGTGTGTACCTATCCTATGAGAGTGGCTCATCTTGTGTTTGCTTGAGCATTGTGCATTTGTCCTTGGATAGTGAGTGTGCAAGAGCAATATCAAGTGTGACTACGTAGCATCATGGGAGAGAAAAAAAGGCAAAAGAAACAAAAAGATACAAAGAAAAAGCAAAAGAAAAATAGTCTCCCATTGCCATACAGAGTCTCAAAGCTTGTAAGCAAGAGAGAAATAAGAGCGCCCAAGGCAAGTGCAAAAATCCGTTGGTCATTTTTCCTCTTTGCAAATGAGCCACGGTCTCTCCTTGCATTGGCACGACAACGAGCTTAGTCTTTGTTAGGACATCTTGTTTGCTCATTTTCATAGTCGTGTCAATCCCAACTTTCTCCATGTGTGTGTACATAGTCGTAGGTTCCCGTCACCTTTTTGAGTTGTTGACCTTCGCCTTTGACTTGAGTTTTGTTGGATTTTACCCACTTTTGACTATCCCTTTTCTTTTGGTTGGTTCTTTGGCTTTCCACAATCCTAACCTACCACCAACAAGCTTTTGAGAGTTAGTTCTTTCTTTAGTGTGAGTTTTCTTTGCATTTCCACTTTGCACGCTTATAGCTCTCACTTGTGGTTTCTAGTTTGGTGCAATCCCCAAGGTGAGGGACAAGGCTAACACCACCATATTCCATTTCCATATACAATACTTGTGTGTCTTGCATGATGGATAGGAACGGTGAGCCGAGCCAACCACCTCCCCAAGAAGAAGATCAAGGACCGTACATGATGCACGCAAGTCACTTCATCGTCCGCCAAGAGTTCCGTGAACGTTGCCAAGCTCTTAAGATGCGATAAGATGAACAATTTGGCGAGACACAAGCTGAGTTCAAGAACATCGAAAACCGCTTCGACGGCCTCGAACGACAAATGCATGTAATGCATCACAACTTCGGCCACCAAAATGAAGCGCTTCAACGCTCAGTCGCCAAAACAAATGACAATCTTCGACAAATCATCGACGGAATGGCAAGACCGTGTTCACGTGCTTCAAGATCTTCAAGCTCATCTCGTCGTCATGCTCCTCCTCAACAAGATCTTCAACCAAGTGCTCCAAGACGCAATGATGCCCCCGTGGTTGAAGATGGAACCTCTTCGAACTATGTACCTTCCCCATGGCACGCCGTAACATCAAGCTATGATGGTGACCTCTCTTCAAGGCCACGAGCAAGGCAAGAAGCACACCGTCATCACGCAAGGGTACTAGTGATTCAACAAGAGCAACCACAAGAGGAACCACAAGCGCAACCGCAAGTGCAACCACAAGTCTACCACCATCGACCGCGACACATACTTGACACAACGAGTGATGACTCCAATTTGGAGAATCAAGCTCGTCATCAACGTGAAGCTCTCCAAGATCCTCCTCCTCGTTATCAACGTCATGAATGTCAACAACGACACCATGGTCATCACGAGGCGCCTCCTCCACATCAACAAAAGTTGGAGCGCCAAGTGATACAAGTTGAGCGACGCCCACCACGTCAAGAGGCTCATGACCATGTTCTTCGCCGTGAGGCCCATGTGCCTAACCAACATCATCAACCGAGGAATGAGCCTCCTCTTCGTCATCAACCACGTCAAGAGGCTCCACACCCTCGCCACCATGATGCCCAAGCGCCTCAACCACGTCAAAAACCGCGCCAAGAGCAAGAGCAAGCTCCTCAACAACAATATCAAGAGCAAGCTCCGCAACAAGGACGCGAGAACCAAGTTCCACCTCCCCAACTACAAGATCATCAACAAGGTCACCAAGCTCGTTGCAATGACCGCAACGATGAAGAAACTTTTGGCAAGCTCAAGTTCACAATGCCCAAGTTCACCAGATCCAATGACCCCGAAGAATACCTCTCGTGGGCACTCAAAGTCGACAAGATCTTCCGCATGCACAACTATAGCAACGAGAAGATGGTCGCCATGGCTTCGCTTGAGTTTGATGATTACGCCAACCTTTGGTGGGAACAAGTTCAAGTTGCTCGTGATGCAAGACAAGATCCGCCAATCACAACTTGCCATGACATGAAGGCTCACATGAGATCCCGGTTCGTCCCCGCGCACTACACGCATGACCTCTTCAACAACCTTCAAGCGCTTTATCAAGGGACAAAGACCGTGGAAGAGTACTTCAAGGAAATGGAACTCAACTTGATTCGTGCCAACATTGATGAGCGCATGGAGCAAACAATGGCACGTTTCCTTATTGGCTTGAATCACCCAATCAAGCGCATCGTCGAGTTCCAAACATACAACACCATGGTTGAGCTTGTGCACATAGCAACAAAGGCTAAACGTCAAGTGCAAGAGGACATCAAGTACAACAAGCCCAAGACGTACTTCACCTACAAGCAAGCTTGAACCGCTACATCAACAAATTTCAATGGTAGCTCCTCAAGTACCTCCAAGCCTTCCTTCGAGCCCACACTTGCTCAAGGAAAACTGCCCCCAAGTGGCAAGCAAGCAAAGAGTGATACACGTTTCAATGGTGAATGCTACAAGTGTGGTGGTAAAGGACACAAGTCGGCCGAATGTGGAAACAAGAAAGTCTTGTTCATCCATGACAATGGTGATGAAGAGTACTTGAGTGAAGATGAGTTTGATGCCCGTGTCAAGGAAGAAATGGCAAGACAACGAGTGGAGGATGATCAAGAACTCCTCATGTGTGAGCATGACGCAAGTCCATCTCTTGTCGCCACAAGGATATTGAGCACTCAAGCACAAGAGCATCAAGACCAACGCTCCAATATCTTCCAAACACGAGCCGACATCAATGGCAAATCTATCAAGGTGATCATTGACGGATGGAGTTGTCACAACCTTGCTAGCACCGAGTTGTGCGAGAAGCTCAACCTCACCCTCCATCCGCACAAGCACCCCTACCACGTGCAATGGCTAAGTGACCAAGGGTCCGTGAAGATCAAGCATACCGTATCGGTCTCCCTCGCCATTGGTCCTTACAAAGATACGGTGGAGTGTGATGTGGTTCCAATGACACTTTGCCACATGCTTCTTGGTCGACCGTGGCAATTTGACAAGGTTGCTCAACATGATGGTCGCATCAATATATACACCTTCAACTAGCTCAACAAAACATGTGTTTTGCAACCGATGACTCCTAGCCAAATAATTGCGGACAATGCAAAGGCTTTAGCGAGGGCGCAAAGCACAACACCTACTTGTGAGACGAGCGGTGAGAGAGAGAACCACCTCATAGTGAGTGAGAGCCACAAGCCAAATTCGAGTGGAAAAACTAAAAGTGTTCTCCTTGCCACAAAAAGTGAGATGAGAGATGTTCGAAACAACCCATCCATCTTGCACTATGTCCTACTTTGCAAGGGACTAGCGCAAGGAGCTAACGAATTAACCAATGTTCCTCCATCTTTGGTGAGTGTTTTGCAGGAATTCAAGGATGTGTTCCCTGAAGAGCTTCCACATGGACTACCTCCTCTTCACGGCATTGAACATCGCATTGACCTCATCCCCGGTGCACCACTTCCCAACCACACCGCCTACCGCACGAACCCGGAGGAGACAAAGGAGATTGAACGTCAAATCAACCAACTCGTCTCCAAAGGTTTGATCCAAGTTAGCACTAGTCCAAGTGCCGTACCTGTGATTCTTGTTCCAAAGACGGATGATACGTTACGGTTATGCATGGACTGCCGTCCAATCAATGCTATCACCGTGCGTTATCGACATCCCATACCACGTCTCGATGACATGCTTGATGAGTTGTGTGGAGCCACTATTTTTTCGAAAATTGATCTTCATAGTGGTTACCATCAAATACGCATGGCTGAAGGTGATGAGTGGAAAACCGCCTTCAAGACCAAACTTGGTCTCTATGAATGGTTGGTTATGCCCTTTGGTTTGTCTAATGCCCCATCAACCTTCATGCACCTAATGAATCATATCTTGTGTTCTCTCATTGGAAAAAGTGCTGTTGTCTATTTCGATGATATTCTTGTTTATAGCAAATCACTTGAGGACCATATAACACATGTCAAGGAAGTTTTGCAAATCCTTCGACATGAAAAGCTTTATGCTAATCTTCCCAAGTGCACTTTTGCTAAAGACAAATTGATTTTTCTTGGATTTGTCGTTTCTTCGAAGGGAATTGAAGTTGATGTTTCCAAGGTAAAAGACATACGAGATTAGCCCATCCCAACAAATGTGAGTGAACTCCGAAGTTTTCATGGGTTGGCTGGTTTCTATCGTTGCTTTGTGAAAGACTTTTCCACTATTGCTTGTCCTCTAAACGAGTTGACGAAGAAGAATGTCACCTTCGTGTGGGGCAAAGCACAGCAAAAAGCTTTTGATGAACTCAAAAAGAGGCTCACCGAAGCACCTCTCCTTGCTTTACCGGATTTCACAAAAACTTTTGAGATAGAGTGCGATGCTAGTGGTATTGGCATTGGAGGAGTCCTTATGCAAAACGGACGTCCTATAGCCTACCATAGCGAGAAACTTGATGGTGCTCGCCTCAACTATCCGATTTATGACAAAGAGTTTTTTTTGCCTTAGTTCGTGTCCTTCAAGTTTGGCAACACTACCTTTGGCCCAAGGAATTTATCATACATTCCGACCATGAGTCGTTGAAATATCTCAAAGGGCAAGCCAACTTGAGTAAGAGACGCGCTAAGTGGGTTGAGTTTATGGAGTCTTTTCTGTACATTGTCAAGTATAAGAACGGCAAAGATAATGTAGTTGTGGATGCTTTGTCTCGCAAACACACAAGCCTTCTTACGAGACTTGAAATCAACGTGTTGGGTCTTGAGGAAATAAAATCTTTGTATGCTTCCAACCCGTTCTTCGAACCAATTTTCGCAAAGTGCTCCAATGACAAAGGATTTGATGATTTCTATTTGCATAAGGGCTTTCTATTTAAACAAAACAAGCTATGCATTCCGAAGTCGTCGCTTCAACTTTTGCTCCTCCAAGAATCTCATGGTGGAGGCCTTATGGGCCACTTTGGTCGCGACAAGACATTGGACATGCTGTCCAATCACTACTTTTGGCCCAAGATGAAGTGTGACATGGAGCGCTACGTTCAACGATGCACGGAATGTGTTCAAGCTAAGTCGCAAGCTAATCCCTATGGTCTTTATATGCCATTGCCTATTCCTCATACACCTTGGTCCGACATTAGCATGGATTTCGTGTAAGGATTGCCTAGATCTAAGCATGGTCATGATTCTATATTTTTTGTTGTGGATCGTTTTTCCAAAATGGCACACTTCATACCGTGCCATAAGACCGATGATGCTTCACATGTTGCAAATCTGTTTTTCAGGGAAATCATCCGTCTTCACGGTGTGCCAAGGACAATCGTCTCCGACCGCGACGTCAAATTCATGAGCTACTTATGGAAGACCCTCATGGCCAAGCTCGGCGTCAAGCTCCTCTTTTCATCCGCATCACATCCTCAAACTGATGGCCAAACCGAAGTTGTCAACCGAAGCCTCAGAACTCTCCTTCGTGTGTTGATCAAGAAAAACCTGAAGGATTGGGAGGAATGCATCCCACACGCCGAGTTCGCCTACAATCGAGCCAAGCATTCAGCAACCAAGATGAGTCCATTCATGATCGTCTATGGTTTCGAGCCCCTCACCGCACTCGACATCCTACCACTACCTCTCCATGAGCGAACGAACATGAACGTCGAGAAATGCGCACAAGCTATGAAGAAACTTCATGAAGAAACAAGAGCTCCTATTGAACAACAAGTCCTTCGCCAAGCTTAAAGGTTAAACAAGGACAAGAAGGAGATGATCTTTGAAGAAGGTGACCTTGTGTGGATACACCTAAGCAAAGACCGCTTCCCCTAGGAACGTGACTTCAAGCTCAAGCCTAGAGGAGATGGTCCCTTCAAGGTCCTCAAAAGAATCAACACCAACGCCTACATCATCGATATACCGACCTCCAAGTACCTTGCAAGCAATACATTCAATGTCAAGGATCTCTCACCCTACCATGGAGATGTTCAAGATGATAACCATGAAGAGTCGAGGACGACTCTTTCCCAAGGGGGGGGGAGCTGATGCAGCCCGTCCTACGGACGCTCCTACATCTACATCAACAAGTCCCCCAAGTGGACCCATGACTCGTGCACGAGCCAAACTCCTACAAGCTAAGGTGAACTCGCTCCTTTCCTCGTGCCAATTTGATACCTCCTTGGATGGCATGCTACTTCATGCAACTACCCTATGCATCATTAGGTACGAAGCTTCGGCACATCACCAAGCACCCAAGGATGGAGAACAAGGAGCAGAGCGTGAAGCAGGAGCCGCTAGAGCTGCTCAGACCGAAGTCTCCGGTGTGCTCACACCGGAGTCTCCGGCCTGCCAAAGTCTCTGGCCTGAAGACACCAGAGTCTCCGGACCCACCTCCGGTCTGCCCCCGGAACCAGGCGCTGGGACAATCTGAAGGCCCCTCCGAAGGCCAGTCCGGAGACCGACCGAAGTCTCCGATCCACCACACCGGAGTCTCCGGTCCGACCGTCGCTAGGCATGAAAAGGCCTTTGGGCCTGCGGCCCATGTAACCCCTAGTCTGTCCAGAACTTGTCTTTTATTCCTAAAGTACCCCTGTTTAAGTGGCTGGCCTATATATAGTCCCCCACCTCCATTGTAAACCCTAGGCATGATATTGGAGTTAGTGGAAACCCCTTTTGTGGATCTATCTAATTCTTGCATCATGCTCCTTGACTAAGGAGCACCAATATCCCCAAACCTCGTTGGAGTTTGCATCGTGCCTCCGCATTGTACAAGGCCTAGGCATCGGTGTCCCTTTGCCTAGATGTCAAGATCTCACTGAGTCTCCCATCTCGCCGTGCCGGTTCGAGAGAGAGTCCTCCGCCCGACGCCGATCCTAGGGATTGCGCCGGACCGGTCACCGCTGGCATGAGCTATTGGTGTGTATCGTGGTTTTGTGTGTGTGTTCTTCGCGTTCTTCGTGCGTGCGTTCGTCGTGTTCATACTTCCCTCCTCTCACCGCACTCCATCCTCGATTTGAATGGGAATCGTGAAAGATCGGGCCACCCTAGAGGTTTGCCCTCAACAATACCAGTCCATTAGATCTTTCCACTTGTCCATTCGATGCGGGGTGCGCCATAGAGGCTACATCTAGCCGGATTTTCTTTTCTCGGCAAAACCTCGCAAATGCTTCTTCAGCGAAATTTGTGCCATTATCAGTTATGATACTATGGGGGTAGCCATATCTCAGGATTATATCCTTGAGAAACTTCACAGCTGACGCCCCATCACATTTCCTTATTGGCTTCACCTCGATCCATTTAGTGAATTTGTCCACCATAACTAGGATATGGGTCATTCCTCCTTTAGCCGGCTTAAATGGCCCTACCATGTCTAGGCACCATACAGCAAACGGCCAAGTAATGGGGATGGTTTTGAGTTCCGACATTGGCAGATGGGTTTTCGTGGCGTATCTCTGGCAGCCATTGCGTTTTCTCACCAAATCTTCTGCCTGCTCCAATGCACTTGGCCAATAGAATCCATGCCGGAAAGCCTTTGCCACTAATGCCCTTGAAGATGCATGGTGGCCACGTTCTCCTTGGTCGATATCCCGGAGTATGTCAAGCCCTTCCTCTGGGTCAACGCATCGCTGCAGCACTGTGGTTACACTTCTCTTGTATAGTTCGGCGTTGATAATAGTATATGCCTTTGCTCTTCTCTGGATCTGTCTTGAGAGTATCTCATCACCCAGCAAGATTCCCTCTTTCAGGAAGTCAAATATTGGTTTGGCCCAAGCGGGTATGGCTCGGATGGAGAAGGGTTCCTCGTCAATTTCCATTGCATCCACTAACATAACTCCCGACGGTTTTGGCTTGCCAGTCCCCGGGTTTACTGAGGTAGTCCCCGGGTCTACCGAAGCAGTCGCCGGGTTTGCAGAGGTGCCTCCCCGATCTATCTCCATTAGCGTAGCTTCTGATCTAGAGAAGGTCGGGATGTAAATTGAATCGGATTCGGGCGATGGGGTAATAGATGATTTTCTTAGGTGTTCCAAGGCAACATTTGGCGGGATTGGTTGCTGGGATGAGCCCAACTTAGACAATATGTCGGCTGCCTCTTTTCAATCCGAGGTACATGGTGGAATTCACATCCCTCGAAGAATCCGCTTATCTTTTGCACATGGAATCTGTAAAGGGCCATGTTAGCATCCAAGGCATCCCAGTTGCCAGATACTTGCCGCACCACCAAATCTGAGTATCCAAAGCACTGTATCCAACGTATCCCTACTTCCTTTGCCACTTTGAGGCCATGCACCAGTGCCTCATATTCCGCGACATTATTCGAGGCGCTGAAGTGGATCTAGAGGACATATTTTAGTTAATCTTTCTTGGGCGAGGTAAGCACCACTCCGGCGCCCAGCCCTTCTTTCAGCTTTGATCTGTCAAAGTGCATTCGCCAATAATTGGAGTCCGGCAGAGGTGGCTCGTATTGCATCTCGGCCCAGTCCACAAAGAAATCCGCCACAGCTTGCGATTTGATCACATCTCTCATGTAAAACTGTGGTGCATATGGGGCTAGCTCAATTGCCCATTTTTCTATCCGGCCACTAGCATCTTTGTTACTCATAATCTCTGATATGGGTGCCTCACATATCACCTTGATGGGATGTTCTTCAAAGTAATGTTTGAGTTTCTTGGCTGACATATACACGCCATACGCCATCTTTTGATAGTGAGGTTAGTTCTGTTTTGAGGCCGATAATACTTCACTTAAATAATACACCGGCCTTTACACTGACTTTCCTTCTTCTTCGCGCTCCACTACAATTACTGCACTTACGACTCGGTTAGTTGCGGCTACATAGAGCAACATTCGCTCCTTGGGTAGTGGTGCGGCTAGGATTGGTGCAGTAGATAGCATCTTTTTTAATTCTCGGAATGCGCTGTCCGCTTGCGGCGTCCATGTAAATTTGTCTGCCTTTTTCATTAATTGGTAGAGGGACAAGGCCTTCTCTCCCATCCGACATACGAACCGGCTTAATGATGCTAGGCAACCAGTGAACTTCTGCACATCATTAAGGCATTTTGGCAGTTCCATTCTCTCTATAGCCCAGATTTTCGTCGGGTTAGGTTCAATACCTCGACTGGACACCAGAAAACCGAGTAACTTTCCTGCGGGCACACCAAAAGTGCATTTTTCCGGGTTAAGTTTCATTCGGAACCGTCTCAAGTTCGCGAATGTCAGACGGATGTCATCAAGGAGCGTATTGCTTTCCTTAGTTTTTATCACCACATCATCCACATAAACTTGCACATTTCGACCTATTTGGTCATGTAAACATTTTTGCATGCATCGCTGGTATGTTGCCCCTGCATTACGTAATCCAAACGGCATAGTGCGATACCAATAAGCCCCATACGGGGTAATAAACGCAGTCTTTATGTGATCATCCAGGTTTAGGGGTATCTGGTGGAAATCAGAGTACGCATCAATGAATGCCAACAGTTCACATCCGGCAGTTGAGTCTATGACTTGATCTATTCTAGGGAGTGGGAATGGATCTTTAGGACACGCCTTATTTAGGTTCGTGTAATCAATGCACGTGCGCCATACCACGGCCACGTTCGGATCATCCTTCTTCTTTTCCACAAGTACCGGATTAGAGAGCCAATGCGGATAGAGTACTTCCATGATAGACCCGGCTGTAAGGAGCCTAGCTATCTCATCCCCTATGACCTTTCTTCTGTCCTCGACGAAACGTCTGAGAGGTTGCTTCACCAGCTTAGCACCGGGTCTTACCTTCAAAGAGTGCTCGGCCAACTCCCTCAGCACACCTTGTAAATCCTGTGTGGACCAAGCAAAGATATCCCGATTCTCACGGAGGAAGCTGATGAGCTCGCTTTCCTATTTGCTGCTCAACCTGGCACCTATGGTTATGGTGCGTTCTGGGAACTGATCATCGATAGGCACTTTCTTTGTATCCTTGGTTGCCTAAAATGACACACTTCCATGTGGGTTGGTCAGAGCCGGCATATGTTGCTGCGCCGATTGAGCCAATGCCGCCACTTCCTGTATATTCCTCTTTTCCTGAGCTATCACGAGTGATTCGGCCAAGTTTGATCTGGCAGAAGCGCACTCGATCAAACGCTTGAAGTCCCCGGATACAGTTATCACTCCCCTAGGTCCGGGCAGTTTCATGTTTAAATAGCTGATGTGAGTACTTGCCATGAACTTGTTTAGCACGGGCCTGCCGAGCAACGCATGATAGTCGCTCTCCAGATTCACCACTTCGAACTCCAAATTTTCAGTCCGGCAATTATCCCTTGTACCGAACAGCACATCAACCCGGACCTTACCAATTGGCTCACACGAGATACCCGGCACAATACCATGAAAGGTAGTCCTTGTGGCTTGTAGCATGTTCTCTGATATCCCCAACTTATGCATGGTATCCTTGTACATGATGTTAATGCTACTTCCATTGTCAATCAGGACCTTGGAAAACCTCACATTAAGACTCGGCCCGATGAACGTCGGATCCAGGACCAGTGTGTAGGTCCCGGGACTAGGCATGAACTTCGGGTGATCCTTGATACTCCAGGTAATCTCCTGATCTGACCAAGGCATATACCTCACTACCGCTGGCATTACTGCATTTACCTCCAAATGCCGGTGCTGCAAGCTTTTCCGGTCAGTTCCTTCCATGGTAAACACACAGTAGCTTCGATGATGCTCCCTGCATTTGTTTCGTCCCTCATTTGCATGGTAACCTTGGTCCTGATGCTGGTCATTGTTTACTTGATGCACAACATCCCTCCTTTCATGATTCTCATATCTCGGCAGAGGTGGAGGCAACATTAGTTGCTGTCCATTTCCCCTGTTAGTAATGGTTGCCGAGGTGCTTCATTCCGAGGTGCCTGAGCATTCCCCGAACTACCCTGTTCTAATTTTCTCATCCATTCACACTGCCGGGTTGTATGATTTGCCGGACTATTTGGACTTGGCGTATTAAACTTGCAAGGTTGAGCTAGCATAGACTCGAACGTATACCTCGGTCGATCTTTTCGCTCCTGCCATTGCTTTTTCTGCTACGGGGTCCAAGGCTTCTTCCCTTCGCTCTTCTATTGCCAGCTCTGCTTCCCAGTTTTCAGGCGCTGGCTGGCGCTGGCATTCGGTTGATCTCGGTCCACCACTGCCACCTGCTGCGAATTATATCTGTAATCTGGACACTCGTCCCTTCTCTTTCCTCTGAAATCATTTCTCCTTGATGACCCGGAGCCATCTCGGTTGTAATACTCCTTGTTTGCCTCGCTTGACACTAGCCGGGGCTAAGTTGGATGTCCCAAAGCATATGAATCCACAATCTAGATCATCTTAGCCTGAGTGGTTGGCATATCTCGCTGCAGCCTTTGCCACAACATACTTCCATATTTGCAGCCTTGGGCAAACCACGAATTTCTTGTGACTCAATTACCCCCTCGCATGGGTTGCGCACCTTGCACCATCGAGTCAGGAAATCTCGGTCTAGCTCATTCGGTCTTTGCCGGCATAACGCCAGAGTCTATGGTCTGTTGGGCCTCTTGTAAGTGCTTGAGGAGTTGCTAACGAATAACTCCTCAAAGTCCAGCCAGCAGTTAACACTTCCTGGTGGCAAGTTAGTTAGCCAAACTCTTGCCGGTCCCTCTAACATTTGAGGTACATACCTCACCGCCCATCTCAAATTTCCAGTTGCAATCTTGATTGCTGTTGCGTAATCAATAAGCCAATCCTCCGGTCTGGTACTACCATTGTAGGTCCTTTTCCTCTAGCTAATTGAAAGTTCGGCACTGGGGGTTCCCTCATGATCCGGGGCCCAAAGCATGCCGGACCAGGAGGACCCTGTACCTCGATCAACTCCGACTTATAAATTCTGTACAGTTTTAGCCTCGCATCATCCGGCTGCAAATTTCTGCTTCCCAGCCTTGACCCAATTACATGGTGTTCCAGTCTGGGGTATCCATCGTTAATCATTGCCAAATAACCATCATTGTATCTTTCATGGTCCGGACAAGCATTCTGCTATTGTGTTGCTTGACCTGCACTTCCCTCCTGCTGAGGCGCGCATTGTTGCTGCTGCTACTGCCAAGGTATGTTTTGTCCTGTTCCCACCGGATCACGCTGTCCGGCATTGCCGTTGGTAGCATTCCTTTGACCGGCATTGCCTTGGTCGCGGTTACCTCGGCCAGCTTCACCTCCGCTGGTACTGTGACGATCTTTGTCCACTTGCTCTGCTTTGCCTTTTCCAGCTCTTACCGGGTCATAGGGGACCATCTGTTTGTCTCTTCTCCCGGAGTTTACTACTTCTTCCCTCCTAGGGTTATGACCCAGAGATGATGCGGCTCTGACAGATTTTGCCGGGTTATTTCTAGCCGAATGAACCACGTGCGATGCTCCTGGCAGTGCCGGGTTTACCTTGTTCATTTCTTCATTTTGTTGGCAAGCGACCCTCAGCAAGTGGTTCACCCTCTCTTGTTGCCTTTCCTGGGCCTCTCTAGATAGGCCTTCTAACTCGGATGCAACTGCGTTTGTCGCTCTGAGGTTCTTTGCCAGTGTACTATACCTATCCATCCCTCCTGTTACTATCATGGCTGTCTGACCCGGCCTAGGCTTGTATTCCTTGTCGATCTCAGTAATCAGGTTTCTACCTCGGATTTTCACCCCATCTATGCAGTTTTCCTTTGAATATTCCCTCAAAGTAATTTTCAAGGACTGCTGTAACTCTGTTACTTTCTTTGCGCTAGCTAACATTTTTTGCCTAGTTTCCTCCAACTCAGCTTGCGCCTGAGCCGGATCTACAACAGGAGCTATTGGTGTTGCTAGGCTATCTATTGCTTGCTGGAGTACATTCTCTGGCCTCTCTAGTGGGGGAAACCTAGATCTTGCCTGCTTAGGCATGACTTCCGGCTCTGGCGCCGGGTCCTTGCTCGCTCACGCATCTGGCGCGGTCATCAGAACCTCAATGCTGCTAGCGGGGCGAGTGATATGCACACCGCGAGCTACGCTGAGAGGTCGTGCTTCCCTCGATGATGTGCCGCGGATGGACGCGGGACTCGTCCATGCCGACGTAGATCTTGTGCGTGCCAAGTTTGATGAAGACGTCGTTGCACGAAGGGGGATGCCTGCCGAAGCTCCCTGCGGTGTCGATGACGTAGTCCAGCGCTCCAAAGCGCTGAACCAGGCCGGAGACGAAGCGCTCACTGGTGTTGGAGATGCTTCCCGTCTGGATTTTACCCCTGCTAACACCGCTACCCCACAGTGGGCGCCAACTATCATGGTGGTGGCACGGCAGATGCCATGGATAGGCTAAAGATGGGGCCAATGATTGCTAGGGGAATCTAGGGAGCGAAAACATGGTGATTCCATGCACAGATGTTATTTTTTCTTCCATCAATGGTGGATACAACCTAGCTCTAGAGTTCGTGAGAAGGAGACAATGTCTCTTTCTCCCCACAACCTAGCTCTAGAGTTCTACCTTAGACAGAGAAAATGATCGATCTCTCTCTATGGAGGCTCCGATGCTCCTTATATAGGGGAGCCTAGGTTACAAAGTTAAGGCACACGTGGCAGCATATTCCCTGAATATGCCCCTTGGTTAAAGCTAGATGCTTCTTTATTCCCTTTAACGGCTCGTCCGGACTTTGGACGTAACCCATAGCGTAATCCTTTCCTTTAAGCGTCACCAGACACGGGCTACGTCAGCCTACATTGCCCACATCATCTTGGTCGCCCCTGTCCCACTGGTCCCTCCCTCTGCTTTGCTTTGCTCACGATACAGCTAACAAAGCCACCTTTTGACCAGCGGGAGATTCCTTCCTTCTCTTGGAAGCCATATGATAGTCCGGCTAGCACATACCTAAGACGGCTACGAGGGTACCTACATAATAGATAGACAAACATGGCCGGCATATACTTTATGCCGGCCGGGCTAAGGCTAGGGAGATGCTCCACGGGCCGGGTTACTCCGTAGGTCGGCCTGCCTTGAGGTGACCCAGCCAGCAGTTGCTTTGACCGTGCCATACCTCGGCTAACTCGGCCTTTATACCCCGGCATTACCCTACCCGGGGGTATCACCCCAACATGACTATAGTTGTGCTTTAGGAAAAGAACTCACATGTAGTGACACTGCTAGATCCATGTGGTTTATGAAAAGAACAAACATGCAATGACCCTAGTTGTGGTTTATGAAAAGTACACACAAGCAATGACAAGTGGTGGTTTAGGAAAAAACACACATGCAATGTCTCTAGTTCTGGTTTAGGAAAAGAACAAACATGCAATGACTCCAGTGGTGGTTTATGAAAAGGACACACATGCATTGACACTGGTGGATCCATCTGGTTTAGTAAAATAACACACATGCTATGACACTAGTGGTTGTTTAGGAAAAGAATGCACATGCAAAGACATGCAATGCCACTGGTGGATCCATGTGGTTTAGGAAAGGAACACACATGCAATGACACTAGTGGTGGTCATTGAAAAGAACACACATGCAAATGACTCTGGTGGATCCATGTGGTTTATGGAAAGAACACACATGCAATGACATTGATGGTGGTTTATGAAAAGAACATCCATGCAATGACTCTAGTTGTGGTTCCATGTGGTTTATGAAAAGAACAAACATGCAATGACTATAGTTGTGCTTTATGAAAAGAACACACATGCAATGACTCTAGTGGTGGTTTAGGAAATGAACACACATGCAATGACACTGGTGGATCCATGTGGTTTAGGAAAATAACACACATGCAATGACACTAGTCGTGGTTTATGAAAAGAACACTAATGCAAATGACACTGGTGGATCCATGTGGTTTAGTAAAATAACACACATGCAATGACACTATTGGTGTGTTAGGAAAATAACACACATGCAAATGACTCTGGTGGATCCATGTGGTTTATGGAAAGAACACACATGCAATGACTATAGTTGTGGTTTAGGAAAAGAACTCACATGCAGTGACACTGGTGGATCCATGTGGTTTATGAAAAAACAAACATACAATGACCCTAGTAGTGGTTTATGAAAAGTACACACAAGCAATAACTCTAGTGGTGGTTTAGGAAAAGAACACACATGCAATGACACTGGTGGATCCATGTGATTTAGTAAAATAACACACATGCAATGACACTAGTGGTGGTTTAGGAAAAGAACACACATGCAATGTCTCTAGTTGTGGTTTAGAAAAAGAATAAATATGCAATGACTCTAGTGGTGGTTTATGAAAATGACGCACATGCATTGACACTGGTGAATCCAAGTGTTTTAGTAAAATAACACACATGCGATGACAGTAGTGGTAGTTTAGGAAACGAACACACATGTAAAGACATGTAATGCCACTGGTGGATCCATGTGGTTTAGGAAAGGAACACACATGCAATGACACTGGTGGTGGTCATTGCAAAGAACACACATGCAACTGACTCTAGTGGATCCATGTGATTTATGGAAAAAACACACATGCAATGACACTAGTTGTGGTTCCATGTGGTTTATGAAAAGAACAAACATGCAATGACTATAGGTTTGGTTTATGAAAATAACACACATGCAATGACTAGTGGTGGTTTAGGAAATGAACACACATGCAATGACACTGGTGGATCCATATGGTATAGGAAAATAACACACATGCAATGGCAATGGTCGTGGTTTATGAAAAGAACACAAATCCAAATGACACAGGTGGATCCATGTGGTTTTGTAAAATAATACACATGCTATGACACTAGTGGTGGTTTAGGAAAACAACACACATGCAATGACTCTAGTTGTGGTTCCATGTGGTTTGTGAAAAGAACAAACATGCAATGACTATAGTTGTGGTTTATGAAAATAACACACATTTAGTGACTCTGGTGGATCCAAGTGGTTTATGAAAAGAACACACATGCAATCATACTAGTGGTGGTTTAGGAAAATAACACACATGAAATGACACTAGTGGTGGTTAAGGAAAAGAACACACATGCAAATGACTCTGGTGGATCCATGTGGTTTATGGAAAGAACACACATGCAATGTATATAGTTGTGATTTAGGAAAAGAACTCACATGCAGTGACACTGGTGTATCCATGTGGTTTATGAAAAAACAAACATGCAATGACCCTAGTAGTGGTTTATGAAAAGTACACACATGCAATAACTCTAGTGGTGGTTTAGGAAAAGAACACACATGCAATGACACTGGTGGATCCATGTGATTTAGTAAAATAACACACATGCAATGACACTAGTGGTGGTTTAGGAAAAGAACACACATGTAATGTCTCTAGTTGTGGTTTAGGAAAAGAATAAACATGCAATGACTCTAGTGGTGGTTTATGAAAATGACGCACATGCATTGATACTGGTGAATCCATGTGTTTTAGTAAAATAACACACATGCGATGACACTAGTGGTAGTTTAGGAAAAGAACACACATGGAAAGACATGTAATACCACTGGTGGATCCATGTGGTTTATGAAAGGAACACACATGCAATGACACTGGTGGTGGTCATTGAAAAGAACACACATGCAACTGACTCTGGTGGATCCATGTGATTTATGGAAAGAACACAATGCAATGACACTGATGGTGGTTTATGAAAAGAACATGCATGCAATGACTCTAGTTGTGGTTCCATGTGGTTTATGAAAAGAACAAACATGCAATGCCTATAGGTTTGGCTTATGAAAAGAACACACATGCAATGACTAGTGGTGGTTTAGGAAATGAAAACACATGCAATGACACTAGTGGACCAATGTGGTATAGGAAAATAACACACATGCAATGACACTAGTGGTTCTTTAGGAAAAGAACACACATGCAAACACATGAAATGACACTGGTGGATCCATGTGGTTTAGGAAAGGAACACACATGCAATGACACCAGTGGTGGATTATGAAAAGAACACACATGCAATGACTCTAGTTGTGGTTCCATGTGGTTTATGGAAATAACACACATGCAATGAAACTGGTGGTGGATTATGAAAAGAACACACATGCAATGACTCTAGTTGTTCCATGTTGTTTTTGAAAAAAACAAACATGCAATGACTATAGTTAAGGTTTATGAAAAGAACACAGATGCAATGACTCTAGTGGTGGTTTAGGAAAAGAACACACATGCAACGACATGCAATGACACTGGTGGATCCATGTGGTTTAGGAAAGGAACACACATCCAATGACACTGCTGGTGGTTTATGATATGAACACACATGCAAATGACACTGGTGGATCCATGTGGTTTAGTAAAATAACACACATGCAATGACACTAGTGGTGGTTTAGGAAAAGAACACACATGCAATGTCTCTAGTTGCGGTTTAGGAAAATCACAAACATGCATTGACTCTAATGGTGGTTTATGAAAAGGACACACATGCATTGACAATGGTGGATCCATGTGGTTTAGTAAAAATCACACATGCCATGATACTAGTGGTGGTTTAGTAAAAGAACACTCAAGCAAAGACATGCAATGACAATTGTGGATCCATGTGGTTTAGGAAAGGACCACACATCCAATGACACTGGTGGTGGTCACTGAAAATAACACACATGCAATGACTATTGTTGTGGTTCCATGTGGTTTATTAAAATAACAAACATGCGATGACTATAGTTTTGGTTTATGAAAAGAGCACACATGCAGTGACTCTAGTGGGTCCGTGTAGTTTATGAAAATATCAAGCATGCAATGACACTGTGGTTTATGAAAAGAACACACATGCAATGACACTAGTGGTGGTTTAGGAAAAGAACAAACATGCAAAGTACTGCAATGACACTGGTGGATTCATGTGGTTTAGGAAAGGAACACACATGCAATGACACTGGTGGAGGTTAATGAAAATAACACACATGCAAATGACTCTGGTGGATCCATGTGGTTTATGGAAAGAACACACATGCAATGATACTGATGGTGGTTTATGAAAAGACCACGCATGCACTGACTCTAGTTGTGGTTCCATGTGGTTTATGAAAAGAATAAACATGCAATGACTATAGTTGTGATATATGAAAAGAACACACATGCAATGACTCTAGTGGTGGTTTAGGAAAAGAACACACATGCAATGACACTGGTGGATCCATGTGTTTTAGGAAAATAACACACATGCAATGACAATAGTGGTGGTTTATGAAAAGAACACACATGCAAATGACACTGGTGGATCCATGTGGTTTAGTAAAATAACACACATGCAGTGACACTAGTGGTGGTTTAGGAAAAGGACACACATGCAATAACTCTAGTTGTGGTTCCATGTGGTTTATGAAAAGAACAAACATGCAATGACTATAGTTGTGGCTTATGAAAAGAACACACATGCAGTGACTCTGGTGGATCCAAGTGGTCTATGAAAATAACACACATGCAATAATAGTAGTGGTGCTTTAGGAAAATAACACACATGCAATGACACTAGTGGTGGTTTTGGAAAAGAACACACATGCAAACACATGAAATGACACTGGTGGATCCATGTGGTTTAGGAAAGGAACACAAATGGAATGACACTAGTGGTGGATTATGAGAAGAAAACACATGCAATGACTCTAGTTGTGGTTCCATGTGGGTTATGGAAATAACACACATGCAATGACACTGGTGGTGGTTTATGAAAAGAACACACATGCAATGACTCTAGTTGTTGTTCCATGTGGTTTATGAAAAGAACAAACATGCAATGACTATAGTTGAGGTTTATGAAAAGAACAGAAATGCAATGACTCTAGTGGTGGTTTAGGAAAAGAACAAACATGCAACGACATGCAATGACACTGGTGGATCCATGTGGTTTAGGAAAGGAACACACATCCAATGACACTGCTGGTGGTTTATGAAATGAACACACATGCAAATGAGACTGGTGGATCCATGTGGTTTAGTAAAATAACACACATGAAATGACACTAGTGGTGGTTTAGGAAAAGAACACACATGCAATGTCTCTAGTTGTGGTTTAGGAAAATCACAAACATGCATTGACTCTAGTGGTGGTTTATGAAAAGGACACAGATGCATTGACAATGGTGGATGCATGTGGTTTAGTTAAATCACACATGCAATGATACTAGTGGTGGTTTAGGAAAAGAACACTCAAGCAAAGACATGCAATGACAATGGTGGATCCATGTGGTTTAGGAAAGGAACACACATGCAATGACATTGGTGGTGGTCATTGAAAATAACACACATGCAATGACTATTGTTGTGGTTCCATGTGATTTATGAAAATAACAAACATGCAATGACTATAGTTGTGGTTTATGAAAAGAACACACATGTAGTGACTCTAGTGGGTCCATGTAGTTTATGAAAATAACAAACATGTAATGACACTGTGGTGGTTTATGAAAAGAACACACATGCAATGACACTCGTGGTGGTTTAGGAAAAGAACAAACATGCAAAGTACTGCAATGACACTGGTGGATTCATGTGGTTTAGGAAAAGAACACACATGCAATGACACTGGTGGTGGTTAATGAAAATAACACACATCCAAATGACTCTAGTGGATCCATATGGTTTATGGAAAGAACACACATGCAACGACTATAGTTGTGGTTTAGGAAAAGTACTCACATGCAGTGACACGGGTGGATCCATGTGGTTTATGAAAAGAACAAACATGAAATGACCCTAGTTGTGGTTTATGAGAAGTATACACATGCAATGACTCTAGTGGTGGTTTAGGAAAAGAACACACATGCAATAACACTTGTGGATCCATGTGATTTAATAAAATAACACACATGCAATAACTCTAGTTGTGGTTTAGGAAAAGAACACACATGCAATGTCTGTAGTTGTGGTTTAGGAAAAGAACAAACATGCAATGACTCTAGTTGTGGTTTAGGAAAAAACAAACATGCAATGACTCTAGTGGTGGTTTATGAAAAGGACACATATGCATTAACATTGGTGGATCCATGTGGTTAAATAAAATAACACACATGCAATGAAACTAGTGGTGGTTTAGGAAAAGAACACACATGCAATGCCTGTAGTTGTGATTTAGGAAAAGAACAAACATGCAATGACTCTAGTGGTGGTTTATGAAAACGATACACATGCATTGACACTGGTGGATCCATGTGGTTTGGTAAAATAACACACATGCAATGACACTAGTGTTGGTTTAGGAAAAGAACACACGTGCAAAGACAAGCAATGCCACTTGTGGATCCATGTAGTTTAGGAAAGGAACGGACATGCAATGACTATAGTTGTGGTTTAGGAAAAGAACTCACATGCAGTGACACTGGTCGATCTATGTGGTTTATGAAAAGAACAAACATGCAATGACCCTAGTTGTTGTTTATGAAAAGTATACACATGAAATGACACTAGTGGTGGTTTACGAAAAGCACACACATGCAATGTCTCTAGTCGTGGTTTAGGAAAAGAACAAACATGCAATGAGTCTAGTGGTGGTTTATGAAAATGACACACATGCATTAACGTTGGTGGATCCATGTGGTTTAGTAAAATAACACGCATGGAATGACACTAGTGGTGGTTTATGAAAAGAACACACATGCAATGACACTTGTGGATCCATGTGATTTTATAAAATAACACACATGCAATGACACTAGTGGTGGTTTACAAAAAGCACACACATGCAATCTCTCTAGTTGTGGTTTAGGAAAAGAACAAACATGCAATGACTCTAGTGGTGGTTTATGAAAAGAACACACATGCATTAACATTGGTGGATCCATGTGGTTTAGTAAAATAACACACATGCAATGACACTAGTGGTGGTTTAGGAAAAGAACACACATGCAATGTCTCTAGTTGTGGTTTAGGAAAAGAATAAATATGCAATGACTCTAGTGGTGGTTTATGAAAACGACGCACATGCATTGACACTAGTGGATCCATGTGGTTTAGTAAAATAACACACGTTCAATGACACTAGTGGTGGTTTACGAAAAGAAAACACGTGCAAAGACATGCAATGCCACTAGTGGATCCCTATGGTGTAGGAAAGTAACACACATGCAATGACACTGGCGGTGGTCATTGAAAAGAACACACATGCAAATGACTCTGGTGGATCCATTTGGTTTATGGAAAGAACACACATGCAATGACAATGATGGTGGTTTATGAAAAGAACCGGCATGTAATGACTCTAGTTGTGGTTCCATGTGGTTTATGAAAAGAACAAACATGCAATGACTATAGTTGTGGTATATAAAAAGAACACACATGCAATGAGTCTAGTGGTGGTTTAGGAAAAGAACACATATTGAATGACATGCAATGACACTAGTGGATCCATTTGGTTTAGGAAAATAACACACATGCAATGACACTGGTGGTGGTTTATGAAAAGAACACACATGCAAATGACACTGGTGGATCCATGTGCTTTAGTAAAATAACACACGTGCAATGACACTAGTGGTGGTTTAGGAAAAGAACACACATGCAATAACTCTAGTTGTGGTTTATGAAAAGAACAAACATGTAATGACTATAGTCGTGGCTTATGAAAAGAACACACATGCAATGACTCTAGTTGTGGTTTAGGAAAGGAACACACATGCAAAGTACTGCAATGACATTGCTGGATTCATGTGGTTTAGGAAAGGAACACACATGCAATGACACTGGTGGTGGTTAATGAAAAGAACACACATGAAAATGACTCTGGTGGATCCATGTGGTTTATGGAAAGAAAACACATGCAATGAATCTTGTGGTGGTTTAGGAAAAGAACACACATGCAATGACGCTGGTGGATCCATGTGGTTTATGAAAAGAACAAACATGCAATGACCCTAGTTGTGGTTTATGAAAAGTACACACATGCAATGACTCTAGTGGTGGTTTAGGAAATGAACACACATGCAATGACACTGGTGAATCCATGTTATTTAGTAAAATAACACACATCCAATGACAGTAGTGGTGATTTAGGAATGGAACACACATGAAATGTCTCTAGTTGTGGTTTAGGAAAAGACCAAACATGCAATGACTCTAGTGGTGGTTTATGAAAAGGACACACATGCATTGACACTGGTGGATCCATGTGGTTTAGTAAAATAATACACATGCAATGACACTAGTGGTGGTTTAGGAAAAGAACACACGTGCAAATCCATGCAATGCCACTGGTGGATCCATGTGGTTTAGGAAAGGAATACACATGCAATGACACTGGTGGTGGTCATTGAAAAGAACACACATGCAAATGACTCTGGTGGATCCATGTGGTTTATGGAAAGAACACACATGCAATGATACTGATGGTAGTTTATGAAAAGAACATGCATGCAATGACTCTAGTTGTGGTTACATCTGGTTTATGAAAAGAACACACATGCAATGACTATAGGTTTGGTTTATGAAAAGAACACACATGCAATGACTCTAGTGGTGGTTTAGGAAATGAACACACATGCAATGACACTAGTGGATCAATGTGGTATAGGAAAATAACACACATGCAATGACACTAGTGGTTCTTTAGGAAAAGAACACACATGCAAACACATGAAATGACACTGGTGGTGGTTTAGGAAAGGAACACACATGCAATGACACTAGTGTGGATTATGAAAAGAACACACATGCAATGACTCTAGTTGTGGTTCCATGTGGTTTATGGAAATAACACACATGCAATGACACTGGTGGTGGTTTATGAAAAGAACACACATGCAATGACTGTAGTTGTTGTTCCATGTGGTTTATGAAAAGAACAAACATGCAATGACTATAGTTGAGGTTTATGAAAAGAACACAGATGCAATTACTCTAGTGATGGTTTAGGAAAAGAACACACATGCAACGACATGCAATGACACTGGTGGACCCATGTGGTTTAGGAAAGGAACACACATCCAATGACACTGCTGGTGGTTTATGATATGAACACACATGCAAATGACACTGGTGGATCCATGTGGTTTAGTAAAATAACACACATGCAATGACACTAGTGGTGGTTTAGGAAAAGAACACACATTCAATGTCTCTAGTTGCGGTTTAGGAAAATCACAAACATGCATTGACTCTAATGGTGGTTTATGAAAAGGACACACATGCATTGACAATGGTGGATCCATGTGGTTTAGTAAAATCACACATGCCATGATACTAGTGGTGGTTTAGTAAAAGAACACTCAAGCAAAGACATGCAATGACAATGGTGGATCCATGTGGTTTAGGAAAGGAACACACATGCAATGACACTGGTGGTGGTCACTGAAAATAACACACATGCAATGACTATTGTTGTGGTTCCATGTGGTTTATTAAAATAACAAACATGCGATGACTATAGTTTTGGTTTATGAAAAGAGCACACATGCAGTGACTCTAGTGGGTCCATGTAGTTTATGAAAATAACAAGCATGCAATGGCAGTGTGGTTTATGAAAAGAACACACATGCAATGATACTAGTGGTGGTTTAGGAAAAGAACAAACATGCAAAGTACTGCAATGACACTGGTGGATTCATCTGGTTTAGGAAAGGAACACACATGCAATGACACTGGTGGGGGTTAATGAAAATAACACACATGCAAATGACTCTAGTGGATCCATGTGGTTTATGGAAAGAACACACATGCAATGATACTGATGGTGGTTTATGAAGAGACCACGCATGCACTGACTCCAGTTGTGGTTCCATGTGGTTTATGAAAAGAACAAACATGGAATGACTATAGTTGTGGTATATGAAAAGAACACACATGCAATGACTCTAGTGGTGGTTTAGGAAAAGAACACACATGCAATGACATGCAATGACACTGGTGGATCCATGTGGTTTAGCAAAATAACACACATGCAATGACACTAGTGGTGGTTTATGAAAATAACACACATGCAAATGACACTGGTGGATCCATGTGGTTTAGTAAAATAACACACATGCAGTGACACTAGTGGTGGTTTAGGAAAAGAACACACATGCAATAACTCTAGTTGTGGTTCCATGTGGTTTATGAAAAGAACAAACATGCAATGACTATAGTTGTGGCCTATGAAAAGAACACACATGCAGTGACTCTGGTGGATCCAAGTGTTTTATGAAAATAACACACATGCAATAACAGTAGTGGTGCTTTAGGAAAATAACACACATGCAATGACACTAGTGGTGGTTTTGGAAAAGAACACACATGAAAACACATGAAATGACACTGGTGGATCCATGTGGTTTAGGAAAGGAACACAAATGCAATGACACTAGAGGTGGATTATGAAAAGAAAACACATGCAATGACTCTAGTTATGGTTCCATGTGGTTTATGGAAATAACACACATGCAATGACACTGGTGGTGGTTTATGAAAAGAACACACATGCAATGACTCTAGTTGTTGTTCCATGTGGTTTATGAAAAGAACAAACATGCAATGACTATAGTTGAGGTTTATGAAAAGAACACAAATGCAATGACTCTAGTGGTGGTTTAGGAAAAGAACAGACATGCAATGACACTGGTGGATCCATGTGGTTTAGGAAAGGAACACACATCCAATGACACTGATGGTGGTTTATGAAATGAACACACATGCAAATGACACTGGTGGATCCATGTGGTTTAGTAAAATAACACACATGAAATGACACTAGTGGTGGTTTAGGAAAAGAACACACATGCAATGTCTCTAGTTGTGGTTTAGGAAAATCACAAACATGCATTGACTCTAGTGGTGGTTTATGAAAATGACACAGATGCATTGACAATGGTGGATCCATGTGGTTTAGTAAAATCACACATGCAATGATACTAGTGGTGGTTTAGGAAAAGAACACTCAAGCAAAGACATACAATGACAATGGTGGATCCATGTGGTTTAGGAAAGGAACACACATGCAATGACACTGGTGGTGGTCGCTGAAAATAACACACATGCAATGACTATTGTTGTGGTTCCATGTGATTTATGAAAATAACAAACATGCAATGACTATAGTTGTGGTTTATGGAAAGAACACATGCAGTGACTCTAGTGGGTGCATGTAGTTTATGAAAATAACAAACATGTAATGACACTGTGGTGGTTTATGAAAAGAATACACATGCAATGACACTCGTGGTGGTTTAGTAAAAGAACAAACATGCAAAGTACTGCAATGACATTGGTGGATTCATGTGGTTTAGGAAAGGAACACACATGCAATGACACTGGTGGTGGTTAATGAAAATAACACACATCCAAATGACTCTAGTGGATCCATATGGTTTATGGAAAGAACACACATGCAATGACTATAGTTGTGGTTTAGGAAAAGAACTCACATGTAGTGACACTGTTGGATCCATGTGGTTTATGAAAAGAACAAACATGCAATGACCCTAGTTGTGGTTTATGAGAAGTATACACATGCAATGACTCTAGTGGTGGTTTAGGAAAAGAACACACATGTAATGACACTTGTGGATCCATGTGATTTAATAAAATAACACACATGCAATAACTCTATTTGTGGTTTAGGAAAAGAACACACATGCAATGTCTGTAGTTGTGGTTTAGGAAAAGAACAAACATGCAATGACTCTAGTTGTGGTTTAGGAAAAAACAAACATGCAATGACTCTAGTGGTGGTTTATGAAAAGGACACACAAGCATTGACATTGGTGGATCCATGTGGTTTAATAAAATAACACACATGCAATGAAACTAGTGGTGGTTTAGGAAAAGAACACACATGCAATGTCTATAGTTGTGATTTAGGAAAAGAACAAACATGCAATGACTCTAGTGGTGGTTTATGAAAACGATACACATGCATTGACACTGGTGGATCCATGTGGTTTAGTAAAATAACACACATGCAATGACACTAGTGTTGGTTTAGGAAAAGAACACACGTGCAAAGACAAGCAATGCCACTTGTGGATCCATGTAGTTTAGGAAAGGAACGGACATGCAATGACTATAGTTGTGGTTTAGGAAAAGAACTCACATGCAGTGACACTGGTCGATCTATATGGTTTATGAAAAGAACAAACATGCAATGACCCTAGTTGTTGTTTATGAAAAGTATACACATGAAATGACACTAGTGGCGGTTTACGAAAAGCACACACATGCAATGTCTATAATTGTGGTTTAGGAAAAGAACAAACATGCAATGAGGCTAGTGGTGGTTTATGAAAATGACACACATGCATTAACGTTGGTGGATCCATGTGGTTTAGTAAAATAACACGCATGCAATGAAACGAGTGGTGGTTTAGGAAAAGAACACACATGCAATGTCTATAGTTGTGGTTTAGGCAAAGAACAAACATGCAGTGACTCTAGTGGTGGTTTATGAAAACGACACACATGCATTAATACTGGTGGATCCATGTGGTTTAGTAAAATAACACACATGCACTGACACTAGTGGTGGTTTATGAAAAGAACACACATGCAATGTCTCTAGTTATGGTTTAGGAAAAGAATAAATATGCAATGACTCTAGTGGTGGTTTATGAAAACGACGCACATGCATTGACACTAGTGGATCCATGTGGTTTAGTAAAATAACACACATTCAATGACACTAGTGGTGGTTTACGAAAAGAAAACACGTGCAAAGACATGCAATGCCACTAGTGGATCCCTATGGTGTAGGAAAGTAACACACATGCAATGACACTGGCGGTGGTCATTGAAAAGAACACACATGCAAATGACTCTGGTGGATCCATTTGGTTTATGGAAAGAACACACATGCAATGACAATGATGGTGGTTTATGAAAAGAACCGGCATGTAATGACTCTAGTTGTGGTTCCATGTGGTTTATGAAAAGAACAAACATGCAATGACTATAGTTGTGGTATATAAAAAGAACACACATGCAATGAGTCTAGTGGTGGTTTAGGAAAAGAACACATATTGAATGACATGCAATGACACTAGTGGATCCATTTGGTTTAGGAAAATAACACACATGCAATGACACTGGTGGTGGTTTATGAAAAGAACACACATGCAAATGACACTGGTGGATCCATGTGCTTTAGTAAAATAACACACGTGCAATGACACTAGTGGTGGTTTAGGAAAAGAACACACATGCAATAACTCTAGTTGTGGTTTATGAAAAGAACAAACATGTAATGACTATAGTCGTGGCTTATGAAAAGAACACACATGCAATGACTCTAGTTGTGGTTTAGGAAAGGAACACACATGCAAAGTACTGCAATGACATTGCTGGATTCATGTGGTTTAGGAAAGGAACACACATGCAATGACACTGGTGGTGGTTAATGAAAAGAACACACATGAAAATGACTCTGGTGGATCCATGTGGTTTATGGAAAGAAAACACATGCAATGAATCTTGTGGTGGTTTAGGAAAAGAACACACATGCAATGACGCTGGTGGATCCATGTGGTTTATGAAAAGAACAAACATGCAATGACCCTAGTTGTGGTTTATGAAAAGTACACACATGCAATGACTCTAGTGGTGGTTTAGGAAATGAACACACATGCAATGACACTGGTGAATCCATGTTATTTAGTAAAATAACACACATCCAATGACAGTAGTGGTGATTTAGGAATGGAACACACATGAAATGTCTCTAGTTGTGGTTTAGGAAAAGACCAAACATGCAATGACTCTAGTGGTGGTTTATGAAAAGGACACACATGCATTGACACTGGTGGATCCATGTGGTTTAGTAAAATAATACACATGCAATGACACTAGTGGTGGTTTAGGAAAAGAACACACGTGCAAATCCATGCAATGCCACTGGTGGATCCATGTGGTTTAGGAAAGGAATACACATGCAATGACACTGGTGGTGGTCATTGAAAAGAACACACATGCAAATGACTCTGGTGGATCCATGTGGTTTATGGAAAGAACACACATGCAATGATACTGATGGTAGTTTATGAAAAGAACATGCATGCAATGACTCTAGTTGTGGTTACATCTGGTTTATGAAAAGAACACACATGCAATGACTATAGGTTTGGTTTATGAAAAGAACACACATGCAATGACTCTAGTGGTGGTTTAGGAAATGAACACACATGCAATGACACTAGTGGATCAATGTGGTATAGGAAAATAACACACATGCAATGACACTAGTGGTTCTTTAGGAAAAGAACACACATGCAAACACATGAAATGACACTGGTGGTGGTTTAGGAAAGGAACACACATGCAATGACACTAGTGTGGATTATGAAAAGAACACACATGCAATGACTCTAGTTGTGGTTCCATGTGGTTTATGGAAATAACACACATGCAATGACACTGGTGGTGGTTTATGAAAAGAACACACATGCAATGACTGTAGTTGTTGTTCCATGTGGTTTATGAAAAGAACAAACATGCAATGACTATAGTTGAGGTTTATGAAAAGAACACAGATGCAATTACTCTAGTGATGGTTTAGGAAAAGAACACACATGCAACGACATGCAATGACACTGGTGGACCCATGTGGTTTAGGAAAGGAACACACATCCAATGACACTGCTGGTGGTTTATGATATGAACACACATGCAAATGACACTGGTGGATCCATGTGGTTTAGTAAAATAACACACATGCAATGACACTAGTGGTGGTTTAGGAAAAGAACACACATTCAATGTCTCTAGTTGCGGTTTAGGAAAATCACAAACATGCATTGACTCTAATGGTGGTTTATGAAAAGGACACACATGCATTGACAATGGTGGATCCATGTGGTTTAGTAAAATCACACATGCCATGATACTAGTGGTGGTTTAGTAAAAGAACACTCAAGCAAAGACATGCAATGACAATGGTGGATCCATGTGGTTTAGGAAAGGAACACACATGCAATGACACTGGTGGTGGTCACTGAAAATAACACACATGCAATGACTATTGTTGTGGTTCCATGTGGTTTATTAAAATAACAAACATGCGATGACTATAGTTTTGGTTTATGAAAAGAGCACACATGCAGTGACTCTAGTGGGTCCATGTAGTTTATGAAAATAACAAGCATGCAATGGCACTGTGGTTTATGAAAAGAACACACATGCAATGATACTAGTGGTGGTTTAGGAAAAGAACAAACATGCAAAGTACTGCAATGACACTGGTGGATTCATCTGGTTTAGGAAAGGAACACACATGCAATGACACTGGTGGAGGTTAATGAAAATAACACACATGCAAATGACTCTGGTGGATCCATGTGGTTTATGGAAAGAACACACATGCAATGATACTGATGGTGGTTTATGAAGAGACCACGCATGCACTGACTCCAGTTGTGGTTCCATGTGGTTTATGAAAAGAACAAACATGGTATGACTATAGTTGTGGTATATGAAAAGAACACACATGCAATGACTCTAGTGGTGGTTTAGGAAAAGAACACACATGCAATGACATGCAATGACACTGGTGGATCCATGTGGTTTAGCAAAATAACACACATGCAATGACACTAGTGGTGGTTTATGAAAAGAACACACATGCAAATGACACTGGTGGATCCATGTGGTTTAGTAAAATAACACACATGCAGTGACACTAGTGGTGGTTTAGGAAAAAAACACACATGCAATAACTCTAGTTGTGGTTCCATGTGGTTTATGAAAAGAACAAACATGCAATGACTATAGTTGTGGCCTATGAAAAGAACACACATGCAGTGACTCTGGTGGATCCAAGTGTTTTATGAAAATAACACACATGCAATAACAGTAGTGGTGCTTTAGGAAAATAACACACATGCAATGACACTAGTGGTGGTTTTGGAAAAGAACACACATGAAAACACATGAAATGACACTGGTGGATCCATGTGGTTTAGGAAAGGAACACAAATGCAATGACACTAGTGGTGGATTATGAAAAGAAAACACATGCAATGACTCTAGTTGTGGTTCCATGTGGTTTATGGAAATAACACACATGCAATGACACTGGTGGTGGTTTATGAAAAGAACACACATGCAATGACTCTAGTTGTTGTTCCATGTGGTTTATGAAAAGAACAAACATGCAATGACTATAGTTGAGGTTTATGAAAAGAACACAAATGCAATGACTCTAGTGGTGGTTTAGGAAAAGAACAGACATGCAATGACACTGGTGGATCCATGTGGTTTAGGAAAGGAACACACATCCAATGACACTGATGGTGGTTTATGAAATGAACACACATGCAAATGACACTGGTGGATCCATGTGGTTTAGTAAAATAACACACATGAAATGACACTAGTGGTGGTTTAGGAAAAGAACACACATGCAATGTCTCTAGTTGTGGTTTAGGAAAATCACAAACATGCATTGACTCTAGTGGTGGTTTATGAAAATGACACAGATGCATTGACAATGGTGGATCCATGTGGTTTAGTAAAATCACACATGCAATGATACTAGTGGTGGTTTAGGAAAAGAACACTCAAGCAAAGACATACAATGACAATGGTGGATCCATGTGGTTTAGGAAAGGAACACACATGCAATGACACTGGTGGTGGTCGCTGAAAATAACACACATGCAATGACTATTGTTGTGGTTCCATGTGATTTATGAAAATAACAAACATGCAATGACTATAGTTGTGGTTTATGGAAAGAACACATGCAGTGACTCTAGTGGGTCCATGTAGTTTATGAAAATAACAAACATGTAATGACACTGTGGTGGTTTATGAAAAGAATACACATGCAATGACACTTGTGGTGGTTTAGTAAAAGAACAAACATGCAAAGTACTGCAATGACATTGGTGGATTCATGTGGTTTAGGAAAGGAACACACATGCAATGACACTGGTGGTGGTTAATGAAAATAACACACATCCAAATGACTCTAGTGGATCCATATGGTTTATGGAAAGAACACACATGCAATGACTATAGTTGTGGTTTTGGAAAAGAACTCACATGTAGTGACACTGTTGGATCCATGTGGTTTATGAAAAGAACAAACATGCAATGACCCTAGTTGTGGTTTATGAGAAGTATACACATGCAATGACTCTAGTGGTGGTTTAGGAAAAGAACACACATGTAATGACACTTGTGGATCCATGTGATTTAATAAAATAACACACATGCAATAACTCTATTTGTGGTTTAGGAAAAGAACACACATGCAATGTCTGTAGTTGTGGTTTAGGAAAAGAACAAACATGCAATGACTCTAGTTGTGGTTTAGGAAAAAACAAACATGCAATGACTCTAGTGGTGGTTTATGAAAAGGACACACATGCATTGACATTGGTGGATCCATGTGGTTTAATAAAATAACACACATGCAATGAAACTAGTGGTGGTTTAGGAAAAGAACACACATGCAATGTCTGTAGTTGTGATTTAGGAAAAGAACAAACATGCAATGACTCTAGTGGTGGTTTATGAAAACGATACACATGCATTGACACTGGTGGATCCATGTGGTTTAGTAAAATAACACACATGCAATGACACTAGTGTTGGTTTAGGAAAAGAACACACGTGCAAAGACAAGCAATGCCACTTGTGGATCCATGTAGTTTAGGAAAGGAACGGACATGCAATGACTATAGTTGTGGTTTAGGAAAAGAACTCACATGAAGTGACACTGGTCGATCTATATGGTTTATGAAAAGAACAAACATGCAATGACCCTAGTTGTTGTTTATGAAAAGTATACACATGAAATGACACTAGTGGCGGTTTACGAAAAGCACACACATGCAATGTCTATAACTGTGGTTTAGGAAAAGAACAAACATGCAATGAGGCTAGTGGTGGTTTATGAAAATGACACACATGCATTAACGTTGGTGGATCCATGTGGTTTAGTAAAATAACACGCATGCAATGAAACGAGTGGTGGTTTAGGAAAAGAACACACATGCAATGTCTATAGTTGTGGTTTAGGCAAAGAACAAACATGCAGTGACTCTAGTGGTGGTTTATGAAAACGACACACATGCATTAATACTGGTGGATCCATGTGGTTTAGTAAAATAACACACATGCAATGACACTAGTGGTGGTTTATGAAAAGAACAAACATGCAATGACTCTAGTTGTGGTTTAGGAAAAGAACAAACATGCAATGACTCTAGTGGTGGTTTATGAAAAGAACACACATGCATTAACATTGGTGGATCCATGTGGTTTAGTAAAATAACACACATGCAATGAAACAAGTGGTGGTTTAGGAAAACAACACACGTGCAAAGACATGCAATGCCACTAGTGGATCCCTGTGGTGTAGGAAAGTAACACACATGCAATGACACTGGTGGTGGTCTTTGAAAAGAACACACATGCAAATGACTCTGGTGGATCCATTTGTTTTATGGAAAGAACACACATGCAATGACAATGATGGTGGTTTATGAAAAGAACCGGCATGTAATGACTCTAGTTGTGGTTCCATGTGGTTTATGAAAAGAACAAACATGCAATGACTATAGTTGTGGTATATGAAAAGAACACACATGAAATGGCTCTAGTGGTGGTTTAGGAAAAGAACACATATGCAATGACATGCAATGACACTGGTGAATCCATGTGGTTTAGGAAAATAACACACGTGCAATGACAGAGGTGGTGGTTTATGAAAAGAACACACATGCAAATGACACTAGTGGATCCATGTGCTTTAGTAAAATAACACACGTGCAATGACACTAGTGGTGGTTTAGGAAAAGAACACACATGCAATAACTCTAGTTGTGGTTTATGAAAAGAACAAACATGTAATGACTATAGTTGTGGCTTATGAAAATAACACACATGCAATGACTCTGGTGGATCCAAGTGGTTTATGAAAAGAACACACATGCAATAATAGTAGTGGTGGTTTAGTAAAATAACACATATGCAATGACACTAGTGGTGGTTTAGAAAAAGAACACACATGCAAACACATGAAATGACATTGGTGGATCCATGTGGTTTAGGAAAGGAACACACATGCAATGACACTAGTGGTGGATTATGAAAAGAACACACATGAAATGACTCTAGTTGTGGTTCCATGTGGTTTATGGTAATAACACACATGCAAAGATAGTGGCGGTGGTTTATGAAAAGAACACACATGCAATGACTCTAGTTGTGGTTTCATGTGGTTTATGAAAATAACAAACATGCAATGACTATAGTTGTGGTTTATGAAAAGAACACAGATGCAATGACTCTAGTGGTGGTTTAGGAAAAGAACACACATGCAACGACATGCAATGACACTAGTGGATCCTGTGGTTTAGGAAAGGAAGACACATGCAATGACACTACCGGTGGTTTATAAAAAGAACACACATGCAAATGACACTGGTGGATCCATGTGGTTTACTAAAATAACACACATGCACTGAAACTAGTGGTGGTCTAGGAAAAGAACAAACATGCAATGTCTCTAGTTGTGGTTTAGGAAAATCATAAACATGTATTGACTCTAGTGGTAGTTTATGAAAATGACACACATGCATTGACAATGGTGGATCCATGTGGTTTAGTAAAATCACACATGCAATGACACTAGTGGTGGTTTAGGAAAAGAACACACAAGCAAAGACATTCAATGACAATGGTGGATCCATGTGGTTTAGGAAAGGAACACACATGCAATGACACTGGTGGTGGTCACTGAAAATAACACACATGCAAATGACTTTGGTGGATCCATGTGGTTTATGGAAATAACACACATGCAATGACACTGGTGGTGGTTTATCAAAATAACACACATGCAATGACTATTGTTGTGGTTCCGTGTGGTTTATGAAAATAACAAACATGCAATGACTATAGTTGTGGTTTATGAAAAGAACACACATGCAATGACTCTAGTGGGTCCATGTTGTTATGGGGTAACCCCGTGGGTGGCCCGATCTTCACGGATCTTGTGGTCAAATCGATGGGAAAGCGAGGGAAAAGGGAGAAGGTAGTGGAAGCGGACGCACACCTTGCAAAGAACACGATGAACACACGCAAAACACACACGATACAAGGTCGATTGCTCTCACCGGTGGACACCGGTCCGATAGAATCCTCGCAAGGAAATATCGGTCAACGTGCTCCCTCGATCCCACGCGGAGAGGGAAGAACACCTTGGAGAGGGTCTTGACGTCTTGGCAAAGGGACACTGATGCCAAGGCCTTGTACAACAAGGGAGGCGCGATGCAAACTCCAATGAGGTGGTGACGATAGTCGATCCCGTTTGGTAGAAGGGGATGAGGCAAAACTAGAGATTCCACAAAGGCGGTTTTCTTTAGTATATCATCTATGCCTAACGGATACAATGAGGGGTGGGGCTCTATTTATAGGCCAGCCACAAGTTTAGGGGTAGTTTGGGCATAAAACTAGGGTTTGGTGCGGAATAGAGGGGTACATGGGCCAAGGGCCCAGATGTTGGCTCGCAGGCCCATCACTTAGGCCGGACAGTCCGGGTCGGGTGGACCAGACAGTCCAGGGTGGCCGGACACTCCGAGTAGTGTCCGGGTAGAGTCCGATGTAGCATACTGATTGTCCGCGCTAGGACGGGGCTGGGGTAGGCCGGACACTCCGGCTGTGCCGGACATTCCGTCTGGCATCAGGCGGACTCTCCGGGGCGATGACGACTACTCCTAGACCATATTCTTGGGTGACTTGGGGACGATCTTGGGGACTTGGCATTGTAGATGTAGTAGCATCCGCTAGACGGCCTGCATCAGCCCCCCCTTCAAAAAGAGTCGTCCTCGACTCTTCATGCACATCACTAAGAAGATGATGTCGAGAGACCTTCTTGATCCTGGGGTTCACCATACATTCATCCTTGAGAAGCTTGATGTGGCAACTCTTCAATGTTCCTTCACCTTCCATGAAGCCTACAAAGCTCACAACAAAAGCGAAGCAACACTCACAAAGTAGCCAATTCACGAAGATTATAGCATGACTCCTCAAGTAGAGTGAAGTCACCTTATGATGTAGAGATAGCTCGTTGAGGGGTAACCATAGGTAACTCTCTATGGTTTGTCTTGTCAACTTATGGTCCATAGAGTTTGACGCGTAAACACTTGTACCTTCACATAACAAATACCAAGCAACATATGTTTGTGTGTGATAGAGGAGCATGTCATTTGTGGCATGTCCATTCTTGTTCACAACACTATTAGTACAACTCAAGTATCGCAAACGAAATGCGTATGCAAGGTCAAAGTGCATGGATGTTAATTGAACATCATCCAAATGTGGGAACTTGAAAACTCCATATAACTTCTTAGTGTGGCACTCAAAGCAATGGACTAAAATATTGGTCAACATCTTTGATGCAAGGATAGGATAATTCGGCAAAAACACTTGAGGAAGCATATCCAAAACAACATCATTATGTGTGCAAACCAACCATTAGAAAGAACAATTGTTCAATATGTTGGATGCCATACACCTATCATCAAAAGCCAAAATCATGGGGATATGAGTATCACAAGCGGAAGCAAGAACAACATGTTTGCAAACAAACCATATGAAAGAGCGAGTGGTCCTTACGTTTGTTGCAACAACAATACGAGAGACTTGGAAGCTCTCATGACAATCCATGCTCAATATGGCATTATGGTTGCACACAAAACATCAGAAAGAGAAATTGTTCAACATTTTTGTGGCAACACACAAAGCATCAATATCCAATAGCAACGAAACATGATTGTCACAAGGTGAAGGAATACCATTAACATGCTTGCAATCAAACCATAGGAAAGAGCAATTTGCCAACATGAAAGATGCAAAGCATGCAAAAGGTATCAGAGCTGGGTTCAATCTTAAACTCACGTGGGGGATGCTCTCTAGAGCTCCTTTTGTCAACTCGTGCTCAACCGAGGTTAACATTATCTTGCGGCTACCTACACACATCAAGCACAAAAGGAAGAACGTGTGTGCATGGTAGAGAAACACATCATCCATCATGACATATCTCTTCTTGTGCACATCACCATTAGTCTCAATCAAGTATGAAAAATATGCATGGTGAGTATGTAAGTGGGGAACATGCTTATCATGGCAATCATCAAAATCTCCAAAATTTGACAAAGCTGTGGGGCCATCTCAATATAAACCATATGATAATTATTGTTGCAAGCAAAACAAGTGAAAGTGCAATTATTCATCTTATTGCAAGCAACGGGAGAGATTGTAAAACATTCATGACAAAGCATGGTTCGAGGGGTACCATTGGTAACATCATTACAAGCAAAACATTGGAAAGAGCAATTGTTCAACAAAGTGCAAGGAATGATATCATCAATGTAACGTTTAGAGCATGGCATGTCTATGGCAACATCATCACAATCAAATAATTTCACATGCTCAACATTATGCAAAGGAAAAGTATCATATGGAAATATCAATGAAGCATATGTGATATCACAAACATCATCATAGCATGCCAATCATCACAAGTCATCATGTCCACTAGTGGGATCATGGCATCATCAACACCCTTATTTTTTACCTAATTCATACCTCTCATATGAAGTGGGTGTTGTGGTAGCATTGGCCTCCATGTGGGCGACTTCTTCTTCTTGTATGGGGACGGCCTTAGCTTCATCCACCATGTTCATCTTCTCGGTTGGAGGTATCATCATGTCCAATCTTGGCGCTTCTTTATCCATGGAACCTATCACATCATGGGATAACACACTAGAGGTAGAGGGTAAGTCGTTAGAAATTAAAGTGGCCTCACATGACCTATCAACTACCACTCTCAACTACCACTCACATGACCATGTTCATCCTTGCAAAAAAACTACCACTCTCAACTCACTCGGTGTCTCACTCATGCCCTCCAAGTGGAAGCACTCAATCTCATGTATTGTGCATACACTCATCTCACTCTTGTTCTCACTTAAGTGGGCTAAGTGAATCTCATACTCACATGGGATTGGTACCGAATCATCACTCAAGCATATGGGGGTAGGCTCGGTTCTCTCAACTCCATGCGCCTCCTTTGGTGAAGGTAAAGTCCCATGCTCACCATTCTCGACCTTGTCGTTGCCATCTTGGACCTTGGCTTGTGTAGTCCTCGTGACGTACTCGTCTAACTTGGCGAAGTAGAGGTCCTCGTCTTCCTCATCCATGAAGTTGCATGCGTCATATGGGACGTCAAGTTTGGTCGTTGAAGCTTGATGGCATGGAGGAGAGCTTGCTCTTGGTGCCATTATGGTGGTGGCACGAGTAGTTGAAGGTGCCTTATGATGGTGTTGACGGAGGTCATTGGCGTGCCTTGCCAAAGGTTGATGTAGATGGCGCACTTGGTCATCCACATGACGCTCGCGATGATGCTTCTTGTCCTTGGCACTCTTCTTGGTGAGGCGTTGTAATGAGCACAAAGCATCATTAGTCTTGGCCATCATGCTCATGGTTTTGGCGAAGTCGTTGTCCATGTCGCGCTTGAAGTTGTCCATTTGATAGTGGACCTTGGTGCTCTCGAGGTGGAGGCTCCGTCTTGGTCGACGCGACTTGAGGAGCTTGTCATTGTCGTTCTTGAAGTCTTCCATGCTTGGGGAGTTATTGTTGTTGTAGAACTCCATATCACCCAAGTATGTGGAGCCATTGTCGGTGTAGTGCTCCATCATGTCATCCATGCTTATGGATTGATACATTGCAAATGTATCTATAATTTTTTATGTTCCATGCTTGGTTTATCTACTTTCTTGTGTTTTGTTCCAACTTTGGAGTACTTTTCATATGATTTCTTGGACTAACCTATTAAGAAGATGCCACAGTGCCAGTTGCCTGTTTTCTGCTATTTTTGGTTCCAGCAAAGTCAGAAAATGAATATTCTTAGAATTGGACCGGACAAAAGCCAAAGTTGTTATTTTCCCGGAAGACTCACGGAGCCAGAAGGAGAGTCGGAGAGGGGCCACAGGGTGGCCACACCACCCCTAGGCACGGTTCCCCCTTGGCCGCGCCAGGGCATGGTGTGGGCCTCCTGGCCGGCCACCGACCTTTCCTCTTTCGCCTATATATCTCCCTCGAGGCAAAAACCCTAGATCATCAATCAGAAAGCCACGAAAAGTTCTGCAGCGCCACCGCCACCGAAGGGGAGATTCGGGGGATAGAAAGTCTCTGTTCCGGCACCCTGCCGGGACGAGAAAGTGCCCCCAGAGCCATCTCCATCGATCTCCACCACCATCTGTTGAGGGCAAACCTCTAGGGTAGCTCGATCTTTCACGATTCCCTTTCAAATCAAGGATGGAGTGCGGGGAGAGGAGGGGAGGATGAACACGACGAACGCACGCACGAAGAACACGAAGAACACATACACACAAAACCACGATACACACCAATAGCTCACGCCGGCGGTGACCGGTCCGGCGTAATCCCTAGGATCGGCGTCAGGCGGAGGACTCTCTCTCGAACCGGCATGGTGAGATGGGAGACTCAGTGAGATCTTGACGTCTAGGCAAAGGGACACCGATGCCTAGGCCTTGTACAACACAGAGGCACGATGCAAACTCCAACGAGGTTTGGGGATATTGGTGCTCCTTAGTCAAGGAGCATGAGGCAAGAATTAGATAGATCCACAAATGGGTTTCCACTAATTCCAGTATCATGCCTAGGGTTTACAATGGTGGTGGGGGACTATATATAGGCCAGCCACTTAAATAGGGGTACTTTAGGAATAAAAGACAAGTTCTGGACGGACTAAGGGGTACATGGGCCACAGGCCCAAAGGCCTTTTCATGCCTGGTGACGGTCGGACCGGAGACTCCGGTGTGCAGGCCGAACACTCCGGTCTAGGCCGGAGAATCCGGTGTAGCCTCCGGACCAGCCTCCGAAGGGTCCTTCAGATTGTCCCAAGGCCCGGTGCAGGGGGTCAGACTGGAGGGAGGGCCGGAGTCTCCGGTGTCTTCAGGCCGGAGACTTTGGCAGGCCGGAGAGTCCGGTGTGCGCAGACCGGAGACTCCGGTCTGAGCAGCTCCAGTGGCTCCTGCTTCACGCTCTGCTCCTTCTTCTCCATACTTGGGTGCTTGGTGACGTGTCGAAGCTTTGTACCTGATGATGCATAGGGTAGTTGCATGAAGTAGCATGCCATCCAAGGAGGTATCAAATCGGCACGAGGAGAGGAGCGAGCTCACCTTAGCTTGTAGGAGTTTGGCTCGGGCACGAGTCATGGGTCCACTTGGGGGACTTGTTAGTGTAGATGTAGGAGCGTCCGTAGGACGGGCCGCATCAGCTCCCCCCTTGGGAAAGAGTCGTCCTCGATTCTTCATGGTTATCATCTTGAACATCTCCATGGTAGGGTGAGAGGTCCTTGACATTGAATGTTTTGCTTGCAAGGTACTTGGAGGTTGGTATGTCGATGATGTAGGCGTTGTTGTTGATTCTCTTGAGGACCTTGAAGGGACAATCTCCTCTTGGCTTTAGCTTGGAGTCACGTTCCTTGTGAAACGGTCTTTGCTTAGGTGTATCCACACAAGGTCACCTTCTTCAAAGATCATCTCCTTCTTGTCCTTGTTTAATCTTGAAGCTTGGCGAAGGACTTGTTGTTCGATAGTAGCTCTTGTTTCTTAATGAAGCTTCTTCATATCTTGTGCGCGTTTCTCGACGTCCATGTTCGTGCGCTCATGGAGAGGTAGTGGTAGGATGTCGAGTGCGGTGAGGGGCTCGAAACCATAGACGATTGATGCGCTCGACTTTCGATGTAGAGCTCGTTGGGAACCCCAAGAGGAAGGTATGATGAGCACAGCAGTAAGTTTTCCCTCAGTTATGAAACCAAGGTTTAATCGAACCAGTAGGAGCAAGGAAACACCCCAAAGATATTGCTAGCTGAGCTTTGGCAGGGCGCATTACCGGTGCTAGTAGCAACGTGGAGACCTGCACAACACAACCACAGAACTTTGTCCCCAACTTGCGATGAGGTTGTCAATCTCACCGTGTTTTGCGAAAAACAAAGGATTAAACGTATTGAATGGAAATAAGTAAAAGTTTGTAGAAATTAAACACAAAGCAGAAACAGTTTATAGATTGTATGTAAGGAAAAAGGACCGGGATCCATAGTTCACTAGAGGTGGCTCTCCTTAGATAGATAACATGCTGGGTGAACAAATTACAGCGGGGCAATTGACAAACACCAAGAAAGCAATACATGCATATACTAATCATCTTGACTCCTTTGAGACTTGATTGGGCATTACAACATAATACATAGACTGCCATCCAACTGCATCTATGACTAATAATCCACCTTCAGGTTATCATCCGAAACCCCTCAAGTATTAAGTTGCAAGCAACAGATTATTGCTTTACGAACTGCGTGTAAAGTAAACAATACGATTGTTCTATGAACAAAGGATTGTTGTTTTCTCCCTAGTAGCAACAACACATCTAGTACCTTAGAGATTTCTGTCACTTCCCCAGATTACCAGAGGCATGAACCCACTATCGAGCATAAATACTAACTCTTGGAGTTGCTAGCATCTACTTGGCCAAGATAGCTACTAACAACGGAAAGCATGCAAGATCTCAAATAACAAAGACATGATAGAATCAATAATCAATCTGAAATAGCATCTCAATATCCATCAGATCCCCGCAAACACAACATGTATGAATTACAAATAGATGATCTTGATCATGAACGGAGCTCACAAGATCTAAACATGAAAGCACAAAGGAGGAGAAACCAGCCATCTAGCTACTACATGGATCCGTAGTCCAAGGATGAACTACTCACGCATCACACCGGAGGCTTGCATGATGATGAAGAAGGCCTCCAAGGTGAATTCCCCTCTCCGGCAGGGTGCCGGGAAGAGCTTCAGATCCCTCCCGATCTAGGGATGGAGATGACGGCGGCTACAGACTCTTTCGTGGATTTTTGATCGGGTACTTAGGGTTTTACGTCCCGAGGGCATCTTATAGTCGGAAGGGGAGGCCGAGGGGGTGCCTGGGCTGGCCACACCACCCCCTGGCACAGGCCAGGCCTGGCCGTGCGGCCAGGTGGTGTGGTGGCTCCCTGGCCCTTCTCCGTCTCGTATTATGGCACTTGATCCCTTCCAGAAAAATAGGCACTTTGGCTTTTGTCCTGTCCAATTCCGAGAATATTCATTTTCTGACTTTCCTGGAACCAAAAACAGCAGAAAACAGGCAGCTGGCACTGTGGCTCTTGTTAATATGTTAGTCCAAGAAATCATATGAAAAGTATTCCAAAGTTGGAACAAAACACAAGAAAGTAGATAAAACCAAGCATGGAACATCAAAAATTATAAATACATTTGCAATGTATCAACATCCCCGAGCTTAACTCCTGCTCGTCCTCGAGTAGGTAAGTGATAAAAAGAAATAATTTTTAAGGTGGCATGCACCATCAAAGACTTGATCAAAGTATTTGCAAAACATTCAAAGCTGGGATCATAGTACTTCAATCATAACATGAAAGACAAAGTTCTAGCAATAAGCAAAGAAACTATGATGCAACATGAAAGGGCACAAACAAAAGATTCATGAATAACAATGCTTTGCAAGACGTTTGGTTCACATAAAGAAAACATAGCATAATAGTATTCAGTTTGTCCCTCAATAGAGTAGCAAATATATATGCATAGGACACCTTCAAAGTTCATAAGAGTGACTAGATACAATAGTTTAAAACAAGCAATATCAAAATATGCATCAATCAACTAGTCTGGGGACAATGCACATAGAACTAAGAATGGCCACTATGCTCTCAAAGTAGGTGCATAAAGGTAGAAGGTGGAGACTCAATATAATGGTGGAAGAAAGGCCTTTTTATAAAAGGAAGTAGGGATTCAAGTCTCATAAACAGCTTCCAAAAATTATAGTACTTATAGCTTTCAGCTCTCATTGCCCCTATCATAAGCATCTTGAAGTGATTAAGGTTAAAGTGAACAAACTATGGTGTACATGCTTGACGAAGTATAAGTCAGAAATCTCGTGTCCCTTGTATACGAGGGCCGCTCCTCATGCTACTCAAGTTTAGTCACCGGTAAGTTCTTGTCATCATAAGTACATGTGTATCATAGAGAACCGCCAACGGGGTACCCCTTGCCCGATGATACGGAAGAATACCCATATCAAAATGACAAGGCAAGCAGACAACGAGCATCTCAGCATTCTTCTTATTTACCATGGGAATATGGTGCTTTTTTCTCTCTTTCCTCTATTCATGGTATCTCTTTTTTCCTCAATATAGGACTCTTTTTTTATAAGAAGAATGCTTCATAGACAGTTCATTATGGTTACGTTGCAGGTTTCCACCATGTCAGCATGGATTAGACCAACGGCCCAGGCGTTTCTCTAACACATATACATAACTCCATGGACTTACAAGCTCCCCTTTCATTTCACACCGACGACATCCATATACAAAAGAGAATGATATCAACTAGGTACAAGTACCAAGTGCAATGTTGAAAGCGTTCCCCATGAAAGCATGGTTCTGCTAATTCCCAACAAATAAGTGCAAGCATATACAACATAGAATACACAATGGTTCAAGTTTATTAAGGGCAAGTAAAGTAAAGTGTGCCATGAAGTTCGTGAGAGCTTTAATCACTAGTTTTCTCATAACAAGTGGAAGGTAAACAAAAGCATGAGTATACTTGGAATAACATAAGCTAGTAGGTAGGTATGGTGGACTCTTTGGAATAACTTGGTTTAGGGAGTTGGATGCATGAGTGGAACTCATACTTGGTGGTGGAGGCTAGCAAAAGACTGGGAGCGACAAACTAAGAGAGCAATAATGGCCATAATCATGCAGAGTGACAACACATCATTGATCAAAGCATAAAGTGATACTACAAGTTAAAAAGTAAAGGATCATAAAGGCTATGGTGACTTGAGATAGTCATAACATGGTGTGAGCATGTGCCAAGTCAACCCAAATAAAGCATCAAAGGAGAATACCAGTATACTATGCTTTAATATGCTAAAACAACGCATGATTCATCCAAGGCACATTAAGCAATCTCAATTGTTTATAACAAGTCATGCTACAGGAAAGAATACTAAGCATAAAGCCAAAACAATATCAAGCATGGCATGACAAAGCATAGGCCACAGTCAAAAACGAACCCTTTTTACCACATAAGCATGAACTTTCCTACTCTTTTCCAAACCAAACCAAACTATTTGCAAACCAATGTATGAAAGAGGGGGTCCAACCAATTTATTCAGCAAACTAAGCAAACAAAATCAAACGAAAAGCGAAAACAAAAACGAAAAGAAGACGCTCCAAGAACAACACAATTGTGCATGAAACGATAAAAATGAAGCGTTTGGAAGAAACCTGAAATTTTTATTGATGAAGAAGGGGATGCCTTAGGCATCCCTAAGCTTTGACGCTTGTACTTCTTGGATGTTTTTTGGGGTGACAAGCGTGGCTCTCCAATCTTGAGCTTTAGTCCATCCTTCATCTCATTACTCATTCCTTCCATACACCTGAAATTTTTCCTTCATACAAAACTTCACACAATCTCATTAGCAACATTAGTGCACTCAAGATAAATGGTCTCAAGGTTCAGTTCTAACACCAAATAAACTTCCATTAGAACACTAGCTACTGTAGCACTTCCTTCAAAAAGCTCAATTCCCCAAAAGAACTCAAGAAGGAACCAACAAGAAGCAAATGCAGAAAATGGCAGAAATCTGTCAAAACAGACCAGCAGGTAAAGACGAATTTTTTCGAAGACCTTCTATTGCTCAAATCAAGAAGTGTTGAACTAAATAAAGTTAGATAACAACCTGGGGCATAAGCACAAAAACTTACAGCTCAATCCGACATACAGAGCTCTCTCAGGAATTTTTACGGTGAAGCACAAAAATCTGTTTCGGGACAGAAACTTTCCAATCATTACTTCACTCTCATTAGAGGTTACTCTTGGCACAAAAAGCAAATAAAAAGGATAAGGAGAGGTTATTACTGAAGTAATAACTTCCAAGACTCATATAAAACTCTTGGGTTATCTCCCAACAAGTACTTTTCTTTAACGCCTTTAAGTTAGGCATAAGAACCAAAGAAAGAATCAAGTGTTCTCAAATGAAGAAGCATTAAGATCAATACCAGAAAATTGCTCTCTCATAATAAGATTGAGCAAAGTAGGTTTTATCTCAAAGAAAGTATTTTCAGCCATAGGTGGAGCAATAGGTGTGCTCATAAAATCATTGCTGTTGGTGCTAGTGAAGTCACACAGCTTAGTGTTTTCAAAAGTAGTCATTTTTTTGGGTTTTCAAATAAGAAAGCAAACAAGTAAAACTATTTTTTGTGTGTTTTTTGAAGAACAAAACAAGCAAACAAAGCAAAACAAAAACAACAAAGTAAAGAGATTGGTTATGAGGGACTCCCCTTGTGAAGATGTCCTTGACTCCCCGGCAACGGCGCCAGAAAATGTCTTGATGCGCTCGACTTTCGACGTAGAGCTCATTGGGAACCCCAAGAGGAAGGTATGATGAGCACAGCAGTAAGTTTTCCCTTAGTTATGAAACCAAGGTTTAATCGAACCAGTAGGAGCAAGGAAATACCCCAAAGGTGTTGGTAGCTGAGCTTTGGCAGGGCGCACTACCGATGCTAGTAGCAACGTGGAGACCTGCACAACACAACCACAAAACTTTTTCCCCAACTTGCGATGAGGTTGTCAATCTCACCGTGTTTTGTGGAAAACAAAGGATTAAATGTATCGAATGGAAAGAAGTAAAAGTTTGTAGAAAGTAAACACAAAGCAGAAACAGTTTATAGATTGTATGTAAGGAAAAAGGACCGGGATCCATAGTTCACTAGAGGTGGCTCTCCTTAGATAGATAACATGCTGGGTGAAAAAATTACAGCGGGGCAATTGACAAACACCGAGAAAGCAATACATGCATATACTAATCATCTTGACTCCTTTGAGACTTGATTGGGCATTACAACATAATACATAGACCGCCATCCAACTGCATCTATGACTAATAATCCACCTTCAGGTTATCATCCGAACCCCCTCCAGTATTAAGTTGCAAGCAACAGATTATTGCTTTACGAACTGTGTGTAAAGTAAACAATACGATTGTTCTATGAACAAAGGATTGTTGTTTTCTCCCTAGTAGCAACAGCACATCTAGTACCTTAGAGATTTCTGTCACTTCCTCAGATTACCAGAGGCATGAACCCACTATCGAGCATAAATACTAACTCTTGGAGTTGCTAGCATCTACTTGGCCAAGATAGCTACTAACAACGGAAACCATGCAAGATCTCAAATAACAAAGACATGATAGAATCAATAATCAATCTGAAATAGCATCTCAATATCCATCGGATCCCCGCAAACACAACATGTATGAATTACAAATAGATGATCTTGATAATGAACGGAGCTCACAAGATCTAAACATGAAAGCACAAAGGAGGAGAAATCAGCCATCTAGCTACTACATGGATCCGTAGTCCAAGGATGAACTACTCACGCATCACACCGGAGGCTTGCATGGTGATGAAGAAGGCATCCAGGGTGAACTCCCCTCTCCGGCAGGGTGCCGGGAAGAGCTTCAGATCCCTCCCGATCTAGGGATGGAGATGACGGCGGCTATAGACTCTTTCGTGGATTTTTGATCGGGTACTTAGGGTTTACGTCCCGAGGGCATCTTATAGTTGGAAGGGGAGGCCGAGGGTGTGCCTGGGCTGGCCACACCACCCCCTAGCACGAGCCAGGCCTGGCCACGCGGCCAGGTGGTGTGGTGGCTCCCTGGCCCTTCTCCATCTCATATTCTGGCACTTGATCCCTTCCGGAAAAATAGGCACTTTGGCTTTTGTCCCGTCCAATTCCGAGAATATTCATTTTCTGACTTTCCTGGAACCAAAAACAGCAGAAAACAGGCAGCTGGCACTGTGGCTCTTGTTAATCGGTTAGTCCAAGAAATCATATGAAAAGTACTCCAAAGTTGGAACAAAACACAAGAAAGTAGATAAACCAAGCATGGAACATCAAAAATTATAGATACATTTGCAATGTATCAACGATCATGAATGGACTCATCTTGGTTGTTGAGTGCTTGGCTCGATTGTAGGCGAACTCGACGTGTGGAATGCATTCCTCCCAATCCTTCAGGTTTTTCTTGATCAACACACGAAGGAGAGTTCCAAGGCTTCGGTTGACAACTTCGGTTTGGCCATCAGTTTGAGGATGCGATGCGGATGAAAAGAGGAGCTTGACGCCGAGCTTGGTCATGAGGGTCTTCCATAAGTAGCTCATGAATTTGATGTCGCGGTCGGAGACGATTGTCCTTGGCACACCGTGAAGACGGACGATTTCCCTAAAAAACAGATTTGCAACATGTGAAGCTTCATCGGTCTTATGGCACGGTATGAAGTGTGCCATTTTGGAAAAACGATCCACAACAACAAATATAGAATCATGACCATGCTTAGATATAGGCAATCCTAACACGAAATCCATGCTAATGTCGGACCAAGGTGTATGAGGAATATGCAATGGCATATAAAGACCATAAGGGTTAGCTTGCGACTTAGCTTGAACACATGTCGTGCATCGTTGAACGTAGCGCTCCACGTCGCGCTTCATCTTGGGCCAAAAGTAGTGAGTGGAGAGCATGTCCAATGTCTTGTTACGGCCAAAGTGACCCATTAGGCCTCCACCATGAGATTCTTGGAGAAGCAAAAGTTGAAGCGACGACTTCGGAATGCATAGCTTGTTTTGTTTAAATAGAAAGCCCTCGTGCAAATAGAAATCATCAACTCCTTTGTCATTGGATCACTTTGCAAAAATTGGTTCAAAGAACGGATCGGAAGCATAGAAAGATTTTATTTCCTCAAGACCCAACACCTTAATTTCAAGTCTCGTAAGAAGGCTTGTATGTTTGCGAGACAATGCGTCCGCAACTACATTATCTTTGCCCTTCTTATACTTGACAATGTACGGAAAACACTCCATGAACTCAACCCACTTAGAGTGTCTCTTGCTCAAGTTAGCTTGGCCTTTGAGGTATTTCAACGACTCGTGGTCCGAATGTATGATAAATTCCTTGGGCCAAAGGTAGTGTTGCCAAACTTGAAGGACACGAACTAAGGCAAAAAGCTCTTTGTCATAAATCGGATAGATAAGGTGAGCACCATCAAGTTTCTTGCTATGGTAGGCTATAGGACGACCGTTTTGCATAAGGACTCCTCCAATGCCAATACCACGAACATCACACTCTATCTCAAAAGTTTTTGTGAAATCTAGTAACGCAAGGAGAGGTGCTTCGGTGAGCCTCTTTTTAAGTTCATCAAAAGCTTTTTGTTGTACTTTGCCCCACACGAAGGTGACATTCTTTTTGGTCAATTCATTAAGGGGACAAGCAATGGTTGAAAAGTCTTTCACAAAGCAACGATAGAAACCGGCCAACCCATGAAAACTTCGGAGTTCACTCACATTTGTTGGGATGGGCCAATCTCTTATGTCCTTTACCTTGGAAACATCAACTTCAATTCCCTTTGAAGAAACGACAAATCCAAGAAAAATCAACTTGTCTTTAGCAAAAGTGCACTTGGGAAGATTAGCATAAGGCTTTTCATGTCGAAGGATTTTCAAAACTTCCTTGACATGTGTTATATGGTCCTCAAGTGGTTTGCTATAAACAAGAATATCATCGAAATAGACAACAACACTTTTTCCAATGAGAGAACACAAGATATGATTCATTAGGCGCATGAAGGTGGATGGGGCATTAGACAAACCAAAGGGCATAAACAACCATTCATAGAGACCAAGTTTGGTCTTGAAGGCGGTTTTCCACTCATCACCTTCAGCCATGCGTATTTGATGGTAACCACTACGAACATCAATTTTTGAAAAAATAGTGGCTCCACACAACTCATCAAGCATGTCATCGAGGCGTGGTATGGGATGTCGATAACGCACGGTGATAGCATTGATTGGACGACAGTCCATGCATAACCGTAACGTATCATCCGTCTTGGGAACAAGAATCACGGGTACGGCACTTGGACTAGTGCTAACTTGGATCAAACCTTTGGAGACGAGTTGGTTGATTTGACGTTCAATCTCCTTTGTCTCCTCTGGGTTCGTGCGGTAGGCGGCGTGGTTGGGAAGTGGTGTGCCAGGGATGAGGTCAATGCGATGTTCGATGCCGCGAAGAGGAGGTAGTCCATGTGGGAGCTCTTCGGGGAACACATCCTTGAATTCCTACAAAACACTCATCAAAGATGGAGGAACATTGGTTAACTCATTAGTTCCTTGCGCTAGTCCCTTGAAAAGGAGAACATAGTGCAAGATGGATGGGTTCTTCCAAACATCTCTCATCTCACTTTTGGTGGCAAGGAGAACACTCTTAGTTTTTCCACTCGAGTTTGGCTTGTGGCTCTCACTCACTATGAGGTGGTTCTCTCTCTCACTGCTCTTCTCACAAGTAGGTGTTGTGCTTTGCGCCCTCGCTAAAGCCTTTGCATTGTCCGCAATTATTTGGCTAGGAGTCATCGGTTGCAAAACACATGTTTTGTTGAGCCATTTGAAGGTGTATCCATTGGTGCGACCATCATGTTGAGCAGCCTTGTCAAATTGCCACGGTCGACCAAGAAGCATGTGGAAAACTGTCATAGGAACCACATCACACTCCACCATATCTTTGTAAGGACCAATGGCGAAGGAGACCGATACGGTATGCTTGATCTTCATGGACCCTTGGTCACTTAGCCATTGCACGTGGTAGGGGTGCTTGTGTGGATGGAGGGTGAGGTTGAGCTTCTCACACAACTCGGTGCTAGCAAGGTTGTGGCAACTCCCTCCATCAATGATCACCTTGATAGATTTTCCATTGATGCCAGCTCGTGTTTGGAAGATATTGGAGCGTTGGTCTTCATGATCTTGTGCTTGAGTGGTCAAGGTCCTTGTGATGACAAGCGATGGACTTGCGTCATGTTCACACATGAGAAGTTCTTGGTCATCTTACACTCGTTGCCTTGCCATTGCTTCCTTGACATGGGCATCAAACTCATCTTCACTCAAGTACTCTTCATCACCATTGTCATGGATGAACAAGACTTTCTTGTTTCCACATTCGGCCGACTTGTGTCCTTTACGTCCACACTTGTAGCATTCACCGTTGAAAGGTGTATCGCTCTTTGCTTGCTTGCCACTTGGGGGCAGTTTTCCTTGAGGAAGTGTGGGCTTGAAGGAAGGCTTGGAGGTACTTGATGAGATTCCATTGAAAGTTGTTGGTGTAGCGGTTGAAGCTTGCTTGTAGGTGAAGTACGTCTTGGGCTTGGTGTACTTGATGTCCTCTTGCACTTGACGTTCAGCCTTTGTTGCTATGTGCACAAGCTCAACCATGGTATTGTATGTTTGGAACTCGACGATGCGCTTGATTGGGTGATTCAAGCCAATAAGGAAACGTGCCATTGTTTGCTCCATGCATTCATCAATGTTGGCGCGAATCAAGTTGAGTTCCATTTCCTTGAAGTACTCTTCCACGGTCTTTGTCCCTTGATGAAGCGCTTGAAGGTTGTTGAAGAGGTCACGCGTGTAGTGTGCGGGGACAAAGCGGGATCTCATATGAGCCTTCATGTCATGCCAACTTGTGATTGGCGGCTCTTGTCTTGCATCACGAGCAACTTGAACTTGTTCCCACCAAAGGTTGGCGTAATCATCAAACTCAAGCGAAGCCATGACGACCATCTTCTCGTTGCTATAGTTGTGCATGCGGAAGATCTTGTCGACTTTGAGTGCCCACGAGAGGTATTCTTCAGGGTCATTGGATCCGGTGAACTTGGGCTTTGTGAACTTGAGCTTGCCAAAAGTTTCTTCATCATTGCGGTCATTGCGACGAGCTTGGTGACCTTGTTGATGATCTTGTAATTGGGGAGGTGGAACTTGGTTCTCGCGTCCTTGTTGCGGAGCTTGCTCTTGATATTGTTGTTGAGGAGCTTGCTCTTGCTCTTGGCGCAGTTGTTGACGTGGTTGAGGCGCTTGGGCCTCATGGTGGCGAGGGTGTGGGGCCTCTTGACGTGGTTGATGCCGAAGAGGAGGCTCGTTCCTCGGTTGGTGATGTTGGTTAGGCACATAAGCCTCATGGCGAAGAACATGGTCATGAGCCTCTTGACGTGGTGGGCATTGCTCAACTTGTATCACTTGACGCTCCAAGTTTTGTTGAGGTGGAGGAGGCGCCTCGTGATGACCATGGTGTCGGTGTGGACGTTCATGATGATGATGACGAGGAGGAGGATCTTGGAGAGCTTCACATCGATGATGAGTTTGATTCTCTAAATTGGAGTCATCACTTGTTGTGTCAAGTATGTGTCGCGGTCGATGGTGGTAGACTTGCGATTGCACTTGCGGTTCCTCTCGTGGTTGCTCTTGTTGTATCACTAGTGCCCTTGCGTGATGACGGTGTGCTTCTTGCCTTGCTCGTGGCCTTGAAGAGAGGTCACCATCATAACTTGACGTTGCGACGTGACGTGGGGAAGGTACATAGTTCGAAGAGGTTCCATCTTCAACCACGGGGGCATCATTGCGTCTTGGAGCACTTGGGTGAAGATCTTGTTGAGGAGGAGCATGACGATGCAATGAGCTTGAAGAGCTTGATGCGCGTGAACGTGGCCTTTCCATTCCGTCGATGAGGCGTCGAAGATTGTCATTTGTTTCGGCGATGGAGCGTTGAAGGGACTCATTTTGGTGGCCGAAGTTGTGATGCATTGCTTGCATTTGCCTTTCTAGGCCATCGAAGCGGTTGTCGATGTTCTTGAAATCGGCTTGTGTCTCACCAAATTGTTCATCTTGTCGCGTCTCAAGGGCTTGGCAATGTTCCTGGAACTCTTGTCGAACGATGAAGTGACTTGCGCGCGTCATGTACGGTCCTTGATCTTCTTCTTGGGGAGGTGGCTGGCTCAGCTCACCATGCCTATCCATCATGCAAGACACACAAGTATTGTATATGGAAGTGGAATATGGTGGTGTTACCCTTGTACCTCACCTTGGGGATTGCACCAAACTAGAAACCACAAGTGAGAGCTATAAGCGTGCAAAGTGGAAATGCAAAGAAACTCACACTAAAGAAAGAACTAACTCTCAAAAACTTGTTGGTGGTAGGTTAGGACTGTGGAAAGCCAAAGAACCAACCAAAAGAAAATGGATAGTCAAAAGTGGGTAAAATCCAACAAAACTCATGTCAAAGGCAAAGGTCAACAACTCAAAAGGGTGATGGGAACCTACGACTATATACACACACGTGGATAAAGTTGGGATTGACACGACTATGAAAATGGGCAAACAAAATGTCCTAACGAAGACTAAGCTCGTTGTCATGCCAATGCAAGGAGAGACCGTGGCTTGTTTGCAAAGAGGAAAAATGAGCAACGGATTTGTGCACTTGTCTTGGGCGCTCTTCTTTATCTCTTGCTTACAAGCTTTGAGACTCTCTTTGGCAATGGGAGACTATTTTTCTTTGTACTTTTTCTTTCTTTTGCTTCTTTTTTTTTTGCTCTCCCTTGGTGCTACCTAGTCACACTTGATATTTCTCTTACACTCTCACTATCCAAGGACAAATGCACAATGCTCAAGCAAACACAAGATGAGCCACTCTCAGAGAGAGGTACACACAACGGAAGATAGGGGTTAACAAGGTGACGCAAGTTATACCTTCTTTGATGATGAACTTGGCGTCGGTGGTGCGGAATGATGTTCGTGGGTCGTGGTGTCGATGAGCGCGAGGGTTGTCGATGCGGAAGCTTGTTGTTAGTTGACGACACGCACACAGGCACAAACAAACAAGAAGAAATTAGCCAATGCAAGATTAGAGGCAAAACTGTAAAAATTAGGGTTTCAGGCCAGAAACTCCGGTCCAGGCCGGAGACTCCGGTGTAGGTAGGCCAGAGACTCCGGTGTGCAGGCCGGAGACTCTGGTCTGGAGTCAGATCACGAACTGCTTGTGTTCTTGAGCGGAAATCCACGCCTTGGGTCCTCAAATCCACGAACAATTGGCCAAATTGGGCTAGGAAAACGCAGGATAAAGCTGGACCAACACCTAAGACAAGGTTTGGTCAGATCAAAACCGCAAATAACACTCCAAATCAAGAGATCGATCCAAAGGCAAATATGGGCTGTTTTTTAGGGATTTTCGAATTTTTGGTGGATAGAAGAAAATTTTGTGGGGGAAATCGTGAGCAACGAAGCTCTTGATACTAATATGTTGAGGGCAAACCTCTAGGGTAGCCCGATCTTTCACGATTCCCTTTCAAATCAAGGATGGAGTGCGGGGCGAGGAGGGGAGGATGAACATGACGAACGGACGCACGAAGAACGCGAAGAACACACACACACAAAACCACGATACACACCAATAGCTCACGCCGGCGGTGACCGGTCCGGCGGAATCCCTAGGATCAGCGTCGGGCGGAGGACTCTCTCTCGAACTGGCAGGGCGAGATGGGAGACTCGGTGAGACCTTGATGTCTAGGCAAAGGGACACCGATGCCTAGGCCTTGTACAACACGGAGGCACGATGTAAACTCCAGCGAGGTTTGGGGATATTGGTGCTCCTTAGTCAAGGAGCATGAGGCAAGAATTAGATAGATCCACAAAGGGGGTTCCACTAATTCCAATATCATGCCTAGGGTTTACAATGGAGGTGGGGGACTATATATAGGCCAGCCACTTAAATGGGGGTACTTTAGGAATAAAAGACAAGTTCTGGATGGACTAAGGGGTACATGGGCTGCAGGCCCAAAGGCCTTTTCATGCCTGGCGACGGTCGGACCGGAGACTCCGGTGTGCAGGCTGGAGACTCCGGTCTAGGCCGAAGAATCCGGTGTAGCCTCTGTACCAGCCTCCGGAGGGGCCTTCAGATTGTCCCAGGGCCCGGTGTACGGGGTCAGACCGGAGGGAGGGCCGGAGTCTCCGGTGTCTTCAGGCTGGAGACTTTGGCAGGCCGGAGACTCCGGTGTGCGTAGACCGGAGACTCCGGTCTAAGCAGCTCCAGTGGTTCCTGCTTCACGCTCTGCTCCTTCTTCTCCATAGTTGGGTGCTTGGTGACGTGTCGAAGCTTCGTACCTGATGATGCATAGGGTAGTTGCATGAAGTAGCATGCCATCCAAGGAGGTATCAAATTGGCACGAGGAGAGGAGCGAGTTCACCTTAGCTTGTAGGAGTTTGGCTCGGGCACGAGTCATGGATCCACTTGGGGGACTTGTTGGTGTAGATGTAGGAGCGTTCGTAGGACGGGACGCATCACCATCTCCATCACCGT